>OX336389.2:286603251-287803251 GCA_946902985.2 Meconema thalassinum | reverse complement strand
TTGCCAAATAATAACCACCAAACAATACATTTATCTTTTACTAATGTTCCAATTGAATAATCAAATCCACGGACAGAAACTTTTAATGTGTCGAAAGAGGATCAAAGTATTAATTAGAACATTTCAATAGTGGCACCTTTGTGTTCCTCTTTCTTGTATTAAATGTCTATGAATTGCTTTAAATACTATGAAATTAGCAGCTTTAAGGGGTGTACCACATAATAAACAAAGTTACCAATTAGTAGCCTAGTTGTCTTATTTGATTAGAAAGACAATAGTGAAAAAATAATAAAGTGGACTACTTAAATTTCTGCTAAGACCTTTAAGGATTAATAACACTGTGATAAGTTTACTATTAATGAAGAACATGGAATTACGGAAACATGAAAGTATGTCTATATTATTTTCTTTTTGAAACTGATTACGTTATTTAAGATGGAATAGAACTATTATATGTATATATTCTTAAAGTGGCCACAATGGCAAGCACACTATAACAAAATATTTCTAAATCAAGATTACTAAATATAAATAATTTAGTACATGCCCTAACCACCCAAATAATGAAGTCTTTTCACCTTTATTCTTCTGTAAATTCATATAGAATCGCAGTATATACTGTAACTTCCAGGCAGATTGGCATCACTAACTTGCATTTCTAGTACTATAGGGCATCTAATTGATAAATAAATAATATATCTAACCATGGACCAACGCTAACTAAACATTCAGATAGGGTAATGATTTATTTACCAAATCCATTCTTTATTTACACACAAGGGGCATTCCACATCCAAATACACCAATGTGTCCCGAAGCAGTTAATTCATTTTCAAGACTATAAAAATGAATACCACGTGCATATAATTTCTAAAGATCAACATATTACATCAGAATATCCAATAGACTTATTTCGTTCACGCTCATCGACGCCATGAACGCTCGCTCGACGAAAATTTTAAGAAGTATGCAAATTAATTTATATTAGACGTTCTCAATGAATGTGAAAGAGATGAACATAGAAGTAATGGTATTCGACATTATGACCTAGAAGACGTAAGTTACTAAAATGCTCTTCGAAAATTGTACAGAGCATACCAGTTACATACAGCTCAGTAAGTTGGGTTGTCTACAGTACAGTAATATGAGCTTATGAAAGTCAGATATGCAGTCTAATGTATGGGCAACTTCTCTGCTTTAGACGTGGAATGGGGAGTTCGAGTCTAAAGGTGAAAACTTCAGATTCAGTCACAGATCTGATTTTTCGAGGCTTCCATTACTGGAGGTAGGCCAACTTACTGAGTTGTTTGTGTCTGTTACTGCCTCTACAGCATGGGTCAGATTGTATTCTATATTACATAGAAATGCTCATAATAGGTTTATCACATATAAAACGACCAGATTGTGTTTTGAAATGCTTTTATTCCTAACAAACGATGAAAAAATCAGGTCACAAAAACTAAGTCCAAGTCCTCTTCACTTGGAAAATAATTATATCAGTTATTATATTTTTAAACATTAGTGGCTAATAGACGAAGCCTCCGTGGCTTAGGCGGCAGCACGCCGGCCTCTCACCGCTGGGTCCGTGGTTCAAATCCCGGTCACTCCATGTGAGATATGTGCTGGACAAAACGGAGGCGCGCAGGTTTTTCTCCGGGTACTCCGGTTTTCCCTGTCAAAATTTCATTCCAGCAACACTCTCCACTATCATTTCATTTCATCTGTCATTCATTTAATCATTGCCCCAGAGGAGTGCGTCAGGCCTCGGCAGCCGTCACAGTTCATATCCTCGCCGCTGGATGGGGGCTTCATTCATTCCATTCCTGACCCGGTCGGAGACTGGAAGCAGGCTGTGGATTTTCATTTTCAGTGGCTAATAGACCAATGTAGGGACTTGAATTTAACATTAAATTTGGAAGCGTTGAAAGCAATTAACCTGGGATAAATGCTATTATTTTTCTTACAAAATAAAACCTAACATAGCCTATACAATTTCCAAGATACGTAAACTGAAGTAAGGTACGAGCACTCTTTCACTAGTTTGAAGGTGATAAATTCCGGTTTCTTTCTTACATGTCTTATGATACGTGTTTCTTTCACAATTTAAATGTTAGTCTTTCAATCGTATGTACTGTTATTTGATCATTTATGCATTTTTCAGCAGCAAATGTTTCTCCTCAAAATAATTCAAGAGTTTTCCACTTTCTTGTCAATCACTCCTCTCAGCTAAGTACAATATATAATATTTAATATTTTACATATTTAACATTTATTACAAATGCAAAACATAGAAACATACGAGTATCTTGTAATAAAAGCATATGCAGAAGAAAGTTTGCAATTTCTCGTGACCGTCATAAGCAGGCATAAGGTATGGGACCTCCTTTTTACGTGGAATCTTAACTACCGAGCGTTAAATTTCAGCTTGAAAATCCCACAATTAACCTGGGTTACATTTTATTATTTTGCTTACAAAATAAAACCTAACCTATAACAGGGAATCGAATCTAGTCCACCTCGATGAGAGGCATGCATCGTGTCCCTAAAGACATATTCAATTTGGGCACTCGAACATTTTAAAACGCAATCTCGTTGTTTTATTCCTGGAGATAAGGTTTCTAGTCTTTCCAGCTGTTTGGAGTGAGTTATATTTAATTTTGACTGTAAAAGAGTTCATCTATCTATATTCGTAATCCATGTGCAACTTAAATGACCTATTATTGAAAATTATAGTGACCGATAATATAATTTAAAAGAAAAGACATGGGCAACATCTTGACTTCTATTGATGTGTTACTGGTGTCTACCTGCTCTAAATGTTATGAACTGAATATATTGTTCGATTCTGTAATCGAAATTGTTAACATACTGTAAATTAAAATGTAGAGGATAACTAAAGTAAATAAGGTAGTGTACATTGTCTTTCCTTATATCTCGTAAACACTCAGGAACCAGCCGTCAGTGTATGAACGTACCTTCTTCAAGCATTAGCTTTTGAACGTGATTATGATATTTACAAACGCAGATAAAAGGTGATTGAGAAGAGCTGGCACGTTCTCAATAAGTGGGACTCTCCCCCATTAAGCACTTCCATTTATCGGATCAGCGAACCCCACTTAATTCGACCAGTTGCTCAGGGTGGAGGCTTTTTCGATTTCATATAAGTATAATATACCGTACTTAAAATACAATATTATTGTGTTCTACTACCGTTGCTTGGATTGCCCACATGGTCTACGATCATCAACTTTCAGAGAATAGACGGTGTTTATAACGCTGTCGGGAGTTGCTATCATGACGTGACATCGGCATTCATCTTCTCATGTTAACTCATAGCTTTTCTCTCATATACTGTATAGCGATTATCCTGCTTTGACAATGTACAGGATCATTATGTAGGCTATTGGTGAACTAATGAAGTTCACTCTTTTTTACTGCATTTGATGACATGTTCATATTGAGGATCATTAAAATGTCTTTAGAAATTCTAAGTGACTTCCTTGAAACACTTCCATGTCCTCTACTGAGTCACATTCCAAGACTGCAATAGGGCGCTGCGGCAAGTCCCGAGATCCCGGTTTTGTATCATCACACTGACGGTGGCTATCCTGAGTGTATATGTTCCCTTGGTTTTCCCACAGTCTCTCCAAGAAAAATGCTGGAATGCTACCTTATTTAAAGTTCCAGAGTACTTACCCCAATCCTAGACCCAGACAATTACACAATCACACACTACAACAGTTGTCACGATAATACAGATTATCTGACAAATACAATACACACGATAATTCACGGGGTTGATGACTTAAGATGTCACAACCCCCTATTTGAAGTAAAAACAATGTTTTGGTACAGGCAAATGAATAGTCTTTGACGAACGTCCTAATTCGTAGCCACTAAAATGCCTCCTTTTACTCTGCCTCAAACAACAATTCAAGGAAGTGGATGATCCATCTGCGTCTGTCACTGGTTCGAGTCTGACCTCGGGCATAAATATTAGTGTTTCGTTAATCCTGAGCCTGATTAGGCTATCTTGTTCTTAATTAATGCATAATGTTCGTGATCGAAGGCAGTACAATCAGAACGATATTAGGTCGAAAGAGTATTCGTTTCTTACAGTTGAACTTGTCAATGAGAGAGGCGTGTTTAGAAAGCTGCCAAAGCAGTTGTAACTACAGTTAAAACAGTTCTGTTGAGGTGGCATTTATTACTAAAACTTACAACCTTTTGTCTCTTTTTTTCCATCTCTCTGGACACGGCGTAAAACCAACGAATAATTTCAATGCATGTCACTGGACTCTTCATATCTCCGTGGTAATCTTTAATGATTTTATTTACTGCATGAAGGCTCAAGGCTCATCTCCAGCTCAGTCAGGTACACAATTATGGATTACATCGTGTCAAAGTCTCACTCAGTGATGTGAAATGTATTCTGGACCAAATAAGCTTCTTCCTGGATTGTCGGTTTCTCTGTTATTTTCAATGCAGTTTCATTTCTTGATCAATAATATCTCATTGTCCCAGAGCTTAAATTGAAAGTCAATGTTGGTCTGGAATGATGAGTGACATCATTCCAGACATTAAACATGTGTTCAATTGAGTGACGGGTATACCAGTTTAACAATCGTACGGTACTTGGCACATAGACCTGATAACATTTAGACGTCTCTTGCATGAAAAATGCAAAATGCTTATGTTATACATTTTCACACGTATTATATTTCATTAAAAATAGAGTAGTGCATTTTTCAACAGTTATGCATCTGACGTACATCTTGACTGATCTTAATTTACCCTGCGGCATAGCCGTGCGCGTTATATCGCTCACCACGACCGCGACGGGGAGTTGGAACAAGTCCGGATATCGGAGGTTCAAATCCCTGCGTTGGCAGTGGCTACCCTGAGTGTGGTTTTGCCCCGAGTTTCTCCACACTCCCTCCAGGTTAATGCCGGGATAGTAACATATTTCGAGTTCGGGGGCAACTTCCTCATCACCGACCCTAATAATTACAGCTACACGCACTTTTACAGTCACCACATAAACACAGGCTATCCGACATATTCAACACACACCCAAGTACAGGGGGCGGATGAGCAAAGATGTTTCAAGCCCCTAATATGAATTAATAACATTATTTTAAGTCTTTCTACTTTGGGTAGTAAGTAGGACAGTGAAGATATCCCAATCTATGCTTTAATTTATGGTTTCAGCAGCAATTCTTAAGTTATACAGCTATCTAATTGGCTGATAGTCTTCCTTCATATATTATACTAGTCTATCTCACCACGAAACTCCCCTGTCAATTAAATAGACTTTCCATGTGATGTACTAATTAGCTTTTGGTTTACGGTCCTCACTGTGATAAAATATACAGCAACAATTTCAAACTCGTTACTCAAAGTCCTAACATTCAAGCCGTTTTTATACAATAGCATAAATATTTAAATGTGAATATAGAAAAAATGGGGCTATTAGGGTGCTAGAGCTGTGACCTGTTTTAAAACAAAGCTGCCCCCATGGCATGAACACATATACAGCAACGGAAAAGTCCAGTGTTCGAAATCACATGATGAGGAACTATCTACAATGCGATGAATAAAACACTAAGGTAATATATATATACCAGAGCATTTAGTTTACCATATTTATACTTTTTACAAACATTTCAAGTATCTGATTAAAAAACATTTATAAAATATGATCTCTTTCAGGAATTAACATCCGTATCAGCAGTAATTTACGATAACTATACTAGAAAATTAGGGCAGATAACCTGAATGTTTCACCCGTTAAAACAATCATTACTACCAGCACACTGAAGAAAGCACTCGAAAGAATATTTCACTCATATCATTGGTTAATTATGACTATTCCCGCAGATTGCATCTTATTTATGACGTTTCTCAGGAGATCATTTTATAATTGATGAAAAGTGACCTAGAGATTTCTAGATGATTATTGCTATAAAAGTATTTATCATGCATTTTTTTCCAACACCAGGTTCACCATTAACATACAAAATACAATAATATAATTTTAGAAATACCCACACACACGCCATACATAGGCTATCTCACGAATAAAAAAAGGTATCAGCATATTTCATTCATCGTACCAGATTGTTTTATGAATATTATCTACTATACGACCAATAGACAGTAACAGGCGTTCATCTTAGAGGGTAAAAGGAGCGCTATCTACATTTAATTGAGAGGAACTGCACTAGACAATGATATACCAGAACTTTTCAGTCGCAGTCGTCAAGCTTCAGTGACATTTAATCATTCCTATGACGAGTAAGAGGAAGTTTTCTCTGTGAATTGGCATGCGCTCCAACAATAATATGCAAACACTAACTAATGGAGGTCTATACCTGCAGGTTTAAAGTATGGCCATGGCTCCTTATGCTAGGTTTCAAAAAGATCGCATCATTCCTCGACACGTTAGAAATTAACATGAAATGAAAATCCTCAGCCTGCTTCCAGTCTCCGACCGGGTCAGGAATGGAATGAATGAAGCCCCGATCTAGCGGCGAGGATATGAACTGTGCCGGCTGCCGAGGCCTGACGCACTCCTCTGGGACAATGATTAAATGAATGACAGATGAAATGAAATGATAGTGGAGAGAGTTGCTGGAATGAAATGTTGACAGGGAAAACCGGAGTACCCGGAGAAAAACCTGTCTGCCTCCGTTTTGTCCAGCACAGATCTCACATGGAGTGACCGGGATTTGAACCACGGACCCAGCGGTGAGAGGCCGGCGTGCTGCCGCCTAAGCCACGGAGGCTTTAGAAATTAACATAATTAACATAATTTATGAACAGGAAGAAATAGATTTAAGTAACTGTAGGTTCAGATTTGGTATTGATTTACTATGCCATATTTCACAGTGATCGGGTCAGTCCGTGACGAGTTAGAGGTATTCATCACTGAAGAATTACATGCGCACTATCTCTAATTTGTGAAAAGGAACAATGGATTTATAAACCTGTAGGCTTCGGGTAAATTAATCATTCAGTACAGTATGTTAGATTTCACTTAGCTCGGAAAATTAATCGTCAGAAAAGTGCACTTGAGTCCTTGAAAAATAAAACGTGGTCACCTTGTTGGTTTTGTTCTAATCTAGTTCTTCACAGTCACATTTGTGAACTTACTGTAGCCTACAGCTTCTTTTCACCACACAGAATTTCAGGAAGATTGCTACATTAGTTTCGGAGATATTGAATACCGTGAAGTATTACGCACGGCTGCCATGTTGAATTGGTGACACTGAAAATTTGGTAGTTACTTTCGAGGTTTCTTGAGGATAATAGTAAGTTAATACCATATTTCATTGACGATCGAAGGTCATCCACCCTCCATCCCCCTTTGTAAGTGTGCTAATTAAGTGTTAAATAATTCATGTAATATGTCTTCCACGTTAGCGTGTTTGATCATTTGTACTCCCCTCCTAAATTGAGCACAATCATGTTCACCGACTGTATTATAGTAATGTAAATAATTTTTCAGACATATACATTTGGATTGAAGAGTTTTTATCACTTTCTAGTTTGAAATAAGTTTGCAATAAATGAAACATACATATCTACAAGGTTGTGCTTTGATACATTGCTATACAGCTACATTAGTTCATCCTTTTACACATACCGAAAAACAAATGATGAAATGTCAAACAGAAATGTGGACTGTAAAGGAACCTCACGGATTCATGGCAGATGGAAACAGAATTTGGCATCTTGGTGATTTCGTGTCTTAGCAGGAGCGTATACAAGGAGGGTGCCCGGGGATCGCCCCCCCCCCCCCCCCCCCCGAAATGTTTGTCACATATGTTTATGAATTGACACATTAAAAACTAATATACTTATGATGTACTATTGTTACTAAGCGACGTATGGCAACGTTGCAAAGCAAGGCGACGGTAGAGCGATGTAAACAGTGTGACAATCAGTTTGCTCTGATCTTCTGTGTAACAACATAACCTCTGATTACTCTCCAGTGCCTTCGCTCAAGAACAGCAACAAGTGCCCTTGAAGCGTGTGACAAAGGTTTTCCCCTAAACTTTATACCCTTATCAAACTTTTGGAAAATTTACCTCTCTCTGTAGCTACTGGTACTGCCGAACGGAGTTTGAGTTGGTTGAAAAAATACCATAAGAAGGGGTTACTTTGTGACATACACAATAGCCAACAGCGGTGCAAATTTTAGCTTCGCTGGCCTCAAGGTCAAAGCGCGAGATTCAAAATACAAAAAATTATTACTGTGTCACAGAGTAACCTCTACAGTCACAGACAGTACAATCTTACGGTACTTAAGAAATTCTACTTCTGAAAACAAACTCAACGATCTATTATTGTTATCTATTCACAGAGACATACAAATCACTGACGATGAAGTTATAAACTGATTTGGTAATGCCTTTAAGAAACCTTGACTTTATATTATATTATATTATATTATATTATATATATTTGTATTATAGCGGCTTCGGTGGCGTAGTAGGTAGCATGCTGAACTGCTGTGCCCAAGATAACGGGTTCAAACCCGGCCGAAGTCGTCGGATTTTTTAATAGCGTTAAAATCCTTCAGTATGCCTTCCTTCGGAGGGGAAGTAAAGACGGCGGACCCATGTCATAGATGTATGGCATGTAAAAGATCCTTCCACGGACTAAACTTGTGTGAAGCTAAATTTCTAGGTTAGATTTCATTGGAAAGTTCCAACGTTCACCACTAGGTATCATTGACATCAGGTAGCGAGAGTTGGAACTACTTGAAATTGAACGGAACTTGTAGCTCACCCTATGGGTGTCCTCTAGAAGCAGCTACAGCTACAGCTTCTGGCAAGCCGAACATGTCCTCGGACACTCCCGGATTTTAATGCATACGCTAAATAAATAAATTATTGTGTAAGTTGTAAATCAAAAGAGTAATGTTAATTCTTTCCATGTAAACACTATCAAGTGAGCAAGATGATTGTATCAATAAAAAGTAACATAACATGGTCTTAGTTGTGTTTGACTTTAACCAAATATTAAACATTACAACAAATTGGTTGAAAAAGTGATGCCAGACAGTCTTAAAACTCAACATTTTGCACCAAATTATACAAAAGTTTCCCGGGGAGAACCCCGGACCCCTTATTATTTGGGGCCTATACCATGCCCCCTATTTCCCGGTTGGGCACCCCCCAAAATAAAACTCTATATACACCCCTGTGTCTTAGTGTTACTACAACTCTTATAAGTGTACCTTCTTGACTACAGTACTATTCTTATTCATGTGTCCCTCCAACTCCATTTCCCTCTCTATCTCAAAGTACTAAATTTCCTACTCCAATTTTAGAAGTGGGTATTTGGCCAATATATCTATGTAACTAACAACAAATACCCTTATGATATTTTAAATACCAATAATTATTCATCATTTAATGCTAATGTGCAACAATAATAGGAATCTCTTCAAAGGATTGTATCAAAGCATCCTAAATATTATTTGTGGTACAGAAATCTGTAATTGCAGTTATAATTATCAACAACCTACGACGTACATTCTGCCTGCGGAATTTCCCAATCTCTCGTATTCAAAGCCATGTTAATAAGGAGCTTCACTTCAAGCAACTCATCGATTCCATCCCAAAAACACTGACTTAAACTGCAGTGTGATTCATCATGTTAACTGTGTGGATTGTGGGTTTTGAAGCCATTTTTCAGTGTTGCCTTAGTAACCAAAGATTGGTGCTTTTCAGTCGGTCAACACGAATGTTCCCAAAAGAGTTGGGTAATACCCTAATCCCGAAAAAATTACATGAAATTAATAAATAGGCTACACTCGGATGACCAGTTTCGTTCGTCAAGCGATCATCATCAGATCCATTACACTTAGGCTATAAAATCTAGGTTTGAAAATACAGGTGAAATTATTTACAATATGTACAATTATTTGGTTGTAGTATTAGTAATGCAACTTGTCAGTGTATGCTAATTGTAGTATATATGATGTTATGTGAAATGCTAAAATGGTGATAGAAATCCGGAGTTAGTCTGTTTGGTGTGATTATTTGGTTGTAAAAGGTCAACTATGGTTGTACTGTATAGTACAGACTACTTATCTGGATGGATGTCTTCCTCGCTGGAGCTACGAGCAGTTTCAACTTCACTCTTATAACAGTTGCGGTCGACTGACTCCGGATTTCTATCACCATTTTAGCATTTCACATAACATCATATATACTACAATTAGCATACACTGACAAGTTGCATTACCAATGAAAATGAAAATCCACAGCCTGCTTCCAGTCTCCGACCGGGTCAGGAATGGAATGAATGAAGCCCCTATCTAGCGGCGAGGATATGAACTGTGCCGGCTGCCGAGGCCTGACGCACTCCTCTGGTGCATTACCAATACTGCAACCAAATAATTGTACATATTGTAAATATTTTCACCTGTATTTTCAAACCTAGATTTTATAGCCTAAGTGCAATGGATCTGATGATGTTCGCTTGTCGATCAAAACTGGTCATCTTAGTGTATTTATTAATTTAATGTAATTTTTTTCAGGATTAGGGTATTACCAACTCTTTTGGGTACATTCGTGTTGACCGACTGAAAAGCACCAAACTTTTGTTAACTGTGTGGCATACTGCACAACCTGTTAAATCAATAATTTAGTGATTCTTGTTTCTTGGATACAGATCCACAAGTCATTCTACTAAGTTTTACTGTACTCAAATGGTGGGAGTGACTATAGTTCTCCTAAAATGTATCGACCATGGACAACCTTTGTGATCTGCTCTCGACAAGTATTGTCGTGTGGAGTTTAACTAATGAGCAGGTTTAATTTTCCATCATCTTGCTAATTAATTAATTAATTATGTGGATGTAAGAACTTTGGTACGGTATCCCATGACTAATGGTAATGATTAGGGTAAATCTATCTCAAGCAATAAATACTACAGGAGTGATGTATCATGAGTAGTAAAGCAATTACACCAGCAGAGCCTGAAAATCCTTCCAGGAAAGAGAGAAGCAACTTTTCACTACACTAAAAGAAGCAACCAGAAATGAATATGGAGGTAGAGCAAGAATTTGCTTTCCCAGCTAAGCTACAATTAATGTATTTACTACATTCGTTTATTCTGCTCTATTATCAAAACGATTACATGAAATTCATACAATCTTATTGTAACCTACAATTTAGTGTGAAACCATAAATTCAATCTTACCTCCTTCATCCTCAGAGTCAGACATGAATGTTTCCTGCATTGTTTCTGGTGCTACCACACGATATTTCTCGTCTGTCATTGATGACACATTTGTGGATATCACAGGCTCAGTAACTCCTTTCAAGGTCTCCACCACACTAATGTAACCCAACTTTTGAGCAATCGACAGTGCAGTCTGACCTTGCTGAAAGAATGAGAACACATATATGACTTGGAGCAGATATTCAAAAGTATAAGTGAAACTAAACCATGATAATATAAAACAAAAGACTGTAATTACCAAAGTGAAATTTCCAAATTCGCACTTTAAGGCAGAACACATGGGCAAACCCATTTAGTAAGGTATGCGTTCCTAACTAAGACAAAGAAATAAATTGCCTTCCTATTTTAAATTTATGGTCCATAGCAAGAGCAGATCTAAGAAAGTTGCTCTTATCAATTACAATCTTATTATAGTACACTATGCAACGAGCCTATAATGGCTATAATTAAGACACGAGTAGGCTATGTTTATAAAACAAGCGTTTGCGAGTTTTATAATTCCCATACGAGTGTCTTAATTACCATTATAGGCGAGTTGCATACGACTGTTTATGTTCGACTATAATGATTATAACTATTTTATGTTCGAAGATAAATATTCATAAATATCTGTCGAGATTTCGCCAGTTTTATGTACTGAACAGAGCGCATGAGACGCAGAGAATGCCTTGTATTTGACCATGGCCTTCTCGATTACCCCACTATGACACTAGGCAACGCAGTTTAGAAGGCCTTGGAACTCCACGCAGGTGCGATGCTAACCTTATCTAATTGGTCAAACAACTGTTTCATGAGCTGTGATTGGTGGGGGAAACTGTTTCATAATGAAAAATAGTGTTATAATGACCATCATTATGATACAGTTTTCCAACACATAATAGTCAGGGTCGAACATAAAAAATCCTTACCTTTGCATTTACTGTATGTTCAAGAAATTCATTAGCAACATTCATTTACAGTATATTCTACGACGGAGTTTACTGTATTCATATATGTTTCACAAATTGCTGAAGGCAAAGCAGCTTTTCATCCAAGCAAAGTCTTCGGAAATTTCGAACGATCATTAAACAACATTTGCTGCTGTTCAGAAATAATGCCATGACATTTAATAGAGACAGACAGACTGGGCCCGCACAACCGGTACACTGGCACGTGGTGCCCAGTGTAAGGACGAAAAACAGTTTTTGGTTTGTTTTTACCTCAGGTTATTAATATTTTCAATAAAACAAGAACATTCAACCTCATTCAACTTAGATAGTACGCCACTACTACGCCTACATTACCGTATCGGTTAAGGAAGTGGCACTACAGCGTGGGAATGTTTATCTTCATTTGTATAGATATATTTTTCACGTCTATGCAGACATTATTTAATTATTTATTTTATTTAATTTCAAATATACAAGATACGCAGTGATTTACCGTAAAACCTACGTGTTATTGACCGCAAAAAACGTACATATCTTCGTACTGTCATATCATGTAATAGAGCCTTTTCTCTCAAGCATTCCATATGCCACTGTACAACACATTGTACTGCGTAAAACCAAATAAACGTAGCATTAATTCGTACCATGTGCTATAATCTATCCAGAAAATAACACTTCCCTTTCTACACTTGCACTTTCTGCCCAAATACAGAGCGTTCGACAGGAAACACAACCCATTTACTCTCTTGCTGACGGTATCCTGCTTTCGCCAAGTAGCCTGATGGGTGGCGAGACTCAAAATCAGTCCTCTTCAATCCGCGGTTGTCTGCTAGCTTTGCTGGCCTATGATTTGCCGCAAGTAGTTTTTTATGCGCTGTTACTTGTGGTGGGTTGCGTTTCCCGGCAAACTCTCTGAATAAAGCATAGTGACCTTATGCATTATTTATCTAAATATAAAAAATAAGGAACACATTGCGAATGACAAATAGTTCAGATCGAAGAATCTACAGAAAAACTTACGTTTGTGAGCATATTAGGTGGTGCACCATTTTCGAGAAGAAGATTTACGATAGTGGTATGGCCTTGCTGAGCAGCTTGGTGCAATGGTGTGTAACCAATGCTGGTAGTGGCTGTGACATCAGCACCATGTTGGAGCAGAAACCGAACCATGTTTATCTGACCAAAGTGACTAGCGACGTGTAAGGGTGTGTACCCAGCCTGCAAATATAAAACAGGTGCAATACTGAAATAAGTGGAAGTACATGATCTTCATGACATTTTTAACAATTGAATGGTTGGTCACAACAAAACCTGCAAACCTTAATTTTTCAGTAAATGAGATATAGTTGTTGACTTAACACTTCACTTTTTACTACTGTATATTTACTGTAGAGTGGGTAAGGATAGTGATCCATCACCACATGGATGTATTCAGAATTATTAATAACATACTGTAAGTATTTACCAAAATATTCTCCTTGATATTAGGCTATTCCAACAAACATACTTCGGTTGGTTACTACCTTGGCCTGTCCAAGTCTTCATTGTTTTATCCACAGAGGACACCAACCAAGTTTATTTGCAATAAAACAGAAGCCATTCTCTTAAGCTGAATTTTCAATGAAATCCTTGTCATGCTTCTAAACGGGAATAAAATGAAAGAAGTAACTGGAACCTAATAGGGTCCTCTAAAGGTGCGAAGGAAGAATTCAGTGCCCTATGTAGCTATAGGTTATTAAGAGGGTAGAATTCTAATCCTGTAGTCCAAATATCATTCCTAGGTTTCATTGTTTGTTTTTTTGTTTCAAATATCATAAAACACATATATGTAGAACTTATTGTTCTTCTTCGTTTTTCTTTGCAGTATTTCAAATTCGTTGTTGGAAGTAGTCTAACTATTGCATTGTAATTGCATTAGCACCCTCTTAAATTTACTCAAAGGAACCTCTTGAAATTGTCATAATAATTTAGAACATTCGTGGTAGTCATACGAGGGCTTATATAGACACAAATTTAGTACATTTAAATATGTACGTTGTTGAATTTTTACTATAATGCACCATGATCAATTGTCTTCAAATAGGCTGTTATTACAATAATTTAATGTTGTAATGTTGGCAAAGTAAAAGAAAATAATGTAAAATGTGTAATTGTCATGATGTTTTACTAATGAAATATTCAAGTTGAATTTATGGACTAAATATACTCAGTTAATTACATTCAGCCTTCACTTTCACGAGATAATTGATTTTATTATGGTTGGATTGTATTAACTGAAGAATCCAATTCGATCACTGTAGTTTAGTTAATTCTTATAGCCATCTTCATAGGTTGTTTAGTGTCACAATTACAAACTGACTTGTCACATGTAAAGCATTGTTTCAGTAACCCCTACAGACTCTGCTTAGCAGTATCCTCCCTTTGTGTCTTATAACTAGTGTAGTATCTTTTTTCTAGAATAACTCATAAAATTTCACTTTTACAAAAGAGGGATGAACCAACTGCATGTGACATAACATATGTGTGGTTCACAACAGGAAACACGCCTCAGTCTGGTATATTCCTTTGTTGTGTACATCTTTGCCTAATGCACAAGCTGGAGTTTCCTTTACGGGACACATCGGATGTAGTGGGTAAGAGAAGTGGTATCGTATGTCTTCTATAACTCAACACTTTGGAACATATTCAACTTAACCAACCCCACACGAGAGGGTTCACAGTTTGAGAAATGATAATCGAGGACAATATAACGTGTCATTATTCGATAAATAAATACATTTGGAAATATCATGCAATTGCCATGCACTGTATTTATTGCCTTTCCACATGGCATGACTCTCTTGTATTGAATTGAGCAATTTCCACTAATTGAAACCATAAGCTATCACGCAGCAAAACGTTATAGATCGGGTCGAATGTGATGACATCGGTTTCTGTTCTCGAATGTGAAGAGGTTGGGTCGTTGTGGAACAGAAGTTTACACACCACAAATTCTAGACGCTGCTCGTTGTAAACATTGTGTCACAGGTCCCAAGAGTTGATCCAATAATGTATCTCCATCGTGTTTCTCAGTGATTTATGTGTAAATCAGAGATAGGTGCTGCCTTAGGCTACTGTAGAATTAAAACAAATGGTGTTTAATTACATACCGGTATGCCTAATTTGGAATACGTATTAAGTATACCGGTACCTTTCCAACACTTTAGTAGTTGTTTGCTCAGTTGTTTGCATTAGTGTGACTTCTCTTGTGCCGCACCTAAATAATTACATTGTTAATTTTCCTATCACACAATATGCGGGCTTTACTAAACACATCATGTATAATGTTTCTGAAAAGCTAAATTACATAATCGTCTGCAGTAACTTCCGTTATCTTCACTAAATCATGACTTTAATGTATCTTCACCCTCGTTAATAACCACTTCATATTTATGTTCAATAATTCCTTCACTCTACCTTTCTCTGATTTCTTTCAATACGTTCTTCTCGTCATGAACATTTTCTTTATTCAGTTAGTTTCTGTGTCAATTGACACCTCACCCTTTGATAATTTATTTGTTGTGAATAATTTTTACAGTGCTTCTCTTAGCTGTAAACGGTTTTGGATACACACTGTTTATCACCTTGATCACCTCAGAAACTGTGCATAGCAGGGCTTTTGATGCGTATGAAAGACGATGCGGGATTTATCTGCTTTCGGATACCACCCTCTTCAGTGCAATGCAAATTAAATGAAATAACCTGATTAAATGTGAAACTCAACATTTATTTCGTAACTTAACGGACGTGGCCAATTGCATCTGTGGAAGTAGTAGTTATTCTTAGATAGTTAAGCTATGCACTATACTGGCAACATATGTGGTGGAATGTTATCCTCCACAAAATACAGTGTAGTATGTGTTACATTACATGTAATATTAATATTGTATAGTTCAAAATTTTAAACAATTGTATTCTCCCTATCTTCCCAAAAATGTATTTCTTGCCTTAAAAAGAAGCCCAGAATGATTATAGGGTAAAATAAATCCATGATCCTGATTCACGCATGTCATGAATTAAAAAGGAAATAAAACATATATTTTAAGGCACTGATGCTCTAATAACAATAATTATTTTTGCCTGATATACTTCTATTTACAAAAAGTAACATTTTTACAATACCTTTGTGGTTGAATCAACTTCAGCGCCATTCTTGACCAAAATGGCTGCCACATTTACCCTATCTTCCTGAGCACATAAATGGAGTGGAGTCAGACCATTCTGTAACAGATGAAATATACACACATAAGACACTTGTTGCAGCCAAGTGCTACACGTGACATGTTGCAGTTAATAATAATACTACTACTAATAATAATAAGGTGAACCAGGGCCATCGTATTGTTCAAATTAGAGGTCTACCATACATTCTAGTTTTCTCGTCCATTGTATCAGTCTTAAAAGAACGAATCATAAGCATCCTTCTAGTTGTGTTTTATATTTCTACGTGTGCATACATGATGACCCGGACATATATTTTAACGATCAATCTTAATGAAATCGTTACTTCCTTGATAACTGGAAAACTTTTCCTGGAAATTTTCTTGGGGTTTGATGTTAAATTTAGCATGGACTATCAGGAAGTTCTCAAGCACACGTAAACTATTAGTCATCTCTTTGTAAATGAGTTTCCTCCAATTTGAAAAAGTAATTTCTGTTGTGTACGCATATTGTACCCGTCTGCTTAAGGGACAATGATACATTGGAATTAATTATGGGAATGCAAATTATGGCAATATTTCAACTTAAAATGCCTAGCATTAAAATATGAAGAAGTGTGATATTCACAACGTAGTAGCAAGCAACTCACTGGCAGAACATAAGAGGCTGCGCAATTGCCAGGTGACACCAAGTCCCGTACAGGAAGATATGAAACAATACCCAAGGTTAGTGCAATGACCGACCATCCCTGTATGTGACTCAGCCCGGAGGATCCACCCACTAACAACCCGGGGCACGGCTGACCCACTTCAAGCAGACGAAGGAGCGAGGGAAATCGATGTCAGGAACACCCATTTGTGGACTTATTACAGGCAAATATAGCAATACAATTTATCAAAAGAGAAGATATGCAGTGAAAATTATGGGAATAAGCATGAGGGCTTAAACTATCTTAGAACCGAATATAAATATTTAAAGCCTTATCCATGCAAAACATTAGCACAAGTATCCCCCCGCATCAAATATGAACATTATTGGAACGAGATACCACGTGGTATGGGGATTCTCCGTGAAGGCCAGGGATTACAATGTTGATATACAATTAAGGAAAAATCCAGCGATCGAATTCGAAATTCAACCTCACCATTAAGACCTTCATAAAATGAGTTTAAAAATAATATAGTTTCCTCACCGGTGAAATGAAAACCAGGAAAATTAATTAAATGCATGCTTGTGCAGGTTAGTACGAGGAGTTGCCTGAATAAAAGGACCAGTCATGCGGATCAAAGGCACAGTATTTTTCAGCTACTGGAGGCCGTCGCCACGCTGTTTCAGAGCGCATAGGTGCGCCCATTTATAACGTACGTCAGCAAAGTATTAGACTACAAAAGCAGAATTTCTCAGAGCCACAGAGGCATTTGCTCTCATATAAATAACAGTGAGTAGTTCATAATAGAAAGTGGCGTATTAAGTAAGACGCCGGGACTCGAACATTACGAGTGATATACTGTAGTGTAAGTGATTAGAGACTAGTGATAAACACTCTAGCTAGTGCTAAGAAACAGTGAGCATTCAATCATAATCTGGAGGTTGAGTGAAGTCAGTGGGTGTATCTAACACATAATTATAGTCACGAGATTGTTGGTATTTCACACGCCGAGCATTTCAGGCGTGGTGTATGCGAATAGGGGTATGTGTTAAAAGTAATGTAGTATTTGTCTTTTTAAGTGCAGTTCAAATTGCAAGTCAGCAAATATGAAGCCAGCATCACCACCGAAGGTGACCACATTGGAACGGCGTCATGTTGTCATACATATCCAATGATGGGGTGGTCTGCCTGCGTTTCAAACCTTGCAGGACCGTTGATAAGTTCTCTTTCGTGTATTAATAATATCAATATTGTTTGTTGGGGCGGGAATTTTTATGTAAACAATATATTTTAAAGCAGGGTATTGAAACTTCTGTTCATAATTAGGGTAGATTTGTGTAGGACGTGCCATTAGCATTAACAGAAGCCAGCGTATCACAAATAGTAGATTTTATCGCGATGTATCCCTTTTGTAAAGGGAAGGAATTTTGTAGTTTTACGTGACCGTTAATCTCGCGATCATGAGCCACAGGACCTCCTTTTTACGTGGAATTCGAACCACAGCACATGGCATTTCACTTTGAATATCTCACTTGCATTGACAGGGATTCGAACCCGGTCCACCGTGGTGAGAGGCCAACAACTTGACCGCTGCGCCACCACGCCCCCTTATCCCTTTTGTGTAATAGTCGATATGAAGAATATGGATAGTCAGATGACCTACAAGTTTGAGTTGTGCAAAATATTCACAAAATATATTTTCAATACAAAATACAATAACAAAATTCTCGAAAATACAAAATAGGTTAGTATTTTAAAATTAAATTAAAAATACCAAATTGGTATTTCCAGTAAAATAAACTATGCTTTCATTCAATCGATGTTGTTCAATTTAATGGAATGGAAGCACGTTTCACTGAAAGTATTTGGAGTTTTCAATTTATTTTTGAATACTATTTTGTATTCTCAAGGATGCTGTATCGAAAATACAACTCTGGGTCAATGTTCGGCTTGCAATCCACCTACCTTGGCTTTGTGATTGGTGTCAGCTTCATGCTCAATCAGTAGAGTTGACATATCTGTGTGACCTTCTTGCGAGCTTAGGTGAAGGGGAGTGAAACCAGCCTTTGACTCAGCATTCGCCTTCGCTCCAAATTCCAGAAGGGTAGTTGCAATGTCCATCTGAAACATATTATTGTCAATAGGGACTTCGAAAAAAGTATACAGGTGTGCCAAGGGAAGAAACACTTTACTTTTCCCGTTTCCTTCAGGTAGCATTCAGTTCAATTATAAACTTAACACTTAGGACTTAATACTCCGAGGCAAGTTTCAAGATGTTGCAGCTGAATATTATAATTGTTTGTTGAATAATTATTGAACTATTCGATTAACGATTCAAACGTTTAATGTTATATGCGTGATGCATGGATGTAGTAGTGTGCTACTTCAATCGTGTGCCATTTTATAAAAAAAAAAAGAAGTGGGTAAACCTCATCAAACCACATTCCCTCAACCTCCTAATTTAATTCGACAAGTTACTGATAATGGTACCTTTAATCATCGCGCTCCCTTCTTTGCCTAATCCTTCTTGTCCGGTGTCGTAGTTTTCCAACAAAAATAAATACTGGTACGTTTACATAAGAACCACAATTATACATTGCCACATCATGTGGCATTTTCAAGCAAGAAACGGTATTCATTCACGCACAATGTAATCATGCAATGAATGAATAGCCATTATTTCCAAGTGAAAATCACTTCTGAAAAACAAACTTTAAATCCGCTGGAAGCTATAATATAGTTTAAGTGAAATCTTGCCTTTATTTCTGTTTCCCAACTTTGTTCTACCAAAACCCGGACGAATTTTACTTGAAAGTAAATTCCATTCGTCTAGATTTCTTAAGGAACATAAATGTAAAATCCCTCCTGGTTTTGGTAGGAAGCAATATACCTACTTTTTCCCCCCACAAACTGAAACTAATTCAGATAGTAGTCTTCAAGTTTTACTTTCTGAAGGAATCTGATGGAATTACATCTTTTCAACTACGCACGCACAATCCACTTTCGGTACTTTACTTACAGTAGACATTTTAATATCTCAGTGTGTAGCAAATCACGTCAAGACGAACAACATACCACTTTCTCGCACATATCTGGTATGCTTCCCTAGTAAACAGGGTGTAACTCTTGCCAAAATACCCGATCACTGTTCGTCTTGGTGAGAGGCTCTTTATGGATATTACCATGCTATAGTTACCTGCCCTTGTCCCACGAACCTCTGACAAACCCTTCAGCACCCTGAATTCCCAAGTACATTCACTCATAGCTAGAGGTGTGCACTCAAAAAGAAAATTAGCAAGATACGGGGCTTCCGTGACAACAATCTGTTGAATATGCATGCTAACAAGCAAGTTTTTGTGTCAGTATTGCTGTATGAATGTCTAGAAAATGTCGATAGTATTTTTACTTTAATCGCAGGTGGTATGCCGCCGGTATATGCAATGAATAGGAGAATTCGTCACTGTCATTCACTAGGTCTGTCACTCAATATACAGTTGATTTTTCACTTCGCGGAGTTCGACATTTACCATGTCATTGGAATTTAAATGAACGATTATGTATCTGACAACATGGTGAGTTAACTCCAGAGCCTATCATAAAGATCTTACCGGCCAGATCTTTTGCAGTAGAACTATTCCGGAAATATAAGTTAATAACACTGACAGTTAAAAGGAAGGAAGGGTGCAGTTTTGTGACCGTTAATATCGCGATCATGAGCTACGGAATCTATTTTTACGTAGAATCTGAACAACCGGACGTGGTATTTCACTATGAAAATCTCATAGCATTAACCGGGAATCGTAACCGGTCCGTATGGGTGGCAGGCAGCTTTATACAAAATGCCGTGGAAATAAATGTGCGTTTTGCTATAGTACAAGATATTATTGAAAAAACATGAACATGGTTATGGGTGTGTATCTATGTGAACCAAAGATTTCTAAACATCGACTCCAAATAAAGAACACGGTATGGTTTCTGAAAGAAGGCTGCTTTACCAGAGACGCGGTAAACCGTACTTCAGCTTCAATTGACAAGAGTTGACCATTAAATCCGCCTCTGGCCCTTGGGCAGAAAATCCCAGGTGACTTTTACACATCAGTGAAGACTCTCCTTGCCAAGGGTCTATGATCTTCATGTTAATAGCAACCCTACCTGAATTGGATGGCAACGTTTTTCTGCATTACTTAGCTAGACAACTGGTCAGCACAGAGTAAATTTCCATATTCAGTAAACGAAGAATACACAAAATTTTACAAACCTGATTTTTCCGTGCTGCAATATGAAGTGGAGTATGGCCATTCTTAGCAATGGCATGAGGAGATGCTCCTTTGTCTAACAGTAGCAAGGCTACATTCTGGTGATCATAATGACTAGCGACATGCAGCGGTGTTACACCATTCTGAAATGACACATTCAAACAGTTCTCGTCATTAAACAACATTGAGTAATTCACTACCAACTCTAGAATGTAAAAATTACCTGAAAGAAGGAGATAATAATAATTATATCTGAACAGCACACATCAACAACACAATTTCAGATTTCTTGTCATGAGATGAACCTCAAAATTAAAGCTGGTATGAAATAATATATAATTGAATGGGTCAACGAAAAGTAACATTTTTCTTAAAATAAGCTTGCTATGTTACCATTCCGGTAGACAACCCAACAACCCAAGGCAGCTCTATAATGCGTATAGCAGGATTTTAAGGTAAACAAGTAGTTCCGTGAAGAGATAAATAGCCTGTGCTCATGTATTACACCGCCAGTCTTCTCCATTTAAAACTCCCCCAAACGAAAGGTTTGTCAATAGTGTTCCGGACATACTAATTGCAGCCAATACGGTATGTGAATCTCACGTCCTGTGCTTGCTGCCTGAAGGCTATGCGACCCATTTACTAGACATTGCACGCATAATTTCAACGTCCGATCATTGGCCCTTCCACTTGGAATTAATAAGTGATATATCGGGAAGTGTGCAGAGTTTCAGGTGGGATTTCGATATGTCCAAGATTGGTGGTTCCCATTGCTTCCATATGATCACAACCATAAATGGCTTCCTCGGTGGATAAGTGGCAAGACCGCGGGCTTGATTTTTGAGAGGTGGGAAAATTTACGGCACTCTGAGCCGTACTATACCTCTTTCACATTTGATGTCTACAAGCCAAATTAATTTCACCCAACCATGTTCCGATTTCACTGCTACTTCACAGTATAAACGGACATCACATTTAGAAAATAGATAAGCTGAATGGATCTGCCTCAAAAGAACTACGCTGGGTAGAGGGGACAATATTATTATTATCATTGCTATTATAAGTGTTATTATTATTATGAATTTAACATTTGTCCTGCAAGTGAGGTACACGTGATTCCATAAAGAGTTTTCCCCTACCATGTTTGGTGTTTATTTGTGGTTGTTGGCACCACTATTTTCCTTTTTAAAGATTACCATGGCGATAACAAATGCAGTCATGTGAAAGTGGATTTCGGTGATAGATATTCAAATGCTGTAAGCTAGAGTTAGCAATATCTCATTGTACCATCAGTTGTGAACACATTATATTGGTCAATTTCTCAAATAGACGGAATTTCAAGTCAGGAATTTACTTTATTCTTTCTAGATATATTGTTTCTTTTAGTTACAACTGTTTATGGGGTGACCCATTGAATTATAATTATTTCACAAATCTGAGGAAAGCAGGGCATTTTTTTTTTCATATTTGCACCGCCACCAGTGTCCATAATGATGTAAAACACGTTCAGATTGAAATTAGGTGATAAACAAAGGTTTTTCCAGCCATTCAACAATAAAATATGCAACTGGAAATCAAAAGAACACCCAGGTTGAACTTTCAACAAAACAACATTTGCGTCCAGTCTACAAGTATTGTTATTTTCTACCAACAACATTTAACTGCCGTGGCATTACGAACTCCGGGATGCAGGAATATTGTCCTGGAAGGGGATCCAAAAAATCCACTGGCATGAGGTTGCCAGTTGTCACATTTTAACATCCTTAAACACCTTCGGACTGAGCCAAGTTCGATTTTGAAGGTTAACTGCCCCCACTCAGCCCGACAATGAGAGTTTATCTTTGTAAATGTGCCAGTGCCAGCGAGGGCACAACCCAAATTCCACTAGTTCACTACAATTATGGTTACTAAATGTAACTGTAATGGCAGTTATCAGTCATCTTCATTACTTAGGAAGAGATCATGCCCATCCACACATTTAATGATACTGTCTACAAGGAAAGTCACGGTGTGTTGTGGTAATGATTCCTCCAACACATACGGTGTAGGACCTCGTAATTGGTGTCCAAATGGTTCCCTTCTTATTCTTTCACCAAACCAGAGATATGGTTTTTTTTTTTTTTTTTTTTAGCGTATGGCTTTTAGTGCCGGGAGTGTCCGAGGACATGTTCGGCTCGCCAGTTTTGTAGCTGCTTCGAGACGGACACCCAATGGGTGAGCTACAAGTACCGTTGGGGAGGGAAGGAGGGAAGTTGGAATGTAAGGACGAGGAGTTGGAAGGTAGCGGCTGTGGCCTATAGTTAGGGACCAACCCCGGCATTTGCCTGGAAGGAAGATGGGAAACCACAGAAGACCATCTTCAAGGTTGCCGGCGGGGGGATTCGAACCTCCTCGCCTCCCGGATGTGAGCGACTGCCATCAGTCATGCCGTAACCACCACGGCTAACTCACCCGGTAGAGATATGGTAATCACATAGTAATAGGTGGGGACTGCAAGGAGCGTAATCAGGTCCTCCCACCGAAAACATACCAGTGATTCTCTGGTTGCAGTCATCGCTTTAGTTCCATCTCTATGCACCAGAACAATACCACTACATGATATTTTATAACATCAGTGATATCATCCTTGTACTAAAGCAACAGGGCCTTCTGTTGGATGTATCAATGTTTAGTTTCCTTCAATTATGTATGCTGCAACTTTCATCCGCTACGTGTTGAATACATGACGTGTGGCGTGTTGTTAAATCAAATGGGGGTTATCACTGACCTACAGTGACTAGTGATGGCCCAGGTTTCATTTCAACATTGCATATACAGTAATATTGGGGACTGAAAAACGAGTGGTAGAAATTATTTTGCTTAGGATATACAATTATCCGAAGTGCTCGAATCTACAACCTATATTTGGAAGAATTAAATAATGCCATTTATTCAAAAGATATAACTTACTTTCCCCTGGGCATCCACAGGAGCATCCCTCTGGAGTAGAAGTTTGGCCACTTTCATATTACCGTACTTGGCAGCCAAGTGGAGTGGAGTGAAACCCTTCTTCGTAGTTGCTGTCAGAGATGCCCCATGCTCGAGCAAAACTGATGCAACCTGCAGAACAATATTTTGACACATGAAACAATTCATCAATTTATGTCTGATGTGGCATATAATTTACTTATATCACTAATTTTCCCCTTCGAAAATATACTGTACAAGTCAATGATTGCTAATGGAAAGGGGATTTTTATCATTTATCTCATCATGAAAAGGAAGATGCAATTAACGAAAAAGATAATTTGCAATATCGTTGAAATGATTTATGATAATGATGGTCATAAAGAACGAAAGGAAATGCAAGGAGGACAGAAACTCTGTAAGAATTCATACTTTGCGTAAGAAGTTGCTCCTTCAACACAATTCAAAATAAGTTGGAAACAAAAGTAGGAAAAATGAAGTTCAGAAAGTTGAATATCTTGAAATAAGAGAAGGAGTCATCTGTAAACTGCAACTGATTCAATGCAATTAAGTAATATCAATATCAATATTTATCCCAATAATGATTGAGTAATGTGACCAGTTGATCCATATGTGCAGTCAAAATTGTCCTTTGGTCTGATCTCCCAAAGAGACTACTCAAGACAGACTATTATCTAAGGTTGGATGGGCTGTTACTTTCCTCTCCTCTTCAGAGGCTGTGATAAAGTATCACGTAAGAAACATTAACCATTCTACAACCTGTAATGCTAGATTTAAGTAATTAAGCCACTCACACCACTTGTACAACTCATGACTTGGCAGATCTGACAAGAAGAAAGGGCTAATGAAAATGAATAGTATGTAACACAAGAAACATCCACGTCCCAGGTGGGATTTGAACACATAACCATTTCATTGGGCTGCTAATGTGCTAATCCTTACCTGAATTATTGCTGAGAAAAAATATGGGTCTTCTAAGCTGAACCATCTTCTTGAACCAACATTGAGGTTGATGAAACCGTTGGTGTGTGTAGGCATGACAAGTCAAGGCCTCATCTTTCACTGTTTCCCCGTTTCAACGCAATTTTATTTCAGTAACAAGTCTACTGTCTTGTCAGTGCAAAATAGTTCACAAGGAATTGCAATTCTTGTAAGATATAAGATGAACGGTACATAGTAAGTATAAACCGAAGAAAAGCAATAACCTACGAGGTACCGGTATATTATTAAAGATGGATTCCATGTGCATTGTAGATATTTCTGTGATTATGTTATATTTTTTCTACAGTAAGTAACATTTTCATGTTAATGCAAGTTTTGTCTAGTTCATCCCCTCATACTGACATAGGTAATTAACATAATCATGAAACACTACACCACGCATACTTCTAAAATTATGTAAATTCAAATTCATTACTGTATATGTAAACATATACACTGTTTTAGTGGATGTCCAGATACTTACAGGTAATAGCCTACAGCAGAAAGGCAAAAACTGCACTGCTTAACTTTTAATAAAAATTTCAAACTATTAGGAACTAATTCATGAGTTTGTAACATGGTAGCAAATTGTAATATTTTCTAAAGCCTCTGACCAGTCTAAATTATCAGTTGCTTGAGCTAAACTATACTTCCAACATGTATTAAAATTAAAATGCTTCCAGAATATTCTGGGCAAGAACAAATCTCCAAAGCCACTGACCACACAAAGGAATATCAGCTGCTTATGAAAATTATTCTTTGGAGTTAATGCAGATGAAACGTGATAATTGAAGGCAGTACTGTTGCATATGTAACGAGTTACGGTATTAGTTCAAATCCAACCTTTGACATGGACGTTCATGTTGTTTTCATTATTCCACACTCCCTTTCATATAGGCCTAAAACTCACATTTTCAGCAACTTAAATAAATAAATAAATGTATGTAAGGGAAGTCTAACTCCATGGAAAATGATGTTAGGATGAACACTACTGACAGTACTACATTGACATATTATAAGATTATGAGATTATAAGATGCAGTACACTGTTTAAGAAATTAAGCCTTTCCTTGAGATTTTGCATATAACAATGTAAGTTCATGTCTGAGGATGAATCTGAGACTGAGCAAATAGAAGCTTAAAAGGATTATCAATATCAGGTAATAAGTGAGCACCAAACGAATCAAAGGGGAAGAGGAGGAAAATGGAATTTCAAGGATAACTTCAGATTGGGAATACCACTAACCTATTCTTACCGGTACATTATATTTCTCAAAGAAATCCTGTATCAAATATAAATCTACAATAATACTACCGGTATTTTAATTCCCATCGACAATATAGGCTAAGGCATTATTTCCAGCGTGAAGAAAGCCAGACACATTGCAAGTAATATTCCATATTCTTCACTACTAAGTCAAATTGATTAATTGTTCCTAACCTATTAAATACCACAGTTAAATCATGGAATATTCAGATCCCATATAAAGCACTTGAATAGAAAACGAGAGCTAAGGATATTAGCACACCCCGAGCTAGTAGTCTACGTGTATGTTACTTGTGGTATCTATTCAAGTCTCAAGCAGAATACTTTACAGTGATTGTTGGAATTCTACACGATTTCTCATTCCTCTCTAATTCAATAGCCTATAGAAGTTTGGAATATAACATGCAGAGAAACACAAGCATTTTGACAAAAGAACAAACAGAAGAGCAAGTCTATTTTACACTCTAAGATAAGAAGAAGTGACAAGCACAATGAAATAATAAAACATGTTATTTAATTACAAATTTATTTGTTGAAAGTTAAACAGCCCAACAATAAAATACAAAATTAATAAAAGACATAATTCAGACAGAGGTTCAGAATACAACTTAATGAGCAGAATTTTAAAATAACATTAACACAGACCTAAGAAATTATCTAACACTATACTATTATGCCATAAATCACAAAGGATTGAAAGAAAACCTAATAAATAGGCTGCATGAACAGAAATTGCTTTGACGCAATAAGGAAAAGAGTACGGTATTCAAAGTATGGGATGAATAAAAGTGAACTCCAATTTCATGCAGAGAACTACGAACAAGGAGCAGAAAGAGACATGCGTGAAAATAGAGTTTTACTACGGTATCATTTTCATTTCAACTGCAATATTTAGAAGCTATGGCCTAGTTATCTCAATGTGCTACTATGTGTAGGCCTACAGGTTGGTAAAGTAAGAAAGTAGAATACTAAACATGGATAAGCACATTTGAATCCTATTGCCAATTACTGTACTGAAAAATATTTTAAATGCATAATAGGCTGTAAGAGACATCATGAGTGCCACCAGACAATTTTGAAGAACTTCTTTTAGTGTCACGAATATGTCCGCATCACTTTTATTTGTTAATGCTCACGATAGAAGCAAGTTAAACAAAGTAGGGACGACTGATATTTCCTTGTAAAGTGGACTACAGATTCCTCGGATAGTTATATTGCATTTGTTTGTCATGTTGATTCAAAACACCACAATTAATAATGCACGGAAGTAAGGTAATTTAACTTGACTGACAAGGAATTGAACACCAGTGACACTCATGACTCATGTATTACAACAATATTAAAAATAATAACAAATATGCTCCTGTAATAGGTAGGGGTGCCAGGTGTCATGAAATCTCATGTTTGATATTATACAGTAGATGACGAATCAATTTCTTACTTTCTCATTTTGTGTTTCAGTGCCACCAGTAATTGTCGTCTCGAAGTCTGGCAAAAATTTGAAAACTAATATGATAGCAGTCACCATTCAGTTCACTAAAACTCATGTTTGCCTGAATGCCGAGGCACTGTGCTTTCAATTGTCCATTGGTAAGTACATTAATGTTGCTCCAATTATTGTTTCTATAGTGATCCTGCTAAATAAGGGAAGAACTGCTAAAATTAGCAAATGATAATATCAGGGAAGTAAGTATGCATAACCGTACTGAAGTTCTAAAGAAAAGTCCATTTCAGAAGTTTATATAACACTCAACGGTGAAGATGCTTCCAGAGATCACTAACTCGAAATGAGTTGATAGTGATCGGTTGAGTTACCTACTGTAAAATAAAGTAGTACTGCTGAATAAAATATCTTGACACCTGATTCTATAATTTGGACCATAATCAATGAGAGAAAGAGAGTAATTGGTAAAAGTCCAATGTTATTGTTCTGAAAACCTGGCATCCCTACTAACAGATAATGCACTCCATTTTACAGTTAATCTCTCTTTCAATTTGAAATATAAACCAGTTCGTTTATGAAGATATTCAAAATGATATATGGTATCACCTGAGAGTTCCCACTTTAATATGAAAGAATTATACCTGCTGCAGTTGATGGAGGGTAATTACTGTTTAGGCAGCTTATTAACATTGTTAATTGTTCACAATGAACTGGCTGTAAGATAAATTTAAGACAGAGGCTTTAGGATAAATCGAATTGTACAGCATATCGACCCCATCTGGTCATAATATCATGCTACACCCCACCTAAAGGAGTCCATGATTCCTTAATATCAACTATCATTATCTGAACGCTTATTGTACATTAACTAGACAGTATACGGAAGAAATAAAAATAACTATTTTGAATTAACACAGTGTACCCTCCAGTTTATGAGTCAATGAACACTATACCGGTATAGCATATACACACTGAACTGTCCTAGTGGCTCCCAACTTCAGAAGAAAAGTGATGTTTCTTTGATCTGTTGCATGTTTCTAAACCAAAGGGGTCCATACTAATTAATCACATCAATATTCAAAGATCGGAACATGAAACCTCACTCACCAAAACAATCTGAAACTGACCAGTACGTTGCTGAGGTTTACTCTATTTATGGATGTAAGAGCTCTAATAAACAGGTAAATATATAACCAAATAAGGTGAAGTTTAATAGTTACTCTACTACAATATGGTCCCACAGTTAAGCCAACATTTCGCAATGGACATGAGTAACAAATGTTATTCAATTATGACGTTTGCTGTTCAATGGTTCCTAAATTATTTAAAACTCTGTATCAAATACTCCTAATAAACTGTATGCATTGATATACCAGTTCCATGGTTATTCAACAAAACTCATCATGGAAAAAGAAAATAAGTAGAAGCTTCAAAATTAAGTCTGACGTCTACAAATGAAGAAAAATCCTTTCAATTTTAGTTGCATAACACTAAACAATTACTCTCATATACAAGTAAGATTTAATGCTTACAACAATCTGAATTTTCCATTATAATGCACTGTCAAAAATTGAAGGAATCATGGAGCCTTAAGGAGAAGCATACAGTAGGACTATACACCCACTATTAATTTCATATGGAGAGGAACATTCCCATTCTCTCTTTCTCTTCTTCCCTTCCCCTTATGTTTTGTAATAAGTCTCTCAAGGGTTGGTATATCCCTGGTAAATATTCTAGGCATTAAACATTTGAAACATTTACATTATTTTTTCAAACCAAATATGAACTTTATGAGGTGGTAAGGAAACTAAGAATACACCATATACAGAAATGAAATGACATACTCAAAGAAATAACAATACAATTTAAGTGCTTGCAGTATAACAGTGGCAAGCATAAAACAACAAAAGCATCATGCAGTAAATTGAAAACAATTACTACTGCAAAAGTGAAAAAATACCACTTCCAAATAAAGGGTACCATGATTTATCATCTTACAACATATTCGTTTCCTGAAATACCTTATTCAAATAGGATGGAACGTTCAGGTCATGAAATATCTCACTTTCCACAGTGGTCAAAAACAAAATTTTACATTTCAAGATGATACATAAAATGAGAGACTGACAATACTTGCTTACAATCGATTTTGGGTTTCCGAATAATTTTCATAGAATAATATTACCATTACAAATTTACTCAACACAAAATACAGCTTTCTGAAGGATTGGGTTGAAAACTATAACTACACAAAGTGACTAAATAAGAAGTTCAGCATTCTAGCACTCTTTACAAAACATTTCAATTAAAGGTAAGGTTGAAACCAAACAGACCCTACAATAGTTCATAATAATTTATGTTCTTGTGAATCCAAATGCAATGCCTAAGATTACTTGAATTATCTTTCATTCAAATGTAAAGTGCTCATCTTCCAAAAACACATTCAAAATGATAATTAGTTGAAATTGCTGACGAAATCCTAGAATATAATCAAGTGTACTCAGTGGTTGTTTGGTGTGTGCTAGGTCGTCACCATCAAATTCTAAATACTTATTTATATTAATAGAACCAATTATATTTTAATAGGTTCATGTTGGGTATAAATGGTGTGAGTGGAAATCATTCATTGGGGTTAAGTCGCAAAAAAAAAAAAAAAAAAAAAAAAAAAATCCCAACACCGATATCTGTATTGTTTGATTCCTAATTTCTTTTCAGTGCCTATGTATTCAATATTCTTGACACAACGCAACTGTCATATTATTTCTTAATGGTTCTAATGATGAAATAAACTTTAAGACAAGAAGAATGTCTTCTCTAATCAATTGTTACTTAACTAGAAAATGTCAGAGAAAATTGTTATTATTTTTATTCTATAGCAACCATCAAAGGCTCTTATCCTATGCAAAGGTAACTACTAATGGCTTTTTAATATCTTCAAATACCGTAGTTAATTGCATTAAATTGGTTTTCACACCCTGGGTATTTGGATAGTGCTATGCTCGATATCAACATTTGTTGTGTAGCTTTAAGTTCGTTATGCAAATATGACGAATTCATTAAGAAAGTTTACTTTTGATGATTAAATAACAATAATTACATCAATATTATGATTTGATATGAATAATGGTCAAATATAATATATATGGAATTAAACAGGTAAAAAATGTGAGTCACTACAAGAATTAGAGATACATTGCAGTTAAGCAGTGGGCATAAATACCCACACAAAATATAGTCTGGTGCTATATTTCTTCCCAGGATTTATTTTCAATTTATATCTCCCCCTTCAATGATTATCCTCTAGAACTCTTTCCACGTTTTGCACTATGCAAGCTAGGTATGTTCAGAAGAGTGAACTAATTGATCACAAAATGTAGATTTCTCCTCATCAAACGTGAAAGGGAAGATATTTTCTGTACATAACTTAGTTTCAAAATGCAATTTGTGTCAAGAATAGAGAACACAAGAGTGTGAACTACATTCCAGGAAATAAGTATTTAGGAGTGTTACTTCATCAAATTAAGTAATTAGCAGGCAGGGAAATATTTGCGGCAAAGATACGACAATCCCAATGAAACAAAAAGTAGCCTACTTAATGATTAATGCAAAAATCATAGATAAGTAGAAATTTAATATTAGAAGAAAGAATATCTACAATACTATCCTACATCTGACTAGCGTGAGTGTCCCATGGTGTGCAGTTCATGAAATGCCTCGTATCATTCTATTACAAATAGTAATGCATACGAAATTGTTCAACATTAAAAGGATATTTAAGTGGTAGGTGGCAATTCCAATTAAAACTGAGTGACTAAATTATTGAAATATCGCAAATATTTGTAGTGGCATTTGAAATCATGACGGGAATAATAACCAAGATACAAGGTATGCCCACAGAAAGCTCAGTACGTTGATATAGCTGAATGCTTCTGTGTTCAATGAGAGGTTCGGAGACAAAGTGAGAAAAGTGCTTTACTTTGGAAGAGTCTACACATTCCACCAGTTAGTGCCAAACTTTGGATGACTTCTTATACAACTGCCAGTATGGACTTTTACTATTACTGTTACTACGTATTACTTTTACTATTACAACCTTACAATTTTTATTTGCAGGGTACTACAAATACAGTGCACCAGAATTATCCTCAGACAATGGACCACCTGAGTGAGAATATAAAAAATGATAATCTCCCAAGGCCAAAAGGCATAACATAACACAACCGTTTTAATTACGATATGTGTCAAATTAAGCAGGATGCCACAAACTACAATATACCGTACATGTCTTTGTACATCACAAATCAAAATAAGGTGGCATAGGCATGTACCGGTACATTTCATGTATATTTGCGCTGTATGAATGTGTTACAAAATATGTATGTATTATTCTCCAATAATTATTCATGTATATTACACTGTAAACTGTGAGTTTGGACGGTTTCATGGAGGTTCGGATTAGTTGCTAAACTCTTCAAAAAATATGTTTATTGTTTTCAGTGATATAGCAGAGATATGCTCTTCCTTCAAATACGTATAGCCAGTATCTTCTAGATGTCATGTTTTGTTAGTTTTTATTCACAATCATGCATGGGTTATTTTAAATTTATAAATTTAAATTTAATTAAATAAATTTAATTTAATTTCAAATGACTATTCAGTGACAGTATGTAGGCCTAATAATTTAAGAGAAACATGAAAGAGGTAATTCCACGAAGAGTTCATGAACTTAATTCAAGTCTGCAGGAGATGAAACTATACAGGAATGATAATTATTATATACAAAGCTTACTATACTTCAAAATTTATAAAAGGAAAGTAAAAATTATTCAGAATCTAAATCAATATGGGTTAAGAACGCGTATCTGAGCACTCAAATAGACAAATAGACGTGGTTGAATTAATTGCACCTCCTTCATTTTCCAAAATGTTGTTCACTTGGATGGAGACTTTATGAAGTGTATCACTGGTAGAAGTTCTGTTTGAAAAATTACCTGACTGAATTGGCATATTGCTTTATGTATATCTGCTATCCCGTATATGTCATCTATTTCCTTTACTGTGGCATATAGATTTATATCCACAGAACCAGAGAAAAGAAGGTTATTATTATTATTATTGAATCTCACTCCAACTCACCTAAAATATGTTTCCATTATTATTAAAAAGAATGATATTGATAATCGTCTTTGCCAATAAAGAAATGCAAAATTTCTTCAGTGCCTGCCTCATTAACAGTATGATAAAACTGTACAGAAACATGTACAAAATACTCCTCATTTAAGGGTAATGTAATAATTTTGCAAGTACAAAATTCTTTAACAATAATGCAGAAGCATCTGTAAAAACTTCAAAAATAATTTTAAAAATCGTTTAACAGGTCTATATGAAATATTCCTGACGTTTATGTCGAAATCTATCCATGAGGTATATTGTATCAATATGATCCATTATCCTTCGGCCAACAAGGTACTTTACCTCCTCCTGTCCTTCCTTGCCAGCAATATGAAGAGCAGTGTACATGTCTTTTGTTGTAGAATCAACTGCTGCACCATGCTGCAACAACAGCATCACAATATCCACATTTCCAAGACGAGATGCAATGTGAAGAGGAGTTTGTTGTTCCTGAAAAGAATTTCATTGTATTTATTAAAAACTTCACTGAGGAAAGGAAGCAACAAGAGGAAGTATTCATTCCATAGGCTACAAGAATGATTATGGAACAAATGGATCTGTCACTTTACCAATTAGGCCTACTGCAAGATCAGATTCAAAATTTACTTTTCACTTCCCAGCTACTATTTATATGATACAGTTTTGAAATCGTGTGATGATGTGCTAGATGAAACATCAGCATTTAGTACTTAATACTTGTGCAAGCAAACATGAAAACATGAATTGTTTACTTCAGTATTCATAATTTACATTTTATTGGGTTCTGTTCAACCAGTAGTAAGATGCAATGTTGAAAAGAAAAAGATAATTAAAAGAAGCAGAAAGGTATGGTTCGGTTTTTAAAATTCGGTGATCGCCAATCGTGTTTAGTTAGACAGAATGAACGGGTGTGTATGCTAAATTGTTATAGAGTGGTTATAAAATAAATCGAAGGTTGTTAATTGTATACATATACCATGCTTATTTCAGAAATTATTATTGCTATTAGTGTTTACTATGTTCAAGTCGTGCGTGGTGTGAATGAGCCATTGGAGATGTGGTCTTGTTTAAGCTGTGAAATACACGGCACACTAATTGTTTTATTTCTCGAGGGGAAAGATTTCATATTATTCATGAATTCATGATGTAATCGCAGAAAGCCGATTGCTTGGTGTGTTTTATGGCAATCCCCTGTCCTTTGCATCTCTTACGGAAATGCCTGACGTAATTGGCGTTCTAAATTTGTCAGATTTGTAATCTAATCCTTTATTGAAACGTGAATGTACGGGCAGTCGTCTAATAACTCGTAGTCTTTCACGTCTCCATTCTGCCATCATACGAGTTTTATCTTAACTGATTTGGCACTCGATAGGCTATCTAGGGTAGCGAGTCATTACTACAACAATATAAACTCAGCTCGAACATTTCACTGAACACCAGGTATATGTCTAAGAAACATCTAAACCTTAATAGGCTGCGTGAGTTCGAGAATTAATAGCACGACTTTTTGACCTAGCACAACCAAGGAGTTGATAAATCGCGTACGTATGAATCGTTTCACACTCAGCATTCAGACTTTGTCTACAGCCACTATGAATACACACACACACAAAAAAAAAGAATACGGCAGAACCATACCTGTATGCTTTTCATTGGCTTATTCATGTATATGACTGCTCAAAGGACCGACATTTTGATAAGTAGTATGTTAGTATTTTCCAAATGAAAGTGACAGCAGAATGGAAGAGATCTAAAAGTTAGAATAGAGAGGCTACAAGGTTCATGAGTTACGTATTACGAATGTCTAGGCTGTGTATTATTATGGATGCCAAATTGTGAAAAGGGGAACAGATCTGTATAGATAAATTGAATAACGGTATGTCTATCCGGAATTGAAGCCCGAACGTGTCATCGGGAGTTGAGCCGAAAGTTGCTTACCAGATTTATATTGTTGCTCTTGCTACTTCATTTAGGGGCTATGAATATCGTAATCATTAGCTCCATATACTTCATGTGAGTGTGAAATCTCTCTTAAGGGGAGTACATACGTCCTATACCTACAGTGTTAAATTTGCAATATTGGTGACCCATTCTCTCAGAACCTTTAACTGATAGAGATCTGAAACTTTTGGGAGATATATTATCACTCTTTTTATGATTACTGAACTAGAATCATAATATACCGACATATAATTAGTTAGTTATGATTTTTTTTAAATTCTTCATTTTTTTCTTTTAAGAGTCCACATTTTCTTCTGTAAATAAAAAACCGTTAGAGGCAGAAATGTTTTGGTAATTCAGTAACTGCAGTATAATAAGAGGTAACACTATGTAAAATATGGTAAACATATCTGTAATAGTTTCTGAGATAATGGGTCAAATGTAAAAAGAAAAGTCATTTTTAATATTTAATATTCTGGTGCGAATAACTTCCAGGAATTAATTTGTTTGATTTAAGAATTAGGTAGAGGCACGAATGAAGTTTAAAGTTTAATTATTATGATCTATGTTCAACGTAATTAATGAAACTCCGTATATACATAGTAGTATGTCTTCGCAATTGCTTCGGTTCTACAAAGGCTGTGGATTGTCCTCAAATGATCATTGAGGGTCCAGGTGCTCAAAGAAGTGCAGATAACTTAATACTTTCTACATTTCCGGTAAATGTTGTAACAGTGTTGCAAAACTGATTTCATGAAACGGTTACCGGTACTTAATGTTTGAAGCTCCATAAATAAGAGAATCTATGCCGAAAATGCAGTTTACTAAAAGACTACACCGTGTGTCATTAAGCTGGCAATGTTGTTTTCTCTTGCATTCAAAATAATTGCCCGATCAGCATAGACCAAACTGCTACTGAGCAATAAAGCTAATGCATAGAGAATTCATTCACAGTCTACCTGGTATATTATTCTCCTAGATACTGTAGAAATTAATATGAATATCCATTTTGTGCCCATCATTTGCCTGTGCCTGTCACTTCATAAAAACCTAAATCTTCTAACAAATCTGCATACATTTTCATAAAAATTTTCTACATTACTCAGCTAACAACATCTGCTTCAAGATCCCTGTACTTTCCTCATTATCAAAGGTTCCCACCCGTTACCTTACATGAACATTTAGTCTCATCATTAATTTTAGTTTCCGTTGTTCGTGTGACCTACACCCAATTGTAGCTGTTGTTTCAGAAAAAGCTGAGATAGAATATGCCTATGATGTGTAAAATCGTATTCGGTGTTACCTTTGAAGGTAAATATTGTTTATTTGGGGCTATGAATAGGAGATAATCTGCAGAACTTTGCAAAAGAATGTATTTCTTGTTCTATTTTTTTGGTTTTTGGTTAATCCAATATTCTAGGACCATCTGTGTTCCTATCTAACATCAACCACAACGATATGATACCTGCCACATGATAGCCTGAGCGGGTCATGATTCAAACCACTAAACTTTCTTCGGCTTTTCCCAAGTTGCTGTAGCCAACCAGGCTCATTTTGGTTTTAGCTGGGGATTTAAGGCCGGATGCCCTTCCTGACGCCACGTGATTTTTCAGTTGAAAATTCCACCCCGTATTCACTGGGACTCGAACCCCAGCCATCCGGGTGAAAGACGAGCAGCTAAGCCACTGCGCCATCACGCTCCCTCATGATTCAAACCACTATCACGCACAAACGTGAGAGGAATCGAACCTGTAAGGGGTTAGACGTGTAGCAAATTGAGGACAAATATACCAATTTGTGATTTACAGAGAAAAGGAAGTGTTGTGTACTTTTTTGCATGCCTCATTCAGTATCCTCTGCAAGCCGAGGTCAATGAAGGGAAATTGTGCTATTTTTTCTGCCTCCAGATGTATTTAGAGAGAGAACATGATAATGGTAGGCACAAGTCACTGACAAATCTCGTATGCAATACTTCTATGGAACCGAAGAAAGCAGATAAATACGATTATCATTATTCTCCATTCATTGAAGCTCCTGTCTCAGGCAGATTTCCACTCCAATTTTACATGCAAATATTATGTGATGATGGATATTCTACTTTTGAGATTGTTTAAGCATACGAACCCTTGCTCTGGCATCTACTTGAGCTCCATTGCGCAGTAAGATTCGTATTATATCAGTCTGATTGGCTCGAGCTGCCAAGTGAAGTGGAGTTTCGCCACGCACAGTCGGAACATCTGGACTGGCATCATGTTGAAGAAGGTAGATGACAATATTCATGCAACCCATGAAGCTTGCCACATGCAGAGGAGTCAGGCCAGACTGAATCAAAAGACAACATTAATCTCTTAAAACAACAATACCAAAATATACAGTAATACAATTTCATTCCTTACTTTAAAAGCCATAGCAATTACAGTCCGTATGTTGATGACATAGAAACTATAAAAATGATTAGCTCACCTCCGTGGTTGCTTCAATGGATGCGCCATGTTTGAGCAGTAGTTCAACTACTTTTATCCTATTTTTCTTGCAAGCAATGTGAAGAGGAGTGAAACCGTTGAGAGCACGGGCATTGGGGTCAGCCTTGCGATCTAACAAGAGCTTGGCAACACGCACATGGCCGCAGTGAGCTGCTACATGCAAAGCAGTCAAATAGTCGACTGTAACCTCATCAACTGGAGCACGATGGTATAGCAAGATTCTGGCAGCATCGACGTGGTCCCCTTGCGATGCCATATGCAAGGGAGCCAGTCCATTCTGAAACAGCACAAAATGCATTTTCTATCAAATTTTGAAATTATTAACAATTGTCATTTCAAATATTGAACTAAAAAGTGGAATGGAGAGGTTGGAAAATGTGTTGCAGTTTCATGTTCGAAGCATGTTCATTTAATTGGGAGAAGGCATACGATATCAAACAACCTTTTTCGAAGAGGCCACCGTACAGGTCTGGTGCATATATTTCAATATAACGCCCGTTGGTGACCCGCATGTCATGGTGAGCATGAACTGAATAATTAAGACGATATAACTGTCCATTTCCCTAGGCAAGAGAATTAACCATTGGGAGTTGAAATCCCACGTCCCAGCCGGTAATCGAAACCAGAGCCCTTCAGATCAAAGACTAATGTCCTACCCACTTAGCCACAAAGACGGACATCAAGGAACTGAAAACTGGGATCAGTGAACCACCCGGTATCACAGTAGTGTAGTGTGCATTGTGAAGCGTGAAATAGTAAACAAATCGGTTTAGTAGAGCAAAAAAAAATTGTTATAGAACTTCGTATTGGGATAGCGTGCCTGCTTCTCACCCGGAGGTCCCGGGTTTGATTTCTGGCTCCATTAGGAATTTTAAAACTGACGTGAGGGGCTGGAACGGGATGCACACAGCTTTGTGAGGTCATTGAGTAGCTGTCTCATCAGGGAGGCAGCGTACCGATCAAGGAAACCCAGATTAACGGCCGAGGGGACCCGGCGTGCTGACCACGCATCACCCTACAATCTGTAGGCTGGGCAGCGGCTGCTCGGTAGACCAAAGTCCTTCAAGGGCTAAGTGTCACGGTTCTTTATAGAACTAATATTGCATGAGTTTACAGAGCCTCAATTTCTAGTGTAAGCTAGTTATCGTAAATAAATTATGAATAATACGAATGTTAAATTCTATAAATGGGCATCGCTTATAACGTTGTATTGAACAGGTGATACTAAAAGTTGATTAAATGCACCCACACGTTGAACTAAATATTCTGGTATATATTTCTTTCGTGTTTCATTGATTGTATGGTACATTGTGCCACATCGTGTGATTTAGAACTTATAATTTCCAGTCTTAGAGATATGCTGATGGGCAACTGTGCCAGTTTTGTTTCAAAACGAGACAAGCTCTGTCACACTAATAATATAATCTCATTTTGCTATCTTAAAACTTTAATTTGTATGCTTATTGTCTAAAAATGAGGTGGTCTTGCTTCATTTGACGGGCTTCACACCGTGGTCATTAAGCCCAATTAAGCCTCCGTGGCTTAGGCGGCAGCACGCCAGCCTCTCACCGCTGGGTCCGTGGTTCAAATCCCGGTCACTCCATGTGAGATCTGTGTTGGACAGAACGGAGGCAGACAGGTTTTTCTCCGGGTACTCCGGTTTTCCCTGTCATAATTTCATTTCAGCAACACTCTCCACTATCATTTCATTTCATCTGTCATTCATTTAATCATTGCCCCAGAGGAGTGCGTCAGGCCTCGGCAGCCGGCACAGTTCATATCCTCGCCGCTAGATGGGGGCTTCATTCATTCCATTTCTGACCCGGTCGGAGACTGGAAGCAGGCTGTGGATTTTCATTTTGATATATATATATTGTGCCCAATTAGACACGGCAGACTGGCATCGAACTCGGGTCTTATCAAAGAAGACCAGGCCCATGATTCTGCCCAGAATCGAATCATTGACCTCTGAGGGGGAACAGTTACAGGGAACCCGAAGAGCAATGAGTTATATCTGCATATAATCATAATAGCAGGATTTCACGGCTAGAACGGGAATATCATAGCTTTTAAGGTGGATCTTTGCAAGAAAATACAAAGCCCATGTACGTTTTAGAAGCCTGAATGCTAGAAAGCAAACCAGCTTGACAGTTGACAAATCGTAGTTAGCGAAGGGGCGTTTTTAGGTGACGCCAAGGAACTAATTTTCGTCTGGACCGCAAGAGCAGCTCAAGATTAATGACTCTGGGATCCACCGTCTCACAAGGCATAAGAGTGGAGAGGGGGCAGTCGCCCACAGAAATTAATTGATTACAGCCAATTGGAGCATTGAAATGAAATAAAACTTACACCCAGGTGAATATATTCTAGGAAAGATAATTTAGGAGTGTTCTCACGCCAAAATTAAAGCCTACTTCTATAAACGAGCCTCTGCACAAACTGCTTCCGCTCGGGAGGAAGGTTTTGGAGATCAGCAGAGGGGGAATTACCAGGATAGCGTCATGACGCCATGGAAGAAGGCAATTAATTGTAGTTAATTGGCCGAAGCGATCGCTTGCACGCGAGTGATTTTGGGACCTCCACACCTAGACAAACGAGAGTTATACTTCACTTTGTCTGGAAATGTATTATTTCAAGAAGGGAGTCGGTCCTGAATGTCCAGTGGACTATGTTTCACAAGAAAGCCTTATATAGGGGAAGCTTCGCAGGGAAGTTCGTTCGTCTTCAGTTCGTCTTCAGTTCGTCTTGACTCAACACGTGAACTAACACGCTGCCAGATCACGCAAGAAAGTGCGCGAATTTATAAAGTATCGACGCTCAAATGTATTTGGAGAACAATGGAAGCGCATCATGCAGCTTCACAACAGTAATTATGCATCGTGTAAGATTTAGTCTACAGCAGACGTTTAACCAATAACATACGCGAGTATAAATTCAGTACAGCGTAGGGGTAATTTGGGATGTTTATAGACAACGAACATACCAGGAGGCGTTGTCATAGTTAAAAATGACACATTATTGTCAGGATATCTACAGTTACGGGAGCCTGGAAGGCGTCACAAATAGTCGTGACAGAGGATTGAACAGAATTGCAGTAGAGGAGATATGAACTGTAGGTGACGGGAATCGAACGCACACACACGCAAGATAGACTTTCATGGAGACCAGCGGTTGTCAGGAGTTAGCTGCATCGCATCTCTGAGGTCAGGCGATAGTTGGAGTCCAATCAAGGATCCATGTGTGAAATAGTGCGGGAATTGTATATAAAGTTATATTACAGTGATTTTTAAAAGTGTTTATGTGTATGGTAAAATAATATGTCTTGTGTCAAAGTAAGAAAAGCCAGTGATGAAAAATATGATTACCATGTGTGAAGTGTATACCATGTGTCGTGTGATAGATATCATGATGGCTTAAGCTAAGCATCATGGTAGGCTCGTGGCTGGCGTGCTGTACTAACCCAGTAAAAATGAAAGTGAGTACACATTTAATATGTTGATATGATTAAATAGCTTACCATACAATGAAGCATCAGTCTAAGACTAAGAATTAACATTCATTTATGTGCGAGCTCACATCCCTCGTATTTTGGTAAAATATGGCTTGGAGGATGATTTGTTTACGGCCATTTCGGCGTAAGATAATGATGAAAGTAACGGCAACGTTAAATAATAATAATAATAATCTGGGGTCGGTAACAATAATGAATAAAATAATCGGCATATCAGGCCTAGAGTACGTGCAAAGTGTATCATGTCTAACGTAAGAGTACTGTGTTATTGTAAAAAGTAAGAAAGAAACGTAAAATATCGAGATAATGAGACTTTTTCAGTGTCATTGAATTGTTGAATGAATGTTTATTATGGTAAATTCTACAGGGTTGTATTTGAGAACCATTAAGGTAGTTAATGTAAGCCAGTAAATGTATACTTGTTTTGGGAGCTACATAAAGCTTTGGCTTATGAGTAATTGCAGACAGGACGTGAGTGCTTTAATAATTGAGTCATCTATAAGAAGTATTGTTTGAGCCGCGTACAGCGAGCAAGTAACGTAGAATCAAGAGATTTACGTCAATAAGTTGCGGGGATCATGCAAATATAGCTTGCGCGTTAGGCGAATCTAGTCGGCTAATCTTCGATATCTACGAGATAGTATCGCCTTGGAGCATACTTGTATTATTCGCAACGAAGTGGGACAGAGGCTGTCTGTATCCACCGTTTGCAGAATTGTTGCCAGCAGGGATAACTATTAGAGACCCTGTGTGAGCCCATATATTAATTGATCTGCCCTTAGAGGTAAGACTAATGGTTCGTCGTATAGGAAACGCCGATTTCCTCTTGTTATAGGCAGCTGCACCAGTGAGAGGACCTTGATACTCACTTGAGATGCGCGCCAGAGCCACTAATGTCGCCACAGAACGGCAAAGCTACACGTGATCCATTCCCTGCCATGAATATTAATTAGGAGCCGAGTTGAGCCCATTATACTCTAAACGTAGGTGTTAAATAATTAGAATGACTCAAATACTAGGGACACAACCCACTCAGGGTACCTCCAGTGTAACTGCACCAGTAAATAAACTTGACCTTGCGAGAAGCCATATGGGGTGGCAGGAAGGCCACTAGACCGGCGGCCATCTTTCTCAGGCAGCCGAAACTAATTTATTGTCCGCTTGGAAAGGAAGTCTGTTGACCTGATCCTTTTATTTTAAAAGCGTAGTGGGACACTGAAGAATCTCGATATTTCGAAAAGTAATTAAGATATGATTGATGTGATGATGCCAATTGAATTAAATGCTTTATTTCCACACACATACCATGTTGGAATGCTGTGATCGGATAATATTTGGCCCAGTTATTCTCTGAGGAGGAATACGGCACCAAATAAATATAGGCATCTTTGTAAAGTGTATTTGCCCAGTTTACACTAATTTATTCATACGGGTAGCGTAATTTCAATGACATGACACGTTTGTAACGATAATGTTTTGACCAGACCCAGAAAATCGTTGTATGGTGAAGCTATAAAACATCTCTATCCATGTGTATTTTGGAAGGGAAAGTGTACTACTTCAGCGTTTCAAATTGATGGGAAAAAGAATACGAGTTGCACGACACAACACTTGTTAATTAAGGCATAAGATAATGAATTAATGTTACTGAAAGTAAATGCCCGTGTAAAACGGATAAATGTTTAATAATTGCAGATTTAATGTCATTTAAAGATAATTTGTGTTTATTGTGTTGTGATATTCCAGTTTGTGTTAAATTGTGCCACGTGAAGAACACTATGGACACTCGCAAATTTCAGAGAGTATCAATAATTGGATGTTTTGAATAGACTTGAGTGCGGTGAAGCACTAATTTTAAGGAGAGACTCACAGATAACTTTGATTTCGTTGTGGGAAGTAAATGTAAAGTACCTTTTGTTTGTGTTTTATGTTGTATTGCCATGATTTTCTATCATTAAATGTTATATTTAGGAATATGTTGTTTCTTTCAAGTAGAGTAGTCACCTGACAGACTCAAATCCTGAGCATGTGATCGTATGGTGGGCATGAATGTCCCATACCTCGAAAGACCGTGAGTTAGCTGGGATACGAACATATATTCTATATGATGACGATTGGGTACAATATATACATTTTTTTTTCATTTAAGTCTGATAACCTATGTTATTGTGATGTTTGTAGTAGTGTGTGTATTTATAATTCAGGTGAGGATTGGAGAAGGAGGCGGCCTGAGCCTTCAGTTAAGAACCATCCAGTCATTTGCCAGGAGTGAAAGCGGGAAATCACGGAAAAACAATTCCAGGATGGCTGAGGTGGGAATGTTCTCAGTTTTGCCTCACAAGGTTGCGTGTACCCCGTTACATCCCTCACACCAGAATTGAATTATTTGGCAGAGCCGGGAATCGAGCCTGGGTCACCGGTGTGACAGCCAAGAATGGTAGCCGCTACACTAGGAGGTGTACTTAAATTTAAAAACGACAACAATGCTTGGGTAATGAGATACGAGTTTGAATTATTGTATCCGTATGTTTTAACACAATGTAGGTCGTAAACCCAAACCTGTTTAGTCCCAACATATGGTAAATCTTTTTTAATTGTTAATTTTCACTCTATAATTTATTTGTGGGAGTTTCGTGATGCAAACCACCAGTATACGAAAATAGGCTATGTTAGTGCTTCTTGATAATTTGTTGAAGTGTATGGTGTGAATGTCACGTCACGAAAACAGATTCGGCATTGATGCACTAAAATTGATAACGCCAGAACAGTGCACCAAAGCGAAACCTTTCCGTGAAGTGACTTTCATACCGTACACTGTTGTTATCGAACATGATACGGTATTCACATCGTACACCTCAACAAATTGCTGCTGAATTTCCACTTATGTGATGTCCTCCAAACTCAAAAACTGGATTATACTACACACTTCCAGGTTTAAGCATATTTCCGTGCACGCAGCCATTTTTGAATTGATATTGCGAGGATTTGACGCAATATGAAGCATCCAACGGAAAGTCCTTACGCACGCCAATTAATGCCTGAATAATAATGCTGTGATCTCCTGCTTCGACACTTGTGGAATCTCCGAACACGAGGGGAAATATATTTTATTACTTTCCAGTCACCCTGTGGTGTAGCGGTTATCTCTCCTGGCTGTCATGTTTGAGGTTCGGTTTCCATTCCCGGCTCTGTCAAGAAATTCAATTCTGGTCTGAGGGATAGAACAGGATACTTTCAGTCTCGTGAGGTAGAACTCAGAAGATCTTGATTCAATTCCTACTTTGAACATGGTTTTCCGTGGTTTCCCACTTTTACTCTGGCAAACGCCGGTATGGTTCCTAACTGTAAGTGACGGCCTCCTTCCCAGTCCAATCCTCGATAACAAACACTCACACTACTAGAGCTCGAGCCAGCCGGGAAGGCGGTGCGCAGAACACAACGTTACCATTACGTCATGCCTCACTTCCATCCCACCAATCACAGTCAGTCTGTCTTGAGAATCTGAGCTAGTGTGTAAGCTAAGTGTAAAGCAGCGAGATAGAGACAGGCTCGTTGAGGTAAGCGACGGTGTTGTCATACCGCAGGAACTCATGCAGCTGCCTGCGGTGTGGGAACTCGGACATGGTGGACCTGTTGCAACAGTGGAAATGTATCTCTTTCTCTCTCTGCGCAAATCCCACAGTGCCGGCCGCCTTCCGGGCTGACGCGAGCTCTAGAGACACTACAATGACACATGACAAGACATATCCTACGCACAATTAAGTACAAGGGGCTATGCTCAAGTCCTTAAATAAAACAACTTATATTTTTTATCTACATTTTGTTTAATTAGAATAATTTCGGCAGTCAATATACCTCCTTTCGATTTAACTCCTTTTTGTTAGTTTGCTGACTGAAATGAGAAGACAGCCCTAGGTTACACAGGACTCGTTGTCAGCTCTTTGGGCACATGTGACAGAGACAAGATAGGATTAGAATTCAAGGTTGATTGTTTGGACCCACTCACCTACCTGCGTGCTAGTACAGTGTATCTTTTCTTTGGGCTTATCCTCCATTACTTTAATTACTTTTGTTGTTGCAACCGACTTCTTCAGGATAAATGCTTTCTACATAATTATAATATAATGCATTACTAAGTACAGAATTCCGAGAAATGTTAAGAAATCCTCTTACTATTGGCTGGTTATCTCATTGAACTTCGAATTCTTGTTTGACATAAAATAACCAACTACCTACAGGCCATGGAGGCTCTAGGAGCAGTGGAAGGTAAAGGTTACCATTCCACCCTTCGTGACATCGACACTAGATAGGATGGAGTTGTTATCTGTTTAAATATATTTACTGCATAGGATGCAGTCTAATAGGGTCCCTGGTAGCTTACGATGCCCCCCGAATGCCTCGTATAACAGTACATGCGTTTACATTTTACTTCTGAAATGAGGAATATAACAAGTTCATCTGTACCTTTGTCTTGGAACTGATGGGCGCTCCACGATCCAACATCGTATCTACAACTAACTCATGGCCAGAACGAGCTGCACAGTGAAGAGGTGTCAATCCATCACGAGTTTTTGATTCGATATTTGCTCCCTTTTCCAACAGCAGGGCAACCATATTTGATTTTCCCCACTTTGCTGCTACATGAAGAGGAGTTATGTTGTGCTGAAACGAAATAATAAATAATGACTACTTCATAAAACCAAAAATACAAATGTCACAGAAAATTGTTCCTGTGGTTCCTCTCGCTTCTCTCCTATTGCCCCCTCCCCAGATATACAAGACATACCTTTGCAGAATAATTGACGTCCGCTCCACGACTCAATAACAGGTTGGCAATACTCTCGTTGCCATAGTGAGCGGCAATATGCAGTGGCGTGAAGCCACTCTTAGATGTCACATCAGGATTATGGTCATTCTGTAAAGAACAATTCCACTACAGCTCATCCTCATAGAGAAAGAAACAACTTTTACATGCAGTATATCTATACAAATAAAAGTATAATTTTTATTTACCTCTCTCGGAATTAAAGAAGAGAACATTTTATATTCAATTCACATCATCATGTCCTAAAGGCCAAGCAACCATTCTCTTCTTTATGCTATCATTATTGATCATCTGCATAACATCACATTCTTCACATTTTCAAATTATGATTTACTGGTCTTTTTCATGTCACTTTGCCTTGAAATTCATTGGCCATGAACTTGCTGTGCCTCAATATTTATTTTAGTTGTATTTTCCTCCCCTTCTTGGTCTTAATCAAAGCATTTACTTCATTCACCTCTCGCAAAATTTCTAAGTATGACTGTATTTAAGTCCAGCTTGTTCTAGTGATCCTCCTCCGTATTCACAGTCAGTTGCATCTTTTCCCATATTCTAATTGCCAAACTTTTACTTTTATTCAATAGAACAGTTCAAACAAAATACTTTGCTATTGGTTAATAAGTCATCTCTTTTCCAATGCAATATTCAAGTTTGGAAGGAGCTATCCTTTTACTATCTTCCAAAGTGAATTTATTATCGTCAGCAATTGTTGAATTTATGGAGGATTGGTGCTTTGTCTCTGGCCACGTTTGCTTAGTACTAAACATCTGTGTTTTCTTTGGCACTGAATTTTAGATTTTACAATTTTAGGGCTGCTGTCAACTCTCTCAGCGTTTTACGGATATTTTTCATGAATAACCAACCTATGAAATGCCATCTGCAAACCTTATGCAGTGGATTTGTTCCCCCATTCATTTCGATTATCTTAGTTTACTTCTTCAAAATCGAAATCCCTTCTTCAATGAACACGTTGAACAAATATGTCGAAAGGAGGCAATCTTGTTTTACTCGTTTTATTGATTATTGCTATTCTTCCCTTCTATTCACTGATATCTGACTACACTAGTTCCAAATCAGACTTCTACCTTGCCAGTCAGTTCCTAATTTCTTCACCCATTTAAATATCAGTTTCCAATTTCCCATGCCATAGGTCTTTTCCAGATCTACAAAAGCGAAAATTTTTTTCCTGCTCATTTCAATTTTTCTTCTCCCTACTATCTAAAACCTAACAGATCCTCCTTTATTTACAGTACGATCTCTATCATATTATGTTGTGCTTCAAAAGCATTATTAAATATAATAAGTTTGAGCATTTCCACAAGCCATAACTTTTCTTTTTATCTTGGGTAATGCTCTTTTTGCTATTGCTGAAATCATTTGGTATTTCTGTTAGCTCATAACACTGTGTGATGATTTCAAACAACGTATTTTTCGTATTTTTATATTGTCTGCTGGTAAGTTTTCTTCACTGCCAGCTGCGTTTATATCCCGTTGACTGATTAAAACTAGCTAAAATTCTTGCTTTGTGATTGGAGGACCTAGTTCAACCTAATATTTTCTTGGAATGTCTTCTTTTAAGCATGTTTTATTATCAAGTTCTCTATCGTTGCACTGATATTCACTGTATTATCCACAATTTTTACACATTTCCTCACCGCCGTCTAGTATGTTCACCTCTTTATCATTCACTATTGCAGTTTATGTCATTGGTTTGTATTGTAAAGATTTCATTTTGAAATAAATATTCCACCTTTCTACCAATTCTTTGTGTCATTTTGAACCACTTTAACAATTCTTTGCCCCCATCTCTTTCTCTTTTTCTTCCTCAATATTTGTATATGATCTGATTTGATAATCTTTTATGGCCATTTCCTCTCCTAAGTTTATTTATGTTTACTATGAGATCTAACATCTCTTCAGTCGTCTAAGGTGTTTCTGATTCCTGCCATATCTTGCCTATGACCTATCTAATTATTTGGCAAACTCCTGCCAATCTCCTATATTCTCGGTTGTCACTTCATTCAACCTTTCTCGAAGATTAGTTAGGGTTCATCATTCTCCAAGTCATTCATATGCCATGTGCTTCTTTTTGAATTTAAGATTTTTTTAAATTTGATATAACACTTACAAGGGAATGCCTGATCCACCGTATCGAAAACTGCCGTGTTATTTTCTCACTGCAATTGCCCTAGTATTTTTCTCACTGCAAGAGTACATTAAACGAAATACTCTAAACAATTAGTTCTAAATCATACTGGAAGTGTTTTTATAATATATTTCTCAATTATTCCGATTACCGAACCGCTTCAGAGGTTGGTACAGTCCCTAGCACTCAGCTCTCACTGCTCGAGAAGGGAACTGTGCTACGATAGTGTGACCTTGACCTTGATCCAAAGGGACAAATAAATTACACCACTCTCATTGTGATTTTCATTTGTTTATGCGTATTTATTTATAGACGTATATCACATATTTTCAAGGCTTCGTCGAACTAGTTAAATAGATTGAAGAAACCACTTAGATTTGGAAGACGGAAGATATCAATTGCAAGGAAACGTGCAGATGAGACTCCATTAATCGCGTATGCTACAGAGGAATTTATACCTGATGTGAAGACAAAGCTCTACAACTGCTATGTGTACAGCCGATCAGTCAGGTTTCAAGGAAGGAATGCGTAACAAATGCACGTTACTATTTCGCGAAGAAAATGAGACGGAGTATGACCCATTCCTTTACAATTATGTCTGTGCTAAGCACGACTGGATCACTATTTCCCCATTGTTACATTTGTCTTCAGTAACCTCACGGAAAATATTTGGGCTACAAGTTAAAAGGGGATTGTAAAGATCTTGTAGTCAATGCATTAAAATCTGGCAAAACGAGAAAGATTAATTTTCAATGCCTAATTCGAAACGCATTCTTATCATTCTCAGAGTAGCGTACCCTGGTATTATAATATATAATACAAGGTAACTAATGATATGTAATCCCAGCGCCATATTCACACGGGATGTAAACAACCCGATCAGGGTCCTTGGCTATCACTAACCAGGCATCCTGAGCCCGTATTTACTTGTCAGTTTATAGAATTTTGGATTAGACCACTATTGAACACGGAAACTACCAATGCAATCACTTAAGTGTACGAGGAAGACTATGGTGGGTTTGTATAGTGCTATCTCTGTACCAACGCACCGTAAGCCAAGGCTTTGTATCATCTGCTCAGCTAGACGTGGGCATTTGTCCAGTGGCCCGGCAGCCCAGAAAGTTGGTAATTCTCAACATTAAAAACAGTTCAATGCATTTGGCAACTAACATTTTGACAGTGAATTCGTTTAACCTACTCCTGCAGTGAGAAGAATACCAGGGCATGACTAGATTGCGATCACTGTCAACATCTAACCAAGGATAAAAGTGACTCGACTGCACCTGGTTTTGGTACCGCTGGTTAACGTAAGTGTTGTCAATTTGAAATCTTTCAATGTTATAAGTGCCTTCCATGATTTTATTGAGTGTTACTCACAGAATTAAAGTAGTCTCTCACCTTTCTCATTCTTCTGTCCTAGTTCAAATCTCCCAACGGTGTTCTTGCCCCTGTGGAAACCAACCACAGCATAGAAGGAACCCTATCACAATTGGGCGTCACAAGGGCATCACATTCCATGCCCCAATCTTCGTTGCACCCTTCAGCACTTTGCAAGAATTTTTCTTGAAGACAATCGTGGAAGCTTTTCTGCTTATTGTGTTTCCTCAACTACTGATTTCCATGACATTAATCACACTACCACCTGCCTTATATTAATGGTTACTATCTTGGGAAGAATTCATTCCCGACTATATATTTTAGGCCGCTGACTTGACATGGGAGCAAACGATGTTTGCAACCACTCATAATATGGAAAACAGACGCCACATAATGGGTTTTAGTGACCTTTCTTCCACTGAGGGTCCATCCCCTTCCCAAGGGGGTTCATCTGCCCAAAGCAGTTCTCCCGCTGGAAGGCTGAATTGTTTTCCGTAGTTTAGTGTTCGGCGTAGTCTTTCTGGCTGTGCGGCCCACTTCCTTGCCATTGTGGGAACATCCACCTACGCAATCCTATCAGAATACTGAGATGAACGGTTGTTCAATTTCTGTTTGTCCGCATGTTCGGTCATGCATCCTTTGAAAACAACTGAATGAAATTTCATGAAAGTTAAGTTAAGGGTAAGGGGGATTTTAAATTTAGGCTACAAAATATTTGACTTGTCTAATAGGGCTTAATGAAACGTCACAACATAATATTGCAAGCATCTTTGTTGATTATTATTCGTTAAATCGAACGCCATCGTTTACAAGCTTTTGTAGAAAACTGCGTCATCATTTGCATCCTGTACATTCATCAGTCATCACATACGGCGAATAATAATGTGCATAGTATAATAGTATGAGCTCCACATTTCCTAGCATTTGTCTTGTAACACTCTCTGTTCATGGGTGTTATCATCGCCGTCTATAATTATCAAGCCGTGCTGTTGGTAGAATTGGCAACACTGTGGGGAGACTGTAAAGTGTGTAAACACGCTAAGCTCACGTGCCAAGTTTTGTTGATATATACAGTTTATTTTAATAAGACAGCATTTTAAAGTAGTTGTTATTTACTCTTTCAACACCCGTGACATTCCTCGAGGTAAATCTGGCCTGCTGAACGTTGTAGAAGAGAGTATTAAGTTGTGTGTATAACCAATGCCCAGTAATGAATTTAGAAAACAAACTGGTTCGTTAGAAATAAGCCGTGTGACGAAAACGAGATGCAGATTAAGATATTTTTTTTCGTAGGCTATGCTTCTCATGTTGCCAGCTGGAAGCACTTCTATGCCACAAGATAAACATTTGAAAAGCATTAAGCTGAAAATGATAAACTGTAAGTTTATTACTATTATTATTATTATTAGTGCTTTGGGAAAAATATTTTAGATCATATATTAAGTTTTCTAAAACATTTGTAACGCAATTTTTTTTCAGATTAAATGAATAGACGGTTAACGAAAATATTTGCATGTTTTAAGCTCCTCTAAATCCTCTTACTTCTTTATGAGCGTATTTTTCATCCCTCTTTCTCTTGACTTAAAAGCGAATCCTCACAAATTTCATTCAGTTTGTAGTAGATGCAGAAAGATGGACTGACTGGCACAGACATAGACACAAACTGAATAAACGGGCGACTTGACACTGCTGTGATTTGAAGCAACTATAAAACGTTCTTTTCTTTAATTCTATGAAATATACAGATCAAATCCTAATTTATATGGATGTATCATTGACAGCACAGTTTGAAGAGTTCTTATTACAGGATGTGCAATATAATGCATCGTTACCTGCAACAGGAGAGCTGCAGCCTTGCAATCATCTTTCTTAGCAGCAATATGTAAAGCTGGTAGCCGAACTTTTCCCCTCGTATCATTCTCTAGCAATACGGCCACCACCTTATCATGTCCTTGTTGCATCGCAACAGCTAAGGGGGTAAACCCATCCTGGAAAATTATAAAATGTTCGTTACCTACAATATCATAAAAGAAAGCAATAAAATACTTGCAAGTTAGAGGCGCACATTTCATAGTATAGAGAATATTACTCTGATAGCAGAAATTGTATTAGTACACGTTTGCTACGTCACCATATCGGTGGGAAACTGATTATGTACATCAAGTGTAAAGTAACGAATATTTCAAAATGTAATTTACTTCAATGAAGCTTCTGAATGGAAACATGAAATTATACCAAATTAGAAATCTATCAGGTATGAACCACTACATAGTGTATAGAATCAAAACCTTTATTTTAAGAGTCCAAAAGAAAAGCATACGATGATATTTAATTTATGTGGGCTCTGTTAGTTTGGATGCACATATTTCGGAAGCTGTTGGAAAATGAAAATTAGCAGAATAGAATGGGTACCGGTATGGGAAAGCTCGGAGTAGATTCTAAAACACACTTAAGGGGTGGATGTAATATACTGAAACCTTGCTATTTTGAGAGCATCGTGCCTTTAAAATCACAAAATGAGAATATAACTATAATCAAGGAAGGAAACTGCAGTCTCGTAAACAACCAATAAAAGTCATTGTTTTATGACAATCAAAGGGAGCATCGTTCGAAGTGGTCACTGTAATCTAGCCAAGTTGTTGCTTTCTATCCTATAGACTGGATCATCGGCACCATGATAAAGTAACGAATGTGAGGGACTGCATCTTTTTTTTACTATTTTCGGCGCTATTAAGTGTAGCGTATGTTGTGGAAAAATGTCGAAGGGCCAAAAAATTAACATTATTCTTGGCAGTTCAGGGTCTTAAGTTTTATGAAAACACATAAAATGATATATTAAAAATAACAATACTTTCATGTGACAAACTACATCATTCACAAGTAGCAAAGCTAAAATAGATTTTGATTACTTCATTGTTCAGTTAGGACAGGGGTAAAACAGTACCAAAGGATAAAATAGCATGACAATTTTGTATCAGTCTTCATATGCGATCAAATTGAAATGTGCCCTTCTAACTTCAAAGAAAGGACAATATTCTTTCTCAAAACTATCATTATGTTTCATGTCCCGATTTACTTAAGTTGTTTTTGCAAAGTCATTTTAGGGGACATGGGACATCTTTCAGAAGAATTGATTTTCAGTTGGCCATACGAGTGTGCTCAATCAGATTGGGCGGGGAGTGACACGTATTGTATCATCCTAAGCTGAAAGAAATCTTACATTTGCATCCATTCGTTCATAAAGTGTGTTAAGTGTAAAATTAATTCATGTAATATTTTTTCAGGTTAGAGTGATAAAATATTTGTTAATCCCGGCCCAATCTAATTGGCACACTTGTGTTGACAGACTGAACAGCATTCTGTTAATACATCACTTAGGCAACACTAATAAACGGCTTCTAATACTCCAATACTGGGACATTTTGATCATCAGGCCCATGTACAGTACTTGGATGTGTGTTGAAATTGTCTGATTACCTGGTGACTGTAGTAGTGTGTCTAGGGATGAGGTAGGTGCCCAGGAGGGAGGGTGGAAAACCCTGGGGAGAACCACACTCAGGATGTCTGCGCCGGGATTCAAACCATCAATAAGCAATTCATTACAGGGGCAAGAATCCAAGTAATCACACATTTACGATTGAGAAATTAGAATGTTGTCCTTTTTCTATTATTCACTAAACACCATGAAACACCATAAAATACACGAGTTATTCCAACTTAGATTCCATGCCATTTAATTTGTAAGACTTTTGTTAAATTTGTCAATGAACAAACAATGATCTATGATTGCACTTACCTCAGTAGCCAGACTTTGATTAGCACCATTAGCCAATAAGAATCGGACAACATTGTCATGGTTTTCTTGAGCTGCCATGTAAAGTGGCGTGAAACCATTTTGAGATTGTACATTGACTGCAGCTCCATTTGCGACCAGAAGTTTTACAACTTCTTCTTGTCCAGCTGTAAATAAATTAGGTACTAATTAGACTAACAAGAATAAACTGAATATAGGATAGTCATTTTTCCTAAAGAACTAACGAGCGTAAGTCATGTATATACAGCACACCAAGCAGCAGAGCTCACCATAGTCTTCATACTGGATGGGCTTGTCACAAGGGCTGTGAAACATATAGGTAACATACAAACTAGTGATGCCATTTTATTGTGGGTGATTAATTATGCTCAACGATGTACGCCTACGATATATGTATCATTATTATATTATTATTATCGACCCAACTTTTCTCCAAACTTAAGATTGGTTATGCAAGCTCTGCTGATGTGATAAAGGGTATTAAGCCTTCATACGGGAAAATGTCTTATTTATATAGTTAAGTACGTAAACACTGCAATGCTACTTATCTTTAAAAATTTAAAAAATCGCTTTTATTTTTGTTATACCACGCCACGTTTATTGTATTTTAATTCACTTTCTTCTTTGATATCCCTCAAAACGGAAATAATTTTGTGAACTAATGAATGGAAAGAATTACAATTTGTTTCCAGATTTTAAATAGCACGCAATCGATTAGCTAATGTTGTAACAAAAATACATTTCTGTGAAAAGCGAGCATGTGATACAACGTAGCTCATTTCATTGCTATCATATTCCAGGGGACCTCAAGTTTACTGGAATCAGAACCACTGGACGTGAAATTTCAATTTGGAAGTTTCAAATTAACTAGGAATAGAACCTGGTCCCCCATGGTGAGAGACAACCAGCCCTTGCACCATGATCGCCTCGAACTCAGTTTTATGGTACGTTGTCCAACTGCCATATTGCTTGACCATTAGTTCATTTTACTACTCTCCTACTATCCTGGCTGGAGAAAATACTCATTAGGTACTTAGTTAAACACTCTACACACTAGAGCAGGACTACACTGTCAAGGGCCCCAAACATTTTCCTTTTTGTCTTCAAGAGTTGTCATATGAATAGGAATGTACTGAACTTTATGTAAGTGATCAAATAGTGTTAAATAATTAACATGTTCCCAACAAGGCTACTTACGGAATATCTAATTGCAGACTACAGTATTAATACAGAAGGTAGGTGAACATACTGGCTTAACCATTAGGGATAGTAGAGAATGTATGACATTATTCAAAATCACTAAAAGACCTTAAGGCATGAATTCGTGAAACTTTTAGGTAGGCAATACACATTGTTTGTATGCAAAGTCGTAACACAATTGGGTGCGCACACACTATGACCATATCGTGGTGTAGTGGCTAGCTTTCTTTGCTGTCACCCTGCTTTACCAAGAACTACAATAAGTAGTGGTAGTGAGCATAACGAAAGGAATCATCAGGCACCGTTTCACCGGTTTCTTTATGAAGGTATTTCAATTGCGTTTTTTCAATGTGTAGGTACAGTCTATCCATGTCGTTTTGGTTCTCACTACAAACTGAATGTTTTTAAAGTTCGATTCTATGTGCCCAATTGAAGTAATGCCTTCAAATTAGTCTAGTTCGATATTCTGTTCAATGATGCTCATTGACGTGACAGTACAAAAAGAGAAATAGAATTATAATAATAATATTATTGGTCTTACGTCCCTTTTAACTGCAGGAGCTTTTAGAGACGTCGAGGTGCCGGAATTTAGCCCCGAAGGGGATCTTTAACGTACCAGTAAATCTACTGACACGGCTCCCTCACATTTGCGCACCCACAAATGCCAGCTGACTGCAACAGGATTCGATCCTACAACCTTGGGAACAGCAGGCAAACATTTTACCGCTGAACCACGCAGCCAGTCGAAGAGAAATAGATTGCATATGTCTGAATACTGATGCAGGAATTGAAAGAGCCCTGGTGGTGAGCGCGCTGACCAATTGCCCAAAATATACTATAGGCTCTTTTACTGTAGACAGCCTCGTAGGTGAGTGGTTTAAGGATTGTAATTGGACAGAGAGGGTACGAGAACTCAGCGCTCACACCAACCAGTACTCAGGCTCGTACAACTTCTCTTGTTGTACAGTCACCATCAGTAAATAGGCTATCTTTAAATTGAATATCACACTAAAGTAATTAGAAGTTGCTCTATCAATTGGGTGCATAACGTAGTACTCAAAACAACATTTTGTTTGCTGTGAGAACAATGATGACTTTTACAGTTGACATTGGACGTTGAATGAAATACTTGATGAGCGGTCTTTGTTTGGCAAATAGATATCTTCATAAGCAGCGGAGAATTGGCGCCCAGTGTGTGATTTACGCCCCTTCATAAATTTGCGCGACTGGGATAAATAAATGACATGTAAGGATCACAGTTGTTTTATGCGTCGGTTATGTAATGACATGATATTTTAAAGAGTCTCAGGCAAGCTAGTGTACAATTTAATTTACGCAACTTCTTTTAGTACTGCGGGCAACGGTGAATTTTAAGCTTTATGTATGATTGATGCATGAGTGGGGCCCAAGCTTTCACTTTAGGTTGCCATGTTTGGATGTTTTGTTTGAATTCTCATTTGGTTATAGGAAGTGAATTGCAGGAGGTTTATTTATAAAGGGACGTGGTAAAGTAGGGTTAATTTAGGCTTACTTTTCATTGCGTGTTCATTTTAAAAATACTGATGTTGAAAATAACAAATGTTCTATTGAAAAGATGCCACCGTTCGATACGGGTTAATGGGTTAAAATTTTGGTCAATTCAAAGAAATGAAATACCACTAAGTATCTTAGATTTTTCTTGGATATTCATTTGTTTCCTGTTTGCACCGGATTTTGAATTTAGGAAGATGCCTTAGAACTTGATCTACGTTACAATCCTAGTATTTTCCTGAAGTGTATTTGGAAACAATCCGAAGAATTCCCAACAATCCAACTCTGAAAGCACTGAACTACAGCTCCCTGGTCTATTGATGGTAATGATGATATGGTTGGAGAACACTTTTGAAAGCCTTTTAACTTTCTTTCCACGTGCAATTCTATGTTACCACAATGTTTTCTACATTAGGGAGTTAATCGTTATGTGAATTGTCTTGCAACCTTAGTGGTTTTCATTTCTGATCAGAAATGTAATTGGAACAATGAAACCTGCTAACTTAGGACATTTAAGAGTAGTACCGTCAAAACGTTTACACTACTTCTGGAACTTCTCATTGAAGTCAGTACGTAACTGCCAAAACCCCTATCGGTAAGGATATCTGGTAATGTATGTTAGGGAATGTCTCATGACTTCTATAAGTAATACAATAAATAGTTAATCTTACCTAATGAAGCTATGTGGAGGGCGGTATTTCCTTTCTTGGTAGCTGCATCAACAACTGCCCCTCGTTTCAGAAGTTCTGTGACCACGTTAACGTGGCCGTCTTTAGAAGCTAGATGCAGAGCATTTAGACCATTCTGAAACAAAAATAACATTGGATTGGAAGCTGGCCATCTAAATGAACGAAGAGACACATAACAGATTAAAGCAGTGTGTTTACAAAAGATAATTACTGTCAGTTAAATGCAAATTCAGAATTATCAAGGGATTTGGGTGGGAAAAAAACCAGTTATTGGTCCATTAAATACATTGCAATTATCGCTGTGTGTACGTCTAATACACGAGCATACTTGTAGTAGCCTGGGCAGTGGCTTCAAGTGACCGATCAAACATCTAGAAGAAATTATAATGCACGATGGGCACAAAAAATATAGAAGATTTAAGCTATATTATGTCTCCCATGAAGTGGATTTTACCAGGTGAATCAGCTGCCCCTAATATTTTTTATGCAGCCCAACAAACGTGTGTTATCAGGAAGGTCGATATTTCTCTGCATGCATCCCGTATGGTACTAATGCACTGCAAGCATATCCCGCAAACGATACTGAACACTATTGTTTTCCCCTGGTGTGACTACAAATCGTTCGAATAATATGATCGGGGGAAAAATACAGTAATAGTGTTCAGCATCGGTTGCGTGATATGATTGCAGTGTATTCGTACCATACGGTTTGCAAGCTGAGAAATATTGACCGTCCTGTCAAAACGCATTAATTGGGCTGCATAAAACAATATTATTAGGGGCAGCTGATTCATACGGTATATTGTTTGAGTACATCGTACTAATTCATAGGGATTTGAAATCACATGGATATTTTGTTTTAGGTGGTGGTATGCTAACGAATGAACCTTTGTTACGGCATTGGATTTGTTAATTTTAAAACTCTGTTCAGGTCACCAACTGCGCATAACTCAAAACTTGTAACCGAAAAGAAAAAAAAATAGTCCATCATTCCCAGATTATTCTTAGTTTTTCTAATTGGGGATTGTTGAATGTTTAATCCCAAGTATAGCTTCCAGAAAAATAATGTCAGTTTCCTGTCTTGTGGAAAAAGCATGGTACTCTATCCTCATAGCATGAATGGAAGTCGCTATTTGATTGAAATTAATACTAATTTCTATTAATTCAAGAGAAAATCTGGTAATACCTTTTAATGACACCAAATTGAACCTTTCTGTCACAAATAACTAACAGGAAGTATGTGCATAGATAACGGTAGCAGAGTAAAATAAAAGAGAAAAATACGGATGAATTCATTTTTCCCAATCAAATCACAATTTAAGGACATCTGGATGCAAAATTAATATTTTAATATTTGTAAATTTTGAAATACTGGATAAAGACCATCAATATTATATCCTTATCCATGAAAACTCTCTATCATCACATGAAGGAAGGCTATACTTGGACACACTATCTTCCTTGCATGAATGCACCTCTCCCCCCTTTCTGTCCTCTGATACATCAGCCATAGCTTTCATCTCAGATTCTTCCATTTACAATAATCTCTATCAACAGTGTTGTAGGGTCAATGTCAATTGTTGTTGTAAAGGGTCAAACATCTAGGTTATCAGTCCCATGTTGAAGGGAACCACCCATTCCGAGCAAAATGAAGAGTTCTGTACTGGCCTGGCTCAATGGAACCTGAGCAAGTACAGCACAGTAGAAATGGAATATTTCAGTGTAACATTAATATACCACCATAATTCCAGTCGTATAACAACAATTATTAGACAGTCAAAATGTTTCACTAGCTTCATGTAGAGACTTGTAACTTATGTGTGTATAGAGTTTGGTAAACTATGTTGTTGTGATGACTGCCACTGAGAGTGTAATTGTAATTATTAAAATTTTGGACTGGGGAAGGTTCCCCGGGACTAAAATTAAGGTACCATTCTGAAATTTGCATGGAGGGATAGTGGAAAACTTCAGGAGAAACCACACTCGGTATGCCTTCTGTCAGCGCCGGGATTCGAACCTCGGATCCCAGAACAACAGGTTCCCAGTTCAACCATGCAGCGTGCCTAAAACCGGCCAACTGTGATGGCTGGTCGAAAACGTATATTGAGGGGTCCTAACATCAACAGCGTTTCACCGCTATCACAAAATTTCAGATTATTCTCCTGGCCAATACATTTCACTTAATATCTCCAGTCGCAGATTTGTAAATAAATAAGTAAGTAAATAAATTAATCAAACTCTGAAGGTTGATTCTGGATTGAGAATAGGTCACAAGAAAGACAAGCTAACAGTCCCCTAAAAAGATGGTATATTGGCTTTCACGGCCGGTGAATTAAAACTCAGCAATTCTTCTAGGTTTGTGCCGTGTCCTATGTGGGGTTTCGCCTAGGAGCCAGCTTGGTGTCCTAGGCGAAACCCCACATAGGACACGGCACAAACCTAGAAGAATTCCTGAGTCTTATCAGTCCCCTGTTTGACATTTGCAGACGACCTTGCACTCCTAGCGTCCAGTGTGGAAGCTAACCATCAACTATCCTCTCTGAACTACATAGCAGCTAAAGTAGGCTTAAAGATCGCCATCAACAATACACAATTTATCAGCAACATCCGAGATGCGCCCGAGTCAATCCAACTGGGGGACAGAATAGTACGAAGGACTAACTCCTTCAAATACCTAGGGGAATGGATAACCACAAATATCAATGAAGACCTGGCCATGAACGACAGATGAACCAAATTGGAGGGAGCCTACCACCTTTAAAAGAATATGTACAAATCCAAATCCCTCTCAATGAATCTCAAACTCAGACATTAAAGTACTGTAATGAGACCATCAGTACTACTGTGTATGCCTCAGAATGCCTAAATATGGTCAGAAAAGGACAACTCCGGAAATTGGAGCTGAAGGACCAGAAGATCCTGCGAAAAATCATGGGCCCTATTAATGAGGAAGGCAAGTATAGAATCAGGCATAACAATGAATTATATGAACAAGTGGAGAGCATTTAAACAGCTATGAGTAAGAGGAAGCTGATCTTCTATGGTCATATTGTGAGAATGGATAATCAGAGGCTCACCTCCAGAATTTTCAACACTGTATCTAGAGGGAAAGCAACTAACGCCAAGTGGACGAACCTATTCAGGTAAGACCCTGACCAATTGGATATTGACCCCAGTAAAATCTACGACAGGAATAAATACAGAACTTTGATCAGAACATCAGACTCCCTCCAGCAAATGCAGTGCGTCCAGGAGTACGTGTGAAATGGACTCAGGAGTGGAAGGACATTCACAGTGGGATGAAGGAATACTGGGCTAAGATGAATGATGCCAGAGATAAGAACCATGTGGTCCACAGCCGGCCCAAACGTAACTAAAAATAATATTAAAAAAAAACAACGTAAATAATTAATTAATTGCCATGCTCAAGGCTAAAGTGGAATTAGACGCTGAGCTGATTTGCCAGCTGTTGTCTGTTCATAATTAAAGTAGTTAGTACGTCGTTGTGTGACATTGTATCGCAAAATTCCAAAATGTATGCATTTGCTATTACATTTGGAAAAATTATAAAAGTTTATATCTCTACTTAGTATAAAACAAAGTCCCCGATTCTTGGATAATATGGGTAAACTCGAAAACCACTGGATGGATTTTGATGCGGTTTTCACCATTCTGTAAAGGATATCTCGAGGATGATTTCTGTAGAAAATAATTTATTTATGATCAAAGGAAGACAAGCATTAACGATTTCAGTGAAAAAGTCGAAAAGAACCTGGCGTCCGAGCGCTTTGTATGCCTACGCTGGGCAAACCGTTAAAAATCTAAATACTATGAGTGTAAGAATTGTTCAGCATGAAAAGTTCTACATAAAATTCCGCGAGAGCATATGTCTATCTTCAATACATCGCCCCCTATAAGTGTTTTTACGTTTTAATTGCTTCCAACCATGTCCATTCAACTACTGAGGCGACAGTTTACGAGCTAGCTAAGGGGGAGTCTATCATCCCTGTTACAGCCTAGCTAGTGGGCGAACCTATTGCCCCAGGTACAGCCAGCAGCAAACTGTTGAGTCGTGTTGAGTTAAGACTTCTGAGAAGGGTGGTTGTGTTTGGAGTTTCCCTGGAAGTGCAACTCAGATTTTCTTCACTTCGCCTGTGAAACACAGTCAAGTTAAAATTGGACGGAAGGGGGATTATATTATAATAAATTATACTGATTGGCGTATAATCGCTACTTAGTATAAAACAAAGTCCCCGATTCTTGGATGTCACGGGTAATCTCGAGAACCACTGAATGGATTTTGACGCGGTTTTCACCATTCTGTAAAGGATATCTCGAGGAAGGTTTCTGAAGATAATAGTTTATTTATGACCAAAGGAAGTCAAGCACTAACGATTTCAGTGAAGAGGTCGAAAGAAAAACTGGCATCCGTGCGCTCTTTATCTTACGCTGGGCAAACCGTTAAAAATATCTATATACTATGAGTGTAAGAATTGTTCAGCAAGAAAAGTTCTACAAAAAAGCGGGGGAGAGCATATCTCTAGCTTCAATACATCGCCTACTACAAGTGTTTTTACGTTTTCATTTCTTCGAACAATCTCCATTCAGTTACTGAGGCGACAGTTTACGAGCTAGCTAGGGGCGAGTCTATCACCCCAGTTACATCTTAGCTAGCGGACGAGCTTATTGCCCCAGATACAGCCAGCAGCAAACTGTCGAGTCGTGTTGAGTTAAAAACTTTAGAGAAGAGTGGTTGTGTCTGGAGTTTCCCTGGAAGTGCAACTCGGCTTTTCTTCATTTCGCCTGTGAACTTTTCGTTCCGAAAAATTCACAGTCAAGTTAAGATTGGATTGAAGGGGGATTTGTGTTTCATGCACCTCGCCATTCTTAAATTACGTCTGACAAGAATTTGTTGCACATGCATCTCCATGATAATATAATTAATAGTCCAGTCAGTGATTTTAACCCATCATGCCGACGTAAAACGGATATTGGTCGTTGTTCATTGACATTGGAAAAGCGCTTGTCTCGTAATGCATTCATAACTGTTCCCGGGCGAAGCCGGGTCGGGTTGCTAGTTAATTATAAATAAATAAATACCGTGCTCAAGGCCAACGTGGAATAAGGTACTTTAATGTTAATAATACAAACCAGAAATATTTCTCTATTGTGTAGAATATTCAAAGCATTTATAGTTCAGTCATTCTGGCATGAGAGGTATGGCTTCATTTGGAATAGTGAAGTCAGTGCTTATTCATGCGTCCAATCACTATTGCTACGAGGATTATTTTCCGAATTATTTCTCCTTAAATATATTGGTAAGATAATCTATTTTCCAGCACGAATTTATTTTAAAACTTATATTTGCTCACGTTATAACATCTTTCACGCTACCGGCATATTTAATAAGGCATTTGATGTTAAACATTAGTTTCCCCTTTCAATTTCCTGTTTTCATACAAATCCATTATTTTAATTGACAGCACTTAGTAATTTCTCCTAATGACTTTGGAGACTGGATCATGTGGAAAATCCGTACCAGAGTTACTGGACCCAAATATAGGGATTATGCTAAATGGGTGTCACGCTATATTTATAACTGCTATTGTATGTGCCTTCATTTCAAACTATTATTTTTTACGATTTATAAGATACCTTCTATTCTAACCCATTGTTGTTGTTTGAGTCCTCAGTCTTTCGACTGGTTTGTTGCAGCTTTCCACGCCTCACTGTCCTGAGCAAATCGTTTCATCTCTACATAACTACCACACCCTACATCCGAGGCAAACCTAGGTCTACCCCTACAGTTCTTGTCCTCGACCCTTCCTTCCATAACTAAGCTTGCTATTCGTGGGTGTCTTAATATGTTTCCTAGCAACCTATCTCTTCTCTTCATTAGCAGTCGCCAGAAACATCTCTCCTCCCCCACTCGTCTTAATAACGAATACCTCCGGATTGGAATTTTACAAGAGAGGAGGCCATCATCACATGTAATTATGCATAGAGAGGTGCATAACCTCGAGATTAGCATTACGGCTGCAGTTTCCCGTTGCTTTCAGCCGTGCAGCAGAACGCAGTGTAGCCATTAGTTGGGTAATGTTATCAATATCTTAACCGTCTATAAGACAAGTACAACCCATTAGTTTCGCTAAAAAAGGTTACGAATTTCAGTACTCATAAAATTTAAAGTTTAAGACTTTTCAAAATTAATGCAAAATTCAACAATAACGACAACAAAAAATGGTCACTGCTGTTTATAAGATAAGCATGTTATAATTATTCGTATCTGGACTATCTTCCTGCCTTAGGAACAAAGGATTTCCGACATGTTCTACAACTGTGCAATTATATTGTGATGTTATTAATTAACATCACAATTTTATTACTGTATTACAAGGTCCAATGGGTACTGCCACCAAGTTGAGCATAATGCTGTGAGAATTCCAGCGTACCCTGGCGGAAAGTAGAGGGACTATTGTCACGAAAGGGAAAGCAGACCATGATGAGACTACTGTCGACCAAAGTATTATGTGTACTCGAGTTTGAAGGCTGTTTGTGAAGTAACCAATAGACCTACATAAAATCCAATACCATCAACATTTTCGTCGTTCTATTTTACGTTAGTTCATGTAGGTTTGGATATTTTAATTTATATTTTAATATTTTTTATCGCAGTTGGAACACAAAAAGTGCACGTTTTTAAGCGTGTTTCAACCATGCGTCACATTTAAGAATTATTATCTCAAAAGCCTGTCATCAGATCGAATCCAAATTTTAACACAATATACATTGGAATGTTGTATAACTGGTTTATTAATTTCATATTTTTTTGCATCCAAGAAACGAAGTTGTTATCATTGTTGTAAGGTAACTTTTTCTCGGCTCGGGGTGGTTGGAAAATGTAGTTCTTGGTTGCGTTGTAATCGTTATACATCAAAACGTTATGCTGTATGACTGTGAAATACGTAAATTAATTCACTTATTTTATATCGGTTTGTATTTGTACCAGGAAATAACACATGGTTCACCTGCTAGCCGCTCCGTGATATGCTGTACAGCGTTGCTGAGATGGGGCCCATCCCTTCCGAGCGAGACGCGCCATGATGCGTGTGGGCACCATGTCGACAACGCTGTACAGCTCTTTTCGGAGCGGATAGCAGGTGAACCATGTGTTATTTCCTCGTACAAATACAAACCGATATAAAATAAGTGAATTAATTTACTTATTTCGCAGTCATACAGCATAACTTTTTGATATATAACGATTACAACGCAACCAAGAACTACATTTTCCACCCACCCCGAGCCGAGAAAAAGTTACCTTACAAAAATGATAACAACTTTGTTTCCTGGACACACACAATTTTGAAATTAATAAACCAGTTATACAACATTCCAATGTATATTTTGTTAAAATTTGGATTCGGTCTGATGACGGGTTTTTGAGATAATAATTCTTAAATGTGACGCATGGTTGAAACACGCTTAAAAACGTGCACTTTTTGTGTTCCAACTGCGATAAAAAATATTAAAATATAAATTAAAAATTTCAAACCTACATGAACTAACGTAAAATAGAACGACGAAAATGATGATGTTATTGGATTTTATGTAGGTCTATTGGTTACTTCACAAACAACCTTCAAACTCGAGTGCACATAATACTTTGGTCGACAGTAGCCATTAAGTACTCTACATTAACCTGTGGGTTATGTAGTTCTGTAGTATTTCCATATAGAATAATACATCTTCAATTGGAGACTGTTAGAGCTCCGAAAAATACAGCTCAGTGGAAATCTCCCAGTTATTATGTAGTTAGTTATTGTTGTTCTAAGGGACAAATCAGCGAGGTCATCCGGTACAAAATCCGCCAGTAATGCTAGATTTCTACATCATGCTAACGCAGAGGAGCTACATGCTAAATCAGTGTAAGTTATACCAAATCTAACCCCAAGAACTGGCCACGCGCATGCGTTCCCATAAACTGAAAAACGAGCAGATTTTGGAAAGACAGTACTCATAATAAAGGAATTATGATAAGTTGCCTTTAATCTGATGTTGTTAGCTGAGTGTTACACCCTTCCGGCCTTAAATCTTTGGACAACACCGACATGAACCTGGTTGGTTTCGGTGACCCGAAACAAATTGAGATAAGGCGCAAACAGTTACCCTTTCTTGGTATGAGTTTCGTGTGGATTAAGAGTACAGCTGAGAGCCGAGAATCGAACCAAGACTTCTGGACTATGCTGAAGTATTTAACCGGAAGGTTGGCAACCCTACTTCCAGCCTTACCCAGTGTTACCAACAGTTATGGATACATAGAGAATAACACACGAGGGTGTATTGTGGCGCTAGTGAGTAGTATCATGTTTGGTATGGTACATGAACCGTTTCACTTTCTTTGTCAGACTTGCCCAACTATTTTTATTTTTGTCCCAAATGGTGTTGTTGATTCATTTAGGGTCTTGTGACATCGTGGTCGTATGACTCATGTACTAGTGTGTGTGTTATCTGTCTGATAACCTGTATGATTGTGATGGCTGCACTAGTGTGTGTGTTTGTAATTTGGGTAGGATTCAATAGGAGGCGATACTGGCCTCCTTTGCCTGGAGTGGAAGTGGGAAACCACGCAAAATCACTTTTAGGATGACTGAGGTAGAAATCGAACCCACTTCTTCTCTGTTCTGCCTCACGAGGCTGAGTGTGCCACGTTCGAGCCTTCAGGACAGAAATAACTTTCTTGGCTGAACCCAGAATCGAACCAGGACTTCTGGGCAATATTGAAGTTTTTACCACAAGGATGGCAACCCTACTTCAAGCCTTATTCAGTGTTACCAACAGCTATAGATGTGTAAACTTGAATACTACACGAAGGTGTATTGTTGATTCATATTCATAATTTTCTTCGGCTTATCCCAATTAATTGGGGTCGCCGGAGCCAACCTGGCTCATTTTGGTTTTGGCCAGGGATTTGAGACCGGATGCCCTTCCTGACGCCACGTGAATTTTCAGGTGAAAATTTCGCCCAGCAGTCACCGGGATTCGATCCCCGGCCGCCCGGGTGAAAGACGAGCAGCTAAGCCACTGCGCCATCACGCTCCCCATTGTTGATTCATATTACTAGACCTTAATTAGGAATAACTCTGTATTCATAAGTATAGTCTATTTCTGAAAATTAATATGTTAGCCTACACATTATTTCCACTGAAATACTCAAACATTTCTCTCCCTGTTGACATTGTGTCTACACTTCTGCCGATGTATTTCTGCTGCTGATAATTACCATTTTTACGGTGACAGGGATGAGGTGAGGAGAACTTCTATATGGCAATCGTTTCTACGGCTGGATACTCTTCCTCTCATCAGAGGAGTTAACGAGAATTGAATGAAACTAGGCAAGGAGTTGGATGTGAGCGACCGTGGTCTATTAGAAGCTAACATCCTTGCACTTGCCAGGAGCTGGAAAAGTCAAAGGGAAACCACGGTGGGTTCAAACCTACATGTCTGCCAAGTCAAGAGATAGCCACTGCCCTAGCACCTCAACGTAGCTACTTCGGTCGGTATATTCTCTTATATAGATTTCTGTTAAAAACTACACTGAAAGTTTTCTATTTAACCATGCTCTTGGTTTATTTGGAGCGTCTTTTGTGTAGTTTGATGATCAGATGCCTTCACTGAGAATGGTTTCTGTTGGCTGCCCTATTATCCAAGAAACCTCCATGCAGGGAGAGGTCTTACTGTGACGCATTGAATATATAATGTGAGCTAATTAACAGTGCTAATTAGGAACATTCCTGGAGGCAATTAGGCAACAAACACACTTCAATGCTACTGACATGGGATATAACTCCTATCTCACTGAAACATTGCATACATGCTGGTCAGGCAATTGCAATTGTATTTCACCCCCAAATTCATCAGACCATTCCTACAGAGGGCAAAATTGTAAGCGTTTGAATGCACTCGCGTGACTTGACACAGCTTAGATTGCCGAGTTCTCATATCCTCCCCAGGCAATCGCAATACTTGAGGCAGTCTGCCTGTGGTGAGCAAGGTTTGTAGAAGACTACTAATCTTGTACGGTGAGGGGGTCTACAGTACATGCTGGAGGAAGTGCTTGCATCAACACGATTGGTTGGATAGTATATGCGAACTTAGCGAGCGGACCCACTGATGCTGTTAGCATTCAGTTTGCAAAATATTACCCTGTGTAAGGGAACAAAATACCATCATAGATCTTATTCTTGCGATATGATGAACATTTCACCAAGATGGGGAGGCCGTGGCTCTAATCTAATCGAGATCATGTCAGAGAAATCAATTCTGTATAAACTTCCATACGCCGCGGTTCTCTTCATATACCTGTACCCCTGGAGATAAGTTATGTTCTATCTGCTGACTTTGAGGGATGAAGCTAGTCACAGAACAGCAACAATGGCTTCTTCAGGGTAGGCTATGTATATTACAGACTTACGTAACATGTTCAAAACTCACAAATAATACATTAATTCTTATGAACACATATTATGTAACAATTTACGTGTAGATGTATCATTGTTGACAACAATTCACAGCGGCGGGGTCAATAGCAATCAGCAACCAACGTAATCGATCGGAGGGGCAGGTTGGATCTCAACATGCCTGCCCAATCGCTCTATGAGTGCGTTGACGATGAGCGAAGAGTGGGCTGTTGGTCGTGTGCTCATTGAAGGACCAAGCACTCTACAATTGGGCGACTAGGCAAGCTCTCAACTTGCCTGCCCTACGAAGAGATTTAGTTACTAAGCATAGATTCTTCAAACGTGGTTTCTGTATCGTACTCGTAATTACAAATGATTCCAGCAAGATTTTTCCGAATAATAGTGGATTCTATAAACCTCGATTGCCTCGATGAGAGAGTTTATGATTGGCGTTGTTTAACATAAATATAGTATGTTCCATGGCTGAACTTCAACGTTTCCCGTGTCATGTAGTTTCTTATAAACAACATAAGCACTTGAGGAAATAGTTACTGAATTGTGTGGCATATACGTTTGGCTCAAACAATCCAGCAATTTCCGAACTATACAAATTAATATAGACTACTATTTGGGGACAAGATTGGCTTTTCTTTGAATCATATGGCATTACTAGTAATGTGATGTAGGAGCTAGAATAGTAAAAGTATTTTGGGGGATTAGTTACAGATTGCTTGGGTACACCCCATGACTGAACCGCGTAGCAGCTCGTACGGAGACCCCCAGGCCATCATCTCCAGACTAACTCTAGGCTAATATTGGACAGGTAACAGTCCGAGGACACTTAGCCCAATCCTTGACCATAATTATTACAGTTACACACACTGCTACAGTCACCACAGTAACACAGGTTATCAGAGACATTCAGTACACATACACGTACATGGTCAGTAGCCAATACCATGATCTTCCAAGAACTTTAAACGAAGCAAAAGCGACACATTATGCCACTAGTTAACTTGCTAATATTCTGAATGATAATAATAATAATTATTATTAGTCTATAAGAGTAATAACAATAATAATGTTACAGATTTAACGCCCCTTCTAACTAATGTGGCTAAAGAGATGCCAGAGTGCCTGAATTATGCACTGGAAGGGGGTCATTAACGTGACTTAATCTACTGACACGTGTTGTATTAAATACCAGGGTTGAACCCGCAGTCTTGGGGTTTGAAGACCAACAATTGATCGACTGCACCGCTCAGCCCAGTATCCAGCTTCATGGGTGAGTGAATAGCACGCTAGCCTTTGACCAAAAGACTCCCGGGTCGATTCCCGACCGTGTCTTGTGATTTTAACTTTTCATAGTCAATTATTTGGCTGCAAGACTAGGTGTGTTGACATCATTATCATTCCTCTCGTCCTCATCTCAAAACTCAGATCGCTTACGGGCGTCAACTCAAAATACTTGCACCAGGACTCTCCAGAGCACGCCATTTTTATTATTATTATTAAGTGCAGTGAAAGTCATCCTAGGATGACATGCATGGTGAAGTTGCAGTGTATAATATGCAAGAAACATACGATGAACAACAAAATGCATGCTAAGAGAGACAGTATTAATAGCATGTTTCTCAGTAATGTGTTGCTCAACATCCGGAGTTGTTGTTGATTCAATTAAGGTCTTTGGACATGGTAGTCATATAGCCCCGTGTATTTGTATGTGTGTGGAATGTGCCTGATAACCTTAGCCATTGCGATGACTATTAGTTTGTCTATTTGCAATTGAGGCTAGGGTTTGAATGGAGGTGGCCGTACGTTACGAGCCATCCTGGAATTGAACTGGAGTAGAAGTGGGAAACCGTGGAAATCCACTTACAGGACAGAGGTGGAAATAGAGTTCATCTCTTCTCAGGTTTGCCTCACGAGGCTGAGTGTACCCAGTTCCAAACTTCAGACCAAAATTAAATTTATTTCTAGAGACGGGAATAGAACCAAGAACCTCTGGACCCGGGGACTCAATACGTAGCCTACTCAAAGACCAAAGTAAGCGCCCTCAACACCTGGAAGGCTACTGGTAAGTTACATACGATAGTGCTAACAATGGATGTATTGTGCCATGACCGTGTGCAATGCTCAAAATGTTCAATCAACCAGTTCAGGTAAACTTCTGTATATTTAATTTCAATTGTACTCGTAAGTTACAACATGGGAGATAATTTGTGATAGTTTATTTAATGCAACTAATTTAAAATAATTATCGACAAAATCTTACTACTGTATGTACTCAAACAGAGTGCACCTGTGAAGGTGTTGTTACAAGTAGTTCGTGGAGTGTTCCAGACAGAGTAATACTGTAAGGTACTCTTTCCACTAACCCAGACATATCTGTTGTAATGGATGGAACAGCCACTAGGCGTGTTAGCATGACCATTGGGGTGATGGCTCAGTGGTCAAGTTGCTTGCCTCTCACCAAGGTGGGATTCCCGATTAATGCATGTGCGATTTTTGAGGGGAAATGTCACGTCCAGTGGTTGGAATTCCTCGTAAGAATGAGCTCCGTAGCTCATGATCGCGAGATTAACAGTAACGTAAAACTACAAGCTTTCTTCCTTCTTTTAAGATAGCATTTTAAATATAATGAAGACAGCAAACAATTGATTGAACAAAACAATGATGTTTTAACATGCACCCGAATCCATCGAAAATGCGTTATCATTCTTACTTGTCCTCAATGATTAGCATTGCCTGTACATCCCGTGACGTAACCAGCACACAGCTAACTGGGATAGGGGACTGAGAGCGTGTACTCTGGAAAGGATGAAATTTAGCTAGCCTTTTTGAATTTACACGCAACCAGGGGATAGGATGTGCTTGGGAAAATGAGATAGGATTATACATCTTAACTTCTCATAAGGTCTCATGGATACTTCATTCTCTAAAACTGTCCTTTAATAACCTAAGCTTGGTTATGGCATTCAAAGTGCAGTGATGAAAGCTGACAACGGATTTGGATTCTATCCTTAAAATGTTGAGCATATCTGGTTCTAGCGCAAAAAGAAAGCCAGAGGGCAAGGATCTATATTAACGGATAGTATATATAGATCCTTTATTCCTTGACAACGTAGAGCTTTTTGATATCAATTACTTAATTAACTCAGGCGTCCGTTATAGGGGTTGGACACGTTTATCTCATCGCTATTTACGGCTTGCCGATCAAACTGGGTGCAATGTCTAATGATGCCAAGTACGAGCAGGGATCGAAGTTACTAATCGTAAAAGTCCCTCGTGAGAATTGCAGATTAGGATACACTTCCAGTCAAGTATCCAACAAAGAGATGTATTGACTGAGAAGTAAATATATTCCATGCCCACAACTATGGATTGTTGTTTAAATTAGAGGTTTGAACATCGTGCTCAACAGGCATTGTGTGTGTTTGTGTGGGGGGATCTGTTTGTTTGATAACATGTTTTATGACATTGTCTGTGGTAGTGTGTGTGTATTTTTAGTTGAACCAAGGCTTGGGAATGAGGCTCCCGTGGCATTAAGTTCAGAACCATCCTGGCATTTGCTTGAAGTAGAAATGGGACACTGTGGAAAATATTTTATAGGATGGTTGAATACTCGATGCTCTACTCAGTTAAGTTATCCTTACTAGAATAAGCATACTCCGTTCAACCCTGAGTTCTTTTATTCGCTTATCCTCCCAGCTTGGCCTAATCCACAGACTCTGCGAGGGATCATTCCTCTACTGTCTGAGAGATGAACAAACTTTGTCAGCAGATACAACTGGGGATGGTGACAGGTCGATGACCAAGGCGACCGCTAACTTGGGCCAGGGAAGGGATTTGAGATGGAAGTCGACCGTGGACCTGTTGAAAGGAAGCGTTCCGGCATTTGAATTGTGGTGAAAATGGGAAACCATGAAAACCATTTTTAGGATGGCCAAGGTGGGATTCGAATTCATGCTTCCCAATGTCCAACCCTCAACCCTCAGTACAGAATTATATTAATGGCAGTGCCCTAAATCGAGACGGTCCAACTATGGCTTCAACGGCAATGAGTAACAAAACAGTGGCACTCAATGCATCTTAGAATAAAACTGTTCTAACTGCCATATCTATCAACAAGGCATCAAGCCTGTGTTAACATGGATATCGTGCTACTTTCGTATGGATACTAGAACATAGTGGAATTCCACCAAATGAGCACGTGGAGAAACACGCCAAAGAAGCAGCTGAATCAGTTGTCTTTGAATATCCTCTTGCTCCCCATCTACAGGACTAGGCTACGTCCCTAGGATTAAAATAAGAGTCTCATTAATCTATGGAAGGAAGATTGGGACTTAACCAAATCGCATTGTGACCATTATTATTCAATATCCAGACGTATCCATCTGTGAAGCCGTGATTTTCATAGTGGAACTCAACAGCCCTACTGTATGGTGACATCCTTCTGCAGACTGAGATTCAACCATAAGAGTTTCAGAATCCACCTTTCTTTATATTCATTTTGGGCCGATAACCTCGATGTTAGGCCCCTTAAAACAACAATTATCATCATCATCATCTTTGTATTCATGTTGTTAACACTCCATACTGCGACTGTGACGGAGGATCATTGGAAAACTAAAACCACCTGTTCTTTCAGTGCAAAGAATACGGGACTTGACAGCAAGCCTTCGCAAGGAAACTTGTAGAATTGAGAGAACATTCTCCAACCAGCATTTAACCTTGACTGGGTACTCGATACAACCAAATATACGCCACAATCCACGACCTCCTCAAAACTACAGACTGGCTGCGTGGCGCAGGTGTAACGTTCTCGCCTGCTGAGTCCAAGGTTGTTGGATTGCATCCTGGAGCAGTCAGCATTTGAGTGTGCGCAATCAGTAGATTTACTGGCACGTTAATGATCCCCTTCTGGGCTACATTCCGGCACACCGGTGACTCTAAAAACCGCAGTAATTAAAAGGGACATAAAACCAATAACATTAGGGCCTATTAATAATACTATTATTATTATAATTACTATACAAAATTTGTTGTTAATTATAATTGATTTTAGGGACTTGTAACATCTTGGTCAACAGCCCCGTGTAGTTGGGTGTGTGTTGTACTTGTCTGATAACCTGCACTTCTGTGATGACTGTAGGAGTGTGTGTAACTGTGTTAGTGACAGGGATGAGGTAGGCGCCCCGGGACTCGAGGTAAGGTACTATCGCTGCATTTTCCTGGAGGGAGTCTGGAGAAACGTGGAGAACGCCCACACTCAGGATAGCCGCTGTCAGCGCCAGTATTCGAACCTGCGACCACCGGACTTACTGCAACTGCCCTTGCGATTCAATGAGCACGGCTACGTCGCGGGACTGTTATACACTTCTACAGGGCTCCATGCACTTAAGAAAGGAACCTTCTTCGAAAAGTGTATTTTCTTCTAATGGCAATTATATACAGTGTGTTAGGACAGTAAGTGTTTTGTACGTTATGGCATCTTTTCAGTTCTATTTTGTTTTCTATGTATGTGCTTTTTGATTTTAGTAACCCTGGTCCCTGAGGAATACGCACATTCATCTCAACCAGAGAAGAAGGTATTTTAGCGTAAATATCAAGACTACGTCGTGGTGTAACGTCTGTCGCATTGGAGGTTTGGGTTCGATTCCCTACTCTGCCAAGAAATTTAGTTTTGCTCTGTAGGGCGGAATGGAGTACACTCTGCCTTGAGAGGCAAAACTGAGAAGAGATGTGTTCGATTTCCACCTTAGCAATCCTAGAAGTGGTTTTTCGTGGTTTACCACGTTTATTGAAGAAATATGCCGGGATGGTTCCTAACTTAAGGCCATGGCTGCTTCCATCCCAATCCTTGCTTCAATTACAAATACACACACTAGTGTAGACACCAAAATAACACAGGTTATCAAATAAATTCTCTCTCTCACGCTTAGTATATACATATCCAATTACACGGGGATGAAATGACCATGATGTCACAAAACCCCTAAAAAAATAAACAACACCGTCTTGCCAGCTTGGTGAACTTCAGAAATATATAATTAGTTCGTGAGCCAGCTAGCAGGTGGTAGTGCGTGGCTGGCCACATTGTGAGACCCGCCTTTTGTAGTTACGGGGTAGATATTGAGACTTCGGTCCCAGGGATCTTTAGATCGATTCCTGGCTCTGCCAAGGATTTGGATTCTAGTTTGATGGCTGGACCGGTTCAGTCAGTATCTGAGGCAGAATTCAAAAGAGGTGAGTTTGATTCGCAGTGAACCATCCTAGAATTGGTTTTCTATGGACTCCCACTTATACCTCAATGAAATGCTGGGATTGTACCTAACTTAAGGCAACGATCATCTCCCTCCGCTCCTAGCCCAACAAATTAACACACTAGTGCAGACAGGTTCCATATACACACTTGAAATAATCAAGTTCATTGGGCCGTAAGTGTACAACTAAAGCAACAACATTATCCTTTGAGATTTCCAAGTATAGCCTGACAAATCATCCAAACATCTTTTCTTTTTGTTGTTGTTGTTGTTGTTGTTGTTGTTGTTGTTGTTGTTGTTGTTGTTGTTGTTGTTGTTTCAATTAGAAGCTATGGAATTTAGCCCCATGAAATTGGGTGTGTTTTGAATCTGCATGTTAACCTGTGTCATTTTAATGGCTATACTGATAGGTCCCCAATTTTTTGCACGTGAGAGAAGAGGTAGGGAGAGGGAGGGGGAGGGCCCTTCCTCCACACAGCCTTGCTGCCGTTGCCATAGCAACCTCCTTACTACTAGGCAATGGAATATATCGCCCCACTCTGTAGACACACAGCAGACACTGACCTAGCTCCAGTTCGAGACTTAGTGTTGTATGCCCTCGGGAATTTATGGAGCAATGTTTTCGGGAACACACACATCGCTAAGCCTCAATCAGACTACGGTACGCTGCGTTCATGGCAGTCACATTCCTTAGCCTAGTGATATAGTCAGTTGTCAACATTACTAGAGTCGCTATTTGTAATTGGGATTAGCTAGGTACCATCCATGCATTTTCCTGGAATAGGTGTAGGAAACCATGGATAGCCACTTCTATGACACCTGAGGTGTGAATAGAACCTCCTCTTGTTAGTTTTGCTGCACAACGCTGTGATAATTGCATTCCGGCCCTCAATTCATAATAACATTTCTTGGCAGAGCCGGGAATCGAACTCAGAACTCCAGGGCTACAGCCAAGAATACTAGCCATCACACCAATAATTACACGATGAGAGGAGGGGAAGCACGCATAGGGAAGGGGATATTAACATATGTGAAAGATAACATCCAATGGGAACAATGAACAGATGTTAGAAGTTGCGTGTCTGTCCCAACGTAGAGAGAAGTTAATTCAATTAATTATAATGATGCAATCACTCTGTACTGACTCATCCTCGTCAGGTTAAACTGATAAGAGGTGGGTTCGATTCCTAACACAACAATCCTGAAAGTGATTTTCCGTGGTTTCCCACGTCTACGCCAGGCGAATGCCGGAATGGTTCCGCCTTCCCAATCCTCACCTCAATTACAATTACATACACTATATAACACAGATTTTCAGACACATTCTACACACACACAAGTACACGGGGGGGGGCAGATAATCCTACTGTTCCGCTCCTTATTACAATAATAAATTGCTAACTAACAAGTACAGGGGGTTGAAATGACCACAATATCCTAGCTCCTACATGAAACAACTCTTTAATTCTTCTTCTTGTGTGTTTGAATCTTCAGTCTTTTGACTGGTATGATGCAGCCCTCCATGCTTCCCTGTCCCGAGCTAATCGTTTCATCTCTACCTAACTACCACACCTTAGATCCGAGGCAATATGTTTAACATATTCTAACCTTGGTCTACCGCTACAGTTCTTATCCTCGACCCTTCCATCTATTCTATTCCTGGGTGTCTCAGTAGGTCTTTTTGTCCTACCAACCTATCTCTTCTCCTCATTAACAGTAACCAGCAACATCTCTCCTCACCCAATCGTCTTAATACCTTTTCAATTTTAACTCTATCTACCCATCTGATCTTCATCATTCTCCTGCAACACCACATTCCAAACACTTCAATTCTCCTCTTTCTGCTGCTCCAATAGTCCAAGTTTCACTTCCACAGAATGTCACGCTGCAGACAAAGGCTTTCAAAAATGACTTCCTAATACCTAAATCTACATTCGATGTGAACAGATTCCTTTTCTGTCTGTGCTAACCTATTTTTTGTACCCTCTTTGCTTCGTCCAACACCGGTTATTTTGCTTCTTAAGTAAGAAATGTCTCCTACATCCTTTAACTTTTCACCTGCCAATTAGACGTCCGTAGGGGGTTTCTCATTTCTTTCGGCTGTATTCCAATATTTTTGTATTACAAGTATTAATTTTCATCATGAATTCCTTCCTCAAGACAGAATCCACACCATTTAAAAACTTATTCAAATCCTCTGGTGTGTCGGCTAAGATGACGATGTCATCAGCAAATCTCAGAGTTGAAATTATTCCTCCTTGAATCTTTACTTCTTTTTTGAATTGTCAAGATGGTCGCTGTTCGCCCTATTCAGTGTGATAATATATTGACTGACACGGGTGAGAGCTCTTATATGGCATCTGTTCCCAAGATTCGTCCTAATTAATCAATTATATGTCGGGTTGTCGATTTTACTGATTTAATAGTTCACACAGCCATACGCTATATTCAGTGTGGTGGCGATACAAAATATTCCACTGAAGTGCCCTTTACGGAAGGGAGGGAGGAAGATTGTAGTTTTATGTGACCGTGAATCTTGTGATTATGAGCCACGGCACCTCCTTTATTACGTAGAGTCCGAACCACAGGATATGACATTTCACTTCGAAAATCTCACATGCATTGACCTGGAATCGAACCCAGTCCACCTTGGTGAGAGGCCAACAGCTTGACCGCAGCGCCACCACGCCCCTTGCCCTATACGAGTGCTACGTCTGTGCTTTTGCCTTGGCCATACAAAACCACATATACGGTTCTACTCTACATTGTCACTAATTTTTTGTTAGCGTAGCACTAAAGTGTTGAAAGTAATCTATTTTTATTTTATTATTTCAAGATGGCAGCTGCACCTAATATTCACGCTCATACAGTCATATTTATGGAAACTGAGGGTCCTTATATAAAACTATTTGAATGACAAGTACAGTAAAGTAGTATGCATATTGATTCATTGGATCTTAAGTTTTGGATTATAATGCTTGCATGATTTGCACAGCCACCACATGAAATGTTTGGCTGATGACCTTGTAGTTTGGGCACCAAACTCTTCTCCCATGGAGGTAAGTTGATCCAAAATTTGGAAGAGATCCGATGATTAGTTTAGTCGTAATGTGATTCAATCTTTGAACATTTGGGTGGCCGCCATATTGTTTTCGTTAAGATGGTGGCGATACAAAACATGACACTGAGGTGCCCTTTGCTAGTGCTACGTCTGTACCAAATTTGGTACAATTTGGTTTCGTCGTGTTTTATTAAGTGGGGGGAGCAGACATACACAGACAGACACACATACATTTTGTCCGTGTAGATGTCGTAAGTCTATTTTTATTTATTGAAAAATTTGAAAGTAGGCTCATAAAATGTACTCGTATGACTCAGTAGCTTGATTTAAATCTTCAAAACGGACACCATTGTGGTGAATTGCATGTCAACAGTACCTTTTCAATATATCAGACCCGGTTATTAGACAAATTCTACACACACCCTAGTACATGGATCTACATGACCACAATGTCGCAAAGCCCTTAAAACAGGCATACTTAACCTGGTGCTTGCGAGTGCAAGTTCCCCTGAGATCCATTTTTAATTCAGATTTTGTTGCATAGTAATAAGAATAATAGTGTTTTCATTACAAGTGTTGACAGCAAGAAATGTTATATTTTTTTTTTTTTTTTTTTTACTACAATAAAAATAATTGGACATCCCTGGTTTAGGAGTAACACGAAATATGCTGATTTGACTCTTGAGGGTGTGGTGGCGCATGGCGCAGTGGCCAAGCTCTCTGCCTCTCACCAAGGCGGACACGGTTCGATTCCCGGTCAATGTATGTGAGATTTTCGAAGTGAAATGCCATGCCCTCTGGTTCGAATTCCACGGATAAGGGAGGTTCCGTGGTTCATGATCGCGTTAAACGTTAAACTACAAGCTGCCTTCGTGATTTGACTCGACTGTCCACACGTAAATGTATGTTATCCGTATGAATCATGCAAGCAGTTGTAGCACGCCTGGTGAGCGGTGATTCCCTGGCTATTCCAGCACTTCATATGGAGAGAGAGCTATGAAAAGGAATGATAGGCGCATGCTTATTGCATTATTATTATTATTATTATTATATTCGATTTAATGGTGCTCTGGTACTTGGTATGGCCTGAAGGTGGTGCTCACAGTCTCATGATGATTGAGAACGCCAGCCCTAAAATATTCAACAACTTTATATTCTCGTTAAAAGCATGCAGATTCACGGGAAGCCGAATTCTCGAGTGGCAGTAGGAGAGTCCTGCTGGTCGCAGACAGCAGAGGGGAGGCAAGGAAGAAGCATCTTGACTGGAGCTCGACTCTGGATCAATACTTGGCGTGGGGTGAATATTACCCCTCACATACTCACAAGGGTAAATGGGAATTGCAATTCCTCCATCTAGGGGAAGGTTTCTCTGCGTGGACCAGCGTTGAAATTCTCCTTTCTGTGACGAGAGAATACAACGTCACCCCACCCTGTAAGTTACCGTGGAGGTGGCGTGAACAACCACTAAACAATAAACGCAAGAGGTAACTACAGTTTAAGTTCAAAATTTGAGGTTTTTCAGTCGACCAACATGAGTGTACCCAATTATAATGGGTGTTTCCCTAATCCTGAAAACAATTTACATGAGATTAATATAATATTTCTTTCAGGATTAGTGAAACACCCATTATAATTAGGTACAATTTTGATGGCGGATTGAAAAACATCAAATATTAGTCTAATATCAAGCAATTATTACATATCTTTGTTGTGAATCCTTAACATTCCCCATATATACCGTACAGTATAGAAGATGTTGTTTCTTTTGACACATATTTAAGTCCGTGAGGTCCGGGTTCGATTCTTGACTCTACCAATAATTTAGCTGTAGTTTGAAGATTAGAGCGTGGAACTCTCTGCTTCGTGAGGCAAAACTGAGGAGAGGAGGGTTCGGTTCCTACCTCAACCTGCATAGAAGTGGCTTATGGCTGTGTCCCATATCTACTGCATGCAAATGCTGGGATGGTTTCTAGCTTAAGGCCATGGCCGCCTCCTTCTCAAACTTAGCCTCAATTACCGAATACACAATTATAGACATCCATATATCAAAGTTAGTCCAGCAAATTCTTTACACGCGTGACTAATAATAGGGGTGATGGCCACGATGTCGAAGTCGCTGAATAAAATAACAACAACAACAACAACTAGGCCTACTACTACTACAACTACTTTCTATCTATCGATTGGGGCAGTTGGCCTCGCTGTTCGGCCCTTAGAACAACAATAACTAATAAAATAACTTTTATGTTCGACGATGTCGAAATGTAAATATTATACGTGAGAAAACTGTATCATAATGATGGTCATTATAGTACTGTTTTTCATTATGAGACAGTTTCTCCAGCCAATCAGGGCTCATTCATTGACCAATTAGGTAAGGATACCTTCGCGCATGCGCTCAAAATCCAACATGTCGGACATGAATTACATGATTTGAAAGTTCAAATAGGATATCGGATGAACCATTGTAGTTACAATCCCAAACACAAACACAAAATCAGCACGAACCTTTACGGCAACAAGAAAATACTATGACATATTCTAGAAATTTATGAATCTACGTCCAGAAGTTAGCAACACAGCATCCTTCTACATAAATTACCGACATGGAAAGTGCATTGTCCCATATGTTTGCGTAAATAAACTGGCGAATATGAGACAAGAAATAGCACTGTACCTTAATATCTCGAACTCCAATTTCTACACAGCCCATTGCTTTCAAACGACTTTGTTGACAATATTAGTGAATGCTAGGTCTGATCGGCATTAGACATCATGCAGGCTGTAAATGGCATTGCCAAGCAAAGTAAATGGTCTCTGCTTTCGAAATTCTTTGACCCACGCATGCGCTCTGTTCAGTCAGCAAACCACCCAGCACGCTCTATTCACTAACTTGAAGTTACTGCATCCCACAGATATTTATGAATATTTATGTTAAGACATATAGTAAAGTTATATTTATCGTCGAACATAAACAGTCGTATGCAACTCGTCATGTTTTAGGGCGTCATTATGCATGGACATCGGACGCCACTCGCGTCGTCGAGGGCAATTGTCTAGTCTACAATACTCGGACGGATCCTCGGGCCCTTTGTTCAACCCTACCGACAACATTCCCGTGACATATTTTTCTTCAGGATGACAACGCGCACCCACACCACTCCAATCTTTGAAATCTCTTCCTCAGGGTGGCCCATATCCGTCGGATGGACTGGCCATCGGTGTCTCCAGACATGTATCCCATCAAAAATGCCTGGAATATGCTGACACAGGCAGTGTGACGATGACGCCATTCTCTAAGTGTTGAATTAGGAAACTACGGAAAATCAATCTGCCAATCTTACGAGGCTGAGTGCATCCACATCTTCAATCTTGATAGAGCTTAGAATTGCATGCGAGTTGTCTATGTGGGAAACTACCACACACACACATGGTAGGCCATGATGGTGGACAGTATATGTAGACCACAAGTACTTATTTAAGGACTAGCCACAAGGTGCGAACCTAGTACAGCACGTATGAACTTTTTGAAAGGTGAATTTTTGCTGACATGTACGTAAAGCAAACACGCACGGGCATAAGATGGAAGTGACTCAGAGAGCCACACGAACACACATTCTTGGCACTACCATGGGAGACAGAACAGCAGCATTATTCGTCAAGGACGAGAGTGATCATGGAGAGGTGCCAGCATGCTGCTTCATTACTAGAGATCTAATTCTTCCCATTTAACGTATTCCATTCCTTTGCTCTTTCAAGACCTTGGCATTCAGATAATAAATATATCGTATGGCCTCGGGAGCCGGGTGCAAGCTTTGTTATTTGACACCCAGAGGGTAGCTTGCATGTCGAATTTCGTTGTTCCTTGAAGCACTATGATAGTCAAGGAGGTTAGATATCTAAGCTCCTTGAACACTATAGCGCTTTCTAGTAGAGAAATTAGGAACTTTGTGTTGGCGGAAACTCCCGAGATTAATTTTGCCATTATGAACACGGCCTACTGAATTCAAATGGGTTCTTTGACATGCCAACATCGTATGACATGCGTGTCGTATTTTGCCGCCTTTCAAAAAAAAAACACTTACCACGGCCAGGAGCGAACCTGCAAGCTTGGGGGTTAGTAATCCGACACGTTAACCACTCACCCACCGTGGCAAGCTGGCATTAAGATACGAAGGTCTCATAAAGCCTAAATTTGCCTTGGTGATAAATGGCTATTTCTGGTATTGTAGCCTACACCGAATACAGGTTTTGGTATTCTTACACCACAGGGCAGCAGTATTACAAAGTCAGAAAACACATCGCAATGGCAAAGGACATTTTTTCCTGAATTCTGGACAGGTAGAACACTGGTGCATGCACTGAGTGCCAAATCAGAGAGAGAAGCAGCAGATCGGCGTGCCCAAGTTCATTTGAGTGCAACCAGTGTTGCAGAAAGATGTGTGCTACAAATGTGGTGATGAATGGAAGTGCGTGCTGTCGTGCACTATGAATGGGCTCGTGGGACTGGTATTTCAAATATACATTAACGTCTACAATGCATCTATGGAGACGACGTCATGTGCCGTCAAATGGTTGGATGCTGGTGTTCAAGTTTTTGTGAAGGAAGGCTGAGTGTAGAAGATAGGAGCTCCACCACGTCCACGAATGCAACAAAAGTCGACAGAGTACAGGCGCGTAAGAACAGGAGAACTGGAATACGTTTTCCCTGTGTAACCACATCGTTAGTGGTACGCCTGTGTTCATTTTATGGTGCAAGGGTTGCACATTTTAGTATAAAATTAGATTAAGAACTTATAATTTATTTTATCATTGTTCCAAAGGCGTGGAGAAAATAACCAATTTCAGAACAAATTATAATAAATGCCATTTATAAGCCTTTTTCACCTTAATAGCCTATATGCGCACCTATTCGAAGAGCTTTTACTGCCTTTTCTACGTGCCTATATTTTACTTTTTAGTATCTGCAAATTACAGTTTTACTCATCACTTAACAGCTTAGGGGTGTCATGTTCATCAACCTGCAATGTATGTGTGTGTGTCATCTGTCTGATGAACAGTTAGTGAGGTGTCTATTAACTACCAGTTCAATCGCTGACAAAACCTGGGAAATAATTACAATATAAATATTTTACACTAGAATCACCGTGTACACAATTCATAATGATTTACTTCCCGCGAGCTCTATTTTTACTTCTGTGTCCTCAAAACGTCCAGCACATGATAACTACATCCAGCTTCCCGTATCCAAAGACAAGCAGCAAAAAATATAGTCCATCATTACCAAACCATTTCCCTTTGGTTTTCATAACAGTCATAAAGACGACAATGTCACATGGAAACCGTATTCCTTAAAAGGAAAATCCTGACATCGTATCTAATGAAGTCACATCAAATTTGCCTCTCGTTCGACCACTTGTAGTCTCTAATTCCCGCAATTTTCACACATATTCCGTGCCAGTAACATACTGTCGTTTGTAAGTTTTGACATCATATCAACTTTTCCCAATTGCATCATTGTCAGAACTTTTTAAAAATACAACACACGAGGAGTCAATCCATTACAGCATAAAATGTCGAGAAACTTGGTAGGAGAGGCAGATGATCTAGATGTTCCGTCGCTTAAAACTCCAATAACTAACTAACTAACTAACTAACTAACTAAATTTAGTAGTAACCTGCATTTCGCTGTCCTTGTCAGAAATTAAAGAATCGCAACTGGAGTACGTTTTCCCTGTGTAACCACATCGTTAGTGGTACGCCAGTGTTCATTTTATGGGCAAGTTGATAATATCTGCCAACCTGCGCGGTGGGAACAAGGAGCTACGGTTCAGTCAGTTATTGCCTGTGGCGGGTATGGGTGTCAGTGCACTCCATAAGAATAGAAGGAGGAGCCCAATCTACAATGGAAGCGCATACACTTTGGGGTGCACGTTTCGCTGAGATTTTCTAGAACTGTAGTAATATAATAGAAATAATAAATACAATTGGGAGATCACGTGATGTTCACTATATGACGAGGCACATCCATGTGAATTTTAGCGCGCTTTTCCATGCCGGAAGAAATGAAGATACATTCACAACGAGCAGTGTGCTGAAGAGGGATAGGGGTTGAATTTTGGTTGTTGTGAATAGTGTATGTAATTTCCATGCGCCCCTCGTTTAAGTAACTTCTGGATACAACACTACACTCAGATGGCACACCGTCTGGTGCAATACTCTGGTAATCAGCTGGGACGCTGGCTCTGTAAATTGATTTGTGCTCAGCATTGCCGACGTGAGATAATCGACCCGAAGGCCAACAAATTGTGTTAAGAAAGACTCTGAAACCTAATAAGCAATACCGTACTGCCCGATACCTAACACAGGCCTAACATTTAACTGTAACATGGAATGGACATTCAGAATATTCGTTAGGTCATTATCAGAATTTTCGGGTAAAGTTCAGTGTACCTTTTATACGAGATATTTAGCTTTATTATTCTGGAAATTGGAAAGAACGTCACGATGGAAATGTCTGGCCAGAGACGTGTCGCGCGTTAGTGCAGTGACATGAGTGCATAAGAGACGCATTATTCACTATGCTTTTCGAGCACTTGGCAAAGACTCCTCGGACAATCGGAAGGTCTTGCTTTGCATGTGTTGCTCGTTCGTGTCGGGGTATGTATCAGTAGATCTCGTGCCATCATGTATCAAATCAAGGTCATGACAATGGATCAGATTTCTACGTTTTCGGTTATTTATAGATCGCCTTTGAAAGCTTCCAACAGGGTTTTGCATTTTGAAACTTTATATACTGTAAAATACACCAACTCTATTCTGACACTAATTGGAGAGTTGGCAACTAAAAATAGCTATTTCCGGGGTGCGAAATCAATACCGTCCCTTACTGGGTGGACGTTTTGCTTCAATACATTATTTTGCTTTTACGTCAGTGCATTCAGCAAAGAACCTGAATTCCAGCAATAGTCACAGTTAACGGTCAACCAAACAGGTTTTCATTCATTCATTCATTCATTTTATTTACATACTGATTTGCCTTTGAGCATCCAGTCTAGTCTGCAAGCCTCTGTGTTCGAACTTATCACCTCCACGATCCCCTATTTGCAGATAGTATAGTAGCCTTCGCTGCTCTTACACCACTCATCATGAAATCGTTGAACACTGAACCTAATCACCTCCTCCTAGATCCATCTCTGCGTCTGTTATACTCAATAGCCGTGTTCATTAACCTTGAAGGGAATCTCGACCCCCCCCCCTTTCCCCCGTTTTTATCACATGACTACGGATCATATGAATAGTTTCATTAACTTGTTCAATTCTAACTTCATTGCGAGTACCGTCCTGCCATTACTCCCACCTATCAAGGTCCTATCCTCATATCAGTTTTCTCCAGCTTATGTATGGAGATATCTTGAATCCATCCTGCTCTTACTGTCATATAGCAAGGTCGGATGAATACTGAGTGATCTAGAGGGAGTTTCATGGGCATACTCACTTCTCTCTTGCAGAATACAGCAGATCGCAACTGACGGCACAGTGCGTAGCTTTTCTGCACCTTCGTCTCTTTCACTATACCACCATCCTGAGAAATTTCACAGCTCAAGTGCCGGAAATGGTCCACTTGCTGCAATTTAGTTCTTCCCCTGGGTATCCAATTTTATTGTATTTCTTTCCTATCAATTCCATCTTCATAGTTGAAATGCTGATTTTCATTCCATATTCCCTACATTTCTGTTTAAGTTCTGACATGTAAGTTTGGAAACTTTTGACTGACGTCTGTCATTATAATTAGTTCATCTGCATAAGTCAGATTGCTTACCTAGTTTTCATCTAAACGAATCTCACCCGACCCATTTGTGTCCTTCGTCAATTTGTCCGTATAAAATATGTATATAATGATGAGGGAATGCAGACATGGCTCAACCTGTAAAATCTCTAACTCAAGAGCTCATCCTGCCGTCAACTCTCACTGTGCCCTGATATCAAAAAAGAAATTCAATTGCCTGTAGCAGCCCTCCCGCAATACCATAATGAATCAGGATGCACAGCATCTTTTCTCTTGGTTCAATACTCTGTTTCAAAATACTGTCCCCAATTCTGCAACTCCTGTTATACTGTAATTGTCTTTCCCTACCTGCTCTTTATTTATACTCTATAATCTTTCTACTGAACGTTTTGAATGCTATAGACTCTCGAAATGAACGTTATAATGCAAATACATGCCTCTTCCTTCGTTATGTATGCATGTATGCATTCAAAACAAATACACCCACAAATCAGTCTATTCCTCTTGCAGTATTTCTATGACGTGGCGCATACTAAAAACTTGATCCTGAAATTCCCACACTGGTTTTCATCCATTTTATTTTCAGCCAATGATTGAACAGATTTTAAATAGCTAAATTTAAAAACTGACCTGTCCTATTATAGGCTATAACAAGAAACATATTCATTACTATAATCCGCATCACCATCAATAAGTTACTAAGGATGAAACTGTAACATTTGTCCCCCTTCACTACAATCATGATTATTTCTTGATGTTGAGTTGCATCATGCATTCACTGCTGCTACTTAAGCTTCAATGTCACCATATTCACGAACACTGAAATTGGCAGTTATAATGTAACCTGATTGTTCCCAGCATTGGATAATGTATTTCGATTGTTATGATGTCACCCTTACTGGAATGTCATTACCAAGTTATACATACATGCATACATAACGAAGGAAGAGGCACATTTCTGCATTATAACGTTCATTTCGAGAGTCTAGTCTAGAGCATTCAAAACGTTCAGTAGAAAGATTATAGAGTATAAATAAAGAGCACGTAGGGAAAGGCAATTACAGTATAACAGGAGTTGCAGAATTGGGGACAGTATTTTGAAACAGAGTATTTGATTTAAGCACAGTATTTGCAATCTACAGCACTATTATGTAAGATTGATTTAACATTATCGAGCGTAAACTGCTGTCTTGAAAGATATTTTCGAATTAATCTTACGTTAACCAAATAACACCTAACATAACCTATAAAACAACACATAGCTGAAGAACATTATGAAACTTTCACTTCATAAAGAATGCATATATCCACTAAGAATTACGGTGATTTGATTGGAACATGATTATCCTATGTTTCACAACTTTCTGTTGTGCTATTACAGCGTGAATTTACGACGGTCGCAACTACCTGCGTTAGCAGCATAATCTCGGCCGATATATTTTCTGCAAATAATATATTATTTGGCTTTTTATTGTTTCAAGTTACTTGACTTAAGCTACGAAGTATCACCTCAACGTTGGCATTGTAGGTGGTCCTGTAGGTCTGTAGGGGTTGTCTGCACTAGGGAACTTAGGTCTGAGGTCATTGATGGAGGTAGCAGCGATGTTTCGCATCTTGCTTCCCGTACGGTACTAATATACTGCAATCATATCCTGCATAGATACTGAAAACTGTTATATTTCCCTCGTATTAGTCTGTAGTCACATTGAGGGAAAAATAATAGTGTTCAGTATCGCTTGCGGGATATGCTTAAGGCGGGTTCACACGGAGTCGTGAAGCGGGCGAGAGCACTACTAGTTTTGAGCATGCGTCATGACTTGCTTATTCAACTCAAGAACCCACGACCTTGTTCCGTTCACACGGAGGAAGTGTTCTCGCTGGTCGTAAGTTTCTCGCTCGTTGTCCAAACATCAAACTGTCTCCGTTGCAAGTTTTGATTGTATGGACCCCAGCTTTTCAATTGCTTCTGAACTATACGGGATGCAGCAGAGAAATATCGACCTTTCTGTTAACAACGTTAGTTGGGCTGAATAAACAATATAATTAAGGGACAGCTGATTCACCTGGTATGTAAAACCATTTCCAAAATTGCAAGTCATTTATTTCAAGTTAATTTCGGCTCGCAGCCCAAAGAGGTTTATTGATTGTATTTAGATCTATTCAGATACCTTTTGCAAGTTTGCGTAGGAGCAGATTATCTTGATGTTCCACCCCTTAAAACAACAACCATCATCATCATCATGATTTGTAAGTTTGGCAATTGTGAGCAGATATAGAGTAAGCTAGTTGCGAGATATAACTTAAGCGAAGTGTACAACTAACCCCATGGAACTGGAGCCCATTGAGGGACTTGGCCCTCTAATGACCACTGCTCAGCCATACGACTTGCAGATAGCGGGAAGTGTCTCCTCAGCCTCCCATTGGCTTTCTTGACCGGGGTCACAGGCTCTCGGGTCAGACAGCCAGCCAATTGTCCTTACGAGGCACAAACCAAAGCCCTCACGCCAATTCTTAAATCAGTGACAGAGCCGAGAATGAAACTCGGAATCTCTTAGGTAAGAGCCAAGCATTTTACCCCTACACCACGAGGCCGGATAAACCACGTGTATAAGTGCTTTCAAATGTGGCAATTGTCCTCGAATACTATTCAAATGTGTTGGGTTTCTCTAGAGTAAATTAAAACTATATTTCATTTAAGATCTATCTGAACATATCCATTGTAGTCACAAGGTATTATTATTATTGTTAATATTATTATTTAGACTATTGCTAATTGACTTCTGCATGAAATTAACTGACGTCGAGAGGCAGTGTAAGCAATTTTCCCATCCTCATTGGCTCATTCTGTCAATCTTCAAAGGCTATAAGACGCAAAGTAATAGGATTATTGATAACTATTCTTATTGAAAATATGGCTTATCAATTTCGGGAATAGACAATCTAAAAGGTAGATTAAGCGAAGCATAAACTTGTTTGTGTAAAATAAAGCAAATTGGAGACAGCTGGACTTGTTTGTACGATCCATTCTCTGTCTATACCTCTTGAGCTTTGTGCATTGAGCACTCATCATTTCATTGGCACTGAGGATACGATGGACGAGCATAATACAACCTCCTTATTCAATCGACATCTCTTTGATGTATCTTTTAGAACCTACTACTCTTAAATATTTAGTTGAAATCAAACTATTTTGAACTAAAGATTCCATCCCATCTCATGAAACCTCTTCCCTAGTATAGATGTACGTATTGGAATCCCTGTCCTAAAGGCCCTGAGTCCAATTCCTGGCTCTGACAAGAAATTTAATTTAGGTCTGTGGGCTGGTGCAGGGTACGTTCATCCTCGAGAGGACAAGTGACAATAGGTGGGTTTGATTCCCACCTCAGTCCTGCAAGAAATGGTTTTCTGTTGTTTCTGTTGTTTCCCATTCCCGACAAAAGACGGGACTGTACCTGGAATATGATCACAGCCGTCTCTTCAAAATCCTAGGCCTCCTCCAAGCAAAGACATCACAATACGACACTCACGGGGGGTTGATGACCACGATGTCACAAGCTTCTAATTAAAAAATAAACACTACAACCGACACATGTTTGTAACACAAGGATTAGATAAAGTTAAATTCAGTGGGTGTTAATTTTGAGCCATTGTCGCCAGAGACAGAAACTCTCAGTGAGAGAACATAACCCACAATATCCCACCAGTGCCATCGTGGTGCACTAGATATCTCATCAGTTAAATATGTGATCTTGTTTACATTCTCTGCACTTACGTTGTGGATAATAAAACTTAATCCAAGACGAAAGTGGCGATAGATCGGCCATATACGAGTATTAAGGAGACCACAAGGAGCTGTTGGAATGGTACCTGCAAGGTGCTCGGAGACGTGGTCGCCCAAGAAATACTTGGAAAAGAAATGTTGAGGAAGAAGCTATGGAAGTAGGAAAGGCTTGGAATGCAGTAAAGCAGCTGGCAGCCAACAGAGCTAGATGGAGAGTGTTTACTGCTGCCCTATTCATCAAGAGGTGCAACAGGAAATAAGTCAAGTCCTCTCGCACCAAGTAGAAGTTCTGTTGCATTAAAAAGTCAAGATTGAGAGAATTTAGTAGCACTTATCCTTATACACTGCTCAAATTTATAAGAGGGTCAGCATTTGAAACACCTGCACTATTTTGTCAGGAAAGGGTGGAGTGAAACACCCATGTTATCTGGGAAATGAAACCCTTATTTAACGGAAATGTGCATGTCCTGTGCACGTCGTAGGACACATGTTGGTGCTATGACTTGAAATGCAACACAATGTCGTCAACCAAAGTGGAAAGACCTTCCATGAATGCACAGAGCGCACAAAAAGAAACAGTTCAATATCTGCTAGGCCCTTCATTTGCCCGTATTACTGCCTCACATCTTCGTGGCATGCTCCTGACAAGTCTGCGAACAGTTTCTTGTGGAATTGTGTCCCGCTCCTCCATAAGGGCCTCTGCAAGTTGTTCGAGAGTATGAGAGAGTGTGAGGTCCTACAAGACGGGCCCGAAGTTGTCTGTCCAGCACATCCCATAAATGCTCAATGGGATTGAGGTCAGGACTCAGCGCAGACCGGTCGAATGTTTGAATCGCAAAGTCCTGTAGAGTTTCCATGGTGGCTGCTGCTGACTGCGCTCTCGCATTGTCGTATTGGAGGATAAACTGGGGACCCATTACAACTGCAATGGGCATAACATGACCTAGTACAATCTCATTGATGTAACTCGGAGCATTAAGTCGGCCTGTGACTATCTGAAGGTCCGATCGGCCATCAATTGTGATGCCACCCCACACCATGACTGAGCCGCGGCCAAAGTTGTCATTTTCCTAGACTCCTGCTTCATAATAACGTTCACCACGACGCCGATAGATATGTATACGTCCGTCACACCGTGTTAGACGAAATCGGGACTCGTCCGTTAACAATACATTGCGCCAGTGACGCAGCTGCTAGTCCCTATGGTCCTCAGCAAATCGAAGTCGCTCTATCTTGTGCCGAGCAGTTAATCGAGGGACCTGATGAGCTCGTCTTGTCTTAAACCTGCCTCTCGGAGTCTCTTGCGCATTGTTTGGTCACTGCCACTGCTGTCAGTTGCTGCTCTTAGATCATTTTGTAGGTACCGGGCGGTCGCCGAGCGCCGGCGGAGAGAACAATTCTCTGGCCGATGTTTTCCGTTTTCTTCTTTGCCCTGGCTTTCGTGTGTATGAACCAGTTTCACGAAATCGTTTCCAGACCCTCCCAACAACAGTTGAAGCCACATTAAGCTCTGCAGACACTGAACGAATAGTCCAACCAACCTGCAGTAATGTCACTGCCTGAACAAGTTCTGTCTCATTCGGATGCCTCATTTCTACTGAAGCAACGTACACCAAGCGGATAGTGACGCACTCGAGGACAGAGTGCGACAATGCTCGTCCATTTCACTCTTCGGCATAGCACGATACATGTGTCTACTGCCACAAAGCCATGGCTTTTCAACGACATGTGGAGGTGTCCTCGCATTCTTAAAACATGTCGGAAGAAAACTACTAATCACGTACTACGTACATGGTACATGCGATCAAATTCCTGTCCCTCTAATTCTTTTGAGCAGTGTATTTTCACCACTTCCTAGGCTTGGGCACGTGTATTGTACACCCTGCCACCATCTACTATATTTGTGCGTTTTGTTATTCATATTTATATTTTCATGAACTCACCGAGTTGGACGTGTTGATGTCGATGTTGGACTTGAGGTGCTCAAGCACCTTGTCCAGGTGACCAGCTCTCGCTGCTCGCAGGAACGCCGTGTTCCCGTCGGACTGAAACAAGAAGAGAAGCAAATTACTTCAAGTAATCTACACATATTTGCCTTAAATACTTCAGTTTAACTGATAGCAATATCAATGTCGAGTAAGCACATTGTGTCATTTATCAGAACAAATTATATCAGGTAGGAAGGAATGCACATTAGGCAATCCAGAGCATGACTTGGACACCAAATATACGGAGATAGTCCTGAATTACAAGTGGAACCCAAAGAAATATTGAAAAGCAATATCAGAAAATTGAAATTCAAGGAAGTTATACTCCATGACAATTCATAACAGTGTCAATTGCTTCGAACAGATGCAATGCATGAATCAAGGCAGCACTGTTAGTTAACTTCACATGGGCATGCACCAAACACAAATACGATCACCGGGCAAAGAGTAGTCATACCCTTGAAAGAGTATGGTTCGATGAGTCGTTTTCAAATGATCCAACGCGTTGAGTGCACTGACGTCCTAATGAGGCATTTAGCCCGCAGTGTGTGGAAGGTATAGTGGTGGACCGGGCTCGATATCGTTGCCACGCGCGTCATTCAAGTGACGTGCACCAGGCCAGTGCGTGGACTACACAAGTTTCTTTTTGTGCTAAAACGAAAGTCCTTATACATCCCTCAGTTTTCCGCCCAACTTCACTGCATGGGAGCGAAAGGTGGGTGAATTCAGGATATCAAATTTATAATCCGGATAGCCAATGATTGCAGGGACAAATAGAAGGGATGGTAGTTGTATTGAAGAGATACAGGTTTAATGGTGAGTACATGTGATGTGATTGGAATGGGAGAAATTACATGAGGAGACTAATGAGGATAAGAAAGGCAGATATAGACCTACGAGGCCATAGTTAGATTTAAGGTTTAACAATTTTAAAGTGAGAGGGTTATTATCAGAGAAGGTCTCACTGTCAGTGATAACTGTTATTAGGTGAACACAGAGACGTAGAAGCTAGATTGGACCCGGGAAGATATAACAGTCTATAATGAAAATGAAATGGAAGGAATGATTAGAGTTTGGCCCTGTTCCTGAGTTTACGTTTAGGTAAATCTCATATGGGGTGTATTGTATCTTCAACAGCTTCGGCTTCCCAATGAAGTATGTAACTCACGGCACAAACAGGACGAGGGGGAATCTTTCCTTAGGGTGACATGAGATAGCATCTATTTGACGCGGTAGTCGATAGCCCTATTTTTTTAGCATGGTTAAAGATAGTATTTTAATTATTTCAGAAGAAGGCTTGAACTATTCGATCAAATAATTAGTAAATTTGTGGGAGGTTTCAAACCCAGATGCACTTCCTTAGAGTAGTTGCAAGATTAGGAAATACAATCTGCAATGCTACTCCACTTGGAGACCAACGGGCTGTGGCCCTCTCTCGTCATTACTAACTCCTTGGTGGAGAGTGGAAACCTGGATTGATAAATAGTATATCAAGCAAAATAACTCCAGCGCATTCAAATTGAAATACAAGTGTACGTATATAGTCGCCAATAACCACAACTTAAGGGAAGATAGTAGGAGATTTCGGATTAGGTGAAAGGAATGATCGAGGAAGCAGGCTGATGGAATTCTGCACCGAGCATGAGTTGGTCATAGCTAACACCTTATTCAATAACCACAATAGAAGAATATACACATGGATGAGACCAGGAGATACAGGGCGTTACCAAATCGACTTCATTATGGTCAAGCAGAGGTTTCGAAACAAGATTTTGGATTGCAAACCATATCCTGGTGCTGACATAAACTCTGACCACAATCTGGTTGTTATGAAATGCAGATTAAAGTTGAAGAAACTGAAGAAAAGTCAAAATCCAAAAAGGTGGGCAATCGACAGACTGAAAGTGAAGGATGTAAACGAAAGATTCAAGCAGAGTATAAAGGAAGGACTAATGAAAAACCCTAAACCAACTTCAATTGCAGATGAATGGGCACTTTGAAGAATGAAATAACAAAATCCGCAGAAGAAAACATTGGTAGGAAAGAAAGAATAGGTAAAAAACCGTGGATCACTCACGATATACTAGAATTGATGGATGAAAGGCGGAAACACAAGAATGTAAGAGATGAAAAGGGGAAAGCAGAATACAGACGTCTGAGAAATGAGGTTAAAAAGAAGTGCAAGGAAGCGAAAGAAGAATGGTTGAAAGAGAAATGTGCAGGTATAGAAAATTGTCTGAAATTAGGAAAAGTAGACACAGCTTATCGAAGGATTAAGAATACTTTTGGGGAAAAGAAGACTAAGTGCTGTAATATTAAGGACACAAATGGAAAGCCTATAACAGATAGGGAAGAAATGGTTGAGAGATGGAAAGCTTACATAGAGTGTTTGTATAAGGGAAAGGAGATTGAGAATCATGTAATGGAAAGGGAGGAGGAAATTGATGAGGATGCAAAAGGAGATCTAATATTGACATCAGAATTTGACAGCGCATTGGAGGACTTAAGCAGGAACAAAGCATCCAGGCATAGATGATATACCGATTGAATTGCTACGCTGCATAGGAGATGAAGGACTGATCAGGTTATTTCACTTGGTGTGTAGGATTTATGAGACAGGTGAGGTACCCCCTGATTTCAAGAAGAATGTTATTATCCCCATACCAAAGAAAGTGGGAGCTGACAGATGTGAAGAATACCGTACAATCAGCTTGATTACTCATGCTTCAAAAATCCTGTCTAGAATAATTTACAAGAGGATGGAAAGCCAGATAGAACCGGAGTTGGGTGAAGACCAGTTTGGTTTCAGGAGAAATGGAGGAACAAGGGAAGCTGTACTAAGTCTTATGCTGATTTTGGAAGGTAGAATAAGGAAAAATAAGAGAACGTTCCTGGCATTTGTAGACTTAGAAAAGGCTTTTGATAACGTTGATTGGACTAAATTGTTTGACATTTTGAAATCTAATGGATTAAAGTACAGGGATAGGAGGGTGATCTACAATCTATACAGAAACCAGACAGCAGTCATACGAGCTGAAGGACATGAGAGAGAAGCTGGTATTCAGAAAGGTGTAAGGCAAGGCTGCAACTTATCACCCATACTTTTCAATCTTTACATTGAACAAGCAATGAAGGAAATTTGAGAAAAATTTAAAGTGGGAGTGAAGATTCAAGGAGAAATAATTTCAACTCTGAGATTTGCTGATGACATCGTCATCTTCGCAGACACGCCTGAGGATTTGAATGAGTTTTTGAATGGTATGGACTCCGTCTTACGGAATGAATACATGATGAAAATTAATAAATGTAAAACAAAAATACTGGAATGCAGCCGAAATAAATCAGAAACCTCTATGGACATCAAATTGGCAGGTGAAAAGCTGAAGGAAGTAGGAGACTTCTGTTACTTAGGAAGCAAAATAATCAGTGATGGACGAAGCAAAGAGGATATAAAAAGTAGATTGGCTCAGGCAAGGAAAGCCTTTCTACAAAAAAGGAATCTGTTGACATCGAATATAGATTTAGGTATTAGGAAGTCATATTTGAAAGCCTTTGTCTGGAGTGTGGCGCTCTATGGAAGTGAAACTTGGACTATTGGTGCAGCTGAAAAGAGGAGAATTGAAGCATTTGAAATGTGGTGTTACAGGAGAATGATGAAGATCAGATGGGTAGATAGGGTGAAAACCGAAGAGGTATTAAGACGAGTGGGAGAGGAGAGATGTTCCTGGCGACTGCTAATGAAGAGAAGAGATAGGTTAGTAGGACACATACTAAGACACACAGGAATAGCAAGCTTAGTTATGGAAGGAAGGGTTGAGGACAAGAACTGTAGGGGTAGACGAAGGTTAGAATATGTTAAACAGATTGCTTCGGATGTAGGGTGTGGTAGCTATGTAGAGATTAAACGATTAGCTCAAGACAGGGAGGATGGAGGGCTGCATCAAACCAGTCAAAAGACTGAAGACTCAAACAACAAAATATCGAATGACGATTACATAATATACGGTATTTCGTGATGGACGAATGGTTCTTAATCGTGGATATTTTTAGCCTACTTACAAATTGCGATACAACGAAACTTAGTAAACGGGGAGTCTCATATAGGATACAAGCCTCAACGTTCAGCAGAAAAACATTTTATTAAACTTTTTTTATATTGACAAAGAGTTATATCTACACCCATATATTCAAGAGATAGTACACTGCATGTTCATTACTGAACATCTTGTTCGAAATCAACAACTCAGGATCCAATTGCGCAACTAACATGAAACTTTGTAGGAGAGGAGAAACATACTAAGAGACCACGCATTATACATAAGACTATCACACTACAGTACATAGAATGCAGCGCCATCTTCAATATACGTATAATACATTAATATCAACAATCCATATTTATTTAGGTAGTTATAATGACGAAACACAGTAAACATGTAGTCTCATATAAGAGGCTTTCTACTTTTCTAATATTGCAAACAATTCCTCTAAATTTAAAAAAGGAATTACAACGAAACTTTGTAAACAGGGAGTCTGTTATAGGGTACAACTCTTAACGTTCATCACAGGAACATTCAAATATGCTGTTTGATAAGGCCAAAGAGTTAAAGCTATACCCATACATTTAAGAGAAAGTAGGCTTCACGTTCTTTACTGAACATCTTGTTTAATTTTATAGTTTCCAGTTCTTCGTTGGCTTTGACATCATGGTTATCAGCTCCGTTTACTTCAGTGTATATTTATTTATTTATTTATTTAATTTATTTATTTATTTAAATGCCTAATTACCTGTCCCATTGTGGTGTCTGCAGTAGTGTGTGAATTTGTAATTGTAGCAAATAGTGAGAAGGAGGTGGCTGTGATCTTACGTTAGTGGCAGAAGTGTGAAACCACGATAAACCATGCCAAGGATGGTTGAGATGGGAATTAAACCCACGTTTCCTCGGGTTTGAACCACGAGACTGAGGATTCCCATTCCAACCCTCAGATCAGGATTAAATTTGGAATGCGAAATTCAGAGGAGGCAGCCAGGAATGCTATCCACTACCTGGATGTTATGCCACTTAAAACAACAACAACAACAACAACAACAACCACAACCACAACCACAACCACCAACACCACCACCACGACATAAACAAAAATAACTTCAGCGTACTGGAATCGCAATACAACTACATGCATATATTCGCCAATGATTACGAATTAAATCAACAAATGACTATTCTATATTTATTCACGATTTAACTCATTTGGTTTTACCATTGTCGAGTGAATCTATTGCAGTATTTAGATTAATATTAATAATGAATATTTTGATTTTCATTGTTTCCCATTGTTGTTTTAAATATTTCTTAGCATGTACAATTGTTTATAAGTCCGTCGTCAACATTGAGAAACTTCTCTGAGAGGTCCCTGAGTCGAGGACTTTCTGGGCATGCGTGAAGGGTGGGCGCATTCCACCTCCATTTATAAGAATTGTTCGTCAGAACAGTAGCATTTTACATGTAACTAGGATATATAACTAATTTATGTTCAGATTAACCTGCCAGTTCTACGCAAGCACAACTTTACCCAATGTCTGCACTTTGTTTGATACATTAGGATATCCAAACTTATTGCAGTAAAGACTGGTCATCACTTATTCCAGTAGGCTACGTGCGTTCACACTCGTAGGATTAAGATAAAAATGGAACTGATGCAACTTGAAGCAGGCTTGCTATGAGTTGGCCGGGTTAAAACTGTAGCGTTGCTACACCATGTCATGTCTCTTATAGCAGGCTATGCATTGTAAAATACAGCACAGTATAATGAAGTGAACGCACATTCATTACGAATTAGATCAACTACAAAGGGCATAAAACACTTGAGTTCACATGACAGGAGAATTAGGTACGGTCATAGAGGAACTTCCTTCATGAGCTAAACGTGAAAACTGGCTAGCACTCCATTTTTAAAGAACGGCTTAGGACGGACTATGCAGTCCAAGCCATGCTCAATGAGTGAGGGCGCTCTGTGCCAGCGCAATGCTCGGTTGCAAGTAGGGTGCGGTGGTGTTAGCGACGCGACGCACAGTGGTCCTTTTGCACTATCTGGGCGCTCAAAATGTAAAAAATAAATGTTATGTATTTTCATGATTTATGACGTTTTTAGTATCAGTAATGTCCGATGACCTCATAACTGTGCCTATATGTCATATTTGTTCACCCCCTGGAGAGTGAGAGACCGCTGAAGAAGGATGTTCCTTATCGCATCGTCAGCTAGAAGCGGAGCTGATTATTTGTGTTTTAATCTTGTGTTTGTAAAGACGTGTTTGTTGAGCTATCTTCACCAATTGACACTGGATATGGCAGACCAAGGTATGCTCTTCCTTTATTAAATTTGGAAAATCGTATACAAATTGCTGTGTTTATGTGATAAACATTTGAAAATAGTGACTTTTAAAATATATTTTATCCTTCTTCTATGGGTTTTTAGACCCGGAAATTCGCAATTGTGAACCATTGTTGAAACTCTTTTCATATGACTATAGCCTATACCCTATTGCGTTGTCTGTGTAAAAACTGCTTGCTACTGTTTGCAACTTTGGCTTTTTTCCTCCTTTTAGTGTTGTCGGAAGGAATTTCGCGAAAAGATATTTTCGATGTTTGGCACCATGCAAGTGGGAAAGTGAAAGAAAGTGATGTCTTACTAAACTATTTGATAGAAAATACTAATCTGAAAACCCTTGGACAGTCTGTTAAAGATATTGTAAAAAAAATATATTATTTCTTTCCGCGCAATTAAGAAAAAGTGGGTTGCAAGTCACAGGACATTAAGCAAGTATTTTGTCGTCCTAATTTTTCTTTAATCTAATAGATGTGTGGTACTTCAGTTTAATTATGAAAACCCCTCAAAGATCATATATTGTGATAATTCCTTCCCTTCTTAAGTGCTTCGTTGCACCACACGTTTAGCTGTGATAAGAACCAGATGGAAGGAACGGCATGATTGTGTTTTGCCTGACTCATGAAATTGCATTTCAGTGACGAGTTAATTTATCACTGTGTTGACCATAGATATAGAGATTGTGAGGACAAGGGAGATTAAATATGTTTTGTGCATTCATGCACAGTATTTTATTATGGTTATTAAAAGAGTTCAATTGTTATTACTGTACCTAGGCTACACATCAAATACTATTTTGTAATATAGTGCATTCTCAAATGAAAATTGGCCTATTGTGGCATAATATCTGTAATAGTTCAATTAACTTAAAATATCTATGGATTGTATGAAGCTAGGAGTCCAACATAGCATACAAATTGTTGCTGATTTCTTTAAATCTGGAGTATTTTTCAAAAACCTGTAGTCACGAAATAACATACGCTTAGCAGCATTGAGAAAAGCCTTCATCCAGTTGAACATTATTAATATTATTGTTAAACAAGTTAAACCTCAATTCTTATAAATAAGAATAAGGAAAATGTTTAACATACTTTTGAACAGTTATTTTAAGGTTTATAGACCTTTTACATGTGCAAAGGAATTTTGCGCGGCCAGATAGGCTAAAAGGACCCCTGTGCGACGGTGCCATTAGCGACGAACGGCCTCCTAGGGAAGGAAGAACTAGTTTTGAGAGTTGAGTTGAGTCCAGTGCAATTAGCGTACAGAGGAATGCTGCCGCGTATTTAAGTAACATATGATGTGAAGCTTAATGAAGCGGGTAAGATTGATAGAATATATGTGCAGCACTGCCAGTGTAAAATTTTTATTAACAAGTTTGCCACTACATTTGCTCCCTCTTTTTTCTTTGACACACAAGCAGCCAAGAGGGATGCGATCCAACTGGCAGTGAGTCTTACACACTTCCGTGCGATCCACTTCCGTCCCATTTAACAAAATCACTCCCAGAAAAATATCCAGCAACCGAGTGGAAAGATGTTACACATCAAAAATTGGCAGTAAGTTCCATTTCCATATGCCTTTAAAATTTCCATAATTGTTGCTAATCCAACATGTTGGCCGCGTGAAATATTTCACCGGCACTCAATATCTCGGAACCTACTAGCGTATCAGCTTAAAAATCTGTACCATGATAATGGACTGTACACAAGTTCACAGTCATGACAAGCACGAAATCAAGATGATGACCGCACGAATTTTTTAAAATACGGTTTTTCTCGGGACCTGTAACAGTTTTAAGCCTAAAATTGTGTACCATAACCGAATGCTATAAAATAAGTTTGTGGATATGGCTATCAAAGACATGACCAACACGAAATCAGGATGGCATGGGCACAAAGTTTCAAAATCGAATTCCCTTTTCTCGGGATATACTACTACTACATGCCTGAAATTTCATACCATGACAAAACTATAAAACAAGTTTATCGGTAGGTTTTTCGATACCGTGAAAAGCACGAACCCTGACATCACAATAAAACAGTTGACTACACTATTCACACGTTCTACGTCTTCCGTAGCCCCCATAATAAACAATGAACACAATGATGAGCCTTAGTGTCCTTTTCATCAATTTGAATTTGGGTATTCGGATTAAATTATATGTTAATATAAGCATATAAGATGGAGAAGTGTTTCTCAAGTATGATATTTCTGATTCCTGAAAGGAAGCTTATAGCGTATTTTACTTACCGTATGATGTTATCTTTGTACATGGCGGGGTAGTTTCTTAATTGGAGGCCCAAAGAATCCTTCATGCATTACCACAAATTGGTGGGAAGTGGGCAAAGCACTTCATGCTCCTTTCCCTCCTCCATGTCTTGGTACGCCGGAGAGGTGTAACTGAATTAGTTCATTGCCATTTTCTGACTTTATCTAAACAAAGGGTGATTTTATTTATTTGATGATTAAGCCCCCCTTTTGCGAAACATGACGTTAAAACTGTCGCATGGTGAGGCATGCTTGAGGTGCTCGAAGCAAATGCACTATGGCTGGAAAGCTACAGTCCCTCATGAAATTAAGCAACGTACTTCTGGTGAGGACTTCCAGTATTTCCAAAATTCATTTTCCGTTATCTTGATGCACATATGTACGGGATGTCCTGCACTTGTGAGGAATGCTAATAATGAAGATATAGCCTTTTATGTTCAGATCTTATTGCGGAACACATGCATACAAGGTGGTTTATGAGATGCTGGACTGTATTGTAGCTTTAAACAAGGGTCGTCCATAAACGTTGCTTGAGTGCTAAGTTTTTTTCAATTAGCCGCACACGCCTCCTTCCTCCTCTCTCTCAATGGAGAAACAAGGCAGTCAGAAACGAGCAGCTTGTCCAAGGTCACATGACAACGTGGTGACGAGCTGAATCGGACACATCTTCTACCTTTCACGTGAGCAACACACACTGTTCGTGAGAACTTAGCACAGAATTGTCAACAGTAATTCAAACCATGATAGCAGTAATGATAAATGTGGTGGTTAACAATCCTATATCAAAAAGATGGTATATTGGCTTTCACCGGCCGTAAAAGCCAATATACCATCTTTTTGGAAGCCTTCATAGGGAGGTTCAGGCTGCTTGAGCTTTTAGTTCTCGCAGTCAATTAGTGCAGTTGCACTCTATACAAAGGGAGGTAGCGCGCAGTTCGTTACTCCCGTGGGGGTCCGGGCGAGGACACCAAGAGCCCGCCGATGAGCCAGTTTGGTGTCCTAGGCGAAACCCCACACAAGACACGGCACAAACCTAGGAGAATTGCTGAGTTTTAATCCTAAATCAGTTTTACGAAAAACACGTCCGAGCATGGTTTCTGTTTTTTACCCCAGGATGCTGTGACTTCGGTGAGCTCTGTTTTAAATGAGCCTCTATGTGCCCGATCTTTAGAGAGATATCTTTTTGATATCAATGCAATTTTAAACAAGGAAAATCATTCGGGCTCTTATGTCGTAGTCGCATTTATTAGTACTTCAAGCGTGAAACCAAATAATAACTAGTTTGTGCAATGTATCATCGAAGTAATTATGTCACTTTTATGAATATTTGATAAGTTTTATTAACATTAACCTCCCAAAATGCCTGGACCCTCATCTGCGGGTTGACCGACTGGAAAAAAGTCCTTACATAGATTCTAATGAAAGGCAACACTAAAAGAATGGCTTCTGAGGTTTCTAGGCCTGCCATGCAACATTTGAAAAACTGCGGGTAGCCTACATGGAGCCTGATTACTTTGCACTCATCGGTGTTGTGTTTCAAATTAAGCAATAGGTTACCAGGAATTAAAGCATCTACCGCATTAGCTCAGTTGGTAGACCAGCAGTGGCCATAGTCAAAGATCCACGGCCAGATTTCTACGTTTCTCAGACATTTTAATTTTCGATATTGCTTATACTCTTTGTACAACACGCGACGTAATAGATGATAAACCTTCTTGTTATGTCAAAGGTTTCACCGAGTTTCAAAAAACACTAGTTTACCTAAAACTCGAAACATAAATATATCGCATCTTTCACCCATTCGATTCTCCCTGCTTGAGTCCAATTCCACACCCAGAGAGAACAGCTTGTAGCCAATACAGAGAGGAGCTGATGACCAAGATATGCCAATCCCATACATAGATTAACACTAACCAGTAGAGAGATAAGCATCAATGTTGTCAGAAGATGAAGAGTTCAGCCTTAGTACACTGCACGGCCACGTAGTGATGCAGTTTAGTTTCAGGCTTCGTGGATGTAACATCAGTCTCAAGTGGAGACATGGGGCTTGTGGCATATAACAATACCGACCAATGTATATTTAAAGAGTAGTAACAGTCTTGGCTTTGACGACTAGGGCAGCCAGCCAAGATTTTGGTTACTTAAATAAGCTAGTACGTTAATCCAGTATTATGTCACACGGACCGAAACGAAAGGAAGTGAATAAAACGCTAATGCTCATTTCATGCAATATTATCGTCAAAAGAAATGTGCACTAGGAGGCAATGTTTATAGAATCGTAATGCTTTCTTCATTGCAGTTTTATGGAACGGGCGTATTTATGCGAGCCATCTGGGCGTCGCAATCACAAGGTTTATGCAACTGGCGAGGAATTTATAAAGTGAGGATGTGATGCCGGATACAAAACAGATGCAGCGTTATAATTATATCTTCAATAACATATTTCCTTAAGTAATTAGGGGTAATTGTCATAGCACCCGGCCAATTTGGTCCGGTTTGATTTTCAGTCCTCCCATGGAGGATTTAAGTTGAGATAGAAAAGGACAGACAACTGAGATCAGAAGTGTCCTTCAATTTCACTCTCGGCCACCGTAGAAGCAGTTTTCCTTGGTTTGCCCCCAGTACTCCAGGCAACGTGAGGCCTAACTAAAGGCCCCTTCCTAAGGCTAGTCCCAGTTAGGCTACACGTACTCATAATAGCAGAGGGAACCGAATAACAAAGCGCACCCCCGGTGCAAGACTGCCACAAGTCAAAAACCATGAATTTTGAAGTAGCCTAAGTGGTGCTTAGAAATGCCTATGATCACGTCCGTGTCCTGTAAAATTGCCACAACTTGGATCCTATAAATAGCAATTCTACGACACTGAATAGAAAAAAGCCGTAACTCAAAATTATTATTGCTTTTGATTAAAACACATCATTATAATCCATGAAAGAACTTAGTATGTTACTGTATAGTACTCGACAATGTACGTTACTTTCACTTTAAATATGTAAATATTTATATTTTTCCTACTAGCTCTAAATCTTTAAATGCTTCTCCTGAAAATGTGTCCTTTTTGATTTGTGGCAGTCTTCCACCAGGGATGCGAAAGGTTATCAAGTACACACACACCTAAGCACAAGGGGCAGATAGCCAGGTTGTCATAAGCCCCTGATAGTAACACAAATCCAGAATGGGCAACATGTTCTTGACTTTCTCGAAGAATCGGCTGTAGAGTAGGCTATTCGCCTCATCATCCCAAGGGGAGGGGAATCCATGGGACTCCAAGTAGTGCGATGTACAATTGTGAAAGACTTCACATGTCTCATTTGGTAACCCAAAGACATCACATTTCTGGTTTCGCTGTTAGATAGCGGTGCAAGCAGAACGCCTAAATTGGATCGTAGATCACCAAGTCAAAAAATTTACAGAATGTAAATACGAGTGTCGCCTCCGTAGCGTAGCGGTCAGTATGGTTAGCTGCCGCCCCGGAGGTCCTGGGTTCGATTCCCGGCTCTGCCACGAAATTTGAAAAGTCGTATGAGGACTGGAACGGGGTCTACTCAGCCTCGGGTGGCCCAAATGAGTAGAGGGGGTTCGATTCCCACCTCAGCCATCCTCGAAGTGGTTTTCCATGGTTTCCCACTTCGTCTCCGGGCAAATGCCGGGATGGTTCCTACTGTAAGGCCACGGCCGCCTCCTTCCCACTTCCATGCCTAACCGTCCCACTCTTCCCATCCCTTCATCAGGCCCCCTGTTCGCTTTGCAGGTGAGGCCGCCTGGGCGTAGTGCTGGTCACACACCCCAGTTGTATCCCTGACTCATAGTCTCAAGCTCCAGGACACTGCCCTCAGTGGCGGTAGAGGTGGGATCCCTCGCTTAGTCCGTGGGAAAAGCCAACCCTGGAGGGTAAAACGATAGCGAAGTAGCGAAGACGAAGTAAATACGAGTATTAATATTCCCGGCCGCAGTATCTACACATGCTAAGGTGCAAGCCTATGGGGCTAGGCTGCGTCGGACTTGGTAAACTAGTGGCTTTGAACCACATCGTCTGTCGACCTTGAAATGATTTCTCAAGGTTTCCCATTTTCAACCCCAGGCAAATACCGGGACGACATTATCTAATAGGCCTCGGTAGCTTGCCTCTTTCATAAAGGTGGCGTCAGGAAGAGCATCCGGCCTTCGCACCTCATACCCGACCCTATTGAAACAAAACTGATAAGGGGGGACATTCATTATCAATACAAACAGTAATGGCCGGCCCCGTGGTGTTGGGGTAGCGCGCCTGCCTCTCACCCGGAGGCCCCGGGTTCGATTCCCGACTCTTTCAGGGATTTTAGAAACTGTCGTGAGGGCTGGAACGGGGTGCACTCAGCCTCGTGAGGACAATTGAGTAGCTGCCTGACCGTGAGGCAGTGCCCTGGTCACGAACACCAAGATTAACGGCCGAGAGGACCCGACGTGCTGACCACGCAACACCCAATATCTGCAGGCCAAATGGCTGGGCAGCGGTCGCTTGGTAGGCCTAGGACCTCACGGGCTGTAGTGCCAGGAGGTTATTTTTTTATTTACAAACAGTAATGCTCTTCGAATGGAAAATTACAACGGGGTCGAGAAGAAAACGCTATTGATAACGAATCTCTCATAGGTCCTTCCATTCCACTGTTTTGTGCGTTTTAAAATAATGTACGTGTATTTTTGACACGGGTCCTATTGTTCCTTATCATGTATTGTTTTGCAAACTGGCCATTTATTTTGAAAAATTCATTCAATATTCAGCAAGAGCTTCCGAGTGATATTCAATTGTTCAAATCGGTCTGGTGGATAAGCGTTAGTCGTTTCCCACTTTTCCGGTGTTCTTTTTTCAACTTTTAAAATAGCATATGAAATCCACTCAGGAAGAGCTATTGGACAACAAAAAATTGTTTAAATCCGTCTAAAAAAATTATTGAAACATATGAAGCCTTGGCCTTATATGTAAGTAGATTATTATTATTATGATTTTAACAGACTTCCTGTGTGGCTCAGCGGTAACGTTCTCGCCTGCTGTCCCAAGGGTGTAGGATCGAATCCTGGCGCAGTCGGTGGGCATTTGAGGATGCACAAATGCGAGGGAGCCCTGTCAGTAGATTTACTGGCACGTTAAAGATTCTCTTCGGGGCAAAATTCCTGCACCCTGGCGTGGCGTCTTTAAAAGCCACATCAGTTAAAAAGGACGTAAAACCAATAACATTTTATTATTATTATTATTCTAGCATGTCTAAAGCCTCCGTGGCTTAGGCGGCAGCACGCTGGCTTCTCACCGCTGGGTACGTGGATCCTGGTCACTCCATGTGGGATTTGTGCTGGACAAAGTGGAGGCAGACAGGTTTTTCTCCGGGTACTCCGGTTTTCCCTGTCACAACTTTCCTTCCAGCAACACTCTCTACTGTCATTTCATTTGTCATTCATTTAATCATTTCCCCAGGGGAGTGCGACAGTTTTCGGCAGCCGGCACAGTTCATATCCTCGCCGCTAGTTGGGGGGCTTCATTCATTCCATTCCCTGACCCAGTCGGTCGACCGGAAGCAGGCTGTGGATTTCTATTTTCAATTTAATATGTCTCTTGTGGATGGATTGGTCAATTCCCAAGTTGTTCCAAAGAGTGAGCATTAGGGATGGCAATTTTGTTTACCCGTGCTCCCTCCAGGGATATAACTCGTTCATTAACTGCCTTGGACGCCTTGATCTTATTCACCTTCTTTTGAAAGGCAGGAATATCCACAACACTCCGTGTAATACAGTGTCACTTCGTAAAAGGTCTCTCGTATCACATCTTGCGCCCGTTTCCACGTCATAGAACTTACACTGTTGCGTACACAATGTTAAATAATTGTCTCATTCAACGGAACAGTTGCAATAAAAACAATCGAAGTGGGATCATGATTACATGAAATTGTCGATATTGTTTAGCCTATCTGACCCTTTCTGGATTTCTGGTGCAACACTTGGACACGCTTTATTCTTCTTCATCATCTTCATCTACTTGTTTTTCACCACCACGGTGATGGAGAACTGTAGCAAGACCTGAAATCGTTCCAATCCCGGCACTGACTGCGGTTATCTCTGTATATTTCCACAATCCCTGCAGGCAAATGGCGGGATAGTTCTTAAATTTAATTCCCGGGGCAGCTACCCAATTCCTGTCCCTAATAATTACAGTTACTATACACTGATGGCAACGAATATAAAATTCTGTCTATAAATGTTCATATAAAATAGCATTAACTAGTACTAAGAAACTGGAGAAATTGTGGGCTAGGCTAAATATCCAAAGAATTGAAGTGTGTGGGATGGAGAACGGTGAATAGGCAGACACACTATTATGGCACTTGGTGACCACGCTGTCAGTAATAGTGGCACTGAGTGTGCACATTGTCAGTAATAGTGGCACTGAGTGTGCACAATGTCAGTAATAGTGGCACTGAGTGTGCACATCGTCGGTAATAGTGGTACTGAGCGGGCACATTGTCAGTAATAGTGGTACTGAGTGTGCACATCATCAGTAATAGTGGTACTGAGTGTGCACATCGTCAGTAATAGTGGTACTGAGTGTGCACATTCTTAGTAATAGTGGTACTGAGTGTGCACATCGTCAGTAATAGTGGCACTGAGTGTGCACATCGTCAGTAATAGTGGTACTGAGTGTGCACATTCTTAGTAGTAGTGGTACTGAGTGTGCACATCGTCAGTAATAGTGGTACTGAGTGTGCACATCGTCAGTAATAGTGGCACTGAGTGTGCACATCGTCAGTAATAGTGGCACTGAGTGTGCACATTCTTAGTAATAGTGGTACTGAGTGTGCACATTTTTAGTAATCGTGGTACTGAATGTGCACATCGTCAGTAATAGTGGTACTGGTAGTGCACATTGTCAGTAATAGTGGTACTGGGCGTGCACATCGTCAGTAATAGTGGCACTGGGCGTGCACATCGTCAGTAAAAGTGGTACTGAACATCGTCAGTAATAATGGCAGTGGGCGTGCACATCGTCAGTAATAGTTGTACTGAGTGTGCACATCGTCAGTAATAGTGGCACTGAGTGTGCACATCGTCAGTAATAGTGGTACTGGGCGTGCACATCGTCAGTAATAGTGGTACTGGGCTTGCACATTGTCAGTAATAGAGGTACTGAACGTGCACATCTTCAGTAATAGTGGTACTGGGCGTGCACATCGTCAGTAATAGTGGTACTGAACGTGCACATTGTCAGTTATAGTGGCACTGAGCGTTCTTACTTCTTAGAGTACGTTGGCCAGCTCTCAGAATAAAGTGGTTCCCGGTTACCCAAACTCAAAAAGATTAGTGTACACGTGTAGAGCCAAATATCACAGCAGCCAAATACACGCATGAGGTCATCGTGTGTCTAGTTAAACAGATGCACCCATGGCTACGTAAGCCCACTTTCATGTTTGGAATGGTGTGGATTCCATCTACCTTGTTTTCTATACCGGTACAGACAAGCTATACACAAATATACTACGTGCATGGTGCTGAAGACCATTGTAATCCTCGCCCTTAAGAGAAACAACAGACCCAATATGTTACTTTCTCGTAAACTCCATCATCGGAAGAGTAAGATAGCCTCATACCGATCAGGCACAGAGATATAGATATTTCATTCCGCATAATGAACATATATTCACCATTTAAATTATTCACTGTAATTGAACGTCTTACCACAAATCCTTTGCTGATCGAGAATCCGCCAGCTATGATAAAAAATATTTGAACTTGTTGTTCTCTTGTATACAAATACTATTTTGGTTTAATATTGTGGGATCCTTTGTTGAAGTCAGAAAAGAAATATTTTGGCAAGATATATCTCAGAATTTGTTACTTGATTGTTTACGTGAAATGAATGCAGACTATTATCCAGAGTTTGTCACGACAGTCATCCATATGAAAGAATCTGCTTCGAAGACAAACATACTGTGATAACTGCAAGGTAATGTTGAGCTGCTTTATCCCTGACCATAGTAATCTTTTCTAACAGCTGAAGGCCAATGCTGGAATTTTTTCTTATTAATTTACAATACCCGCAGCATCTAACACACTCACACACTTGCTTGGGGACGAAGACCAATCCAAGTCATTAAACAAATCTCAAACATCCATCTTGCGGCAGATCAAACGTTTATCGTCTCTTCAGATCCATAAGTTTAGGTGTAATATTAAATACCATACAGCGAAGGAACTATTGAAGGCCACATTTCTAACTACACGACCCACGCATTTCAACCCGTTAAATAAATATACCTTCACTCAAGCTGCTAAACAAATACTTTTCCCGATAACTTATTCCAATTTGTTAAACATGTTTCTCACTATTTATTCCATTATGTTGGCACCACTGGCACAGACCGCACAGTAACTCATACACCAAATCATGAGCCTGATGGCCCCATTGGTTCCATTCCTTAAAGCAAACAACAATAATAAGTCAAGGAGCAAATGACCTCAATGTTCCACTTATTGAAACAATCACCTCCACCACCAATAAGAAGTATTTTCAGAATCCAGGCAGGTACTCGCCTCATGGCAAAACAAGCTGGTTCTTTATGAAAGTAGGATTTAATGCCAAATATTGCTAAATGAAGCAATCAAATAGAAGCTGACTGTAGCAGTAGCAGCAACAACAAATAAAGTAGGATATGCTTTTATTCTAAAATTACAGATACGTATTGCTTTGACAACACAGATTGCTCTAATATCGTTTTCGTGCAACAAACAGGGATTGAAGCGACAGAAAAGTGAATATTCGTCTCACCTTGCAACAGCACAGCCACATTTGAACTCAGCTACGTCACTGCTTGTCGAGCGTGTCCAAGACAGATCGAATTCAAATAGGCAGTCTCAACATAATAGTTACATTTCTCTTAAATCGTATTGTCGGATTTGGGACACATGCCAAGAATACATTTTACAACGGACGTAAAAATGAATTACTCTGTAGAAATGCCACAAATAGGGGCTACATTGCAATTTATTTGTTGAAATATGGAAGCTAAGCCTCATTGAATCGTTTAAAAATAGGAATGTTTGAGATACACTGAATGGCATTCATGGTTTAACATTAATTCATCTTCTTCTAGGGTGATGTTAGTTATGCATGTTCCTAAGAGCACGAAAGAAAACTTAAATTAAACTATAATAATAATAATAATAATAATAATAATAATAATAATAATAATAATAATAATAATAATAATAATAGGGGAGAATATGTAAAATCCACAGTACTTGAAATATGCTTTTTCTGCAGTGATACCCCAGTGCAAGAGACTGCTTCAACTCACCAGTTGTGTGGAGTCAACTATTTAATTTCTGTTTATTATGGATTTCGAAACAAAAAATGCTACCACCTGGTGGTAAAATCGTGAAAACTTGTGCTGTATTTTGTTGGTGAAGTAGTGTATTTTAAACCTCGTGTATTTCGGTGAAGAATTTATGCGGTAGTGGTAGTCTAGTAATGACGCCTATTATCATATTGTAGATTTAGACAAGGTATCGGGGATTTAGCCCTAGTAACGCTAACTAACAAAATAATAAAAAAAAACTACAAATTACAAAATTTAATTTCTTCGAAAATGTTATTAATTGATTTAGACAACGTCAGGTAAAATTTTAAGAACTGTTTTTGTCACAAATATTGGTACTTTAATTTTTATGTTGATTTTTTGAAATGTATCATGTTTACCATCAACTCGTTAATATTGCGGATTCAGCTGAGCCTCCCCTAATTGCAATAATAATAATATGGAACTCTAGTGTTGGAAAATTGATTAATAGTTGAGTTGTATATGTGCATACAAGACTCCTACTCGGCAAGATAGGGTTAAATTCAATCTTATCCTTCATTACAGTTGAATGTATAAAGTATAATTAAAAATCATGAGGCCTGGACTTTTGCCATGAAGACAATTGGGTGCTTTCCTTAAATGGACAAGAAGATAACCGTACCCCTTGATATCGAGCACCAATAGTAATCCTAAATATCACTTCCAAAAACTTGTAAGGTTATGTTGTTGGCTCAAGGAAGAACTTAGCAGTCCTTAGGTTCATTGCAAGATATTGGGAAGCAGATGATGCGGTATATAAGCCAATTAAAGAAGAGTGGTTTAGGAGCACTAGGTAAGCAGATGAATGGAACTGCAAGTAAGACGAATATGGTGAGATAACAGTCACCAACGAACACCAAAGAGAGAAAGAGGACTGTAGAATGACACAGTAATGGTCGGAAGAAAAATAGAACGATTTCAAAGAACGAAAATATTAAAAATATTCTAAATTGAATAATACTGACAGTTTGTAGTAGAAGTGAAAGTAAAGATCGAACAGAAGTTTGACTGGAAAACTGAGACCTGGGTGAAAATGGAAGAAATGAAAGTTGCATACGCCTCATGCAAACTGATGTAGGGAAACATGGTGCTACTTAAGTGAAATGTATTCACTAGATGGTTAAGGGGTGGAACTCGTATGAAGTTCCCATTTACTGAAAACGCACACAGTTCATTCACTGAAAAGGAAACAAAACTCTGAAATGCTCAGTTGTATTGGAAATTAATTAAGCGTATTTGTCTGACTTCTCACAAGGGCTACATGGTAATCCAGATACTACGTATGGTAAAGCACTTCTTTATTTGATACCTATAATTATTTTGTGTTTAAATTTTACGTGGGTGCTAGTGTGAATAATAAGATTTGTCCTTCATTTTAGATGTAAATGTACTACAATTGACCACGGAAATGCCTTGCGCATCATTCCAGACAAATATATTTATAGTGATATCTGGTTAGATTCATCTTCTATGTGAATTGGTGCGACGGTCAAAATCCCACTTGCTATGTAACAGATGTAAATAATTCCAAGAATATTTGAATGTAATGTTCAGAATGGTAGTGCATTACGTGATTGTGTGAGTTTTAGAAACGCGAGACATAACTTGGTGTAACTACACATTTATAATGGTTTCTTTACCGTGTGTGCATAAGCGACTATTCACATTATAGTTAAATTCACTCCCAATAATAGACTGCTTTATGATCTCACAGCATTAATCAAATTATATTACAGTTGAGAACGTGTTGATACCGGCAGACTCAGAGAAGGGTCCCATAATACAGTTTAATCATGTGTCAATTATATTCACCTTCCACGATAATACTAGAAATGAAACTATTATAAGAACAATTTAAACAACAATGATACAAATAATGATATAAATGATTTTATAGGCACTAATGATAATAATAAAAATAATTATAGAATAATAGTAATAATAATAATAATAATAATAATAATAATAATCAGTCTTTGTGAGGCTAATTAACTCAACCAGGCGACGGAAGAAAGCTTAGAATGTAACATTCTGCAATTATACTGAGCACTTTCGGTGGATGTTTGAAAACACTTCACAGCATCATCTGATCTTCAACATAACAAACTCACATACATTACTGGTCTTAATTCTATGAACTTGAATGCTCATATCCAACTCTATCACTGTTTCCTTGAATAAACCGACCCACGAGGGATGACTGAGTGGCATCCATCTTGTTTGAGGTAGGTCGCAGTGTTGAGGTTCGTTCAATGCAAAAAACACGTCTTTCAGCATTGATATAATCATCAGATGCATTTGAAAGACTTCATACGTAGCTACCACGTCCTTCTCTGAGGATATATTTCACTACATAACCTCAAAATGCAACAAGTGTTGAAACAATTAAAAGACTTTCCATTGCCTTCGTTTCAAGCTTAACTGAAACGAAGTAAATTAGTTATGATTTTCTGTTATATCTCACCAAAGGCACTACATAATAACCTGCTACCGTATACATTTTAGTATGCACAATGATCACAGCAGTCACAAGTTCATAAACAAGATGGACGCCATTCAAGTGCTACGTCACGTTAATGCTGCCTATTTTCACGCCGTTGCTACTTTCTAGGCACATGTCGACTACAAAAGTGGCATGCAATTTATTAAGCAGAGTGTAACATGTTGAGAAGATGAGGTAGAGAGTCTTAGGCCACGTCACGCGCGTCACATCCGTGTTGTTTCGTCTCGCGAAGAGAATACCACGAGTAGACAACGCCTCTCTACTCTGCTGAGGATGTATTGATTGGCAGAGTGTGGCACGCACGCCGGCGTCGCAGACGGCGCCGTGTAAAGGTCACCCGCCGGGTCGATGAACACTTTCGGCAACGTAACACCGTCAAAATAAACCTTCAACAGCGACGGTATGCAATAGACGAATCTTTGAAAACCTGCGGCAAAAAGGACTAATTGGAATGGCTTCGGAAACTACGCTAATTTTGAATTTTAAAAGGTATTTGGAGTTTTTCCACATATCACGGCCTTCTTTTCTATCTGATAGACCGACAAAATAACAGCATACATATTACTATGGGCATCTCTGTACGGTGAAATTGCAGAGGAATAGGTTTTGGTCACACAGTGGAACAGGCTGTAGATTCGAGTGTGGTTTACATATTTCTCGTAATCATGCTTACGCTCACTTCAGTATTGGTCCAAAATTATCCACCTAATAATACAGTAGAGCGTCGATAGTCCGGACATCAAAAACCCGGACCGTCGATTATCCGGATTCAATTCCGGTGAAAAATAAAATAAAATCAATAACAGATTTTTAAAGAGGTCTGACAATGTATAAACTCTACAGTATTCTGTAAATATGTACATATTGTACATTACATATGTATATACAGATATTCTTTCATTAATAGTACATTATGCAAAGAGCCTATAATGGCAATAATTAATTGTCATTATAGGCGAGTTGCATACGACTGTTTATGTTCGACGATAATTATAACTTTATTGTATGTTTTAAAATAAATATTCATAAATATCTGTGGGATTCAGTAACTTCAGTTAGTGAACAGAGCGCGCTGGGTGGTTTGCTGACTGAACAGAGCGCTTGCATGGGTCAAAGAATTTCGTAAGCAGAGACAATTTACTTTGCTTGGCAATGCTATTGTTTACAGCCTGCATGATGTCTAGTGCTGATCAGAACTAGCATTCACTAATATTGTCTCCAAAGTCATTTGAAAGCAATGCGCTGTGTAGAAATTGGAGTTGGGGATATTAAAGTAGGCCTTCAGTGCTATTTCTTGTCTCATATTCGCCAGTTTATTTACGCGAACATATGGGACTGTGCACTTTCCATGTCGGTAATTTATGTAGAAGGATGCTGTGTTGTTAACTTTTGGACGTAGTTCCATAAATTTCTTGCATATGTCATAGTATTTTCTTGTTACCGTAAAGTTTCGTGCTGATTTTGTGTTTGTGTTTGGGATTGTAACTACAATGGTTGATCCGATATCCAATTTGAACTTTCAAATCATGTAATTCATGTCCGACATGTTGGATTTTGAGCGCATGCGCGAAGCTATCCTTAAATAATTGGTCAATGAATGAGCTCTGATTGGCTGCAGAAACTGTTTCATAATGCCAACTAGTACTTTAATGACCATCATTATGATACAGTTTTCTGACATATAATATTTACATTTCGACATCGTCGAACATAAAACACATTATAAGTTCATATTAATTAATGGTTTTATTTATCTGCTCCAATTATTTAACCACTAAAGTGAATTATTAACGGTTTTAGTACGTTTTCTTTTTGTTATGAACTCAACCGACCTTTCTTTGGTTCTTTTCAAAAGTCCGGACATTTTGATAATCTGGACAGGGTCCGGTCACAATTAATTACAGCGACTTTAGGGAAGCCGAGGTACCAGAATTTCTCCCGGAATGGGATCTTTAACGTGGCAGCAAATCTTCTGCCATGGATCACGCACATTTAAACACCCTCAAATCGTTAGCTTTTTTTTTTTTTTTTCAATTAAACACACTACATCTGAGAACACGTTCTTGATACGATGGGCCTCGGGTATCCTTAAGTACAGCTCATTTCCTCATGAACTTGTCATCCGACTTACAGTAGGCTTACGTGTTTCAATTATAGGCCAACAAAATGTATGTGCAGTAATGAACACTCGGTTCTATCGTCAACTGCGCTGTATGTTCTGTGAGATACATTCACGATTAACACGTGACTTTTAGAGTTACATTTTCAGCTGCTGTTCCTAATTCAAGCTGTTATTGCTGTAATACTAAGCCGAAAGTTGTTCATATTCCTGCATGAAACACCTCACTTCAGTTTTGAGATATGTTGTAAAGGAATATTTTAATCTAAATATCTCCATCTATTGCAGAAGAAGACATCATTTTTACAACACGTATAAAGACATTCCTCCAGACCTTTGTCCATTGTGGTAGTCTCCAAAGTATTTGAGAAACAATCGGTATACATTTAACGCATTGTTTAAGAGACGTACTGAACCAATTTTACCACACTTTAGCGGCTTCGGTGGCGTAGTTGGTAGCATGCTGAACTGCTGTGCCCAAGATAGCGGGTTCAAACCCGACCGAAGTCGTCGGATTTTTAAGAGCGTTAAAACCTTCAGTATGCCTTCCTTCGGAGGGGAAGTAAAGCCGGCGGTCCCATGTCATTGATTTATGGCATGTAAAAGATCCTTCCACAGACTAAACTGCTGTGAAGCTAAATTTCTAGGTTAGATTTCGTTGGAACGCTTTATCAAAGTTCCAACGTTCACCACTAGGTATCAGTGACACCTGGTAGCGAAAGTTGGAACTACTTGAAATAGAACGGAACTTGTAGCTCACCCCATGGGTGTCCGCTTGAAGCAGCTACAGCCTCTGGCGAGCTGATCATGTCCTCGGACACTCCCGGCACTAAATGCCATACGATAAATAAATAAATAAATAAATAAATAATTAAAACCACACGTTAATGTTTTTGTCGGTTTATTTTCTTCTAGGAAAACTGATTGCCCGATAATTTCCAACGCTTGTAACTGAAGTGCTACTCCGAGATCAGTGGTTGTTAATGTTGTGTCATGAGATCGTGATCATCAGCTCCGTGTACTTGGGTGTGTGTAGAATTTGTCGGATAATCTGTGTTATTGTGGTGTTTGTAACAGTCTGTGTATTTGTAATTGAGTCTAGCATAGGGAGGAAGACAGCAGTGGCCTGAAGTCAGGAGCCATCTAGGCATTTGCCTGGCGTAGAATTGAGAAACCATTGAAAGCCCTTTGCTGAGATGGAAATCGTACCAAGATATGTACTCATTTTCAGTTTAGCCTCAAGAGGCTGAATGCACCTTGAAGCAACCCTCAGACCAGAATTAAAATTCTTAGGAGAGTCGCGGTTCGAACTCGGTCCTCTGGGATGACAGCCTAGAATATAAGCTGCTACTCTACGGGGTGGTCTGCCGATAATAGAATCATTTAGTAAGAGGAGTGCTGATAGTTGCGTGGTCCACGTTGTGACATGTGCCTAGTGTTCTTGGCTATCATAACCATGCCAAGATATTTAATTCTGGTCTGAGGGCTGAACGGGGCTTACTCAGCCTTGTGAAGCAGAACTGAAAAGAGGTGTGTTCGATTCCTAACTCAGCCTTCTAGAAGTGGTTTTCCGTGGTTTTATATTTCCCCCTCAGGCGAATGCCGGGATGGTACCAACATTAAGGTCTCCTACCAAAATTCTAGCCCCAAATAGAAATACAAACATCGATATAGTCACCACAGTAACACACGCTATGTGACAGATTCCGCATACACCCAAGTACACAGGGCTACATGACCACGATGCTCCAAAGCTCCTAAATATATCAACAACAACGATAACTGCGTGCTTTCTGTATGACATATAGTGGATAGCTGGTAGAAGTAAGTTCGAATGACCCTCTTACATTCTTCGAAACACACTACTTGGGTAACTTGCTTGTCAATGATACTGCTCGAGAACCTCAAACAAGAATTAAGTGTCTTGGCAGAACTGGAAATCGAACTTGGTTCTCTGGGAGGTGATATAAAATTACGCTACCTACTACACTGCGAGGCAAAGTACAGCTGGTACAAAAAGTACGCTCGTGTGGCCATGCTGACCAGGAGCAAGTCTTCGAAATATTTACATTTGGCTTCGGACAACGATGTCCACAGCTGGAAGAAGTTTATGTTGTTGTTAATTCATTTTAGGGGCTTAAGACATCTTGATAATCATCAACTCCATGTAGTTGTGTGTGTGTTTAACTTGTGTGATAACCTGTATCTGTGTGATGACTGTAGTAGTGTGTGTGGCTGTATTAGGAGACAGTTTAATTATTTTAAATCGTACGGCCTCGGGTGCCGGGTGCAAGCTTTGTTATTTCACACCCAGAGGGTAGCTTGCATGTCGAATTTCGTTGTTCCTTGAAGCACTATGAAAGTCAAGGAGGTTAGATATCTAAGCTCCTTGAACACTCTAGCGCTTTCTAGTAGAGAAATGAGGAACTTTGTGTTGGCGGAAACTCCCGAGATTAATTTTGCCATTATGATCACGACCTACTGAATTCAAATAGGTCCTTTAACATGCCAACATCGTATGACATCCGTGTCGTAATTTTTTCCGCCTTTCAAAAAATCACTTACCACGGCCAGGAGCGAACCTGCAAGCATGGGGGGGGGGGTAGTAATCCGACACGTTAACCACTCACCCACCGTGGCAAGCTTGAAATCATCCAGGAAAAAAACACAGTCAAGATAGCCGCAGTCAGCGCCGGGATTCGAGCCTATGATTACTGGACTTGCTGCAACTACCCGCGCGGTCGTGGTGCACGATTTGACGTGCATGGCAATGCCGTGGGACTTTGGAAGGACAGGTGGCTGCAGATATGGTGTGTGAGCAAATTATTAATTTTGTTGACGGCCTGTGATCATTAAGGTTATGATAAATGTTAGGCCAAGCTCTCTGCTGACTTGTTAGACGCGTGAGTTCGAGCCCCACCGTCGGCCGTTCTGGAAATGGTTTTCCGTGGTTTCCCCATTTTCAACGCGAGGCAAATGCTGGGACGATACCTTCTGATAGGCCACGGCCGCTTCCTTCCACATCCTTGCCCATCCGTCTCTCATTCCGACGCGAAGATCACCCTCGGGCGTCGACTAGTAAGACCTGCACTGGGCCTCTCAGGAGGCCACACGACAAAAAAAATAATACAAAGAGTTATGCTTTTTGGTGTTCAAAACGAGGGGCTTGGGTGGGTGTGGAATTTGTTTGTGTTATTGTGGTGTCTGTGTATACAAGTGTATTTGTTCAGGTAATTGAGGCTAGGATTGGAAAAGAGGTGGCCCTGGCCTTGAGTTACATACACCCTGGCAGAATAGAAGTGGGAAACTACGGAAAGCCACTTCAAGGATGGCTGAGGTGGGAATCGAATCCACACTCGAATCAGTCATCCAAAACCCTTCAGACTAGAATTACATTTTTAGTAGAGCCTCAAGCACCTAACAACGCTAGCCAATCATGAGGATTGCCTTTATAATTTCAGATTTTTGAAGGTTTAAGTAGACTATTGTATCTGTGAAATTATTTTCATCTGGACAGGCATAATTACTATGTAGGTAGGTTTTGCCCTTGTAATGGGCAATGAAAAAATGAAAATCCACAGCCTGCTTCCAGTCTCCGACCGGGTCAGGAATGGAATGAATGAAGCCCCCATCTAGCGGCGAGGATATGAACTGTGCCGGCTGCCGAAGCCTGACGCACTCCTCTGGGGCAATGATAAATGAATGACAGATGAAATGAAATGATAGTGGAGAGTGTTGCTGGAATGAAATTTTTGACAGGGAAAACCGGAGTACCCGGAGAAAAACCTGTCTGCCTCCGTTTTGTCCAGCACAGATCTCACATGGAGTGACCGGGATTTGAACCACGGACCCAGCGGTGAGAGGCCGGCGTGCTGCCGCCTAAGCCACGGAGGCTTAATGGGCAATGCTAAATCCTTATTTTCATGCACGAATGCATGTACAGTATGTCGTCACCAAACTGCTATAAAAGACCCCTGTCACGCAATCAACGTGTGTATACTGTTTATGTGTTTGAAGACACACGTGCCATTCTCTGGTGCGTGCGAGTTCACTTTCTCTGCCCTCCCTGTGAATTCACCCACCCCTCTGTAATACACGTCATGAGTTCTCCCCAAAGCAGAATGGATAATTACTGTGATCCAGTGGGGTCTTTCCCTTCAAACCCCAGCGCGGAATGGCGAACGACGCGTAGTGGCGTAAATGACATTCTACAAACACGATGCGAAATGGTGAAAACTGCATTGCAGGCATCCTACTTCGCTGATCCTTGAGTGGCAAATGCATAGTGCAATGGTTCCAATCTGTTGCTTGAGATTTGCCACAATGATGGTTTGGTAAATCTTTCAGCTAGTGTATCAAACGTTTTCCCCGACGGTGGATGATGATGATGATAATAATAATAATAATAATTATTATTATTATAATAATTTGGATCCTCCGTGGCTTAGGCGGCAGCACGCCGGCCTCTCACCGCTGGATCCGTGGTTCAAATCCCGGTCACTCCATGTGAGATCTGTGCTGGACAAAACGGAGGCAGACAGGTTTTTCTCCGGGTACTCAGGTTTTCCCTGTCACAATTTCATTCCAACAACACTCTTCACTATCATTTTATTTCATCTGTCATTCATTTAATCATTGCCCCAGGAGAGTGTGACAGGCTTCGGCAGCCGGCACAGTTCATATCCTCGCCGCTAGATGGGGGCTTCATTCATTCCATTCCTGACCCGGTCGGAAACTGGAAGCAGGCTGTGGATTTTCATTTTCATTATAATAATTATAATAATGCAAATGAAAATCCACAGCCTGCTTCCAGTCGACCGACCGCGTCAGGGAATGGAATGAATGAAGCTCCCATCTAGCGGCGAGGATATGAACTGTGCCGGCTTCCGAAGCCTGTCACACTCTCCTGGGACAATGATTAAATGAATGACAGATGAAATAAAATGATAGTGAAGAGTGTTGTTGGAATGAAATTGTGACAGGGAAAACCTGAGTACCCGGAGAAAAACCTGTCTGCCTCCGCTTTTTCCAGCACAAATCTCACATGGAGTGACCGGGATTTGAACCACGGATCAAGCGGTGAGAGGCCGGCGTGCTGCCGCCTAAGCCACTGAGGCTCTTAATAATAATAATAATAATAATAATAATAATAATAATAATAATAATAATAATAATAATAATAAGGTGACGTCCTTTACTATTGTTAAGGGGCAGATGACCTCGTAGTTTCGCCCCTTAAAACAACAATAACTGACCAACGAACTTACTACCTGGCTACTAACTGGCTACCTATTATCAGAACCCTCAAAAAGTAATACACTGCTGCTTTTCGTTGTCCCTAACATGGGGCTAAAATGGCGTCCATCTTAGGGCACCTTTTTCAGTTTCTTTGTTGCTTTCTCTTAGAAACAATTTAGTTGTTTTCCCCTTCATTCCTGATGAATAAAATTAAATTAAATAAAACACGGCATAAACCCAAAATTCTATAAAATGGATAGTAACTTACTATTGTTATTCTCATTGAAATCACACGAGATTATGGAATACTATATTATCGAATTAGCCTATAGCTTACGAATGGGGTTCACGCTGCAATATGGAAACCCACATTAGATTTTATGATTTCAAAAAGTACGAATTAAATACCGGTACTTTAAATATTGTCAAAAGCTTAATGCCCCATTTTACTTCTGCGGCTTTGACAGACAACGGAGGGTAGGGATTTTGCACTAGAAGGGTTCTCTGGCGTGCCAGTAGACCTGTGTGCGTCGGTTGAGTAGCACTCCAGAATTACCGGGTTCAGAGCAAATTGGAGGGGCGACCGACAATAGTCTATCAGCTTCTAATGAGGGAAGTAAAACTAAGACGTGAATTCTGGACCTATTTCCAAATTAAGTGTAATTAACTCACGAGGTTTTCAGCATTCATTAAATCAGGAAAACTAATCTCGTAGAACGTCACAAGCTCCAAACAAAGAACGTTGTTGTTGTTAATTAGTCTTTTGAGCTTTGCGACATCGCGGTCATGTAGCCCCGTGTACTTGTGTATGAATCGAATTAGTCTGATATCCTGTCTCACTGTGGTGTCCGTAAAAGTGTGTGTATTTGTAATTGAGGTAGCATTTGGGTAGGAGCGGCCATGGTCTTAAATTAGGTGGGCCTACCATCCCATTTGCCTGGAGTAGAAGTGAAAAACCACGGAAAACCACTTCCAGGATGATTGAGGTAGGATTCGAACCCGCCTCTTCTCCGTTTTGCCGCACGAGGCTGAGTGTACTCCGTTCCAGCCCTCAGATAAGAAATTAATTTCTTAGCAGAGCCGGGAATCGATCCCGGGCCTCCGCAGTAAAACAAAAAAAGTATCTGTATAACTCTCACCCTAGATATCTTGTTCATACCATTCGTACCGATCGGTGATACATTAGTTTACTAAAAAAGGGGGCTTTAATTGGTTGCGGAAGCATTATGAAGAAGATAGCACAGATCTTGTATGTTGCACCATGCTATCCCGGACGGGCACTGGATTAGTATTATCAAATACTCTATTATGCCGAAAATTTGATTGAACACTTTTTGACAGTTAGAAAGTAGGCTACAAGTGGCATAAGGTTGGCAGTGGTGGTCGATTACAAACCGTAACTTAATGGTTGTGCCTCGTGTAGGTCAGCGGACAACACACTGCAAGCAAACAGTCACCTCATGGACTGTGAACAATCCACATACGCCGTAGTTTATGTATCCTTAATCTCTCTCATTGTAATGTTCTTGCCCAAAACTAGTTGAGAAATAATGATAAATATATTCAATTACACATATTTGAGACACTGATTGAGGCTTGAAACACAGTTTATGTCATTACGATGTTCGATAGAGTAATAAAGGCTCGCACGCTCTTTTTCTGGTTTATTCCTATAACCAACACAATTACACAGCTTATCGACACAGTCTATACACTCAGATGTACACCTGGCTTGTGGCCATGATGATCCTAGCCGCTAAATTACGCGAAAACAAACTCAATCAAGTCAGTGAGTCGGCACTTTCCTGCTACGGCCCACTAAATACGAACAATGATGTCTTCAGGAACTCTTAGGCATAGTGGTTCTAAGGTTAATAGACATTAAACACTTCAGAAATACTGTAACTCAGACATTGTACATAAAGTCAAGTTTACTGTACATTACCATAAGTAAACATACCACGTTTGCTTTGTGTTCGTTGTAGTATTATTCATTATTGTATTGTATTTGTCCACTTTTACTTAACGGTTATGCTTCGAGGAGGTCAGCGAACAGTCACCTCATGGACTGTGAACAATCCACTTACGCCGTAGTTTATGTATCCTTAATCTCTGTCATTGGAATGTTCTTCCCCAAGAAGGCGTTTGATCCCGCACCCTTCTAGCCCACGAAGCACGGGTTGAGGAGACGATTCTCTCAACCTGAATACATGCACAATACGAAATTAGCGAAAGTACTCAAGATAAAAAGAAAGAAAGAAAGAAAGAAAGAAAGACGGGTAAAGGCGCAGAAATGTGATATAATTTTGAAAATCTAAATTCAGCTTGTGTACATGACAGAGTTAATTTCTTTACGATCTAGTCGTGTCAGACATTTTAACTCTGTGTATCAACTTGATGGCTTGTACTTCATATACACAACATGTTCCAATAGCTGATAAAGCCGCATTTGCTATATGACAGAGCGTTTATCATTTAGTTCTATTAAGATTCACATCAGCATTGTTACGGTGGAGTACATTAAATATCTAATTACGGTAAATATTTCTTGAGATTAATCCTGCGCCACGTAACAAAACAATGGTTCCTTTGAAGAAATTGGCTTCAGCTTCATTCTTGCCATATTGCATTAAATAACTAAGAAACTCATCTTGTAGCTGAGCACGCAAAATCCATTATGTGAGAATATTGCTCTCTACCGTTCTATTCCGACTGACGGTGACGCCTCACAAGCGTACTTGGATATATAGCCCACCACGTGAGGTTGGTTTCCTCTATAGTGGATCATATGAAAATGAACCTTACGAAATTGTTAAGTGGGGTTGTATAGCCGCACAGTGCTGAGGCATGGCTGATCTATTGTAAAAGACTGGACCTGGACCAACAGTGTCACATAGTGAATTTTGTAAGCAGAGAAACGATCTACCGTATTTATAAGACGAGATTTTATGTACTATCTGGATTCTAGAGGCTTAAGTAACCACTCGATCTGATAGGAGAACTGAAATAGGCTAACACCAAAAATTCTTCCTTAACTTATTATGAATAACTGTTTATTTGGGTGATCAAGACTATAAATCTACCAGTTTTGGCATTGGGATCTTGAGAGGTGGTTGGAAAATATATGTGGGTATTCAGTAAGGATAAAAGGCAATACCTGGAGTCTGATATCGAAGGGTAGTGTACGATGAGTTGTAGAAAATAGCTAGGCAACATACACAAGTCTAACGTTTAACACCAGCCAGTTTTCAGACAATTAATAGTCATTCAGGGTGCATTAATATATCTTCCCCTGCCCACAAGAACGATAGTTATTCACATATTAAGGGATACATGAACGGAGAAGGCATATTGAAACGAACCAGATCACCTCGAACGATGCGTTGGGGGGTCACACATGGAGAAACATAACTGGAGTAAATGTTCGGCGCAAAATAATGGGATGTTATCATACGTAATGCTTAATTGCAATGAAACCTATGTCTATATCAATGTACGAAGCCTAACACTACTCATATAGTGAGTAGGATATGGATTTCCCTCTTCCATAACGTTAAAGAGAGCCAATTAATTCATAGGAAATATAGTGTAACGCACACAACCCTTATTGGTAAACACATTTCCCATCATCAAATCAAATTGCCTTCCTTATCTTTAGTTCTCATAAATCGTGAGTCATTCCTATCAATTGCATTTCCCATGGTTAGCATACTCAACTCAAGTCCATTCGTGAGGAAAAATTGCAAAGAGGTGGGTTTGAGCCATTCAGGAAGTGGATTTCTGAGGTTTCCCACTTCTACTCCAGGCAAATGCCGGAATGGTTCCTAACTTTAAGCCACGGCCGCTTCCTTCCTAGTCCTCACCTGAGTTACAAGTACACACACTAATACAGCCATCGCAATAACACAGATTATCAGACAAAATTACACACGCACCTAAGTACACGGGGCTGAATGACCACGATGTCCAAGACCCTCAAATGAAACAAAAGCAACTCAAGTTCATTCAACCGTTATCCTTGTTTCGTAGTTGGACTTGGTACTCAAACGAACCCCGCGATGTTGTAACCTCCTTGGACCACTCGTCGTAGTCAGATCTAAGCTATCTTCTCATTCCAAATAGAACATAACACAGTCGCATCTTGTCTGTCCGGGTGTGATTTCCGCCTCTGCCATCCTAAAAATGGATTTCCGTGCTTTTCCACCTCATTTCCAGCCAAATTCTCAGATAGTTCCTAACTTGGTAACAAATGCCTTCATCCCAATCCTCGCTCCATTCACAAATACACACACATTAATACAGACACCACTATAACAGAGGTTATCAGACAAACAACACATACACGCAAGTTCACGGGGCTGAAATGATATCGATGTCCAAGCCCCTAAATGAAACAACAACTCAAAGCTGTCGCAACAAAAGTGTTCCATGTTTTTCTCAACATTTGCATTTCTTGTTGATATGGTAGTAAACAACACTGTGAGATCAACTGCACAGTTCGGTTATCTAGGTATCAAATCATAGTGGTGATAACCGGCATTCCCTTCTCCCCCAAGGATTTTTCCAAACTTCTCGAGTAATTGCTGAGATAGTAGTTCATTTCAAGTCCCGGGGCGCCTATCCCAATCCTAGCAACAAACTGTTACTCATTTCACTACAGACCGCACAAGAACACTGGCCTTTAAATGGTATCTACACACATAAGCACAGTGGGCTGCTGAAAGTTCAAGTTTTAGTTCCTATATTATTTACCGGAGTGAATGCACTGTCTTTCATCTAGAGGCACTAAAGTTCACATTCTCGAACTTCATTATAGGCGAATCGAGGCTTTACAAGACTTATATGTTGTTGTTGTTAATTCATTTTAGGGGCTTTACATATCTTGGTCATCAGCTTCGTATAGTTGAGTGTGTGTTGAATTTCTCTGACAACCTGTCTGAAGAGAATGTGGAAAATAGCGGGGAAAACCCACACTCATGATAGCCTCTGTCAACGCCGGGATTCCGACCTAAGATCTCCTGACTTGCTACAGCTGCCCTCGCGGCCGCTGTGGCCAATTTAACGAGCACGGCTATGCCGTGGGGTAGGACACGTTGCAAGTATTTCACTAATCAATTGCGATATCTCTTGTTTCGTGTTCTATTCTCCATTCATCATTGTTGAAATGTAATTGTGAGTTAATGCTGGTCTGTTATGGTCTTGCACTTTTGGCGCTCAGTACATCACTATATTTCTTCATGAAACGCTAGTTGCTAGAACTTGATGCAGAAACTACTATTGTCATACACTGTTGGTGCGGGACGGGGATCACAGAGCTACTGTCGACCAAAATACTATGTGCACTCAAGTTTGAAAGTTGTTTGTGAAGTAACCAATAGGCCTATATAAAATCCAATAACATAATCATTTTCTACGTTGTATTTTACGTTTGGAATTTTTCGTTTATATATTTTTTTTTCATCCCAGTTGGAACACAAAACGTGCTTGTTTTTAAGCGTGTTTCAACCATGCGTCATTTTATGAATTAGTTTCTCAAACACCCGCCATCAGACCTCATTCAAATTTTAACACAATGTACATTGGAATGTTTTATAACTGGTTTACTAATTTCAAAATGTTGAGTGTCCAAGGAACAACGTTGTTATCATTTTTGTAAGGTTATTTTTTCTCGGCTCGGGGTGGTTGGAAAATTGCGTTCTTGGTCATGTTGTAATCCTTATATTTCAAAAGGTTATGCTGTATGACTGTGAAATACGTAAATTAATTCACTTATTTTATATCGGTTTGTATTTGTATGGGATAAAGCGACATGGTTCAGCAGCTCGCCGATACGGGGAAAGCTGTACAGCGTTGCCGAGGTGGAGAACAACCACGCGTCACGCCGCGCCTCGCTCGTAATTGCATAGCCACTTTCCTTGACTATTTAAAATTAACTTGTCATTAACTTCATTAATTCAAGCAAATGGTATTAAGAAGACGTGAAAAACATTTCCCATCAGTTTTTCTCATGAGGGCTTTGAACCTCCAATAGCAGCTCCAATGTCTTTTTGTCATTAAGAAGAAATATTGAAGGTAAATATCACATAAGAATCTTCACTATTCTCTTTAAACCATGTACAATACATTCCAAATGATTGGGGGAAAGAGAACTAGCTGCCATAATTATTTGTTCTGTGTTTGACAGATTTATTTTCATCAATCCCACCCCTGAACATGTATTTACGTATTGTAATGAGTCTTCCAAAGATTTTAGCTAATTAACATACTCTTTTATAGGGAGATAGTTCTCACTAAGTATTTCACTGACATGTATGAATTATTGTTTATTTGGCTGGCTGCGTGGCTCAGCGGTAACGTTCTCGCTTGCTGGGCCCAAGGTTGCAGGTTCGTGTCCTGGCGCAGTTAGCTGGCATTTGAGGGTGCGCAAATGCGAGGGAGCCGTGTCAGTAGATTTATTGGCACGTTAAAGATCCCCTTCGGCAGAAAATTCCAGCACCCCGGCGTCTCTACAAGCCCAAGTTGTTAATAGGGACGTAAAACCAATAACATTATTATTATTTATTGTTTCTTTAGTATTCATCACTATCAGAAAAGTTTGGTTCTATATTTGACCATGAATACACTTTGCGTAAACCTCAGGTCCATTATTGAATCAAAAAGCTCATGAATACGCCCCCCCCCCCCCCTACATTGAGGGTTACGCTAGGAAAATACTTCAGCATCCACTCTGTAGTCTAGAAGTTTCCACCCTTGTGATCCTCATATTCTTGAAGTTCGTAAACGTCATTATAAATAAATAAACCCATTCATAGTTATGAATGTTATTTATGTGGTAACAAATGTCCAATGCCACTGTTGTATTTGATTTTTTTGGATAGGACGATGTCAGTACTGCATTAGTACGGAATATACAGACATAGATGACACGACCAGTAGGTACGATCAGAGTACTGTACTACTAGTGGTTCGATCCTAGACTGCGAGGACCTTAAGTGGCTATCCTGAGGGTGATTTGCCGCAAGTAATCAAAACTTAATGTGGGCAAATGTTGGGGTAGTAAAGTATTTCTAATACCAGGGCAACTTTTGCTATCCTACTTTCCATTAATGACTGCACACACTAGTATAACAACAGTGGTATTCAGGCAGGCTTCATGAAGTAACAACGAACTACAGAGCTACAGTATGGAGAGCACTTCCACTTGATAAAGACATGTTTCTCCGAATGTTTCATTGGGACATAAAATACCTCTCTCCTTTAATAAAACTCCCGCGGCGTATCCACGCTCGTTAAGTTGTGCACCACCACTGCGTGGTCAGCTGCAGCAAACTCGGAGGTCGTAGATTCGAGTCCCGAAGCTGACAGTGGCCATCCTGAGTGTGTTTTTCCCCGGATTTTTTCACACTCCCTCCAAGCAAATGCCGGGATAGTACCTTATTTCAAGTCCCACGGCACCTGCTCCATCCCTGTCCCCAATACAGTTATACACACGCTACTACAGTCATCACATAAATACAGGTTATCAGAGAAGTTCAACACACACCCAACTATATGGGGCTGATGACCAAGATGTCCCAAGGCCCTATATTTAATAAACAACAACCTCTTATGAAGTATTTATAAGCGTAGCAGTAGAACCTAGAGTTATATTCATTGATATATGTGAATTTCTGGTACCAAAATGAAGTAATATTATCAAAACAATGTTTCCCGGCCTACTATTAATTTTGACCGTGTTTAAGTTGTACCAGTATGATACGGAAGGAAACAGGCCTGTTAGAGTTAGTATGTGTTTCTTTAAGGGGTGGAACAGCGAGGTCATCTTCCCCAAACGGACTTGAATCAGTCTGAATGTGCTGCTTGGACAATGCCACGTGTAATGAAATTCAAATAAAAGATCAACTTTTACAACCGAATGGAAATAACGTAGTTCTAAAAAACAGCCATACAATAGTGGTTTCTAGGGAGTGAATCAAAATGACAAACCCGTGAACGATGATTGGTGGAAAAAAAGACCGCATTTCCGTCTTGGAATAAATATTCGGGGTAAGTCTTTTATAAACGCTTCGGATTACTGGTTTAATTTTACAATGGAATACATTTAATATTAGAAACATGAAGACAATTCAGATTTCTGGTGTCATTGAACTTAATTAGGTCAGACCTACAACACTTGTGAAGTGACAGGAACGCGACATATTATGTTCAATCAACTTACAATATATAGAGTATTTAGGTGGCAGATCATGAATGCGTTCCAATTTTTGTCTATACTTTGATTTTACCACTTAATGACACTAAGACATGACAGAAACTCACCTGTGCAGAGGTTTCAGTAACCATTGCTGACCCCTTTCCCCAGCTGGAGGAGGAGGTGGACGTGGAAATGAAGAGTTGAATGTACCTTACTTGGAGCTAAACTGTGTCGCACCCAAAACTGAAAAACATTTGTCCGCGAGACGGCGAGGGCGCTCAGTGGCGCCAGACTGCGCATGCGCCCAGACCACTCGTACCAACAGAACGCTTTTATCAATACCATCATGTTTCAAAATTTCAACTTCCTGTCAACATTTATGACTCGCTATCGGTTAAAATTACCTAGCATAATGCTGAATAAAGTACACAATTTATGGGAATAATATAGAATGGAGACAAATGAGACAGACGTATTTACATTTTAGTAATCCATTGAATAAATATTTACATATTACCCATATTGTATTTTAATCTAATTATTTTGTGCAGTAATGATCTGTTAGGTTCCGAGGAACTAATCTGCTACTTTTATTTATTTCCTCAGGAATTCTTACTTTTTGACAAACCGATTAACAAGGAGATAATTAACATAGGGATATGTGCATTTGAAGGCCGGATTGAAGCGAAGGTGACATTCATAGGAGTGATTTTCACTTTGCTCATAGGCTACCGTTTATCGTAAATCAGTCTTCCACAAACGAAGGAATCAAAATTTACTTCTATTTCAAGTTGATTTTTAAACATTAAAAATAGAGGGCCCATATTTCTAGATTATTTCAACACATACTTTTCTTGAATGGAATTGCCGACGAGACTGAATGACTAGAGTGAATACTAGTGTTTAAATCTTCGTGAAAGAGTATCCTGGACTGGCTGTTGAAAAACAGTGTAAAACTTCTCGATTCGAAGTATTCTTCAGCACAAGATCATGACATGTTTAAAGAATATTCAGAAATAGATCATAAGCAACAACTGATATCTCTTCTAAATGATGGATAAAAAGGTAGAAATTTGGTGTTATTTTTGGACAATTTTCGTTCTACTATGAAACGTTGGCACAACTGTGATGCACCATGAGTGATGAAGCTTGTCGGTTGGAGTCGTACGGCTTCGGCAAAACTCGTCACAAGTCGCAGTATTGAACGTTGAGGGTAGGATCAATACCGAACGCACTCCCGGGTGGGAGGGAAAACAGATGAACAGGTGTAATGCACTGGCTACACTTTCCTACAGCACGATCAGTTGGCACTCATGTTTCTATGGCGACGAACAGCTTAGACCCCTCTAACTTTAGTGAGACTGCAACATACCAACCTCCCACTGCTACAAGCCACATCATATTCACTGTACTCCCACACAAGCACACCGCTTATGCCTTTAGATGCTGTTCTTGTGATGTCTGCAGCAGACAACTAGGATGCGACTCAAGACACAGCCTAGGCCTAGTGGGTAATACCAGAAATGTTCACCGATTACATCTTCCAGTAAACCTCTAGGAGGAATGAAAAATATCCTCTGTTTAAAGACAAATGTTGTAAAAGTTGACGTTCAAACCTTCAAACATGCACTATTGTACGTAAAATAAGAATTGGGTGGGAATGTAAGACCTCGTAAGCCTCCCCATTGTCTTCCTTGTAGCTGGTTACGACGCCTGTACGTACGCGGATATATATTCCCGCCGAACAACATATTTTAAGTTGTGTTTTCCATGGCCAACGTCAGAGGACTTTAAATTTAAGTCCGACGGGAAAATATAATATATCCACTCACGACTAACTTACCGGGTGAGTTAGCCGTGGTCGTTACGGCATGGCTGATGGCAGTCGCTCACATCCGGGAGGCGAGGAGGTTCGAATCCCCCCGCCGGCAACCTTGAAGATGGTCTTCTGTGGTTTCCCATCTTCCTTCCAGGCAAATGCCGGGATTGGTCCCTAACTATAGGCCACAGGTGCTACCTTGCAACTCCTCGTCCTTACCTTCCCACTCTCCTCCCCAACGGTACTTGTAGCTCACCCATTGGGTGTCCGTCTCGAAGCAGCTACAAAACTGGCGAGCCGAACATGTCCTTGGACACTCCCGGCACTAAAAGCCATACGCTAAAAAAACAAAAACGACTAACTTAGGGGTTGTATACTCGACATAAGGAAGAGAATGAAAGAACCAGCATGTCTTGCATTCCCACCGTCAATATGCATAATTCACCGAAATCGTAAAAAAATCCGAGGTTTAATAATGATGATGATGATGATCGTGTGGCCTCTGGAGAGGCCGAGTGCAGGTCTTTCTAGTTGACGCCCGTGGGCGACCTGCACGTGTTAATGAGGATGAAGTGATGATGAAGACGGCACATACACCCAGTCCCCGAGCCATGGGAATTAACCCCAGGAGATTAAAATTCCTGATGGCTCGGCCAGGAATCGAACCCGGGGCACTTCGGGCCAAAGCCTAGCGCGCTAACCATTTAGCCACGGAGCCGGACATAATAATAACAATAATAATAATAATAATAATAATAATAAAAAAATAATAATCATCATCATCCTCATCGTAAGATACCACTCTATGTTCAGTTCAGCCCATTCTCCAGCTGCAGTACACAAATGTGTCAGCATACTTTAAAACACTTGGGTTTCTTCATTCGGCTCTCGCTCACTAGGTATGGCGATGAGTCCCGTCTCATGGTCTTGGTGTAAACTAACCCAGCTCACAACGCTAAGGGATAACACCACCAAGTGCACGAGTCGACGTTTCCCGGGAAAAGGCTAAAACGGTGCTTCATTTTTCAAACAGTGAATGTGTAATGCAGAATATAATTTAATTGCTATTCATAGAAACAACTAACAATTGCATTAAGGTACAACCAAAATTATGATAGAATACTACAATGTAATGAACACATGGTAAACGCAAAGGAAATTAAAGAAATGAGGAAAATGCTAGGTTAACGGTCGATCATCAGTCGTGTCGAAACAACAACGCAAGAACGATCATTCATTTACTTTAAATGGAACATAACCAACCGTTTGTCCACTCCCTCCTCTTGCAATTATATAAACAATACTTTACTACTACTATTCACATGGATGTTAACTTGCAAGGCCAAGGGGACAGCCTATCTCTGTACCCGGGAGACGAGTTCGCCAGCCATCTTTGGAATTGTTTCCCGTGGTATCCTATTTTCAACTCCGGGCAAACGCCTGGATGATACCTTCCTATAAAGTAAAAATTGCAATGGATTTACTAAAAATGGCGTATTTCAGCACATACTTCGAATTCTAAAATATTTTCCTTGTAGCCATAGATATACTGTTTCCTTTTCACATAGTGAAGAAGAGCATTATCCAAATGATAAGCAGGAAATGCAATCTATGATTTTTTTAAATAGACCAAGGTAAAATAGCATTCTGCTGAGGAGAACTTCCGTACAATTTCTGTATTAGAAGATTTACCAACATGCACTGATTCAGCAATCCTATTATTTCACCTGAAATATCCAAGGTTTTCTTATTAATGTGGCAAACGTATTTGATTCCGGTTATAGGAATATATTATATGCGTTCTGGTTGTCATTAAAATTATAGGCTGAAGTCAATTCAGTCAGAATTTTATTCTCATTCACCTGTATATTAGTAATTCAATGCACCTAAGGTATCGCTCTAAGGCAGAAGATCTCGATGATGCATCCATTAAACAGAAATAACTGTTATCACTACTTACATAACATAAAGTGTTAATAGAAGATATTACATTGTTATATTGTAAGTACAAATCGCACTGCATTTACTAAAAAAACTTATTTCAGCACAGTCTTCAAATTCTAAAGTGTATCCACAGAAGTAATGTGCGAGAAAGAAACACAAAAAGAACCGCAATCGGACTCCAGCATCTAGTCTACGTCACAACACTGTCCGGTGCAGTGCGCTTAAGTTCTCATCCTGATTTCTCGATTACGGTTGAGAAACGCTCTCTACGAATACGTCTGTTACTTCTACATTACTAGAATACTAGTTTTCTGTCAAATTTCGGCAAAATGAGTAACCCGGTGGGTTGGTAGGCTAGTTGGTTAGTGATTGGTTTGTTCTTGGTTGGTTGGCTGTTTGGTTGGATCGTCCACTGTCTGCTCCGCTGTTGGGCAAGTAGACAGGTTGGTTGCTATATTGGTGATTGATGGAATGGCTGGATAGCTGGTTGGACGGCTAGTTGGCTGGTGGTTAGTTATCTTGTTGGATGGTATGCTGTCTATTCGGCTGTTTGACTGGCAGACTGGTGGCTTGCCAGATTGGTTGGTTAGTTGGTTAATTGGTTGGTCAGTCGGTTGGCTGATAAGCTGGTTGTTTATATTTTGCTGGTGGATGATTGTATGTGTGTTCTGCTGTTTGACTGTTAGACTGGTTGCTTGATATGCTGGTTGGTTGTATGGTTGCCTGTCTACTTCAGTGCTTGACTGTTAGACTGGTTGATGGCTGGTTAGTCGTCGGGTTGTATGGTTGCCAGTCTGTGCCAGTGTTTGACTGTTAGACTGGTTAATGGAATGGCTGGTTGGCTGTCAGGCTGTATGGTTCCCTGTCTGTTTGATTGGCAGACTGGTTAATGGAACGGCTGGTTGGCTGTCTGGCTGTATGGTTCCCTGTCTGTTTGGCTGGCAGACTGGTTAATGGAATGGCTGGTTGTCTGTCTGGCTGTATGGTTCCCTAACTGTTTGCCTAGCAGACTGGTTAATGGAATGGCTGGATGGCTGGTTGGCTGTCTGGCTGTATGGTTCCCTAACTGTTTGACTGGCAGACTGGTAGGTAGTAAGTTACAGTTAATGGGCACTGCTATTGTCCACGGGCGTGTCATCCCAACGCTGCTATATTTAGCGAGACGGAGCGTACACGAGGCGGCACACGGCACGGCGCCTGGGGAACAAGGTAGAATCATGGTGTCATGTTCCGCTATTAAATGGGAATCGGATGACACCAATCACGATAGTATTTCTCCAGTAATGCAAGTTCTTATCTCTACCTTCAGCGCGTAACGACTACATTAGTGGGGGCCTTCAAAATACGAGATTGCGGGTTCGATCACAGCTTAATTTGATTGCATTTTAAGGTGTTCAATTGCGACAACCTAGTGCCAGTAGATGAATTAGCACGTTAATGATCCCCTCGTGGGAAAATTTAGGCATGTCTCTAAAGGACATGTACAAATACTAGATCAAAGTCATTACCTTTACAAACACCACCACAGGTACCACAATAACACATGATATCATATAGCCTACACTCCACAAACCCTTAAATTCACGAGGGTGATGACCTATCCTCTAAATTAAGCATCAGCTGCACAGTCATATGCAAAGCCGAGAAATGAACCCTCGAATCCAAGATCTTCGGGATAGGAGTTGTGATTTATGGACATAAGCCGCTAATGATACTCTGAATAGGGAGTGCGAAAACAAAAGGACAGTGTTCAGTGGGAACTCAGTGGATTTGGACAAAAAGGGAAGGGAGGCAAGGTAGTAGCAGAGTGGTCTAACTGCCCAATTCGTATTAAGGTGGGGGGTTCAATTCCAGGTCAATGTACTGTAGGTGGGATTTTAAAAATAAAAAAGTCACGTTTTGTGGTTCAAATACCACTTAGGCCTATAAAGTGGTTCCGTCCGTTATGATCGCAACGTTAAATGACACGCATAATTACTCACATGGCCATTGGCTGCATTAATAAAATTATTATAATTACTCACTTGCTGTGACAAAATCAGACGTTAAACCCACAAAACTATTGCATTTGATTATATCCTAGTGTCCCCGTCGTTGACGGGTTCATACGGTACGATACCAAAACGATTATGTAATCATCCAACCACAACGCTCCCGATAATCGCAGGAGGAAAGCCGTAGCTTTTCTGTAAGACTTGGTAGATCTTATTTGACTAGTACCCGTGTGATCCAACATTTTCTTGTACATTGTTACTTTTTAGTTAGAATTAAGAAAGGATTAGGAAAGAGGATTAGGTTGATAACAATATAAATAATACAGTTGTTACACACCCAGCCGCCAACCGGGAACTTAAAACATGGGGCTGATGACGCTGATGTTCCTATCCCATAGGCCTACTACAATCTGCAATACTTTCACAAGACCGCTAGAAATTTACCAAGCCTAGTGAATGATCTATTCACCCTTAAGTCTGGTACCTTTGCTAGTTAAGACACAGTTACCACACACTAAGTAACTAAGGAGTTAAAATGATTTCTCGCTTGGGACATATGCACGTAGTGAGATTGTTGTTGGTCATCAGTCCCGTGTAGTTGGGTGTGTTGAACTTGTCTGATAACCTGTATTTATGTGATGACTGTAGTAGTATGTGTATTAGAGACAGGGATTGGATAGGTGCCTTGGGACTTGAAATAAGGTACTACCACGGCATTTTCCAGCAGGAAGTGTTGAAAAACAAGGGATAAAACCACACTCAGGATAGCCACCGTCAGTGCCGGGGTTCGAACCTGCGATATCCGGACTTGCTTCAGCTGCTCTCGCGGCCGTGGTGCACGATTTAACGAGCACCGCTAAGCCGCAGAACATCACGTAGTGAGAGACTTTCAGCCAGTCACAAAGTGCGTGTCACGAGACTATACACACGCTTGCAGATTGTGCCGGTCATTGCATTACCTCAGTCAGGGTTCGTTCGATCAAAGTTTTATTAGGCTAAATAATGGCATAATTTGATTTCTTATGAATTTTATTCTGTTCATTTGCAGAATTAAACTAACCAGTTTGAAGAAAACAAATCCCCCTCGGCCAGCCCGAGGCGGAGATAGATTCCACCGGGTAAAGAATAATACTTCGAATTCGCTAAATTTGCCAATTGTTGTATACCACTAAAGATCCATAAGTATAGCCCCATCTTATAATTCCAAAAACATTTTGCTCATCTCTTGGCGTAAGGGTGAGTCACATCAAAAATTCTTTCAGACAAAATTTTAAGTATTATTTGGAGGACTATCGACCATTTTAAACGGTTTTGATATCGTGCGTATTATGGGAGGTATGATTTCTATTTTTCTCAAAACTCAATTTTCTCACCCCTTTGGTCAATGGTTGGTGCTAATAAAAATCTTCACTGGGATAAGGTTTTGGCCCTTATCTGAAGAAATGCACGAAATTTGAATGGATTTGATTTTTTTACATACTGTACTAAGAAAGTTATAGCTATATTTCACTTTTTGGGAAAAGGCCCCCCATTTCCACCCCCTTGGTCCTATTTTACCCATTAACGAACTCGAACGAGATCGTAAATGGTTATATGTTATGTATGAATTTGAAAGTGATTGGTGCAAACTGTCGTTAGTTATCGTGTCTGAAAGGAAGTGATATACAGGGTGGACCGCGTAAGTTGAGACTGTACAATTTCTCAAAACCTAAGCGTTGTATAAAGAACTGTTTGGAATAAAAGTTGCGTGATATTATGAGGGAAGGAACATGCTATATGTCGTAGTTTATTTGGAGAACGTTTGGAAGGTAATTTGGTGGTCATGTGACGTGTTTTAAATGGGAACTAACATTTTTAATTTTGTTTCCTTATTCCTGATACAAACCTTAACAACTTTTGTATAAAGCACTATGCATTTGTTCGTACAACAACGTACATAATAACGTCAAGTATGAACGAATTACAAGAATGCCCTGCGCGGGATGTTTTAAATAACAATTACCATGATCGTTGGATAGGTCCCGTTAATTGACCTTCCCCGAACTTTTTCTTATGGCGTTACCTGAAAAAGCGAGTGTATTGTGAAATACCAATGACTCCGGACATCATAAAGGCGCGGATACGAAATTCTTGTGCCAATATCGCCAGAGACATGCTTTTGCGGACACATCAATCGTTCATTCACAGATTTGGAAAATGCATTGAAATGGAAGTCCATCATTTTCAACATTTATTACGCTAAAGTCCGATGCGTATGCAATAACTGGCATTATGCTGTGTACCTACCTGTCATCAATGTTGTATTGTCTACACCAGAACCATGTACTTATAAAATTGGTGTACAAAATGCTGTTTAGTTTTGTATCAGAAATAAGGAAACTCAATAAAAAAATAAAAAAAATTGTTGGTTCCCATTTCAAAAACGTCACGTGACGATCAAATTACCATCCAAACGTTCTCCAAATAAACTATGACATACAGCATGTTCTTTCCCCCATAATATCACGCAACTTTTATTCCAGACAGTTCTTTATACAACGCTTAGTTTTTGAGAAATTGTACAGTCTCAACTTACGTGGTCTACCCTTTATATACTGAACAGTATATACCTAGGTATATACACACACACATATACAGGGAGTCTTTTATGTACCTTTGGAGAATGATAGGTCGTGTAGGGGACGGGTATAGAAGTAATTTGAGATAGGGAACTTGGGGTCGGAGCGGCCTCCTTAACCCCTAAAATAAGGGTTGATTCAGGCCCTCCACCCTGTAAGTTAAGCAACCGACCCAGAACTCTATTACCTTTTTCAATCCTTTAACTCTTGGCAAGATTCATGTCACCATGTGGCGCTGGCGTAATGGATAGCGTTGCGGTGAGAAAAGATGATAGTCCCGGGTTCGATTCCGGGCTTTGGCAAAACTTTTTTTTTAAATGTTATTTGTCGTATTGTAGTCACATGATACAGTCTGGTGCTACGTCGGAGAAGAGAGTGCAAATACGACAAATAACATTTAAAAAAATAAAAAAAGGTTTTGCCCAAGCCCGGAATCGAACCCGCGACTACCGGCCTTTCGCACCGCAACGCTATCCATAACGCCAGCGCCACATGGTGAAATGAATCTTGCCAAGGGTTAAAGGATTGAGAAAGGTATTAGAGGCTTGGGTCGGTTGCCCAACTGACAGGGTGGAGGGCCTGGATCAACCCTTATTTTAGGGGTTAAGGAGGCCGCTCCGACCCGAAGTTCCCTATCTCAAATTACTTCTATACCCGTCCCCTACACGACCTATCATTCTCCAAAGGTACATAAAAGACATCCTGTATATATATAGATAGACAGATAGATATATCACATTATATATACACACATCAAAAAAAGTTTTGCATCACCTCGGTTCCAAGAGTTCCGGAACCGTTAAATACAAAGGGAATAGAGATCAACACAAACAACATTTCAGCTCGTTTTATTGCTCATGAGACCCACACATTGCATGTTGTACCATCATACAGCTAGACTTTCAGCATTTGTGGTCCAGATTGCAGTACACACCACTACCTCTAATACCCAGTAGCACGTCCTCTTGCATTGATGCATGCCTGTATTCGCCGTGGCATACTATCCACAAGTTCATCAAGACACTGTTGGTCCAAATTGTCCCACTCCTCAACGACAATTCGGCGTAAATCTCTCAGAGTGGTTGGTGGGTCAAGACGTCCATAAACAGCCCTTTTCAACATATCCCAGGCATGTTCGATAGGGTTCATGTCTGGCGAACATGCTGGCCACTGTAGTCGAGCGATGTCGTTATCTTGAAGGAACGCATTCACAAGATGTGCACGATGAGGTCGAGAATTGTCGTCCATGAAGACAAATGCCTCTCCAATATTCTGCCGATATGGTTGCACTATGGGTCGGAGGATGTCATTCAGGTATCGTAAAGCCGTTTCGGAGCCTTCCATGATCACCAGTGGCGTACGTCGGCCCCACATAATGCCACCCCAAAACATCAGGGAACCACCACCTTGCTGCACTCGCTGGACAGTGTGTCTAAGACGTTCAGCCTGACCAGGGTGCCTCCAAACACGTCTCCGACGATTGTCTGGTTGAAGGCATATGCGACACTCATCGGTGAAGAGAACGTGATGCCAATTCCGTGGGGTCCATTCAGCATGTTGTTGGGCCCATCTGTACCGCGCTGCATGGTGTCGGGGTTGCAAAGCTGGACCTCGCCATGGACGTCGGGAGTGAAGTTGCGCATCATGCAGCCTATTGCGCACAGTTTGAGTTGAAACACGACGTCCTGTGGCTGAACGAAACGCATTATTCAACATGGTGGCATTGCTGTCAGGGTTCCTCCGAGCGGCAATCCGTAAGTAGCGGTCATCCACTACAGTAGTAGCCCTTGGGCGGCCTGAGCGAGGCCTGTCATCGACAGTTCCTGTATCTCTGTACCTCCTCCATGTCCGAACAACATCGCTTTGGTTCACTCTGAGACGCCTGGAAACTTCCCTTGTTGAGAGCCCTTCTTGACACAAAGTAACAATGCGGACGCGATCGAACTGCGGTATTGACCTTCTAGGCATGGTAGAACTACAGACAACATGAGCAGCGTACCTTCGTCCTGGTGGAATGACTGGAACTGATCGGCTGTCGTACCCCCTCCGTCTAATAGGCCCTGCTCATGCATGGTTGTTTACATCTTTGAGCAGTTTTAGTGACATCTATGAACAGTCAAAGGGACTGTATCTTGGATACAATATACACAGTCAACGTCTATATGCCGGAGATCTGGGAACCGAGGTGATGCAAAACTTTTTTTGATGCGTGTATAAGTTTTTAACTGACGGTGGTTTTGGGGTCCGGAGGATGTGAAACGCAAATATATGGCGAAATTTTCCGTAAGTCGCAACATGGCACCCATTGCAATTGGTAGCTTTCTAATGAAATATACCTAAAATGACTTCCTGGTAAGCCCCTGAGCCTTGAGGATTACATAAATGATTTTTAGCCGAGATTTCTTCTGGGAATTCCTTCTACTTAAATGCATATTTTTTTAAATGTCATTCATGCAAGTAATTTCGACGTCAATCCATAACAAAGAGACAGACCAACAGACAAACAGGTATGAACTGAGGGTAAATCATATTTGAACTTTGTATACTGTACCCGGCATAGATACAAAATGTTAGCCGAAATATAAATTACAACTATTACCTGGTTGCTCGGTCATCAGCAATATATATCCTGGAACTGGTATTTCAAAATAGGCTGCTCTGTCGATCGGTGAGATATAATTAAACTTCTTAATGACAAACACTAAGCCATTTCCCGTTTAAACTGGTCATTGCATGACGTGGCTAAACAGTCGTTATTTGGGCTGCACATTTTAAAAAATAACTCAATTGAATCAAATGCATCTAACGACTCTCAGGGGACACAACTGGTAACGAGTTTTATGCTCCATATTCACGTTTCAAACGGTCTTGGGCATCGTGCTGATCATCACAATGTACTTGGTCTGTGTGATAACCTGTATTATTGTGGTGTTTGTATAAATGTGTAATCTTGTAACTAGGTCGAAGATTGGGAACACGGTAGACGTAGACTTGCGTGGAGTGTAAGTAAGGAACGACATAATATCAGTCCTGGATGGTTAGGGTGGGAATCAAGTTCATCTCTTCTCAGTTGTCACTACAAGGGTAAGTGTACCCCGTTCCATCCCTTAACAAGGACAAAACTGAACCGGTACTAATAATGGAACATGTGCAATGTAAGGAGTAGAAGCTCAAGACTGAACATTTAAATCATATCATCACTGACGGAGAGCTTTTCAAATAGATAATGTCAAAAGTAAAACATCTTAAGGCCACTCTTCGACCAGAACAGAGCTGCGCAAGCAAGGTCACTGGTATGGTTGACATCATTTTCAGGCAAATTGATGTGGTGTTTTCCCAATATTACCGTCACTTTCCCCTCTTTTCCAGGTCCAATTATTTAGCAATGCACAGCTAGTTCTGACACGAAAATAACACATGTTATCAGACAGAAAGTAGAGGCGGAGAAAGTTACAAAATAAGATGACAGTTGCGGAGTTTTAATTTCTGAAATAAAACTATACGTTCTCAAAAGTCGAAAAAGAATTTTGACTTTGATGTGACATTGTCTGTGTATGTCCAAAGACTCAGAGATACATTCATGCTGTCCAGTAAATTTATAAATGAAGCTGAGCTGAAACTAACATATCACAAGTAGTTGTCCGAATCACAAGCCTTAGAGACCCCAAACTTAAGACTAATGGATACCATTCACTACGAATGGAGAACATAAATAAATTTGGCTAGCTCAACCAACAATTGTTGCTGAAGACGTTCGGTACACTCGCTCTGACACCACACAGTTCCAGTGGTTGGATCAGCATGCTAGGAAACCAGTTGGGGAAGTGATGTTCAAACAGCGTTGCATAGTTATGCGCTCGTGTGCTGCCAGTTCGAGTTTTGGCTTGGGCATGAGTGTTTGCACTGTCTTTAATCTGTGTTCAAAAGACCCAACGTTTTGTTCACCATTTTTACATCAACAAAGAGGTGTAAAATAGTTTATGTTCGACCCTCACTATTATGTGTCAGAAAACTGTATCATAATGATGGTCATTATAACACTGTTTTTCATTATGATACAGTTTCTCCAGCCAATCAGAGCTCGTTCATTGACCAATTAGATAACGATACCTTCGCGCATGCGCTCAAAATCCAACATGTCGGACATAAACACAACATCGAACTATAATAGATTACCGACATGGAATACACACCGTCCATATGTTCGCGTAAATAAACTGGCGAATATGAGACAAGAAATAGCACTGTACCTTAATATCACCAACACTAATTTCTACACAGCGCATTGTCTTCAAACGACTCCGGTGACAATATTACTGAGGGGCGGCAGATGTAAACATATGGCCTGCATATGGCATTGCAAGCACACAGAGCGCATGCGTCGGTCGTTCAGAGATCTTGAAAGACAGAGATATCATACTTACCGCTCGCTCACCGATCACAAAATTCAAGTGGCTGACTCACAACAGATATTTATGAATATTTATGTTAAAACATATAATAAAGTTATAATTATCGTCGAACATAAACAGTCGTATGCAACTCGCCTATAATGGTAATTAATACACTCGTATGGAAATTATAAAACTCGCATACGCTCGTTTTATAAAAATACTCGTGTCTTAATTATAGCCATTATAGGCTCGTTGCATAATGTACTATTATGTTCGACCCTGACTATTATATGTCAGAAAACTATATCATAATGATGGTCATTATAACACTATTTTTCATTATGAAACAGTTTCTCCCACCAATCAGAGCTCAAGAAACAGTTGTTTGACCAATCAGGTGAGGATAGCAACGCATCTGCGCCAAGTTACAAGGCCTTCTAATTTAAATTTCACTGCCTGGCCTAGTGTTATAGAGGGGCAATCAAGGAGGCCATGGTCAAATACAAGGTATTCTGTGCGTCCCATGCGCTCTGTTCAGTACATAAAACTGGCGAAATCTCGACAGATATTTATGAATATTTATGTTCGAACATAAAATAGTTATAATAATTATCGTCGAACATAAACAGTCGTATGCAAATCGCCTATAATGGTAATTAAGACACTCGTATGGAAATTATAAAATTCGCATACGCCCGTTTTATAAACATACTCGTGTCTTAATTATTGCCATTATAGGCTCGTTGCATAATGTACTATTAAAAGTATGCACCATATTCAACAAGCCTGAAATACAGCCTAAATTGTGACTGCCGCCTGATCGATAAGGCTTTCTGAAAACTGCAGTGGTGAGTTGGTTGATTATCCCGTTAACGTCGCAACCCTTGTCCATTCGACTCAGAGACATATTCAGTTTATGCTAATTCCAAAATGTTGTTCCTCTTGGTTTCAGGCTTATAGCTATTCTGGCGGCTTCGGTGGCGTAGTTGGTAGCATGCTGAGCTTCTATGCTCAAGATCGCGGATTCAAATCCGGTCGAAGTCGTCGGATGTTTTAAGAGCGTAAAATCCCTCAGTATGCCTTCCTTCGGAGGGGAAGTAAAGCCGGCGGTCCCATGTCATAGATTTATGGCATGTTAAAGAACCTTCCACTAATTACACCTGTGTGAAGATAAATTGTATAGGTTAAGAATGTAAACAACGCTCTTAGGTTCCTACGTTCGTTGCCAAGAGCCAACTGCGGTGGCGTCTGGTAGCTAAGTTCTGAACTAGTAGTCGTTGACGGTGGCGTTGTGCGGCAAAAGTAGGAACTATTTGAAAAATTCAAAAGTCTGCAGTCTTTACTTGAATAAAAAAAACAGATAACACACACTAATACAGTCATCACAATTAACACCGGTTATCATACAGATTCTATACACACCCAAAGTACACGGGGTTACATGACCGCGTTTTCGCAGCCCCTAAACTTAGGAACCAACCAACCAACCTATTCTCTTATGAGATTGTTCTCTCTATCCTTTGCATTTACAAGCAATATTATTTTGACCTATACCACGACTTTACCTACATGCTTCCGTACCATGGTCAATAGTCCCAATCAACCAATGGGAGCTGTTTCAATCAATTTTACTGTTATGCTATACAAGTGTGTTTCATACGAAATAGAGGTTGTTGTTATGCTTGATTAATTTACGGAATTTGTGAAATCGTGCTCGTGTAGCCCTGTGTACGTGTAATTGGGTGTGTGTGGGACCTGACTGATAACCTGTGACTTTGTGATGGCTGTACTAGTGTGTTTATTGGTAATTGGAGCGAAGATTTGGGTAGGAGATGGCCATGGCCTAAGATAGGTGCCATCCCGGCATCCGATTGGGGTAGCAATTGAGAAACCACGGAAAACCACTTCTAGGATGGCTGAAGTAGGAATCGAAGCCATTTCTTCTCAGGTTTGCCTTACGAGGCTGACTAAAGGACAAATTTATCATGGAAGTTTAATACTACTTTGTAATACCATGGATTCATACATTCCCTACTGTAGTGTGGATTTAACTACAACATTAATACATCATCACTTAAGTCAAATTTTCATCGAGGTGTTTTGAATGGAAGCTGTCCAATACAATCCTGTTCAAATAACATGGAAGTGGTAATATTAAGGTAAAAACCACAATAAGGACATTTTAATAAATAAATAAATAAATAAACAATAATAAATAAATACATAAATTAATTAATTAAAATGAGCTATAGCATTGAGCCAGCCTAGGAGCCATTATGAGTTAAACTTTATGCTACAGGTGGTCTAGAAAGGAAGGCAGGGTGATTACAGCGTGGCAAAATCATTACAGTCCAAATATGTGATAGAATTAGCATTTGCATGTTTGACCCAAATTGTCTACAGCCAACACATACAGTAATATTACAAATAAATGCTGTCTCCAGTAACCAGCGATTAATTCATTGTGCTTTGTTATATTTCAGAGAGATCTATGATGGCGATTGGAGTTCCAACATAAATCCTCACCATGAAGATGCGTGAAGACATAAGTAACTTTAGATTATCCAACTACAGTGCAACAAGGCCAGACTAATATCGGCCTTGAGCAATGGCTGGCGTCTCATTGACTTTCAATGTGTAGGTGGGGCTCATTGCTATATGCTCGCCATCACAGTGCCCTGGGCTGTGAAATTGTCCTGCTCGAGATTACTAAGAGCCTCTCCCAAGTATATTGGGCATGAGTCTGTGTATTGTATTACACTGTGCTGCACTGTACCGAATTAAATATACTCGTATACTCATTATAAATTAGAATGGGAAAGATATTTATATTGTGAAATTCTTAGTGTCAAATCGTCGTAATAGCAAGTGGTGACTTGAAAAGCAGAATTATGAGGTTTCTGCTTCATAAATTTAGCACAAGTTGTTCCTTTCCAACGTAAGTATATTCCCTTTTTTCAATCGGCTGTAAGCTGTTTAAACTTACAAACTTGCAAGCAGTGGATGCCAGAATTATGAATTGAATTACCTGGACACAACAAAGGAACTACAAGGTTATAGCACACAGGACGCCGATAGCATTTTATATTCCAACGACTGACTGTTAATTTAGCCTACAGTTTAATTTAAGTTCATAGAGGGATTTAGACGAGTAATTGAGCGGTGTTCTCTCAAGTCATTTACTTCAAACCGTAGTTTTGATGTGGTCCCCATAAAAACGTTATGGGGGATTTATTTTTAAAGAATAATGTTTTGGCGTGACCCAGAAAAGCGATAGTTTTATTGGTAAAGCACGATGTTTTGACGTGGGATCTAGAAATGTGTCATATCAAGGACTAAGGAATAATATTTTGATGTGGTCCCTGGAAAAGCGTAATATCAGTGTTAACTGTGTAACGAATATTGCTTTTATGGTCCCTAGCAAAGAGTTATACTGGGGGTGCATTGAGTTTTGGAACGTAGGCTTCTCCACCGTTAGGCCTACTTTGTTGTTAAAGTATCAAGGAACAAGTTGAATCTTTGATACGATATTCTCAACGTTAGGCAACCCAACACTCGAGATCAATTACAGTATATTTGTTGAAAAGAAGTAAATAAACAACCAAACTCTACAGTACTCTAGGTTTCTCTGGGGGGAACTACTATTCACGAGGGCCGATAACCTAGATGTTAGGCCCCTTAAAACAACAATTATCATTATCATTATTATTATAATTATCTATTCACGAATAGCTGCTGTGTTATGCTTGAGCAGCCAATGTTGCGGATCCCAGGATTTAGTAGTGACCAATAGCCTGCCTATCGTTTCAGACAGCTCTGTAATTATTCTCCTCTCAGAGCTACGTAATTTCTATTCCATGCCGTTCCATCATGGACAAATTCTAAAACAGAGGTGGGAATCGAAACTTTGATGACCACTTGGTGGTGTAGCGGGTAGCATTGTAAGCTGTCACCTCAGAGGTCCAAGTTCAATTTCCGGCTCTGGTCTGAGGGTTGGAAGGGTATACACTCAGCCTCATGAGGGGAGATGGGTCCGATTCCCACCTCAGCAATTCAGGAAGTGGTTTTCCGTGGTTTTCCAGTTCTACTCCAGGCAAATGCCAGAGTGGTTCTTAACTTAAGGCTACGGTCACCTCACTGAATTACCTAATCTGAATGACAAATACACATTACTACATATACCACAACAACACAGGTTATCAGACAAATATTCTCTCGCTATATATACCCAAGTACACGGAACTAAATGACTATGATGTCCAAGAAAATCAAATAAAACAACAACAACTACAACGGAACAGTGAGCACCCTAATGGTAGTCTAGAAGAAGCTAATACTTGCCACTAGGTTCCACTTTCACTTTCTTTGCAACCATTCATCTGTTATCGCCTGTAACAGGCCACTTGATACGTTTAATAGTCTGAGCCACAGACGGACCTTTCCCTATATTAGGTAAATTTTTAGTTATGGTGAAAGAGTGGCAGCCGGTGGTGTCTGCATAAGGTGAAACCAGATGGAGATAATCATGTAAATTACAGAACATTAAGGAAATAGTATGTCTCTAAAGTTACTGCTAATATAGATCAAAGTGTTTGATGAGACCTTTGAGACAACTATGCATACTGATTTAAAGAGAATGCTGATATTCCTTACCCCGATACTGGACAGCGAAGGAAACTTCTTCTTGAACATGTTGCTTGGAGATTTGTGGAAGTGTACACTAATTTCACTAAACACTAGGACTGTTCGATTAGGATAATTCGTTTCGCAATGTCGTTAGGGGTGATGAGGAGCCAGATGAATGGTGAGCTGCTCGTTGAATAGCTAGGAAAGCACAAGATAATGTACGTCACTCCATATCACAAAACACAATTGATTCGAGATATTTGCTTAACACAATTAACTTACTAAATAATTTAACTTTATAATTATTTAAAATTTTCATTTGGTTGCTAACTTGACCTGTGCTGATCTCGCTGAGGGGAAGTATCACACTTAAAATGTAAGAGCAAGTAAGGTTTTTGCTTTCCCAAATATAATTGAGATTGAGATCCGTCAAAGGACTTCCTCTGAATAAGATGGATCATACCACTTCCCTGTCATAACTAATATGAAATTACAAGAGTAAATCATGGAGTCATGTGTGTTGTCTTCTTGAGGCCATACCAGGAGTCATATTCTGCTTGCAGACAACCCACATCAACACCTACCAATACCCACATAGCTCAATAACTTATAGACAGGCGGCATTATATAAAGGCAGTATTGAAGCATGGTTTTTTGGGGTCTAATTGCTTCGCTGTGATGCCCATCGAAAAACAATCACCAGCATCCTGATATCTGGTAAGTGATCAGCACGAGTTGTTGATTATTTTTAGAGGCTTTGTGACATTGTGGTCATGTAGCGCCGTGTCCTTTGGTTTGTGTAGAATTCTCCTGATAACCGGTGTCCCTGTGATGTCTGTACTAGTTTGTGTATTTGTAATTGAGGTAGGAAGCGGCCATGGCCTCAAGTTAGGTAGCCTACCATCCCAGCATTTGCCTGGAGTAGAAGTGGGGGAAACCACGGAAAAACACTTCCAGGATGACTGAGGTAGGAATCGAATCTGCCACTCCTTAGTTTTGCTGAGTGTATCCCATTCCAGCCCTCAAACCCGATTTTAAATTCATGGTAGAACCGGGAATCAAACCCGGGCCTCTGCGGTGACAGCCAAGAATGCTAGCCCCTACGCAACGAGGCAGATGATCAGTATGAGAGAGTGAGAGAGATTACCAGAGGAGTATCTCTTTAAAATTCCAAAAGATGGATGGAGAGGTTGTGCGTTCTCTGAGTCTAGTGGAGCAGTCATCATCTTCTGTTCATTTTACGATGTCAGTGCTCAAAATACTCACAATATAGCTAGAATGGGTTGTGTTTAAATACCCTAATTTCGTTTCAGAGAGGACTGATTTCCTATATGAGATACTGGCCTGCACATATATTGGGATATGGGAGACAGTACAGTACACCCAAATGGACTACCACCTTCACTCATAGGCCATAACATAAACCTCGCAACGTAGCTGCGCGCATTAAGGCATTCACCATGACTGCAAAAATTAGCAGGAAGTCGGGAGATCTAATGCTCGAATGCCGGTGCTGACAGAGACCATTCTGAGTGTGAGTTTCCCCCAATTTTGTCCACAGTCCTTCCAGGGAAATGCTAGGATGGTACCTCATTTCAAACCCTGGGACACTAACCCCAATTCTTAACCCTAATAATGGTCTAACAGTCACCAAAGAAACACTGGTTATCAGACAAATAAAACACCAACTCAATCGCACGGAGCTGATGAACAATGATGTTCCAAGCAACAACAACAACAACATGATATTGCTAGCATACTGCAACACGTGTCAAGTAAGCAACACCGACAAGTCTCTTGTGTTCCACTCAATGCACACACGCGTATTAAAGAAGATATGTACCACTTGTCAACACACGGAGAAGCACTAGAACCTGCGGCCCACCACACAGAAGAAGGGGAACTGGAGGCGAATGAAGAGCAAATGTACCAAACTATGACCGGTTGGAAGGTGCCACTAAAAATAGGGCTTGCGCTGAACACTAAAAAGTGCCAATTTTAGCTCCAGAGACCTCGGCATATATCCAGACTACTAGCGGGGTGGGGCGGGGCACTTCACAAGTGGGCCAGTATCACAGCTGTTTGGATCACATCTCATTCAGCATATGAAGGCGAATGCTGGGATTGAATTCGTTAGTTCTCCTCCGACTCACTGGGGGTTCATATCTAGTGGGATGTGAGTCGGCGACCACGGGACCCTACTTGCTTGTGTCGGGCTCTACTATTTCATCTTACCTGTCGACCTCCCTTGGTCAAATCTTGTTCTCTTCAAAACCTGACAGTATTAGGGTATCTAAGAACTAGGGTGCTTTTCTCAATTTAACCTATTTACATCATATAAAAATAGGCTTATGAGATCACCTTTTGTCCGTGTGTGTGTCCCAGTAATCAAATCTAGACGTCTGGAGTTATTTCCATCAAACTCGGTAAGGACATACTACTATTTCATCTGACCTCGACCGTGCCTTTGGATAGTTATTACATACACCAATCCAACATTGCGGCCATGCGTAATATGTCACAGGCATTTTATATTTCCGGAACTGTTTCTGATATCTCCCTGAAATAATTTATGGTGATAGAGATGATGATGATGATGATAATTGTTGTTTTAAGGGGCCCAACATCTAGGTTATCGGCCCAGGTGATAGAGAATACTATGCTACCTGCACTTATGTGATGTCTTAAAACCAGTTGTGTATTAAACCAACATGGCGGCCAAGCGAATTAAAAATATGTAAATTGAATTTTCTCGCAATTTAACCATTGGAGCGCAGTGAAAGTTGTCACGGTAAATGTTTGTACGATGTAATCTACTGGTATCAAATTTAATTCAATTGTTTTCATAACCTCAAGTTGGCAACTGTGCGCAATTTTAAAATTAAGTAGTTATTTATAGTGTCCTAATCATGCGATCAAAATGAACATGTGTATAATGAACCACCGGAATAACCTTCATCAACTGGTACATAACTCTTATGGGCTGAATATAGGACAGTCGCACATGGCGATCATCTGATTATTATTCATCGGTTACCGGGTGAGTTAGCGGTGGTCGTTACGGCATGACTGCTGGCAGTCGCTCACATCCGGGAGGCGAGGAGGGTCGAATCCCTCCACTGGCAACCTTGAAGATGGTCTTCTGTGGTTTCCCATCTTCCTTCCAGGCAAATGCCGTGGTTGTTCCCTAACTATGGGCCACATCCGCTATCTTCCAACTCCTCGTCCTTACATTCCCACTTCCCTCCCCAACGGTACTAGTAGCTCACCCATTGGGTGTCCGTCTCGAAGCAGCTACAAAACTGGCGAGCCGAACATGTCCTCGGACACTCCCGGCACTAAAAGCCATACGCAAAAAAAAACATCGGTTCTCAATATTTACAAATCTATTGCAGCAATCAAACTAAAATTTTGTTTGTCCATAGAGACCATTAAAATAAATTCACTTATGGGATTTTCAATAACCTGATGAGCACAAAACCAACATGGCCTCGACACGATGTTTATATATTTAAATGATTTTTTCTCGCGACTTAATCATCCAACCACTATGAAACATGGCGCGATATATCTAAATTCATGGCTTAATATATTGACGTCTAATTTAATTCAATTTTCACGAGAACATAAAAATGGCGGCTGTGCAAACTTTTCCACATTTCATTTTCATTTCTCGTGTCCAAAACAAGCAATAAAAATGTAGGTTGGTGTAATAAACTACCTTAATAATGGTATATTGGCTTTCACGGCCTTCATAGGGAGGTTAAGGCTGCTTGAGCTTTTAGTTCTCGCAGTCAAGTAGTGCAGTTGCACTCTATATAAAGGGAGGTAGCGCGCAGTTCGTTACTCCTGTAGGGGTCAGGGTAGGGACACCAAGAGCCCGCCGATGAGCCAGCTTGGTGTCCTAGGCGAAACCCCACACAAGACACGGGACAAACCTAGAATAATTGCTGAGTTTTACCTTAATAATATTCATCAGCTGGCATTTAATTCTATAGCCCAGGGCATTTTTCCAGGGGGAACGCGGGGGTACACGTACCCCTTAAACATTTGAAAACTGTTCAAGAAAAAAAATATTGGTACATTTGTATCTAGTCCGGCAAATATTACTTCCGACTTGAAAGTTCATCGATCAGCTCTCGCCAACGCGCTGTTCACAACAGCTGGAGGAGATTTCAAGTAATCCTCGATTTAAATCGATCTATTGAAACAGATTGTTTTGGTCGGCAACTCGGCACTCAGCAGCATAATCGAAACAATAGGCCATATGATTATCTGCTCGACAAAATCTTTGTGTAATTGCTGCCTCATTCAAAGAAATGTCCTTGTTTAGGCAAAAATAAGTAACTTACTCTAACAATCATTAAAAGCAAGTTCAGTTCTTATAAAGGCTAGTGTTTCGAGGTGGGGTAGGTTGTTAGTTTATGCGTGTGGTTAGTTTTAAAGGGTGAAGAAAATAACCAACTATTTTATATCCACCCAGGCATCGAAAAAGCTGAAAATTAATGAATTAGTGAGTTAATAAATTAACTCAATTCAACCTTTCATTTAACATGTCAGCCCATAAATTAATAACCGGACTCTGCAAATAGACGAAAATTGCAAGATCATGATGTTTTGTCGACTACAACTGAGAGTACCCTTTAAATTTTGTTTAGAAAAAAAAAAGCACTGATAGCCTATATGTGAGACAATGCAACATGGCGCCCATGCGATATAACCAATCAAACTGAAATATTGTATGGTGATAGAGGACTATTGAGTACGACATATATGTGACTCTCAAATGTACCTTTAACTGTACACAGTGTCGCGAATCGAGGCTTAGTAATGATTCCCTGAGGACCTTGTACGGGTCGCCACAATCCCGTATATCGGTGTTTACCACAAATTTAGTTATCTCCATTGCCAAAATGTCAATAATGCCGCCAAACAATAAATTCACAGTAACGCTCGTCAATGCACGCATAGAAACTGTTGACATTGAATAAGTCTATAGTAGTGATATAATATAATGCAATTTATCCTAATCTTGTAGTTATGGAGAAGAAAAAGCTTTATCCTTGCACCTATTACTATAGCCCTATCCTCAAACGCAATCCCACGTAGGTCTAACTGATGATTTTTCGGTATTGGTCCTTACGAATTGATTTAGCTTGTATTAACCACGAACTACTGTTTCCTATAGGAAGATAAAGTTCAGCACATTTCACTTTCTATAATCACACCAGGAAAACCGACGGCAGTAGCTTCGCTCGCTAAGGCGTAGCGCAAGACCATGGAGCTAAGCTATGTACGGACTCGTTAGATGAGTGGGTTTGAAACCCACCATCAGCTGGAAACAATCGAAATAGTGATATACACTGGTAGTCCACTACATTTGCCTGGAGTTAAAGTGAAAACTACGGGAAACACATCTAGGATGGCTGAGTGTTAGAGTTGAACCCACGTCCCTTCTCAGTTTTCCTCACAAGGATGAGTTTACTCCATACCATACCTCACATCAGTATTTAAATCCTCCTTGACAGTGCCGGACGTCGACCCAGAACTACCTAAATAGGACAGACCGATCCCGCATTGGGATCACTCTGAACAAAACAATAATAGGAGACGGTTCGTAATATAGTGGCAGGATCCTTGCCACTTACCTAGGAGGCCCGGGGTTCGATTTCCAGTTGTACAAGAGATTTAAAATCTGCCATGAGGACTTGAACGAGTGCACTCAGACTTGTGAGAACACCGGCGACACATTGCCCAGGTTAACGGCACACGCTGCGTCGTTGATAAACGTGGCCCTCACATCAAATCACACGTTCAGTTTATTATTATTAAAATTGTTATTGTTAATAATAATAATAATAATAATAATAATATGACATAGCATCCAAGATGCTTGTCTCTCACCTAGGTGGACCGGGTTCTATTACCGGTTAATGAACGTGGAATTTTTGACGTGAAGCTTCACGTTCAGTCGTTCAGATACCACTTAAAAGGGGACGCGAACGTCTCATTACTTATGATCACAGGTTAAGGACCACGCACATATACATGTTTTAATAATAATAATAATAATAATAATAATAATAATAATAATAATAATAATAATAAAAATAATAATAACTCCGCTATGCCGGTTCCAAGCCCGGGGCCTTGGTCACGTAAGTGACGAGGAAGGAGGAGGGGGAGGAGTAACAACCTCGTTAAAAAACCAGGGTTCACTTGGCCCAAGTGATAGCACCCTGTAAGGGCTCCTTGCTAGGATTACAGCGAAGACCTCAACGGCAGTGAAGGCGGAGAGAATGGATCTCGGTACGGCGGAACTGGCGGAAGAGGCATACCATTCTGCGAAATCCACATTGCGTCTGACTTGAAACAAGCGGCAAAGTGGTCAGCGTCTGTTTCTCTAATTGAGATGGCTGCACTAAAATCTTCTCGAACTCAAAAATCGAGTCGTATACCTGTGGTCTCAACTGAGATCACCACAAAAAGCAAACCTCAACTTGAGCGCATGATGGAAAAGACGATCACAGAATCACTACCCCAGGCACCAGTCGATATACTGGACTCACCTGATCATCGGATTCTGGGGGATCAGGGACACCATGCGGAGAAGAATCGGAGCTTCTCAAGAACTCTTTACACTCTCAAAACTCGACGCAAGAATTTTATTGGCACAATTAATGTGAACACCCTCACTAAAACAGGCAAATTAAAACAACTCACTAACGCCCTCGAAAAATTTGACCTCAAAATCACTGCACTTCAAGAGACACGATTCACGGATGAAGAACACTTTAATACGGAGAATTTCAGAATCTATAAAGGCAAACCTGCCATAAAAGTTAGAGGCAAACTACCACTCCTGGGAACCGGTTTCGCCATACACAATTCCGTACTCGACTCAGTCATCGATTTCTCTTCTCCCAACGAAAGAGTATCTCTGCTCTCAGTAAAGTCAGCCAATAAAGCTTACACACTGATCAACGTCCACGCTCCCATAAATCAATTCAACAAATCCGATCCTGAAAGTATGGACAATTTCTGGGAAACTCTCGAAGAAACAACCAACAAAATACCAAGGCACCATGTGAAGATCTTATTGGGCGATTTTAATGCCCAGTTAGGTAAGGAAAGAAAATTTAGTGATACCACAGGCCCCCATACTAAGCACGAACGTACCAACGGGAATGGTGAAAGACTAATTGGCTTCTGCAGAAACTTTGAACTTAAGATCATGAGCAAACAATTTCAAAAACCTCCACACAAGTTAACCACATGGAGATCACCCAATATTAGACAGGGTGAATACCAAATTGACCATATCGCAATTTACAAGAAAAACACAAAATAAATTTTATACGCCCGAGCTCGCAAAGGCGCCTTTGAATCAGACCATCATCTTCTCCAAATTAAGACGAAATTCCAACCCAATAGAAAGCAAAAAGGCCCACCCAAAAATATCAAACCAGATCCAGAGTACTTGAAACTCCACAAAGAAGAAATCATAATGCAAATTAATCAGGAGACATCAACAGACTGGCAGAAAATAACGAAGAAAATTCAGGAAGTCATGAAACTAGGACAACCTCCTCGCACAAGAAAACATCGTTGGTGGAATGCAATTTGCGATCGGGCAGTTGACATCCGAATGACTGCGTGGAAAAAGTTTAACAGTCACAAAACTAAGGAAAACTGGGAGAACTTTCTTAAAATCCAAAAGTATGCCTCCAAAACAATTAGGAAAGAAAAACGAGGATATGACAACACAGACTCCATGAAATCCAGCAGGATTTCACCCAACATAATACTAGAAACTTCTACAAGACGTTTAGAGAAAACTTAAAGGGATATCAGGCGCCCAGCATGTGCTTCAAAAAACCCGATGGCACGTTGGAAACTAACGCGAAAGAAAACTGTAAAATATTAGCCCCATACTTCAACTCCCTTCTTAACTGCGAACCACCCCAAGAAAAACTTGCCTTCACTCCTCCCGTTTCCACACACCCGGACTCACAACCCCCTGACCTTGAAGAAATTCAGGAGATCATCCAAAAGCTCAAAAATAACAAAGCACCAGGAGAAGATGGGATCATTGCTGAATTCTGGAAACTGAACGATCCTACACTTAAGCAGAAACTTCATCACCTTATTTCAGACATATGGATGATGGAGCGAATACCAGAAGACTGGAAATGTGCTCTAATTCATCCGTTACACAAAAAGGGTGATAAAACAGACATGAGTAATTACAGAGGAATCTCCCTGCTCCCTATTGCTTATAAAATCCTCTCCAAGGCACTTTTAAACAGGCTAGAACCCCAGGTGGATCCGCTAATTGGTGATTACCAAGCCGGATTCAGAAAAGGGCGATCATGTGCTGAACAGGTGTGGAGTTTAAAAACAATATTACAAATGAGAAAATGTAGAAATACAGTAATAACATTCGTCGACTTCAGAAAAGCTTATGACTCTGTAGACCGCGAAACCCTTTTTATGATCATGAAAGAATTCGGGATAGACAGAAAGACCCGAAAAATCATTGAACAGACGCTTACAGGAACTATGTTCAAAGTGAAATTCATGGGTGAAATATCGGAGCCCTTTCTCATCAAAACTGGAGTTCGACAGGGGGACGGATTATCCCCAATACTCTTTAATATTGTTCTAGAAAAGATCATTAGGGAATGGGAACCTCATGTAAAAGGCATTCAAATTGGAATCAAAAAAGAGAACCGTCATACAGTCAAGTGCCTCGCTTTTGCGGACGATATTGCCATTATCACTAACACCAGACATGAAGCCATACACGCAGTGGAAAAATTACATGAAATTGCTCAAAAAACCGGACTACAAATTTCTTATGAAAAAACCCACTATATGGAAAGACGGCCAGAAAATAACTCTTCTTTAATCACACAATACGGTAAAATAACACAAGTCCCCTATTTTAAATACCTTGGTGAAATCATACAGTCCTCGGGACTAAACCGAATCGCCAATGAACAAAGAATCACCAAACTACAGAAGGCCTACAAGCTAACGTGGGCTCACTACAACAAGAAGTGCATCTCGCTGGACGCAAAATTAAGGCACTATACAACGGTGATTCTTCCGGAAGCAACTTACGCAGCCGAAACAATGGTGATCGACGGTCATTCCAAAATTAAGGATATAGAAAAACAGGAAAGGAAAATTCTCAGAAAGATTTACGGGGCAGTTAATAATAACGGTATTTGGATGAAGAGACCTCAAAGCGAACTCTACCAAAAGATCCACACGATAACGGAAGTAATCAGAAAACGCCGAGTACAGTTTTATACACACATTTACAGGATGGAAAATTTCAGAACACCGAAGAAATTGCTCAACGTTATAACACTGAGTAAGTGTGGCACGGAGTGGCTGACAGAGGTTCAGAGGGACCTACAACAGGTCAACATTGAAATTTTGAGGACCGCACCGAGTGCAGGAATAAAATCAAAAATGTTAAGTTTGATCATAGACCATCACGACAGCCTGGAAGAAAATGGACAGCTGAGCGGAAGAAGGAGCATTCTGAGAGGATGAAGAGGTTTTGGGAACAGAAGCGGGAAAACGCCAGAAGATGAAATCATGTATTCAAGTTCAATCGCTCTCCTAAAGGGGAACAATCGATAAATAAATAAATAAATAAATAATAATAATAATAATAATAACAGTAATATTAATAATAGTAATAATTATGTTATGGGTTTAAAATTCCCTTTAAACTGGTACAGCCTGAAAGACGCCGGGTGCGAGAATACTGTCCTGAATGTACTCTATAACGTGCCAGTAAATATACTGGCATTTGTATCTAGCATTTTACCTACAGCAGTGGCTACGCTGGTTAAAGCGCAGCATTAGGTCATGGGGCCAAGCTCTCTGCTGACTCGGTAGATGCGTGGGTTCAAGCACCACCATCGGCCATCCTTGAAATGGATCATGGCCGCTTCCTTCCACATCCTTGTCCAATTTCATTCATCATCATCATCATGAATTTCATTTCTCATCCCGACGCGCAGGTCGCCCACGGGCGTCGACTAGAAAGACCTGCACTTGGCCTCTGAGGAGGCCACACGACAATAAGAACAAAATTCTAGCATTTAAGCACTTTGAAATGCCGGTGGCGCCGGAATTTGACACCAACCTCCGACTTACAATTAGCAGGCGAAAACCTTACTGGCCACGTCATGCATATGGCCTATCTTCTTAGAGCTACACCACACAACCGACCACTTATATGTAAATCAATTGTATCGAGTAACCATCTCTTCACTTGAAAATGAGGGGTTCCCTAACATCCCCACCCTTACCATAATATTGGTGAAGCCTGAACACTGTTGCCAGACTCGAATAACACGATTATGCATCGTGAGGGTTTGTATTATATTGGATTCCTCCAAATTATCCTAGATTTCTAACTAATATTATTATTAGTAGAGTATGATTGTAACGAATGTTTTCGCATGTTCCTTGTTTGTAATATTTTGAAGATATGAAACTCCACTTGCCACCCTCAGATCAGTTTCGCTTAAAATATTTACGAATTCATAACTAAGAATTGTTCTGTGTCATGAATTTCAAACTGAAGACTACTCTCTTAACACTTCTAGAATCAGCAGTGAGCGATAATTCAGATTTGATCTGTATTCCGGTTCTTATAAACAAATTCGTATGTTCAATGTGTTGGACAAATGGTTAAACTACATTTGGTGACAGTTATTATTTTATTACAAGTTACAATAATGTACTAATACTAAAACAATCACAGCCCTACTTTGTCAGAAATCAAACAGATTGTAGCCAATGCGTAGGCGGTCTTGGAATGCGTTGGCCGCTTTTAGGCCTTAGATTAAAAAGAACGTCAAATATGCCTTTAATTGGATAACCTCCCAGCTCATTGTCAGCATCACCCACAGACTCTGACGTGAGAGGGATCATTTCTCTATCGTCACAAAGATAATAATGTTATTGGTTTTACGTCCCTTTTAACTACACTGGCTTTTAGAGACGCCGGGGTGCCGGAATTTCGCCCCGAAGGGATCTTTAACGTGCCAGTAAATGTACTGAAACGGCTCCCTCGCATTTGCGCACCCTCAAATGCCAGCTGACTGCGCCAGGTTTCGAACCTGCAACCTTGGGCTCAGCAAGCGAGAACGTTACCCCTGAGCCACGCAGCCAGACAACCGTCGTCACAAAGACTGTGTCTGGGAGCTGAACACACTATTTCAGCAGATACAACTGGGGATGGGAACAGGCTGATCTCCCACATGACCGCTAACTTGGGTCTATTTAAGGAAAGGTCAGGGATGGGAATTTAGAAGGAAGTCGACCGTGGACCTGTTGAAAGGAACATCGCGGCACTTTCCTGGTGGTAAAAAAGGGAAACCATGAAAAACCAATTTCACGACAGCTGAGGTGGGATTTGAACCAACGCTCTATTGAGGCCAGCGAGACACAAGCAAGAGCATTAGTGCTCTCCGCCACTATGTCCGGTGTCAAACATAGCACCGACTAAAATTTCCGCAATTTTACTATCTTATTATAATATGCATATTTCACAAAACTCAAGCTCCTTAACCAGAGGGAGTTAGATGGTGTGGTTTGTACCAAAATCTTCTAAATCGTTTCAATAGTACAGGAAAAATCTTGCATTTCTTGAAAAGTCAACGGAAATATATTTATTTGATTATAAAGTGCTTTTAAACAAATAAACAAGACGATAGCCCCTGCAGAACTGTGTCGCGTATAGCCCGCAAAGCAGTGGAGCTGGGCGGGTAGTCTGTACACATGGGGCGCACACAACCCATTATGCGAGAGTTCACGCACGGGTCCGCTAGTATTTCATAATTATGCTAGAACCGAGAGGCTACAGACTATCCTCGAGGCTAGATATTGCAAAGCTCAGCCCCGGGGGCTTTGAGGAGCTGATCTCTGTTGATTGAGCTAGTGACGCAGTGCGCCGTGTGGAGTAACGAGGGCAGACTGCGATTAGGGCGACATCATACGGAGGACTCATAGAACTACCAGGAACTGCTGCCAGACGCCGCGCGACGCCACGCTGCGCTGCGCCGTGCACCCCGCTGCGATGGCATGCCTTGAGCTATTTTAGATGTCTTAGCCTACATGTCTGGTAGTGTTACTCAACTTCCTGTCCTGTGTCTCTGTTTTGTCAGTTACTCATCGTCATTTTGATTTTAGTGCTAGGGAGGCGACTTCCCTATAAACAGGTTTCGTCACCTAAGTTGTGCACCTCTCAAATATCTCCGACGACCTCGTGGTGCAGTAGTCCTGAGATCTGGGTTTGATTCCCGGCTCTCCCAAGAAATTTTATTCTGGCATGAGGGCTGGAACAGGGTCCACTCTGTCTCGTGAACCAGAATTGGGAAGAGGTGGGTTCGATTCCCACATCTGCCATCCTAGAAGTGGTTATCCCCACTTCTACTCCAGAAAATGCTAGGATGGTACCTAAATTAAGGATACGGCTGACTCTTTCCCCAATGCTCATCTCAAGTGCAAATACGCACAATTAGAGAGCCATCACAATAACACAGGTTATCAAACAAATTCTACACACACACCCAGGTACATGGGGCTGCATGGTCACGAATAAAATCAACAGCAATCAACATCAAATATCTCCAGATTCATTGTAGATATCTACATTTCGTTTAGGTAATAAGGGGCTCATCACACAGCCATCTCCCGTGATATTTTTATTGGTCACTGAGATAATGATACCCACTACATTTATTTTAAGTAGAACCATGCTCATTTCAACCCACACCGTTGCAGTTCTTGAACCGACAGTTTCAGCGGTGTAAATACTGTTAAAATTAGGCGAGTACTTTGGGAGAAAAAGACAATAATAATAATAATAATAATCGTGTGGCCTCCGGAGAGGCCGAGCGCAGGTCTTTCTAGTTGACGCCCGTGGGCAACCTGCGCGTCGTAATGAGGATGAAGTGATGATGAAGACGTCGCATACACCCAGTCCCCGAGTAACGGGAATTAACTCCAGGATTTTAAAATCCCTGATGGTTCGGCCGGGAATCGAACCCGGGGCACTTCAGGCCAAAGCCTAGCGCGCTAACCATTTAGCCACGGAGCCGGACGGAGAAGAAGATAATAATGGTATTTGTTTTGCATCCCTATTGAGTACTGTACAGTGACTATCATAGACGCCAGGGTTCCGGAATTTTGCCCCGAAGGGAAAAATTTCCTTTCACGGCTCCCCCTCATTTAAGTACCCTCACATACCAACTGACTGCGCTAGGATTCGATCCCTCAACCTAGGGATCAGCAGGCGAAAACGTTACCGCTGCACCACGCAGCCAGTATGGGGGAATAGAGCATAGAAACTTGCCGTTTTTACATTGCAAAAAATTGATCCGGTCATCTGAATCTATATGCCAGTATTTCGCCCCAGTATACCATTGGGCTTGTGAGTTCGTATGATACACACTATCAATCAATCCGCTGGCTAGTATAGTTCCGTCGGCCAATGAAGTCCCAGCGGCTTTTGAAGCGTTCTTCCATCCCCTTACAAGTGTTTCTTGCTCGGTAGGTGGGGACATTACAGGGGTAATGGGCTTCTAACGGAAGTTGTAGAGAAAGTTTCCGCACTCCAAGACAAATTCCCACAGCTCCATTGCCAATACACCTCTTATTATTAGAATAGGCGTCAATCTTTCAGTGGCAATTTTAAAAATCTTTGTCGAATTAATATGCCGGTATTGCACGAAGCAAAATATTGGTTATGTTGTGGTCCATGATCGGTCTTTTATATTTTGTCTTAAGAACCAACGCTAACGTTTTTAAATGGGCGATGCAGAATGTGACAACTATGCTATTGCCAGTGTTCACAGACCCTTTAAACCAGGAGAGAACGCTGGCAAACAGATCGAAATGACCAGCCCAATAGTTCAATTCTCTTTCAATTAGATGCAATTCCATTACGCTTAAGTCAGGGCACAAAAATACCCTAGATCCTTCGGGAAACAGTTTATTTTAAAACTGTCGTCTTTAGACATAGTTACTGTTGTAGCGTCCTACTGCCATGATGCTTTATTCAACCAGACAGACTCATACCTGAAAACATTCAATTCTCAATACGCCTTTTCATCAAAAATTACTGGTTTGATTTTCAAAATGATTACACCGCTAAATGTGAATAGTTTATCTGCTATGCTGGTGGCAGAAATTACTGCAGTTTCTCTTATAAAACAAATATCGTGTTGGAAGCCATTTTCCAGTGTTGCCTTAGTAATCGAAATTTTATGCTTTTCAGTTGGTCAACACGATTGTACCCAATTATAATGGGTGTTTCCCTAATTCTGAAAACAAATTAAATGAGATTAATAAATACATTTGGATGATCAGTTTTGATCGTCAAGCGATTATCATCATATTCTTTACACTAAGGGCTGGGTTCAACATACTGCAGTTCGTCAAAATGTTAACAAACCAATTAAGGCCGTTGACGGACGATTACCGAAATGTCGTGGTTCACCGAACTATAACAATCCATTAGCTTCCCTAACAAGCCATCAAATCTAATTGCTCTGTCAACATAGAATTAACGACTTGACGTTCGATTTACGTAGCATTCAAATCCAAAATGGAGCGTGCATTAGACTTGATTCTGAACGATGACAATGTTTTCGAAGACATGCTAGATTTTCGTCGACCATGAACTTATAAAGAACGAAGGAATTACTTTGATGAATGCGACGACACAGAATTTATTGTGAGATTTCGGTTGTCAAAACCCTCTGTGTTGAATGTTCTACGGACGATAGAACCTAACCTGGAATTCCTGTGACAAGTAAGATATGTACGGTACCATTTCTTATTTATGTGTAAAATCGTGTGATGCATTACGGTATAGCACAGCACATGTAGATAATTTAATAAAAGACTACCTAGACGTCACAGCTTCAGTCCTCTTATTATCAACGATTTCACGATACTTATCCACCAAGTGGATTCAGTCACCGGCTATTCTTTCTCTTTTCCTCATCAGTCATGTTTGCATTTAACCAAGGAGTACATAACTGTTAAGCTTTTTGCAGTTCACGGCCTACTTGATAATACCAAATAATATTCAAACCACCACAATCATCATCTTTCAAGGAGTTTGGTATATCAGTTAGCAATAATGGTTCGTTTGCTAGTGCTAATCCTTGAATGTGCTAGTGAAACGCCAACGAGCTTAATCCTAATGTTAAAATTAACAACGCATTTACTGACGGTCTGGTAACTCTGCGTTAGTGAACCCGGCCCTTAGGCTATTAAATCTATGCCTACAAGTAAGTGGGTGGTGGTATTTACAATATATACACTTATATAATTGCAGCAGTTATTATAAACTAGCACAACTTGTTAATCAACTAAGTTTACAATTCACTCTAACCTAATCACAGATATCGCATTGTAAGTACGAAACTTGAAGGTCAATCACAACTAACAGACATTTAACAAATAAAAATCGCATAGGGCCTATAATTAGCATTACTTCACAAGTTGCCATGAATCGCTATTTATACCGGCTTCCGCTGATCTTTGTTTTTTGGACCTTTTTGTTCATTTAATTTTTTGGACCTTTTTGTTCATTTAATGTAATTGAGTAAACGGTATTTCGTGTCACCCAAAGCACAAATAAATGCTTTCTATGGTGTTTTACAAACCGTTGAGGGGTATTATCGTCGGTAAAATAAACAACTTTCCTTTCGGCCTTTGGGGGAAAGTGTACGGAAACCTGAAACCGGGTTACCTGCTTTCACAGATTTCAAAACAAAGGAAGACAGAAAACAACGTTTAGATTAAATTAACGGTTATCTATTGTACAAAATCCTATACTGTTAACTGTTTCGTAGTTAGTTAGTTATTGTTGTTTTAACGGGCGGAACAGCGAGGACATTTCGCTAAGATGGTATTTTTACTTCCACAATAACTAATGAAGTTAATGTGGAATATGATTATATCACTATGCTATTCTACAAATAAAAAATCGACAAACAACTCCACATCATTTACCAATAATTGTTGATACAAAACAAATTAAAAGAGTAATGGTTGCGGTATTCCTAGTAGGAGTAGTAGGCTACCTAAACGTGACGTCAACACAATTTCAACTTTTTAATATTTATTTTGTGGAGAGTGAAAGGATGTCATTTGACATGTCCACTAGTATGTTTGGGAGAAAATGATCAAGCACTTGACTGCAGCCGTGTTTAAGCCGACACTGCAACTCACTGTCTTGCTTACTTGAGACCACTATGTCTCCAATTATACTTCATATGAATTATTACGTTCGTTACAGTGCGGGGACCAGGGACGTGACTGCAATATACCGGAACTGTCGGGTAGCAGCATGCCATCGATTTCGTCAAGGCTACTCAAGGCTGTTTGTGAACTGCAGCACGCTATCATTACACCGTGGTCATCAGTTCCATCTTGTGCTAGTCTGTAACTGTAATAGGGGCCATCACATCATCTGCCCACCTCTGAAATAGGAAACATACTCAATCCGTTTGATGATAGTCGAGGTTTATCACCGACCCCAGGATACTTGAATGAACATCCCAGCATTTTAAATCTCTGGCCTATATTATAGTGTACTCCCCCTAGGCAAATATCGTGATGATACCTGACGTGAAAATACGGGAAAGGAAAGACGCATGTAGTTTTACGTGACCATTATTCTCGTGACGTAAGTCGCAGGACCTTATTTATATGTGGAATCCGAACCACCAGACGTGACATTTCAGCTCAATAATCCCACTGGTATTACCTAGGAAAAGAACTTGGTCCACCTAGTTGAGGCAAGGAGATTGACCACTGCACCATCAGGCCTCTTACCTACTACAGTCATCACACGTACATGCGGCTGATGTCCTAAGACATGCCAAACCCCTAAATGAAGCCCCAACAACAAATAACAGAGTCACTCTGGCTAAGGACATCTGAGAGCCGCCATTGGAGATCATATCTTGCGAGGGACCAAAGAGGTGGCGCGGACTGGGGCTACCAATAAGGATATATTGTTGTGACTGTCAGACAATCAATAGGTGGATCAGGGATAGCAATAAGGATATATTGTTGTGACTATCAGACAATCAATAGGTGGATCAGGGATAGCAATAAGGATATATTGTTGTGACTATCAGACAATCAATAGGTGGATCAGGGATAGCAATAAGGATATATTGTTGTGACTATCAGACAATCAATAGGTGGATCAGGGATAGCAATAAGGATATATTGTTGTGACTATCAGACAATCAATAGGTGGATCAGGGATAGCAAAAATGATATATTGTTGTGACTATCAGACAATCAATAGGTGGATCAGGGATAGCAATAAGGATATATTGTTGTGACTATCAGACAATCAATAGGTGGATCAGGGCTAACAATAAGGATATATTGTTGTGACTATCAGACAATCAATAGGTGGATCAGAGCTAGCAATAAGGATATATTGTTGTGACTGTCAGACAATCAATAGGTGGATCAGAGCTAGCAATAAGGATATATTGTTGTGACTATCAGACAATCAATAGGTGGATCAGGGATAGCAATAAGGATATATTGTTGTGACTATCAGACAATCAATAGGTGGATCAGGGATAGCAAAAATGATATATTGTTGTGACTATCAGACAATCAATAGGTGGCCAAGGGCTAACAATAAGGATATATTGTTGTGTCTATCAGACAATCAATAGGTGGAACAGGGATAGCAATAAGGATATATTGTTGTGACTATCAGACAATCAATAGGTGGATCAGAGCTAGCAATAAGGATATATAGTTGTGACTGTCAGACAATCAATAGGTGGATCAGAGCTAGCAATAAGGATATATTGTTGTGACTGTCAGACAATCAATAGGTGGATCAGAGCTAGCAATAAGGATATATTGTTGTGACTATCAGACAATCAATAGGTGGATCAGAGCTAGCAATAAGGATATATTGTTGTGACTATCAGACAATCAATAGGTGTATCAGAGCTAGCAATAAGGATATATTGTTGTGACTATCAGACAATCAATAGGTGGATCAGAGCTAGCAATAAGGATATATTGTTGTGACTGTCAGACAATCAATAGGTGGATCAGGGATAGCAATAAGGATATATTGTTGTGACTATCAGACAATCAATAGGTGGATCAGGGATAGCAATAAGGATATATTGTTGTGACTATCAGACAATCAATAGGTGGATCAGGGATAGCAATAATGATATATTGTTGTGACTATCAGACAATCAATAGGTGGCCAAGGGCTAACAATAAGGATATATTGTTGTGACTATCAGACAATCAATAGGTGGATCAGGGATAGCAATAAGGATATATTGTTGTGACTATCAGACAATCAATAGGTGGCCAAGGGCTAACAATAAGGTAATATTGTTGTGACTATCAGACAATCAATAGGTGGATCAGGGATAGCAATAAGGATATATTGTTGTGACTATCAGACAATCAATAGGTGGATCAGAGCTAGCAATAAGGATATATTGTTGTGACTATCAGACAATCAATAGGTCGATCAGAGCTAGCAATAAGGATATATTGTTGTGACTATCAGACAATCAATAGGTGGCCAAGGGCTAACAATAAGGATATATTGTTGTGACTATCAGACAATCAATAGGTGGATCAGGGATAGCAATAAGGATATATTGTTGTGACTATCAGACAATCAATAGGTGGATCAGAGCTAGCAATAAGGATATATTGTTGTGACTATCAGACAATCAATAGGTGGATCAGAGCTAGCAATAAGGATATATTGTTGTGACTATCAGACAATCAATAGGTGGATCAGGGATAGCAATAAGGATATATTGTTGTGACTATCAGACAATCAATAGGTGGATCAGGGATACCGGTAGCAATAAGGATATATTGTTGTGACTATCAGACAATCAATAGGTGGATCAGAGCTAGCAATAAGGATATATTGTTGTGACTATCAGACAATCAATAGGTGGATCAGAGCTAGCAATAAGGATATATTGTTGTGACTATCAGACAATCAATAGGTGGATCAGAGCTAGCAATAAGGATATATTGTTGTGACTATCAGACAATCAATAGGTGGCCAAGGGCTAACAATAAGGATATATTGTTGTGACTATCAGACAATCAATAGGTGGATCAGGGATAGCAATAAGGATATATATTGTTGTGACTATCAGACAATCAATAGGTGGCCAAGGGCTAACAATAAGGTTATATTGTTGTGACTATCAGACAATCAATAGGTGGATCAGGGATAGCAATAAGGATATATTGTTGCGACTATCAGACAATCAATAGGTGGATGAGAGCTAGCAATAAAGATATATTATTGCGACTATCAGACAATCAATAGGTGGATCAGAGCTAGCAATAAGGATATATTGTTGTGATGTTGAGAAGGGGCTATGAGACAATGAAAGGAACCGGGGCTAGCAATGAGGATATATTGTTGTGATGTTGAGCAGGGGCTATCAAACAATCAATGGAACTGGGGCTAACAATAAGGATGCAGTATATTGTTGTGATGTTGAGAAGGGGCTATTAGACAATCAAAGAAACCGGGACTAGCAATGATGATGCAGTATATTGTTGTGATATTGAGAAGGGGCTATCAGACAATGAAAGGAACCGGGGCTAGCAATGAGGATAAATTGTTGTGATGTTGAGCAGGGGCTATCAGACAATCAATGGAACTGGGGCTAACAATAAGGATGCAGTATATTGTTGTGATGTTGAGAAGGGGCTATCAGACAATCAAAGGAACCAGGGCTAGCAATGAGGATATATTGTTGTGATGTTGAGAAGGGGCTATCAGACAATCGATAGGTGCCGTATGCAGTGTGGCCGGGCTGGCGCCTGGCTGGCGCTAGGCTCTACTGCAGTCGTCCACCGCACTAATCAATGCCGGAGATGCTCTGCAATGCGGCCTTCATACATGCTACATAATGTCTCACTTACACATACAATATGGGCCTATCTCCCATTTCATCAGTCAAAAAACATTCACGTGTCTTTTCATCTTTCAAATACGGATTCGAAACGTTCAAGACGGAAATGTAGAGGAAATCAATGTTAGTATTTTGTCAGTAATCGATAACCACAAGGCATTTTCTATTTAAATCTTTCAACTTTAATTATGACTGTTACGAGTTCCATAAATAACTTCCAATACAAATTTATTGGCTTATGGGTAGATGCGACGACTATCGATAGTAGCAGATATCGACGGTGGGCTTGTATGGCTTTGTAACTCCCTCCGTTTTCATCCATGTAGCTGATTGTGAACGCCTATATGTACTTGAATATACGTACATTCCCCAAAAACATTGTGAATTTCCTATGGCCAAGCGCAGAGGATATTAAACCATTGATGAAGAGTTTGATGGAAATTCATATCCAGTTATGGTAGAGGATGTATGCCACACATGACACTTCGTTTGTTCTCACTACGGTCGTGAATATCCAGTTCTTGAAATCTATAGGTAGTCCACAGTGTGGAAAATCCACAGGCCAGCTCCACGAATATGTGATTGGCACAGGAGGATTAAAATATCCCCCATTAGCTGAGCGGCAAGAGCAACGCTAGAGGTCGTGAGTTTGAATGCCACATGGTATCGCTTTCAGTCGGGCGACACGAGTGTAGGCTATCCAATTAGATTGGGCGGCGATTAACAACTAATTTCCTAATGCCTGAAATCCAAACATACCCCCCATTTGATGAGAAATATTTTATTAAGTGTATACATAATTTCAAGCACTAGGAAATTAACTGTTAATCCCCGCACAATCTAATTGGGTAACTCCGGGTTGACCGAGTGAAGAGTGTTTCTACTAATGGATGCAAGGCGATATGGGTCAGCCATTTTAGTTCCCTACCTTCCATGTACATACCTGTTTGTGCTTTACACGACCAAATAGTTCAAAAGTCGTTATTTTGTCATCATTGCAATCGCAACGATCCAATTCTTTGAGTCTATTGAATGTCCTACTTAGAGCAGTTGAAGGAGAAAGCTTCTTTTATAGTTCCACTAGCAACCCACCCCGGCTTCGCCCGGGAACAGTTATGAATGCATTACGTGACAAGCGCCTTTATTTTCGATGTCAATGAACTACGACCTTTATCCGTTTTACGTCTCCGCATCGTGGGCTAAAATCAATATCAATATCAGTATTATCATCGAGATGCATGTGCAACGAATTCTTGTCAGGCGTAATTTAAGAATGGCGAGGTGCATGAAACTCAAATCCCCCTTCCGTCCAATCTAAAAAAGCTTATAGTAAGCGATGTATTGAATATAAAGATATGCCCTCACGGCATTTTTTTTTTTAGAACTTTTCATGCTGAACAATTCTTACGCTCATAGTATATTGATATTGTTAACGGTTTGACCAGCGTAAGCTTAAAAAGCGCACAGACGCCAGGTTTTTCTTTCGACATTTTCACTGAATTCGTTACTGATTGGCTTCCTTTGATCATAAATAAATTATTTTCTACTGAAATCATCCTCGAGATATCCTTTTACAGAATGGTGAAAACCGCATCAAAATCCATCCTGTGGTTCTCGAGTTTACCCGTAACATCCAAGAATCGGGGACTTTGTTTTATACTAAGTAGTGATACCGCAGGCTGTGGATTTTCATTTCAGTGATACCACATGCTACATGCCAAGCAAATGAATTAACGTTTTCTCGCGGTTCCTTTCTCCCCCCAGGCATGTGACTGATTGTGAGGCGGGTTGGGACGAGCAGGCGGCCGCCACGCCTGGCATGTCATCACCACGCGGCTGGGACCAATGCCTTATATTTTTACGGAAATGTTGATAGTTGACGCGTCATACCGGGCGGTTCAGAACAATTTGTGATCTAATAAAGTGATAACCTGGACAATGAATGTTGGGATGGGCATGGAATGGCTTCTAGTAATATGAAACTGCGATTGTACTCTTCCAAATAATTAATCGAATGGTTTTGGGTTCTTTTTTTTTTTTTTTTTAAATTTCGTCTTCACGTAGGTCAGCACAGAGGGTTTCGAAAGCTCTTATCACATTCCTTTCAATGTTCACAGGATAACACTAAAACGTCTATTTTTCGCCATTATCTCGTAGAGTATGCAGCAGCGATCAGCTCTAAGCCCTGTCATGGTACATGTTCGACTGATACGAAACTCTAAAAGTGTCCTTTCCGAAGGCACACACCACATGCCTAGCTTTAAGCATGTGGCATGGAACTATCAAAGAACCCTCAGGATACACCTCTTTGTAAACATCCTTTGTGACAAGGTACTGACTTACACTTTTCCTATACTAACCTTTTCAAATAACGAGAATCACTGCGATTTATAAATACTAATATTAACAAGACAAGATATACAAAGTATAGCAACGACGTATTTCTAAATATTTCTATAATTTTCAACGTCAAACCTTGTGTCCAGGATCTGAGTATATAGTAATGTCATGGGCTTAACGTCCCTTCTAACTAAGGCGGCTTTTGGAGACGTCGGGGTGCCGGAAGTTTCCACTAAAGGGGACCTTTAACTTTCTTCGGCTTTTCCCAATTAATTGGGGTCGCCGGTGCCAACCAGGCTCATTTTGGTTTTGGCTGTGGATTTAAGGCCGGATGCCCTTCCTGACGCCATGTGATTTTTCAGTTGAGAATTCCACCCCGCTGTCACCGGGATTCGAACCCCGGCCGTCCGGATGAAAGACGAGCAGCTAAGCCACTGCGCCATTACGCTCAAAGGGGATCTTTAACGTGCCTTTAAATCTACTGACACGGCTCCCTCACATTTAAGCACCTTCAAATGCCAACTGACTGCGCCGGGATTCGATCCCGCTATCTTGGGATCAGCAGGCGAGAACGTTAGCGCTGAACCACGCAGCCAGTTAGGATCTGATGACGGCCGCGTGACGGTCGAAAAACGAAATCCTAAATTCGTGGCTTATCAGTGAATACTATTAATACATGAATATTATTTCAGGAATAGTGTGTTATATATATAACTAGCAACCCGCCCCGGCTTCGCCCGGGAACAGTTATGAATGCATTACGTGATAAGCGCTTTTTTTTTCGATGTCAATGAACTATGACCTACATCCGTTTTAAGTCTCGGCATGATGCGTTAAAATCACTGACTGGACTATTAATTACCTATATATTATAATGGAGATGCATTTGCAATGACTTCTTGTGAGACGTAATTCAAGAATGGGGAGGTGCTTGAAACACAAATCCCCCTTCCGTCCAATTTTAACTTGACTGTGTATTTTGCGGAACGAAAAGTTAACAGGTGAAATGAAGAAAAGCCGAGTTGCATTTCCAGCGAAACTCCAAACACAACCACTCTTCTATGAAGTCTTAACTCAACACGACTCGACAGTTTGCTTCTGGCTGTATCTGGGGTAATATGCTCGCCCGCTAGTTAGGCTGTAACTGGGGTGATAGGCTCGCCCCTAGCTAGCTCGTAAACTGTCGCTTCATTGTGAGGTTTGAAGCCATTTTTCAGTGTTGCCTAAGTAAACAAAAGTTTGGTGCTTTGGTGCTTAATAAATATTTATTAATCTCATGTAATTTATTTCAGGATTAGGTCATAACCCAGCTCTATTTGGGTACATTCGTGTTGACCGACTGAAAAGCACCAAACTTTTGTCTGTCGCTTCAGTAATTGAATGGAGATTGTTAGAAGAAATTAAAACGTAAATGCACTTATAGTGGGTGATGTATTGAAGATAGAGATATGCTCTGGCGGACTAGTTTGTAGAACTCTTCATGCTGAACAATTCTTACACTCAGTCATAGCATATTGATATTTTTAACGGTTTGCCCAGCGCAAGCTTAAAAAGCGCACGGACGCCAGGTTTATTTTTGACCTTTTCACTGAAATCGTTACTGCTTGGCTTCCTTTGATCATAAATAAATTATTTTCTACAGAAACCTTCCTCAAGATATCCTTTACAGAATGGTCAAAACCCCATCAAAATCCACCCAGTTGTTCTCGAGATTACCCGTGACATCCAAGAATCGGGGACTTAGTTTTATACTAGGTAGAGATTACCCGCCTAATCAAACTGGACAAAGCGTGTTGACCGACTGAAAGGTATGAATTGATAGTTTGTACAGGCTACACTGTAAAAATTGCCTCAAAACTTCACATATCCCTCAAACTGTGACAGTTATTAATAACGTGCTTTTCTCTATCGCCGTAGCTTGTATGCCGTGGAAGAGTTCACTACACTATGGTCTGTATGCTGGAGAAGGTTCCTCCGCGTTCAACCAAGTGGGGAGATCTGTATAAATAATGCAATGGGCCTGAAACTGTTATCGTATCCCCTTGGATTATAATCACTCCATCGCAGCGTTCTCCCCAGGTGCTGGGTTCAGCACTACACAGGAAGTGTGTCATAGCACAGTAGGGGAGGAAAATGGGCACGCACCAGATATTTTGTTTATACTCAACTTGGTGGATCAACGCTAGAATAACGCGTCATGTTTCCAGGATGACGGATACTAATCCGGCCAAGGGAGGACGCCAAAATCCACGGCACTCGCAGTCACACGAGTAAAGGACCCCTCGAATCAAATGAACGCACTTATGTCACATGGTCAGTGATATTAATTGAAAGTAGGCTACTAATATCCCATTGGAAGCAGTCTACGAACTCACTAGCACACTTTAGCAGATATTAATAATTAATATTACAATTAATTATAATTAATATTACAAACAACACAAATGATGCTCATACGTGAAACGCTACACCCTTTTTACGTTCTTAAAAACTTATCATTCACAGGCTGGAAGATGATAGAGCACATGAGGAGTGATCGTCAATCTCGCATATTCAAAGCACGGCTTCAATATTTAGTTCCTGTTGTTGTTGTTGTTGTTGTATTTGTTTTAGTTGTTGATTTATTAAGGCTTTGCGACATCGTAGTCATGTAGCCCCGTGTACTTGGGTTTAAGTGGAAACTGTCTAATAACTCGCGTCATTGAGATGACTATACTAGTGTGTGTGCTTGTAAAATAACTAGGATTTTTGTAGGAGGCGGCCAAAATTTAGGTACCATCCCGGTATTTGGTGCAGAAATGAGAAACCACGGAAAACTACTAAAGGAAATTCGAGGTGGGAATCGAACCCACATTTCCTCAGTTCTGCCTCATGAGGAAGAGTGAGCGAAGATGCATAGTGTCTTGAGAACGATCTTGGGAGGGGGAGGTGGAAACTTTGCTGCCGATCCATCAATGGAGCTTCAGGAGAACAAGCAAGTGACTTACTTCTTGCCCACAGTCTGACTGTTGACGAACTGAGATGTTTGATGTTGTTGTTGTTGTTGTTGTTAATTCGTTCTAGGAGTTTTGGATATCTTTGTTCATCAGCTCCGTGTACTTGGGAGTGTGTTCGATTATAATCAGTGTTTCTGTGCTACCTGTAGTAGTGTGTGGAACTGTAATTATCAAGGTCGGGAATGGGGGGGTGCCTCGGGACTTGAAATAAGGTGTTTATCTGGATGGAGTGTGGAAAAACTCAGGGAAAACCACACAAAGGGTACTCATTGTCAGCGCCGGGATACGAAACTCCGATTCCCAGTCTTGCTGCAGTCCCCATCGCGGCCGGCGTTATGCCGCAGAGAAGAAGCAGAGAGTGGTGAATACATACTTGGTTATGTCTAGGAGGGAAACAACTTAGTTATTAAGAAGTATGCTACCTGACTTCTTTCACGTTGAGCCAATCGGGTATCGTGTTCATTACTGGAATGTGGAGTGGGGTATTGTGGGATTCTGCCACAGTAGGACACGCACCATTGAGCACATTGAGCGTGGAGAAACTTGACCCTTCATTATACAACATGTTTAGTTTCTAGTTTCATTCTAGGCACCTGACTAAGACTTGTTGGTGGTGTCGTGTGACGGGAGGAAACCATAGCCGGGTGTGACTGCGGTCCAATTCCCAAGGTAGCATCCCAGATTTACCTATGATGTAAAATGTTCTTCAGAGATCAAGAAAGAGCTAAGATATCAAAAACTCCAATTGACATCGATTTGTCAAGTGGGAAGCTAAAGGAAGTGGAAGATATCTGCCACTTGGGAACCAAATAAAGCAGTGATGGGCGAAGCAAAGTGGATATAAAATAGGTTAGCGCAGGCAAGGTAAGCTTTTCCGTAGAAAAGAAATCTGTTGACGTCAAATACAGATTTAGGTATTAGAAAGTCATTTTTAAAGCCTTTGTCTGGGGTGAATTTTGGGCCGTTCCTGTTGGTGCAGTAGTAGAGAGAAGAACAGAAGCATTTGAAGTGTAGTGTTGTAGGGGAATGTTTTCTTGCGGTAGTTAATTCGTATTAGGGGCATGGGGCATCTTTCGTCATCAGCCACGTGTACTTGAGTCTGTGTTGAATTTGTCTGAGGGGTGTGGTGGTGAAGCGGTCAAGCTGTTGGCCTCTCACCAAGGTGGACCGGGTTCGATTCCCGGTAAATGCATGTGAGAGTTTCGATGTGAAATGCTATGTCCTGTGGTTCGGATTCCACGTAAAAAGGAGGCCCCATGGCTCATGATCGCACGATTGACGGTCACGTAAAACTACAAGCTTTTTAGCTTGAATTTGTCAGACGACCTGTGAGTCTGTGTTGACTGTAGTACTGTGCGTTGCTGTAAATATTAGGATCGGAGTTGGGGTAGGTAGCCGGGACTTGAAATATGGTACTATATTGACATTTGGAAACCCAGGGGTGAAACCACACTCCGTCAGTGCAGGGATTCGAAACTCCAATCTCCGGACTTGCTGCAGCTCCCCATCGTGGACGTGGTGAGCGGTTTAACGCGCACAGCTGTAGCATGGGGGGAAAAAGGGAATGATGAACATTATATAAGTCGATATAGTAACAGATGAAAAGGTATTAAGACGAGTTGGGGAGGAGAGATGTTTTTGGTGAGTGCTAATGAAGAGAAGAGATAGATTGGTAGGGCACATTATAATAACGCACCCAGAAATAGCAAACTTACGACTAGTTGTGGAAGGAAGGGTTGTGGACAAGAGATGCAGGTCAACGTTAGAATATATTAAGCAGATTGCCTCGGATTTAGGGTTTGGTAGCTATGTAGAGATGAAACGATTATCTCAGAACAGGGATCATGGACGGCTACATCAAACTGGTCTAAATAATGAAGACTCAAAAACACACCACTCCTTTATTAAAGAGGGTACATCACTCCAAGATTGTGTACATTAAGAAATAGACAATTACATATTTTCTCTTTAAGACTTACATGGAGAATGCGGAGCCTCTGTATGTTTTGACCCTCATTAACAGTCCGAGCAATAAGATATTTTTATTCTTAAAAATTTGAACATTATTTTTTTAAGGAGAATAATTCCTTAGGTTACGTTACGTTTTCTGAAGACTTGTTTGTTTGGAATTACAGTGAGAGCATGGATGCAAGTAAGAAATGAAATGAATAAAATAGGGCTAGTACTTGGAAGGGAGCGGCCGTGGCCCAATATGAAGGTTCTGTAGGAGCTTGAAATGAGAAACCATGGTAAACCATAGCCGCGTACTTTAACGCGCGCAGCTATCCCAGTTGGATGTAAAGCTTAGGGGTTAAGTACTGTAATTTAATCCAAAATACTACCAAACAAAGTCTACCTCGATATGTTCTAAATTTGATTTTGGCATTGGCGGATATCTTCTAACTCACAGATTTCAGTAGCCAGAATGAAAGAACTCGCGTGTCTGTGTACTTCTACATGACACGGCCTCTTTCTCTTCTGGCCAGACCATGTCATGTTCCGTTCTTCCTCCTCGCCTGCGAGACCGATCGATGGTAATAAGTTTTGTGCCGGGAAGTAACTCCCACTCGAAGCGTCGCGGAGCGCTTCTGTTTGTGTAAACTGTCAAAGATGAGCTCAGCCACGCTTTATTGTAGGTTCCAAATTTTAATGACTTAGATATTATGATAACATTTAGGAGATTCAATTAACTTTTAAACATACAACTCGAACAAAGCATGGTTGTTTATGTTGTTGAAAATAATAATAATTGCAATAATAATAAAGCAACACCTAACTAACCCTACGATTGAGACCTGAGGACCGTGAGATTCTATCTAAGGATGATTGCCACCCACCTCCGAATCACAGGGACGCGTGGCAGGTGCGGCGAAACCCCTAGTCGCATAACCTTGGTTTAAGGGGTGCTATTTCTCATATTAAGCAGCTATTCCCTTGAAGTTGCTGAGTCAGATCTGCAATTTATCAATTGAATCAAACCTGATGCCTCCTTGGTAAGTGGGAAGCTTGCAGTTTAACGTGTCCATTAATCTCGCGTTAATGAACCATGGGACCTCGATTTTACGTTGAATCCGAACCACAGGATGTTATATTTCCCTTCGAAAATCTCACATGTATTGACCGGAAAGAGAACCCAGTCCTCCTTGGTGAGAGGCAAGAAGCTTAATCACTGCACCATCACGCCCCATCCTTAGTAAGAGGGAAACCTGCTATCCTTACTCCGTGGGATCAGCTAATAATAATAATAGGCCTACTAATAATGAAACCAACCCCTAACTAACCCTACGATTGGGCCCTAATGACAGAGCGATTCTAAGGATGACTGCCATCCGGCTCATGAACTGAGAATAACGAGGAACGCGTGGTAGGCGTGACGAAATCCTTAGTAGCATTACCTTGGTTTTAGAGACGCTATTTCTAATATCAAACAGATATTAAACTGTCCTCATGAGGCTGAGTGGAACCATTCCATCCCTCACGTCAGATCTTAAATTTCTGGAGGAACCTGGAGCTAAACCTGAGGCCTCCTTGGTAAGAGGCTAGCCTGTTACCCTTACTCCACGTGGCCAGCTAATAATAATAATTATATATTTTCTTTTTAGTGCATGGCTTTTAGTGCTGGGAGTGTCCGAGGACATGTTTGGCTCGCCAGAGTTTGCAGCTGCTTCTATGTGGACACCCATGGGGTGAGCTACAAGTACCGTCGCGTGTGGAGTAATGTCTGGGGAGGAAAGTGTGAATGTACGGACGATGAATTGGAAGTTAGTGGCTGTGGCCTATAGTTAGGGACCAACCCCAGCATTTGCCTGGAAGGAAGAAGGGAAACCACAGAAAATCATCTTCAAGGTTGCCGGCGGGGGGATTCAAACCTCGTCACCTCCCGGATGTGAGCGACTGCCTGCACCCACGCCGTAACGACCACGGCTAACTGACCCGGTATAATTATAATAATAATACGTTAGTGTATCCAGCTCCTGCCTGACTAAGCCTAGGTATGAACTGGTACGGTTGAGTGAATTTTATCCACAGCAAATTTCAATGACGACAGTGTTTGCAGACCGAAAATAACCAGCCGAGTCATGGAATAGCTTCCAGAAGGGTGAAAAGCAGTGCTTATGCCCTTGATGTCCCTCCTGGAGAGACGGCTGACATAGGCTACACACAGAAAGGGAATGCGATTGTGAAGCTTCGGTGCTCTCCGACTGCCTTAGCTAATTAACATGGCCTACTGCCTGAAAATAAACATGTGAATATATTTTCGCGAGGGGGCTGAGTGTCTGTAGAATAGATCGCTCTCGTGGTGTAAAGGTTATCAGTTATCATAGTTCAGTACCATCCCAGTGGACCGAATTCAATTCCCAGCTCTGCCAAGGAAATACATTCTGGTAAGAGGTACAGGAACGGTATCGTTGACATGAAAGTCACCCATGTGGTGTCAGGTTTGGAGACTTGCGCCGCCACGCGAGTTTACTTTACGAGAAAATCATAGTTTCGGACGTCTAGATATAACAATATGTCGCCTCCGTGGGGTAGTGGTCAGCATGATCAGCTGCCACCCCGGAGGTCTAAGGTTCTATTCCCGGCTCTGCCACGAAATTTGAAAAGTGGTATGAGGTCTGGAACGGGGTCTACTCAGCCTCGGGTGGTCCAAATGAGTATAGAGGGTTCGATTTCCGTCTCAGCCATCCTCGAGCTGGTTTTCCGTGGTTTTCCACTTTGTCTTCGGGCAAATGCCGGGATGGCACCTACCGTAAGGCCACGGCCGCCTCCTTCCTTCTTCCTGGCCTATCCCTCCCACTCTTCCCATCCCTTCCTATGGACCCTGTTCGCTTTGCAGGTGAGGCCGCCTGGGCGAAGTGCTAGTCACAGTCCCCAGTTGTAACCCCTGACTCAGAGTCTCAAGCTCCAGGACACTGCCCTCAGTGGCGGTAGAGGTGGGATCCCTCGCTTAGTCCGTGGGAAAAGCCAACCTTGAAGGGTAAAACGATAACGGAAAAAATAGAAATATAATAACGCTGCGGCTACTTTGGAGGCTCGTACACGTGTGGCCTTTCCCCAGGGGCTAACAACTAGTAGGATTAACCCCAGCTGATTCTTGCATTGCTTTCACTTACTTGTGCGGACTCCTCTCTTTTATAGGTCCTGTCGACTTACCTTGGACAACTCTTGTTCTCTTCCAACCACAAAGGTATTTGGGTATACGAGGCCTAGAATGACTTTTATTTTCCCGTCGTAATGGGGTTTGTCCTTAGTCATCTATAAGGAAGGACCTGCCTTAAGCAAAGCGGAAACGCCGCAATCTAGGCCATGTGTGGTGAGCTGTAAGCATGGTGATGATTGGTGCTGAACGTGCGACTCCGTACTTAATTGCATATATCCCTTAACACTCGCATAATTTACAATAGTGTTTAAAGTAGACCCAAGAGGGAAGGCTAATCATCTGGTAAACGTAAGTGCAGCTCCTAACTCAACGTCGTTATTCTACAGTATAATATTAAATAATATTAAGCTCTCGAATCTTATCACACTTGGTTGGTCTTCTGCATTATTCCAAAGCTTCTTTCATTATGATTTGCAAACTTCAGACACGTGCTAAAATTTAAATGTGTTGTTTATTGTAACAACAATCGCACGTTGATAATAGTGGGGTCTGACAATCAGTGGCGTAACCATGGGGGGAGGGGGGGGGGGGGGTGATCAGGGGGGATCTATCTCTCCCCCAGAGCCAAATAATGAGAATATTGAATTTGTTGAAGTTTTAAATTTTTAATAAAACCAATCATCGGATTGATGACTAATGATTGGAAGATGTAAGTAAATGCTTAAAAATTTGAAAGCATTTATTTTTACTCGTTTGAAATATCTAGCGCTACTCTAACTTAACATTTACTGAATGAGCAAAATAGTCAGCTGTTCAGTTAGCCAGATAGGAAGCAGTGAAGTGGGTGAGCAGTATTTCTCCTCATCCCTTGCCGAAAATACACCACTTGTCAGTTGTCTTCCTGTTAGTATCCGAGGGTGTCATTTTGGAAAGTGATGAACTTTAGTAGGACGCATTAGTTTATCAATATTTATACAAAGTCGGGAAATGGAAAGGACCAGATGATTACGGGAAGATAACCGGACATTATAATTTAATACCAACAAAATTGTTCATTTTCGATCATTAATTTTGTACATTCATAAGTTCAAATACAACGTATCAAATGCTAATGAAATAAAACATTAAATAGTGTAGGTAGAAGGTTTTGAATCTTCAGGATCATATACTTGCTTTCATTATGTCCGAGTCAGCTATTCCCCCCCTCCGAAGCAAACACTAGTTACGCCCCTGCTGACAATTCTCGTCAATATTTAATAATTTCGATCGATAATGACCTACGATAGCTACTTTCCTCATGTGTACGTTAGCATTTAAACTGTTTAGGTAAAACAGATACACATAGATCATTGATATGGGTATACTAATTAGTCAGTAAAAATAGCTAGCGATTTATTGCACGAGGAAGTGTTTTTGACAGAATTATGCGTTACGTCGTTGAAGATACGTGTATCTGTGGCAATAATTGCAATCGCATCAAACATTCTTCTCAGCAATTACTCTAAAATGATGACAGACCCATTGAATACTTCAAATGAAATTAAGAAACCTAAACTGTTAACACTTGTACGAGGTATTTATTTGTTTCTTGCCATGTTCTTGTATTTGATTAATTGTTAAATAACTTACATCAAAATCTCCTTTTGTCACCTATGCGCACCTGCACCCGTCCATACATTTTAGTGAACTTCTTTCCAATAATCCGATATCAAATTAGAATATTAAGAGAAGGCTAGGCACTCGGCCGGAGGACGTATGAAGCCGGCGAAACGGTGTTGCGATTCGGTCTGGCCGTGGCCTGATTTTAGGTGGCTATGGCTTGTCTCATCTTTCTTGATATCCTCGCTAAAGGAGACAGTTTGGTCCCACGACCTTGCGCCTTAACGGTCATAGCTAACCCGTTTGGTGGTACAATACCATCCTTTTTATTCAGAATGGTACTTGCGTTTAACGGGTGATAGAATGCATCAATATGAACATTAGAAGATTACCCCTCCATTCAGAGGCGAAGTGCTATACGCGCACACGTCGAGAGACAGGAAACATTTGTCACTACTAGCGGACCAGTGTGAGAACTCTCGCATAATGGGTTGTGTGCGCCCCATGTGTACAGACTACAAGACCGGCCCTATTGCTATGCGGGCTATACGCGATACAGTCCTCGCAGGGGCTATCGTCTTGTTTATTTGTTCTGTGTATTGTGATCGTGTGGCCTCCGGAGAGGCCGAGTGCAGGTCTTTCTAGTTGACGCCCGTGGACGACCTGCACGTCGCAATGAGGATGAAGTGATGATGAAGACGGCACATACACCCAGTCCCCGAGCCACGGGAATTAACCCCAGGAGTTTAAAATCCCTAATGGCTCGGCCGGTAATCGAACCCGGGGCACTTTGTGCCAAAGCATAGCGCGCTAACCATTTAGCCACAGAGCCGGAAATTTATTTATTGAAAAGCACTTTATAAACAAATACATTATTTCCGTTGACTTTTCAAGAAATTCAAGATTTTTCCTGTACTATTGAGACGATTTGGAAGATTTTGGTACAAACCACACCTTCTAACTCCCTCTGATTTAGGAGCTTGAGTTTTGTGAAACATACACCTTAGCGTATTATACAGTTTAATAAGATACTACATGGTCGGTCAGGATGTTTGCTCACGTGAGGAGCTCTTGCATGCACGCAGAGGTCTTTTGGACTCCTGAAAACTTCCCCCGCTATCTCTGTATCGAAGTTGTCGACACTCTGCCTCACGGGAGAAACTAGCTACCGGGAATGAGCCACTAAGCCGAGCTCACATGACAAGCAGCCATGCCTACCTTGCACGCAAGCAGCACCCTACGTCCGAGTGAAATCCTGCTCAGCTAGACCACCTGTATTTCAGAAGAAGACATAACATCGGAAGCTGGCCTTTGTTGTCCAAGTATCATCATTTTGAACTGAGCAAGCAAGGTGAACAGACGTGTAGTGAAGTGTAAGGAAATCATGGGAATCGCTATTCAGCAGTACCGGGCGGTCATCGGCCACTGGCAGGCTAGAGTGAAGTGTGATTTCGGTGTCGGGAAAGTGATAGTGGGCAATGCCACTGAGCAGATGGAGGTTTGGTGATTGGGATGGCAGCAGTGGTTGTGGCGACGCTACTGATAATTGGAGGAGTGGAGTCAAACCCAGGGCCTGGACAGTTAGGATGGCAAGAAATTGAAAAAATAAGGGAAATTATAAAGGAAGCGTTCCAAACTGATCAAATCCGGGACATTCTACGAGAGCAATGCAAGGAATTTAAGGAGATGAAAACATGTATCGAGGAAGAGATAGGAATGGTGACAGAAAGGCTGGCTGAAAACAGCAGAGAGATAAAGGATTTAAGAGAAAAAGTGAGTATATTAGAAGAGGAGGTGAGAGAATTAAGGAAGACCAAGAAGGATGAGAGGAAAAACCCGTCTTCATTTATGGATTAGCGGAAGATGTCAATTAAAGCACCAAGGATATAATGTCCAAAGTGCTCCGAGTGATTAGGGACGGTATGCAGATACACTTTTGGGGACTCAGATATTGACAATGTGTTCAGGATAGGTCGAGTCAAAGGCAAGAGGCCCGTTATCCAAGTATTTTATTTTTAATATGTATTTTTGAAGCTAGCTGATAATATTACTAATATTCTTTGCTCCGAGTGGTGTCTTGAATAACTGGCTGTTCACAAATACACCCTGCCAACTGGATTGATCTTTAAAGATCGTCTTCCAGCAAACGGGTTTAAATACCGTTGTGATCTTTTAGGAGACTGGCTGCGTAGCGCAACGGTAATGGTCTTGTCTGCTGAGCACAAGGTTGCAGGATCGAATCCTGGCACAGTCAGTTGGCATTTGAGGGTGCACCAATACGAGAGAGCTGAGTCAGTAGATTTACTGGCACGTTAAAGATCCCCTTCGGAACGAAATTCTGGCACCCTGTCGCATCGTCGCATCTAAAAGCCTCGGTAGTTGAAAGGGACGTAAAACCAATAACATTAACAATCTTTCAGAAGAGTGGGCTGGCTGCTATTTTGGAGGCAGTTGAATGTGGCAGTGCCAGAATTGTTTTGATTTTTGATTACTGTTACATCGAGCTGACGTTTCATTGGGATTATACCTTCTCCACAAACTCCGACCAAGGTAGCAACGCGTGTTAATGTGCAAGTTTATGGAGCCAGGCTATCCCCGACCTCGGAAAATGAACAGGTTCAAACCCCACTGTCGCATTAGCCGTCATTGAAATGATCCTTGAAGTAGTTTCCCATCTTTAACTCCAGGCTAATCCCATGACTTTGCCATATAAAAAGCCACGCCCACTTCCAACTCCATGACCTATTCCATTCATCTTTAATTATTCCATTCCACATTAACTCCTCTCGCGAGGTCGGTATCAGGGAGGGAAGCCGGCTGTTATCTCAGTAATGCGACTAATAATGGGTAGAAGTACATACAGTACCGGTGCAGTACATAAACGACCTGCTCCAAAACAATTTATGCGCGAGCTTGTTAGATGAGAGGTGTTGTTGTTGTTGTTGTTGTTGTTAATTTGCTATACGGGCTTAAGGCATCATTGGTCATCAGCACCGTGTACTTGGGAATGCGTTCAATTTGTATGACAAACTGTGTTTCTGTAATACTGTAGAAGTGTGTGTATTTGTAATTATTAGGGTTGGGGATGGTGTAAGTGCCCAGGAACTTGAAATAAATTACTATCCTGGCATTTTCCTGGAGGAAGTATTGAAAAATGCAAGGGAAAACGACATTCAGGATAGCCGCTGTTAGCAACGGAATTTGAACCTCCGATCTCTGGACTTTATGCAAGTCCCCTCACAGTCGTGGTGAGTGATTTAATGCACACGGCTAAGCTGCGAGGTCAGATGGGAGCACCACCACATGCGTGCATCGAACAGATTGCGCCAGGAAGCCGTAAAATAGAGCGTCTGTTGTGCCCGCGAGGTACAATGGTGTACGTCATTTGGTGGAGCAAAACTCACTGTATACTTTACCATTCTGCTGAAAGTAGTGCAGCAGTTCCTATTGCTAGTCTATTCGTGTATGAAGGGATGTGATGGAACTCGCCTCTCACCAAGATGGACTATATTCGATTCCTGGTTAATTCACGGGAGATTTTCAAGGAAATATCATATCTGGTTGGTCGAATTCCACGTAAAAAGAGTGAGGTCCTATGAATTATGAGCAGCCACGTAAATATACAGCACAAGCTTCCTTCCTTATTCGTGTATGAGGAATAATATCACCTCTGCGCATGTTTCTCATTGTTACACACTTCGTAACTCTTCCTTATGAAGACAGCATTGCATCACCGACCGGTCAGATTTGGTGAAATGCCTCGAATAAACAAAGTACATTAACATTACAAACTGATCAAAGAGTCTTTCAGATATTAGTTGTGGGGCGTGGTGGTGCAGCGGTCAAGCTGTAGGCCTCTCACCACGGTGGACCGGGTTCGATTCCCGGTCAAAGCATGTGAGATTTTCAAAGTGAAATGCCATGTCCTGTGGTTCGGATTCCACGTAAAAAGGAGGTCCCGTGGCTCATGATATCCATATTAACGGTCACGTAAAACTGCAATCTTCCTTCAGATATTAGTTGGAGTGTTATACAAAGAATACAGGCCGTACACATGGACGGTAGAGGATTTGAAGATCTGATGCATGCGGGAGTCAATTCTGCGACCTCTGGCATTCGGTCACCGTTGCTCGACAAACTGAGCTAATGTGTGAGACGCTTTTAAATCTCATAACCTGGGTACATTTGTGCTAACATGATAACAGTATTATTGTCGCCCTCGGTGGGTTAGATTATTTCATGTTGATTATATTCTCTTCTCCTTGGTTTGACCAGAATCTATGACGGTCCTGACTAACTGATGCTTGTATTAATCAGGTTCTACTGAATGTTAAGCAAGCTGAAGGAAGCTTGTAATTTTACGTGACCGTTAATCTCGCTATCGTGAGCCACGCAACCTCCTATTTTACGTGTAATCCTAACCACAGGACATGACATTTCAATTCGTAAACCTCACATGCATTGACTGGTAATCGACCCCAGTCCACCTTGGTGAGAGGCAAACAGCTTGGCCGCTGCGCCACCATGCCATCTGAATTTTAAATAGTAGTGCCTGTGGTTCGAAGTGGCATACAGGTAATTCAAAGCAGTGTGTACCTATACCCCGTACTATTTGCGTTTTACAGAGTCGGGGATGAGAAGTGAGATTGCTCTTTCTAATGCCAACCTCATCAGTGGAGTTAATGAGAGATGAAATGAATTGAAAATGAAAATCCACATCCTGCTTCCAGTCGACCGACTGGGTCAGGGAATTGAATTAATGAAGCCCCCATCTAGCGGCGAGGATATGAACTGTGCCGGCTGCCGAAGCCTGTCGCACTCCCCTGGGGCAATGATTAAATGAATAACAGAAGAAATGAAATGGTAGTGGAGAGTGTTGCTGGAATTAAATTGTGACGGGGAAAACCGGGGTACCCGGAGAAAAACCTGTCTGCCTCCGCTTTGTCCAGCACAAATCTCACATGGAATGACCGGGATTTGAACCACGGACCCAGTGGTGACAGGCCGGCGTGCTGCCGCCCAAGCCACAGAGGCTCGGTAGATGAAATTAATTAATATGAGTAAAATTGAGTAAGAAGTGGTCTAGTAGAAGGTATCACCCCGACATTTGGATGAAGTTGAAAATGGGACACCACAAACCATTTCAAGGACGGTCGATGGAGGGGTTCAAACCCACTCGTTTTCGATTCCGAGGATAGCCTGGTCTCATGGCCTTGCGTCTCAACGCTCATAGCTACGTCGGTGTGTAGTCAAATTGAAGCAGTAACAGGCCGGTTTACTGTATATACGATTTTAATCATTCTCAGCATGATGTGAAGATGCCACGCGGTAAGTAAGCCTTGTCATAATGACCTTATGCTTTACTTCTGTGTGATAATTGAGGCAATTAGCGCATTGAATGCTAAATCAATGTTCACGATAAACACAGTCCAACCAGGAAGATGACGTTACGAACTCTGTTTGGCAACTCCATGCGAGAAAGCTCCTATGCTGTTACTCCCACCGAGGCTTCTGGAGTTGTAACACGCAGTCCCGTGAAGAACAAAACAGCCTATTAGTCTACTTTCGATTTTTCCAAAAAATGAAATTTGACTTATGAGATCTACACGGGGCCAAGAATTGTGTGTCTGTCTGTGTGTGTGTGTGAGTGTGGGCATGTGTAAGTCTGTACCCGGCCTATCAATTCAAACACGACGAAGCCGAATTAAACAAAATTTGGTACAGAGGTAGCACTAGTAGAGGGCATCTCAGTGCCATGTTTTATATTGCCACCAACTTTACCAATACTTAATGGCAGCCACTCAAATGGTCAAAACTTAAAATTAAATTACGACAAAACTAATCATCGGATCTTTATCAAATTGGTTAAAACATACGTTCGTATGGCTCGCGTCCTGTACCAAAAATACAAGGTCATCAGTCGTGCCATTTGAAGATGGCGGAGTTCAAAACGAGAAACCACGGAGACTCATTTCATAGATTGCTGACGACGGGGTTCAATCCCTGCTCAATGGTCGCGCGTTAATGCACTGATCTATATTGAGATGATGATAGTAATAATAAAAAATTACGAGCCTTACAGTAGTCGCATATGATGTGTAACATCTGACATAGAAGACACCTCACGTGAAATTGTTGATACACCGGTATTTTATACTATTATTGGCACAAATATTAATCTATTTTAAAAGGGAGTGTTTTACAGATATTGTAGTTTATAATACGGAACTCATTTTATTAGATGATTTGTAGCTTCCACCAGCACTAGCGTAAATAAAGAATACGATATGGATCAACTAGATTAATAGACGCGACACCGCTCATAACATTAAATTCCTTAAAACAGGCCCTCTTCATTCACAGACCAGCACGTAATTTCATATAGATTCTGTAAAAATGAGTCATATTGTTATGATAAATATCGTTTAAAATGATAATCTGGTAGCAAAAATAACTACCCCATCCGGGATTCGAACCCAAGAACTCTCAATTCACAATCATAAGCACTAACCACACGGCTATTTCGACTACGCAAATACAATGCACAAGATGCTCACTTATTTCCACGTTCCAATAATACTGCATTACGGAATTAAGTTTCATTTATATTTTGCTTGTTTCGATAATGTTCCTGCGTGAAATTGGGTTTAAAATGCCTTATGAATAGGCCCTCTTGTGAGTAAAGAGAATGTATTCAGTAATAGTTCATGAAGGCTTGCTCAATTCTCGTATAACCATAACGATTAGATTATATTGATGACTGCATTACCGTTATGTGGGTTAATATTTGAATAGCCATTGTGCAGAAACATAATATCGGCAATCCCGACTGCTTACAATGTTTGATATTAAGGCATTTTACCATTTAAATACTGATACGAAGACTTCGTACATGTACCATGTCATTTGTTTCAATCACTTGACATCAGAGTTCGCATGAGCGTATTCCGTTCAGTATGTAATATACATTCCACATTGTTTCTCGTACCACTGCCAGCTGGGTCCTACCACTGCTCGCTGGATCGATCGATCGAGCGGGCAGTGCATACTTCCGTTTTCCACCACTGCCAGCTAGTACACTTCCGTTCGATCGATCGAGTGGGCGGTGCATAATTCCGTTTTCCACCACTGCCAGCTAGTACACTTCCGTTCAATTGATCGAGCGGGCAGTGCATACTTCCGTTTCCCACCACTGCCAGCTAGTACACATCCGTTCGATCGATCGAGCGGGCAGTGCGTACTTCCGTTCGATCGACCACTGCCAGCTCGATCGTTCCGATCCACTTCCGTCCCCAATTTTAAAATCACTCCCACAAAACTATCCAGCAACCGAGCGGAAAGATGTTACACATCAATAATACAAATGATAATAATAAACAGTGCGTATTAAAAGGATCGCGCACGCTTCCACGAGTGGGAACTACTGTAAGAGCGCCTGCACTCGTGGCCATGGTAACTCGGTGTTGGAAATTTGTCACCGTAACACGCTCCAATGAGTGGGATAATTGCGCTTGCAATTGTTGTTATGGCAACTAGTTAATGGAAATGTATCCACGCTATACTGGCAACGCTAATTACAGATCGAACCCCGCACAGAAACATACCCAAGTTAAAATACGGATTGAGCGAAAGCTAAAATCTGTTCGGTTATTACATTGAATCTCAAGTCGGGTGGTCCAACATAGGATTAATTATCTGAGATGAAGAGCACTAAGCTCAAGTCTGGGATGACGTGATCCACACTTCGCAAAACAACCAAAGGAATAAATATCTCCCGTACTCATGTAGATTGTAGAATGAATTATCCAAGAGCTACCTTTAGGGTAAGAAAGGAAGGAAGCAAGGAAGGAAAGAAGTAAGGAAGAAAGGAAGTAAGGAAGAAAGTAAGGAAGGAAGAAAAAGGAAGGAAGAAAGGAAGGAAAAAGGAAGTAAGGAGGGAAGGTGGGAAGGAAGTAAGGAAGTAAGGAAGAAAGGAAGGAAGTAGGGAAGGAAGCAAGGAAGAAAGGAAAGAAGTAAGGAAGGAAGGAAGGAAGGAAGGAAGGAAGGAAGGAAGGAAGGAAGGAAGGAAGGAAGGTAGGAAGCAAGGAAGAAAGGAAGGATGTAAGGAAGGAAGGAAGCAAGGAAGAAAGGAAGGAAGTAAGGAAGGAAGGAAGGAAGGAAGGAAGGAAGTAAGGAAGTAAGGAAGTAAGGAAGGAAGGAAGCAAGGAAGAAAGGAAGGAAGTAAGGAAGAAAGGAAGAAAGGAAGGAAAAAAGGAAGTAAGGAAGGAAAAAGGAAGGAAATAAGGAAGAAAGGAAGGAAGCAAGGAAGAAAGGAAGGAAGTAAGGAAGGAAGAAAAAAAGGAAGTAAGGAAGGAAAAAAGGAAGTACGGAAGAAAGGAAGGAAGGAAGGAAGGAAGCAAGGAAGAAAGGAAGGAAGTAAGGAAGGAAGAAAAAAGGAAGGAAGAAAGGAAGGAAGGAAGCAAGGAAGAAAGGAAGGAAGTAAGGAAGGAAGGAAGCAAGGAAGAAAGGAAGGAAGTAAGGAAGAAAGGAAGAAAGGAAGGAAAATACGGAGTAAGGAAGGAAGAAAAAAAGGAAGGAAGTAAGGAAGGAAGAAAGGAAGAAAGGAAGGAAAAAGGAAGTAAGGAGGGAAGGAAGAAAAAAAAGAAGTAAGGAAGGATAAAAGGAAGGAAAAAAGGAAGAAAGGAAGGAAGGAAGGAAGGAAGGAATGAAAAAAGGAAGTAAGGAGGGAAGTAAGGAAGGAAGTAAGGAAGGAAGCTTTGTAGTTTTACGTGACTGTGATTTAAATCTTCTAGACCTCCTATTTACAGTCCCGCGGCGTTGAATCATGCACCACGACCGCGAGGGCAGCTTCAGCAAGTCCGGAGATCAGAGGTTCAAATCCCGGCGCTGACAGCGGCTATCCTGAGTTTGTTTCTTCCTCTGTTTTTTCCCCACACTCCCTCCAGGAAAATGCTGGGATAGAACCTTACTTCATATCCCGGCGTACCTACCTCACCCCTATCCCTAATACGCACCCTACTATAGTCATGACATAAATATAGGTTAACTTATCAGAACAGTTCAACACACACACCCAAGTACACGGGACTGAACAGCATGATGTCCCAAGCTCCTAAAAATTAATTAATAACCTCCTTCATACCTGAAATTGAAAGAAGAATAAAAACAGACGTGACATTTCACCTCGAAAATCACACATACGCGGACCGACTTGGTGAAAGGCAAGCAGTTTGACTGCTGCACCATCACACCTCTATCTAGAAGACAACGAAAAAATTGCAAATCCCTCTCGCAAATGGGCATCGAATCCCAATCTTCCCAGGCAAGATGTTCTTGCCATTAGTGTACTGCGGCAGTTAGGGTTGCAGTGTATTAAAATTGTATTTCAAGGAATGTGGCCGTAGTGAGTGTGGCTTCCTTGATAATCTGATACAGAAGTTGTAACCTAATACAGCGCCAGCGGTGAGGGAGGATATCCTATACAATGCTATGTGATAGGCTTGTTCGCGCTCCAAGTGCAGGGCTGCCGGCTGACCTTACCTATTGTACAGTAGCCTACTCGTACTCGGCTCTTCGTGCGCAACTTCTTTACGGAACTGTTGATCCAGGAATCAACAAGCTTCTAGTTTTTCGTGACTCCTAATCTTGCAATCATAAGCCATGGGGTGTGCTTTTGAAACATAGACTAAATTAACCAGGAATTGGACCCGATCTGCCTTGGTGAGATGTTGTTGTTGATTCATTTAGGGCAGTGGTTCTGAACCCATAGAAGTCTGCGGACCACTCAGCCTGAAATTGAATCATGTACGGACCCCCCTCCCGTCCCCCCCCCCGTCCTCCCCCCGCCACCCCCGTCCCCCAATACACCTTATCAGTTGTAACCCTTCCTCAATAACACTTATTTTAAATATATTTCAATTCAAAACCTGATAGTCATCGCCGCGAATACATTCGGACGATTCTCGTTCAACGCACATCGTTTCGAAATCCCCATTTATTGACCACTTTTTTTATAATTCTGGTGGACCCCCTTTCTCCCGCGGACCACTCCCGAGGCACTCGCGGACCATCTGTAGTCCGCGGACCACCGGTTAAGAACCACTGATTTAGGGGCTTTGCGACATCGTGGTCATGAAACCTCGTGTACTTGGGCGAGTGTGGAATTTGTATGATAACCTGTGTTATTGTGATGGCTGTATTAGTACGTGTATTTGTAACTCAGATGAGAATTAGGAAGGAGGCACCCGTGGACTTGATTTAGGTACCGTGCCAGCATTCGCCTGGAGTAAAAGGTGGGAAACCACGCAAAACCACTTCCAGGATGGCTGAGGTGAGAATCGAACCTGCCTCTTCTCAGTTTCCCCTCACGAAGCTGAGTATACCCCATTCCAGGCCTCAGACCGGAATTAAATTTCTTGGCAGGGCCGGGTATCAAACCCGGGCCTCCGTGGTGACAGCCAAGGGTGCTAGACGCTGCGCAACGAAGCGGACGCCTTAGAGCGACGTAAGCAGCGAGACTACTGCGCAAACCTGCCCCTTGATACAACAAGCAAAAGCTTCGTAACCCTCAGTTTAGCGTCGAATATGAACCACTGGTACGTGCCATTTTATTAGAGAAATGTCACAAGCATTGATCAGAGTAACAACCTCGGGTGAGGAAGGTCAGGGGACACACTTCACGACGTACAAATGCAGCAATTTGTTTTGTTTTCCTGTAGAAGGTTGTTGTTGATTTATTTAGGGACTTTGCGACATCGCAGTCATGTAACCCCGTGTGCTTGGTTGTACGGTAACCTGTGTTAATGTAATGACTGTATTAGTGTGTGTATTTGTAATTGGGACTAGGATATGGTAAGATGCGGTCGTGGCCTTAAGTTAGGCATTGTCTGGAGTAGAAGTAGAAAACCACGGGAAACCACGCAAAGACACTTCTAGGATGAGTGTATCCCGTTCCGATGCTCAGACCAGAGCTGGAATTCGAATCTGGGCCTCCGTGATGGTCAGAGTATTTAAACATGTCTAGCAAGTTTATCGTTCATTCTATAGACTCTGTGTTTGAACTAGGTTGTGCAACATAACAAAACGAATGTGGCCCTGGGCGGAACTGTAGCTTTCCTCCCATGTCTACGTGAAGCAGAGTCTGTCTAGCTCAAACTATCACATATCGTTAGGTTTGCCACATTGGTTCAGCCTTACTGCACACTGGAATGAATTCTCCTCCACTGTAATCTGGAATTGTTGATAAGTCACCACCATTTTATCATTGCTAGTACTCAACTCTACCATTATTTACACTGACTAATTGGTGATGCAGTGACATTGGGTGTTGCGTCATTTGGGAGCTAGAGGTGCCTTTGGTTATGAGCCTCATGTACTTGTGACCATCTGTTAGCCTGTGGTATTGAATTGACCGAAGTAGGTTTTTTTTTTCAATCGTGTGACCTCCTGGGAGGCCGAGTGCAGTTTTTTCAAGTGAACGCCCGTGGGCGACCTGGGCGTCCGAATGATGAACAAGTGATGTTGAAGACGTCACATACACCCAGTCCCCGGACCAGGGAAGTCAACTCCAGGAGATGAAAATCCCCGATGGCCCGGCCGGGAATCAAACCCGGGACCCTATGGGCCAAAGTCTAGCGCGCTAACCAATTCGCCATTGTGCCGGACAACCGAAGTACTGTAGTGTGTGTAACTAATGATTTGACTCTAGGATTGAGATACATGTCTCAACACTGCAGATAGGTGCAGATAAGGTACCATTCCATCACTTGCTTCTTGGAAAGGACCGGGGGAAAGCAACACTTAGGATGGCAATTGTTAGCACCAGGCATTACCGGACAAGCAGCTCTTAATTCGTAATTTAACACGCTCAATTATGCTGAGGGATAGTAGGAATGGTGAATTTGTTTTAGAAAACACTCAATTACTTTCACATTTTGAAATGCTGTCAAATGCTTATTTATTGTGAACACCGCTTTGTTCACGTAGACCTACTGTTTTCTCTATGCGACACGGCATGTTCTGAGATGAGACACACTAGAGCAACTAAAGTGAATTCATAAATTTCCATCCTGAATTTCCCGCAGAACACCGTTGCTGGTACCAATGATTAAATTAGGCCTATACAGAAATAAAACCCTGTACATCCAAATATTGGATCTAGCCGCCTTTTATCATTTTAAATGATCTTGTCGACTTCGTCGTTACGCTGAGGTCTGGCGTTACGTTACGGTGACTGGACGAAATGTACTTAGAATGCACTGAAGTGTGTGACGTCATAGTACGATGTTGCAGCCGAGTACCAAAAAGGCAGTGCGGGAACAGAGTTTCAAGAAGGCAGTGTGAGAACAATCAAGTAGTCAGTGAAGAAACAAAATAGAATCTTGAAACTTGGTTGTCGCACTGCATTCTTGGTACTTGGCTGCTAGCATTTAAAATGATATAAAGTCCAATCTTTCAGACTGACTATCCGTGTCTTTTTTGTGTGTGTGTGCGGGGGGGGGGGGTTACGTATTGAGATTCCGGTCTTTAAGTTTGTAGGTTCGCCAGGAAAATTTGAAACGGGGTACACTGAGTCTCGTAAAATAAAACTGAGAAGAGGTGGGTACGATTTCTACCTCACCCATCCTAAAATTGGTTGTTGTTTCCCCACTTCTACTCTAGAAAAATGCCGGGATGATTCCAAAATTAAGCACACGGCTACATTCTTCCCAATCCTAGCCTTAGTTACAAGTACACAAACTACTAGAGACACCGCAATAACACAGATTATCAGACTAATTACGCCAAGTACACGCAGCTGATGACTACGATATCCAAGTTACTAAATGAAACGACAACATAGTGGATCTATTGCTACATTGGACCAACGATGGGGGTCTTCTCTTCACACAAGCGTACATGCGCTGAAATTCAAACAAACAGTGCAGTAAGATGTAAAAACCAAAGTGTTTGAAAGTATAGCCCCATGGTCACAAAATATGAGCTGTTTGTGGAAGAGATTTCTTCCCCACTAGCATGCTTATTCACCTGTGCTACATACGATTATTCACGAATACAAAGCAGTGAATTGAGAATCATAAATGATTGTTGGGTCATGAACTCACATGCTTCAAACAAGTAAACATTTTCATATACAGGAAATCAGAACCAAATTAATAATATTAAAATAACTGCTGAGTAAAGTCATGCAGTTGATATCAATCGCTACAGCTGAGAGCAGGAATTTCATCCCGAGGAATATCCAGACAAAAATGCATTTTTTCTGGACTGTCCCTCAGAATTGTTCACATTTCCAGTCTATTTATTGTCATGAAACAGAACATACATCAACAAATTTCACAGGAGATGTGATGACATTCGATGTTGTCTTGAGGTATCGATTTTGGGTGCAATCATGCATAATATTGCCATCTAGAGGCCAAACAGCTGATAGTATTTAGTAATGTTAGCTCTTGGCTTTTATCGCGCTTTCTGTAAGATTAACTAAGTATTGCTAAATGAAACATGTATTAAAAACAAATGTCATGCAGTAAGTGCTCCAAAAATTGGAAATTATGGCCTGTAGGATTCATGAATGTAGACTATTATCATCCTAGAGACAGTTTACGTTTGGAGTAATGAAATGAAATCAGAATATTTTGGTACTTACAATGTTTGGACTCAGAGAGTCGCTCATCTTGATAAGAAGTTCGCCGGATTCGAATGTTCACGCAGGCGCACAAGTCACCTGAGTAACACGAATTCTTGGCGGATCATTTGTAAACAGATCAATGGAACGTATTCCATGAAAGCAGTTCGAAAAAAAAAATATCTTAACACACACTAACAACCATAAAGTTTATGATCAAGTTCAACAAGAAACCCTGCTTTCAGTCCGTTAATATCACATTTTTTCCGTTTGTCACGCATCTTGCACAAGGTAAAATCTGAAAAACAAAAGGAAATTGAAGTTTCACAAGCGCACTCGGGTCGAACCGGTATCTTGCAGCTTTACTTTAACTACTGCCTTCTAACCAAGGAAAAATCGTTAATTAACATAAAGGTTTTTAAATTTCCCTAATTAATTTGGTTTCAAAACTAGTAAAAGAAATAATTGATGATAGGTTGCCATGACAAAAGTCTGAAATTAATTTTAAAAAAATGCTAGATTAAAATTGTGCTGGAATTTAAATTTGTTAAATGATAATGACAGCAATAAACAAATATGTAAATCTAATAACTGGAATGACAAAAGAACAAGTATTTTTGAATTCTATCAATGCGATTGTCTAGGAAATGTCTCGTAGACCGTGAATTTAGATAGCGAATTTTTGCGCGATTGTGCTGGTTGACTCACCACCACGTGAAGCGAGATAGCGGACTGCAATGCAGTAGCCGGGTTGGCCGTGACTATATACCCTCCAAGCCCGGTGGAGCGCCGCCCCCAGGCCCTTCTCATTGGCTGGCGCCGCCTCCTTCACTCAGTACACTCCACAGTACTGCGGGATCAATTCACCTTGGAGCAAGGTCACTTCTTCAAAAGAGACAAAAGGTTTTTTTCTTATCTGCATCATTTTGCTAGGGGTAGCTAGTCCTTGCTAAAAGAAAAAAAAAATATCGGTGGCTCGCAAGAAACATTGCAAACATTCATTTTCTGAGTACATTTTGATTTTTTTAACACACAAATACTGTAGTAGAGTAACTGTGGCAAGGTGGGCGATAACACGAGAATTTTAGTTCAACTGTTAAATGTTACTTCATTAGCAATAACAGGCAGTTCGACAACTAATGTCCTTCGCACACCTATATTTGACGATTTCCAGACAACCGTAGAAAATGAATTATCACGTATCTACAAAACAGATTTTAAGGTTGTTCTCAATCATTTTGTCAATGAATACTTAGTTTGTTCAAATTACAAAGATGTTGAATATACTATACATTAATAAATGAACAATTGTCAGTGTATTTCACGAAATTTGTTGTATTTAATATTATTATTGATAATAATCATAAATAATAAACAAGTTCCCCTTGGCCCTTGGCCAACGAAGCGACCGCTGCCCAGCCCTGTTGGCCTACAGATTGTGGAGTGACGCGGGGTCAGCACGCCGGGTCTCCTCGGCCGTTAATCTTGGTTTTCTTATCCGGAGCGCTGCCTCTCTGATCAGGCAGCAAACCAATTACCCTCACGAGAGGCTTAGTGCGCCCCGTTCCATCCCTCATGTCAGTTTCTAAAATCTCTGACGGAGCTGGGAATCAAACCCGGAGCCTTCGGGTGAGAGGATGGCGCACTACCCCAACACCACGGGGCCGGGTGCGATAATAATAATAATACTACTACTACTACTAATAATAATAATTCGCACATGTATAGACCATAATATTGAAAATCAATTTTGAGTCCCGCATATCCATACATGCCAGTGTTGCCATCATGACTCAACCCGTGCTGGTAAGTTCAATATTTAACTGCATGAAACTTCCATATTAACCAATGGATTTCAACCAAATTATGTATGTAAAATGAATGTTACAATGGGAATAACTTGACAGAGTTGTCGAGTCAACAGGGCTACCAACTGTCGATACATATTCTCCATAATGTTGAACGCTTGTCTTAATATATCAGAAAATATGTAGGCAAAAAGTTCTAAACTATGGACACGTATAGACTGCAATATTATCGAGTCACCAGGGCTCTCAACTGTATATTAATGATCTCAAGACTTTTGAACCCTAGACTCAATATCGCACAATATGTATGGATCCAACTTCAAATTTAACACACTGAAAGTCCAAGATATTTCATACATATTGAGACTAAATCGTCAAAATTAGTGCTACATATATAATTCTGTGCACGTGTAGGTTCAATGTTCAAATGCATGAAACTACGAGTACCATGGAATGTACGGTGACTTTGGTGGCGTAGTTGGTAGCATGCTGAGCTTCTATGCCCATGATCGCGGGGTCAAACCTGGCCGAAGTCGTCGGATTTCTGAAGACCGTTAAAAATCCCTCTGTATGCATTCCTTCAGAGGGGAAGTAAAGCTGGCGGGCCCATGTCATCGATTTAAGGCATGTAAAAGAACCTTCCACTAACTACACTTTTGTGAAGCTAAAATTTGTAGGTTAGATTTGATTTACGGTATATTAGTTCCAACGCTCGTCGCCAGGTGCTGACTGCGAGGGCATCTAGTAGCCAAGTTAGCAGCTAGATGTCGTGGACGGTAGCATTTGGTAGCGAAAGTAGGAACTAATCTTGTACTTGATCGTCTGCAGTCCTTACCTGAATCACAGATAACACACACTATTACAGCCATCACAATTAACACCGTTTATCAGACAGATTCTACACACACCGAAAGTACACGGGGCTACATGACTGCGTTGTTGCAGCCCCTAAACTAAGGAACCAACGAACCAACGATGGGTTTATACCAAATTCTACTTGTGCAATGTATGTCTCATGGGACATAGGCTAACTATGCTTTTCTTTACAAAGTCCTCAGGGCTACCGACTACCCAGTAACATTTTGCTAGCGTTAGAGCCCTAGTCTCAATATCGCAGAATCTCTTTATACAATTTGAAACCCTTGCACAATACCATTTTTCAATGTTGCAGATACATTTTGGGCAATACAATGGCTTCGACATTTTCTTCAATCACATTAACTCTACCACTTTAATAATTTTATCATGAATCCGTACTAAGGCCAGGTACTTTAGGTATTTATCGATAATTTATATCTAAAGGCAATAATAATAATAATAATAATAATAATAATAATAATAATAATAATAATAATAATAATAATAATAATAATAATTCTTAATTTCAATTTCAATTTTCAATACTACTACTACTACTACTACTACTACTACTACTACTACTACTACTACTAATAATAATAATAATAAGGGATGCTACATTATGTAGGCAAGGTTTCGAACCGATAACTCCGATCATTTTCAAAGTAAAGGAAATAACATAGAAAATATTCCCTTTGGACAAAGAAAGAGAAGGGAAGAACTTCGTGATTATGAACCATGGATCTTGACAATATTTACATCACCTTGGTGAGAGACAAGCAACTTGACCCTGATGTACGGGTCTTTGGCAGATTCTTCGTGAAATAACAATGTTTTTATTGATACTGGACAGGCCATAAATCCAACTGGATATCGGTTAGATCCTATAGAACAAGCAACATTTTTGATTCTTGGTGACTCTTTTAAGTAACATAACTAACAGGAAGATCTCCGTGTATGATAAACCAATACAGCTAAGGAATAAATGTTCCCAGAAATGTTCTTCTACTAAAGAGGATACAATATTTATGTTTAATTATATAATCCGCATATTGCAATGTGCAAGTTAAGAAAATATTATTATTAATTATTATCTATGAATTTTAATTAATTCATTAAGTTACCGGCATATTATTTTCATTTCCATTATAGCATTTCAAATTATAATATTTTTCAGAAGAATTAACTTTAGAAACTTAGCCTAGTGACAAAATAAACACTCTATTATTAAAATTATAATACTTATTATTTTATTATCATACATAGCCTAACTTATATAAAATGCTAAGACGAATGTTTCACAGATCTCCAGCTCTTAAAACAGAGGGAGTTAGAAGGTACCGTTTGTGTCGAAATCTTCCAAATCGTCTCAGTATTACAGAAATATTTTTTTAAAAGTGCGTTTTAACAAATCAACCTGCCAGAACTGTGTCGCGTAAAGCCGGGCGGGTGGTCTATACACATGGAGCAAATACAAGTAACCAATTGTGCATTCAAAAGAATGAGAATTTCCCACAACAGTGACGAATTGCACTCTGATTTCGTATCGACAATTTGTTTAAAATGTGCGTTTAAACAAATAAACAAGAAGCCCGCATAACAGTAACGCCGGTGGGAGCGGCGGCGGTGGTTCATGCACATACGAGATTTCTCGCCGTGAATAAGTAACCCTCGGCGTAGTGTCACGTGCACCATGACTGCGATGGAGTGCTGCACCCTGTCCGGGGATGGGTAGTTCTGATCACAACACTGAGTTTTGCTGTACTGTGTTTGTATTTTCTCCCAGGTTTGTCCACAGTCCTCCGCGAACATGCCGGGATGGAACATTAATTCCATTTCTGGGGCTACTACCAAAATATTCATAATGTTGAATTTTGGGAAGCCCAAAATTCAACATTATGAATAATAACACGGGCCGTGAAAGTCTAAATGACAATACTACCAAAATAATTACAGTTACAGACAACACTATAGTCACCACAAAACACAGGTTAATAGTTATATCCCACTCCCACCCAAGCACGCGGGGATTTTATTAACTCCCTCTTTCTTATTGTATATTAGTAAACCGACCCGGCTTCGCCCGGGAACAGTTATGAATGCATTACGTGATAAGCGCTTTTTTTTTCCAATGTCGATGAACAACGACCAATATCCGTTTTACGTCTCGGCATGATGGGTTAAAATCACTGACTGGACTATTAATTATATTATCATGGAGATGCATGTGCAACAAATTCTTCTCAGACGTAATTTAAGAATGGCGAGGTTCATGAAACACAAATCCCCCTTTCGCCCAATCTTAACTTGACTGAATTTTGCGGGGCGAAAAGTTCAGTTCTCAGAAGTCTTAACTCAACACGACTCAACGGTTTGCTGCTGGCTGTATCTGGGGCAAAAGTTTCGCCCGCTAGCTAGGCTGTAACAGGGATGATAGACTCGCCCTTAGCTAGCTCGTAAACTGTCGCCTCAGTAGTGGAATGGACATGGTTGGAAGAAATTAAAACGTAAAAACACTTATAGTGGGCGATGTATTGAAGATAGACATATGCTCTCGCGGACGTTTTTGTAGAACTTTTCATGCTGAACAATTCTTACACTCATAGTATTTAGATATGTTTAACGGTTTGCCCAGCGTAAGCTTACAAAGCGCTCGGACGCCAGTTTTGTTTGCGACTTTTCCACTGAAATCGTTACTGCTCGGCTCCCTTTGATCATAAATAAATTATCTTATACAGAAATCATCCTCGAGATATCCTTTACAGAATGGTGAAAATCGCATCAAAATCCATCCAGTGGTTCTCGAGTTTACCCGTAACATCCAAGAACCGGGGACTTGGTTTTATACCAAGTAGAGATATGTATACGATTTCGTATCAATACAAAGAACGATTTCGGAGCTACGGAGTTTGGTGTCAAAATGAACAACAGCATCGAATTTACAGTTAGCAACAATAGTGCAAATGTCTTCTATAAGATACATTACTTGCAAACATAAACTTCAACACATAAAATATTATGATCTAAAATTCTCCCTCGAATAAACTTGCAGGGTCCAATTTTGTCAAAAGGGTAGAATCGAGCAAGAGTTTCACACTATTGAAGGCAAACGTTCAAATACTTTGTACTTGCAAAGTGGTGTCCTTTCACTATTTCACAACTTTTAAATCACCCAATCAGAATCTAAGTGGGCAATTGACTCGTAATTTGGTAAAAGAGATATATTACGCAAGACCATTTGACGGAATATTATACATAACCGGCATCTTGAATATATACACACATCAAAAAAAGTTTTGCATCACCTCGGTTCCAAGAGTTCCGGAACCGTTAAATACAAAGGGAATAGAGATCAACACAAACAACATTTCAGCTCGTTTTATTGCTCATGAGACCCACACATTGCATGTTGTACCATCATACAGCTAGACTTTCAGCATTTGTGGTCCAGATTGCAGTACACACCACTACCTCTAATACCCAGTAGCACGTCCTCTTGCATTGATGCATGCCTGTATTCGCCGTGGCATACTATCCACAAGTTCATCAAGACACTGTTGGTCCAAATTGTCCCACTCCTCAACGACAATTCGGCGTAAATCTCTCAGAGTGGTTGGTGGGTCAAGACGTCCATAAACAGCCCTTTTCAACATATCCCAGGCATGTTCGATAGGGTTCATGTCTGGCGAACATGCTGGCCACTGTAGTCGAGCGATGTCGTTATCTTGAAGGAACGCATTCACAAGATGTGCACGATGAGGTCGAGAATTGTCGTCCATGAAGACAAATGCCTCTCCAATATTCTGCCGATATGGTTGCACTATGGGTCGGAGGATGTCATTCAGGTATCGTAAAGCCGTTTCGGAGCCTTCCATGACCACCAGTGGCGTACGTCGGCCCCACATAATGCCACCCCAAAACATCAGGGAACCACCACCTTGCTGCACTCGCTGGACAGTGTGTCTAAGACGTTCAGCCTGACCAGGGTGCCTCCAAACACGTCTCCGACGATTGTCTGGTTGAAGGCATATGCGACACTCATCGGTGAAGAGAACGTGATGCCAATTCCGTGGGGTCCATTCAGCATGTTGTTGGGCCCATCTGTACCGCGCTGCATGGTGTCGGGGTTGCAAAGCTGGACCTCGCCATGGACGTCGGGAGTGAAGTTGCGCATCATGCAGCCTATTGCGCACAGTTTGAGTTGAAACACGACGTCCTGTGGCTGAACGAAACGCATTATTCAACATGGTGGCATTGCTGTCAGGGTTCCTCCGAGCGGCAATCCGTAAGTAGCGGTCATCCACTACAGTAGTAGCCCTTGGGCGGCCTGAGCGAGGCCTGTCATCGACAGTTCCTGTATCTCTGTACCTCCTCCATGTCCGAACAACATCGCTTTGGTTCACTCTGAGACGCCTGGAAACTTCCCTTGTTGAGAGCCCTTCTTGACACAAAGTAACAATGCGGACGCGATCGAACTGCGGTATTGACCTTCTAGGCATGGTAGAACTACAGACAACATGAGCAGCGTACCTTCGTCCTGGTGGAATGACTGGAACTGATCGGCTGTCGTACCCCCTCCGTCTAATAGGCCCTGCTCATGCATGGTTGTTTACATCTTTGAGCAGTTTTAGTGACATCTATGAACAGTCAAAGGGACTGTATCTTGGATACAATATACACAGTCAACGTCTATATGCCGGAGATCTGGGAACCGAGGTGATGCAAAACTTTTTTTGATGTGTGTATAATTAAACAACCAACAATACATGATGCAAGTGAGTGACAATGAAGATTATTGACAAAACAGATTTGATAAGAGACTCACCACAGTATTCTAAATGCGCCATTTTGATTGATTCTTCAGAGTGGCCAATTGCTTGAATTAATTTAAAATTTATTAAATTAATTAATTATTTTAAAACCCTAATTAAAAATGTAGCCTAAGCTTTGTCTACATAAATGTTATTTTAGTCATTGATGAGGCTGAAGTTTCTAAAATTTGTGCTATTTAATATTGAATGAAATTATTTAAAGACAAATGGGCTCTTTTTACGCCATTGATTTTTCAAACATTTATCACATTTCTTCCTTCATAATCTAAAAATATTTTTATTCTGAAAACACTCATATAAATGTCACAGTTCAGAAAGATGCAAATGTGTGAGATATTTCAAGAACTTAGCAACTACATCAAACACTGCAACAAGCAATATCATCGATAATTGTGAACGATTATGTAGCAGGACCCCCTTAATTTCTAATTTAATATGTTTGTTGTATTTCCAACGTTTGTGGTTTAAATGTAGGCTACATCAAATGTAAGGCGTGATCAAAAATTTCCCGTTTGATGGTCGTACAGCCTAGAATCGGTATGTGAATCAGGCAAAGTTGCCGTGGCACTCATCCCACCGACGCGACGCACCGGGTTGAAGATCCCCATGTGGTAAAACACCGTGTCCTTTGCGTGAAGAAGTTCATAACCGCCTGATGCACATCCTCGTCCGACAGGAATCGTCGACCCTTCAAGGCCTTTAAGGGACTGAAGGCGTGATAATCACATGGGAAAAGCTCAGGACAATAGGGCGGATATTTCAGTGTCTCCCACTTGAGTTTGCGTTACCACCTTTGCGGTATGGGCACGTGCGTTATCATGAAGCAGCAGCAGCACCCCTTGCCGCAGTTTTCCCGGACGCTTTGCCTTAATTGCACGCCGTATTTCTCCAGTGTTGCCTCCCAGATCAACCGGCGTCTTGTGTCGAAACGCGACCACCTCAGAACTTGGCGCTCATTTCCCCAACAAACATGCTTCCCCATACACATTCGTCATTCTCCGATGTGTGTCCACCGGCGTTTGTCTTTCGTCAGCCAAGAAAGGAATAACTGCACGTTGGTTCTGTTTGGACGCATCTGGTAATAACTTTGCCACAGTTCCCGTTGCCGCACTGAACGCACGTACCTCGGCAAGACACGACTGCCACGCTACTCCCTTGCCTACGTGTCCGTGCTTATATACCCGCATCGGAGTCGCGCTACGTTGCATATACGCTGCAGCAACGGCCTCAAGCGGAAACGTTTTGATCACGCCTTGTATTTAAAAAAGTCAAGAAATGCGTTTAATTTAAGGCAGCCTGTACCGGTATTGAAATGAATCGTCACCAGACTGCTACATAATTAATCCCTTGGTTTGGAAAACAAATATAGTAGCACATTATTCTAATATGACCACGTTTGTGTATGGCCAACGTTGAATTTCAAAGTAGAAATACAAATCTATTACCGTAATGTCAAATAAGGGTGTATATTTCACGCACCATTTCCAGAAATGTGAAATATTATCTTCTATTATTATTATTACCATTAATAATATCATTATTATTGTATTGGTGATAGGTGGTCAGAGCATAAACTAACAAATTTAAGGTCACGCAAACCAAATAAATCGAGTCAAAATTTATAGTTTTAAGTATTGGGGATTTGAAATTTAACACTGCACTGCAACAACAGTAGATTTTAATGGGGGTGAAGTTAGTCCTTTAGGAGCATCAGTTAGTGATGAACCGCCTTTCCTTATCCTCATGGTTGTCTAATTTCTTGAGAGAAAATCTTGTAGGAACTCCATTAATCATAATAATAGTTTACTTAGAACACAACTATTTTAGAACGCTTTTACAAAACTTCCAACTAACAAATCTAGTAATGTTGAGTAGAATTGTATGTTTCATGAAGTATTTTTAGAGAAATATATGTAAAATATTTTGCTTTCATTGCTTTATAAAATGATTTCTTCTTTGGCAGGGATACTAAAAGAAGTTTATTATGTAGGGATACATTCCTTCAAGGGCAAAATTCCCTTCATCTCCCTGTTTATTCGCGCCCTGTTGATGTCCATATAAGCCGTACTTCAGAATATAAGCATTCGCGATAACAAGAACGACAACACATATTTACTCGTGAAATAAATTATTTTACTAGTTTATTCGTTGCACAGTGACTAGCATTCATGGCTGTCACTTCAGAGGCCCGGGTGCGATTTCCGGCTCTGCCAAGAAATTTAATTCTTGTTTGAAGGCTGGAACAGAATACACTCAGCCCCGTGAGGTAGAATTGAGAAGAGGCAATTTCTTCCTCAGCCATCCTGAAAGTATTTTCCCGTTGTTTCCTCACTTCTACTGCAGGCAAATGCCGGGATGGTACCTAACTTAAGGCTACAGCCGATCCTACTTTACTTACTAATACACACACCACTACAGACATCACAGGGACACAGATTATCAGGCAAATTCTACACACAGCCAAGTAGATGGGCCTACATGATTCAAGCCACTGATTTCCGGACTTGTATCAACTCTCCATCGCAGTCGTGATGAACGACGTATCGCACACGGCTCTGCTGCGGATTAAATAATTATAAGGTATGATGCTGTAACTGTTCCGTGCACGAGCTAGAAGAACCTTGGTCAGAAGTCTCGTGTACTTGTGAAACTTGGGACGTTCAGGTTGTCTGAGAATCTGTGTTATTGTGGTGTCTGTAGCAGTGTGTGTATCTCTAACTTGAAGGAATACGTGCGTGGGGATAATCCACTCACAGAATGATCCTTTTCTTTATTCGTGAGTTGGATCTTAAAGACAACGAAAGTTAGGAAGGGCATTTGAAACATTGGGATCAGTTCTATTCTTATATCAGGTAGCTCCCGAGTGTGACGACAGGATTATTGATTCCGATTGTTTAGGTGACGGTGAACTGCTCTTGCCATCTGGCGGTCACTAGGAGAACTTGGTCAATGCCTACCTGATTGCTCTGATTGCTGTGGGGGAAGAGAGCGCTGGTTCCTTTTGAACATGATGATACAAGTTTCTGTGACATTCCAAAAACTGTTGTTGTTGACTTTTTAGGGTCTTTGTGACATCGTGGTCATGTAGCGTTGTAGCCCCCTGTAGAGGGGTGTGTGTGTAGAATTTGTCCGATAACCTGTGTCAATGTAATGTATGTACTAGTGTGTGTATTTGTAATTGAGATAGGATTTGGGTAGGAAGCGGCCGTGGCCTTATGTTAGGGTGCTTACACACCCACAGGCAGTTACCTTCGTAGTCCTACAATCTACTATGGAGGACCCCAATAATGGACATAAAAAGTCAGATATATTTTTAGAAAATAATTCTTTAACGTTTGGAGAGAAAAGGAATGAAAGAGAGAGAGAAAGAAAGAAAGATAAATAAATAAGTAAATAAATAAATAAATAAATAAATAAATAAATAAATAAGAAACTCCCCTGTTGTAGACTGTCGACTATAGTACATTATGCAACGAGCCTATGATGGCAAATAATTTCCATACGAGTGTCTTAATTACCATTATAGGCGAGTTGCAAACGACTGTTTATGTTCGACGATAATTATAACTTTATTATATGTTTTAACATAAATATTCATAAATATCTGTGAGATTCAGTAACTTCAGTTAGTGAACAGAGCGCGCTGGGTGGTTTGCTGACTGAACAGAGAGCATGCGTGGGTCAAAGAATTTCGAAAGCAGAGACCATATATTTTGCTTGGCAATGCTATTGTTTACAGCCTGCATTATGTCTAGTGCCGATCAGAACTAGCATTCACTAATATTGTCACTGAAGTCGTTTGAAAGCAATGCGCTGTGTAGAAATTGGTGTTGGGGATATTAAGGTACAGTGCTATTTCTTGTCTCATATTCGCCAGTTTATTTACGCGAACATATGGACGGTGCACTTTCCATGTCGGTAATTTATGTAGAAGGATGCTGTGTTGCTAACTTCTGGACGTAGATTCATACATTTCTTGCATATGTCATAGTATTTTCTTGTTGCCGTAAAGGTTCGTGCTGATTTTGTCTTTGTGTTTGGGATTGTAACTACAATGGTTGATTCGATATCCAATTTGAACCCTCAAATCATGTAATTCATGTCCGACATGTTGGATTTTGAGCGCATACGCGAAGCTATCCTTACCTAATTGGTCAATGAATGAGCTCTGATTGGCTGCAGAAACTGTTTCATAATGAAGAACAGTGTTATCATGACCCTCATTATGATACAGTTTTCTGACATATAATATTTACATTTCGACATCGTCGAACATAAACACCATTACGAGACGTCCAATGAGGGTGTGGCTAGGGTACCGCAAAATTTACTATTTTAATTTAAATGAAACAAATGATATCACGCCGTAGTCCAATGGTATTCAAGCACAGACCAGGTACCTGCAATTTTGGTGAGCCTCAATTCAAGTCTTGGCAGTAAAAACGGCAAATTTGAGTGTGATTCGTCCTACGATTTTTACACTCTTCAAGGAAAGTGTTGTACCTAACTTGAAATTCCAGGAAACCTATCGACATCCCAGACAATAATTTTACTTGGACACACTGCTGTACTGTACATAGAGTCATACAGTAACACAGGTTGTCAGACATTAACCCGACATGGGACTGATCCACGACAATCCAAGGCCCAAAATGAAACAGCATCAATATATCTGTACCTAGGAGGTACAGGACACTATGTCACATTTACTAAATTTTACCGGAGAGCAGTTTGAAGATGATTTACTCAGTTCTCCCTTAATATTCTCGCCTGTTAGTAGCATTTTTGTAACAAAATTTTAACTGTGTTTCTTTAGTTCACAGAAAATCCACCAGACTGTGCAGAAGTATGCATCACTATGACCAGACGATATGTATACCTTAGCGGCTTCGGTGACATAGTTGGTAGCATGCTGACCTGCTGTGCTCAAGATAGCGGGTTCAAACCCGGCCGAAGTCGTCGGATTATTTTAAGAGCGTCAACATCCTTCAGTATGCCTTTCTTCGGAGGGGAAGAAAAGCCGGCGGTCCCATGTCATAGATTTATTGCATGTAAAAGATCCTTCCACAGACTAAACTTGTGTGGAGCTAAATTTCTAGGTTAGATTTCGTTGTAACGCTCTATCACAGTTCCAACCTTGGTTGGTTGGTTCCTCAGTTTAGGGGTTGCCAGAACGCGGTCATGCAGCCCCGTGTACTTTGGGTTTGTGTAGACTCTGCCTGATAACCGGTGTTAATTGTGATGGCTGTATTAGTGTGTGTATCTGTTTTTTAATTTAAGTAAAAACTACAACGTAGAATTTTTCAAATAGTTCCTACTTTAGCCACCAAACGCCACCGTCAACGACTACTAGGCCTAGTTCAGAACTTAGCTACTAGGCGCCTCTTGGCAACGAACGTAGAAACCTAAGAGCGTTGTTTACATTCTTAACCTTTCAAATTTAGCTTCACACAGGTGTAATTAGTGGAATGATTTTTAACATGCCATAAATCTATGACATGGGACCGCCGGCTTTACTTCCCCTCCGAAGGAAGGCATACTGAGGGATTTTTAACGCTCTTAAAAAATCCGACGGTTTCGGCCGGGTTTGAACCAGCTATCTTGGGCATAGAAACTCATCATGCTACCGACTACGTCACCGAAGCCGCCAGTTCCAACCTTCACCACTAAGTATCATTAACATCTGGTAGCGAATGTTCAAACTACTTGAAATTGAACGGAACTTGTAGCTCACCCTAGGGGTGTCCGCTTGAAGCAGCTACAGCCTCTGGCGAGCCGAACATGTCCTCGGAAACTCCCAGCAATAAAAGCCATACGATAAATAAATAAAATAAATAAAAGTGAAAGTGGACTAGTGTTCCGTTCAAAGCATGTAATTTTCCCAATTCTTGATGTAGGACATGGTGTTGTATACCTCTGTGTAGAGGAGAAGAAACCCATAAAATCGTGCTAATAAACCCATTTTGGTGAAAAATGGACATAGTGTCCTATACCTCCTAAGTATAGATTATAATACTCCCCTTAGAACAATTTAAGCGACACAGACCAAATCCCCAGTTCAAGGATCCTGGCACGTCCATATGTCTATCCTGCTCATACTCGTCGAGATCATTACTAGAACAAAGCTGCACTAATACTGTCACCAGTAGAGCTTTAACCATTCTTTATTTCATGGCTGTCCAAATGCAATGCTGGAATTCACTCCTCGCTGAAGCACCGAGCTTTCCCCTACCACACGTCACAGGTTTCTCCACCGTGGGTCCGCATTCTTCATTCCCTCGCAGCATACGGTGCCTCGTGCGACCGTGTTAGGATTGCGTTTACGCCATTTATGAACAAAGATAATAATCGGAAGAAGACAAAAACTTCATGTAACCTGTAATTTAATTTACCTTGGTAATCAAAGCAGCCTATTTGTGCAATAATACTTCAATTGTTAGGAGGCGTGACAGTGCAGTGGTCAAGATGCTTGCCTCTCGCCAAGCTTCGATCCCTGGTCAATGCACGCGAGATTTCCGAATTGAACAGGCACGTCCTGTGGGTCGGATTCCAAGTAAACATGGGCCCGTCTCATATGATCGCGAGATTAAAATTCATGTAAAACTAGAAGCTCCCTTTACACCCTAATTGCCCGAAATACTTGTCGTGCCACGTTATGTTGTTGGAGTAACATGGTGATCACTTTCGTGATACTTTCAATGTTTAGCTTGGCCCATTTGTCGGTCAAATGTTGTTTCTTGTTACCGAGATCCCCGAATGGTAATTATTTCTTTGTAAATGTATTAATTGCTTAAACCAAATGCATAATCTTGTTATCAATCACCTATTCATAGATATCATAGTTCTCACCTTGAGTGTTCCAGTCGCTCGCTACCTCAAGCTTCCTCACTCCCGGCCTACACGGCATCTACTGGTTAATCTGCTGTCTGCTGCGCAGGGTCGACTGACGTCACCCTGACTTTCGTTCGACCAATGGCAGGTCTTTGTCTGGTCGGGCAATCTCCAGCTTCGAGATTGTTCCATGATCACTATTTAAGACGCCACTCGCTGGCGTTCTTCACCACTTCTGATCAATCATCACTTCTGATCACTTCAACCTGCTGGTCACCGCTACTGCATCTCATGACACCATTGCTAGTCTCTACGCTACCTAGCAGTTACGTCACTAGATCTGCACCCTGACGTATTGCTCAAGATGACAAGAATAATTGCCAGATGTCGTACTCTTCAAGCCGTACCTTAGATGGGGTACTTTGATTCGTCTTTCGAAGTAGCTGCAGACCTTTCGGCCGCCAACGAATTTTCAAAATGCTACTGGATCACCACTTGGACGCTATAAGTGTCATTCCTTCGCAAGAGAAGAAGAGAGAGTTGACCTTTTTATCAATTGTGTACTTATCTCTAGGCCATGTACGCCTCCTTCAGAAGAAACTGTGAGGACTTCTTAATCAACGCTTATGCTAGCTGGAACTTTTAAGGAGCTGGCTCTTCAACCCTTTGAGAAGATAAGTTCAATTTTATGAAGAATTTAAATCATACTAGTTATCTTACACTCTTAATCAGTTTTATGGTTCTTTTTTATACGGTGCCTTTTTTATGTCAAGCTCAACTTCTCTCGAATTAAGCAAGCTTGTTTCATTGGCATTTCCTTAGTCTGGGTTTCTGTTATCAGGCCCTCACACTTTGTTCCATTTATAATTATTCATTTCTGTGATAAGCACTTAAGTGCAATTTGTTTATTGGTTATAAATGTATTATTAGAAATAAACATTGTTAATGTGTGGTTACCTACATTGGTTTTCTAGTGATGTATTTCATGCCCACTACCCCGCACCGCTTCAGTCTAATTTTCTTGACCAATTGTAGTTATTTTGTCCAGGCTCTCGCCTGATGCGTTCTCCCGTATGGGGAAGTTTTAGGGCAGAACTTAACTCCATATTTTTGGTGCCTCACCCCCGGGAATCATATTTGTTGCACCCTGGGAATGTTACAAGTTTCATATCTTGAATTTCACATTAACAATTTTTGTTCATTGTGTTTCAACACTAATTCACATTGTAAGTTTCAGCCTGAGGCGCATGTTCAGCAGAGGAGGAGAGAAACGTAAGCTAAGCCGGTTTCTTCCGCATCAGACTAAACCTTACTACCTAGCAAGCTGTCATCCTCTGGCTTCCAGTACTCGAAGTCACAACATTGACGTGAGTAATAAACAACTTTTAACATGCCTAACCTTGATGAAAAACTCAGCAACGCCAGAGCCTCTTGTAAGGGCAAGCTCACACGGTTTCGTACTTTCTTAACGAAGCTTGAATCCCAAGAGCGTAATCTTGACATAATTTCGCAGAGGCTTAAGAATTATGAAAAAGCCTTTGAGAAATATGATGAGATACAATGCAGTATAGAAACTCAGCATCCGGACCAGCAAAGTGATAGGTTGGAAGTTGAAAAATTATACTATCAGGAATTTGCTGAAGCTAAACAGCTTATTAGGGCTTTAACTTTAAAAGAAAAACAAGAAGATCAAACTTCTGCAGCATCTTCTACATCTTCTTCACGCATTATACTACCCAAATTAGAAATACCCAAATTCACTGGTAAGGACATTTTTTGAATTATTCAATTCTTTAGTACATGAGAATACTTCTATACCAGTAATTCAAAAATTTCACTACTTGCGTCTGGCAGTTCAAGGCAACGCACTTAACCTGATTCAAGCACTTTCTTTGACCAGTGATAATTATGAAGTTGCTCTGAATCTTCTTAAGGATAGATATGGGAACATTCGTTTATCTATTCAACGCCATATACAAAGCTTATTCGAGTTACCTAACGTGCAAGCAGATAACTGTTTATCACTTCGTAAGTGGATTGACACTGCAGAGCTACACGTCAGAGCATTGTCCAATTTTAAACCAACCTGTAAATCACTGGGATTTATTTCTAGTTCACCTCATTTCTGCAAGATTGGATGCAAATACATTAAAAGCCTGGGAAACAGAACTTTCCCAGAATTTGTAATGCACTTATGAGGCGATTATCAACTTTTTGAAGGCTAGAAGCCAAGTCTTTTCCGCCATAGCTAATCAAAAAACTAGTAGTTCAGATTCAAAAGCCTTCTCAAAGGATAAGGTTAGCAGTTCTAATCAAAGAATTTTAAGATCACAGGCTCTTCCTGTTGATGCTCGGTCACCTAACCAAATGCAAACGTGCGGTCTGTGTCAGCAATCGCATAATTTATACAATTGTGATGAATTTAAATCTTTATCAGTAGATGAAAGACGAAAGTTCATTACGAACAAAAAACATTGTTTCAACTGTTTGTCAGGAACGCATATGTTAAACAATTGCCGTTCCCAACGTTTATGCTTTCATTGTAAGGCTAGACACCATTCCCTTTTGCACATACATGAAAGATCACGGTTATCAGGACCAAGCAGTTCCAATACCAAGTCTAATTCTGAGACTTCTCAAAATAATGCGCAGTCGTATGCTGAAAGTTCTACCTCGCTTGGCAAAGTCCAGGTTTTATTATCTACCGTGCTGGTTCTATTGAAAAATTCTCACGGGAAATGGGTATCTGTCAGGGGATTATTAGACAATGCCGCTACCAACAATTTTATTAATGAATCTTTGGTACAAAAGTTAGGCCTCCCAAAACATCCTACCTCAATAGAGGTTACAGGAATAAACTGCTCTAAATCGCAATCCTTAAGCTTTGCTAAAGTGGATCTGAAGGACTCTAATAATCTTGGTACGCAGTTGCAATTAGATTGTTTGATTATCAAGTCTATAGGCAACAATATTCCTGGCACTTCTTATCCTATTCAAAGTTGGAATATCCCGAATTTTGTCCAGCTAGCTGACCCTCATTTCAACAGAGCTTCGCCCGTAGAGCTTCTTTTCAGCTCAAGCGTATTTTGGCAATGTCTTCATTCCAATAAAGTAAAAATTGCTCCTAATGTTTTCTTCCGCGAAACTGATTTTGGTTGGATCGCTACTGGCCAAATATACCGTAATCCTATTCAAACTGTATCGAATTGTTTTTTTGTTGGTACCGATTTGAGTCAAGAGCTAACCAAGTTCTGGGATCTTGAGAATGTTCAGGCTACTTCTTCTTCTTCTAACGAAATTTGTGAAAAGTTATACAAGGAAACCACTGTCCGTACTGCTGAAGGCAGATTTATAGTAACTCTTCCACGTATTCCTAATCCTCCCGCCATTACGGGCTCGCATTCCAGAGCACTTAGGGCACTATTTGCTATTGAAAATCGGTTCAAACAAGATGCTTCTGTTAAAACTCAGTATGCTTCCTTTATGGAGGAATACGAATCATCCAATCACGTGGAGGTAATTTCTAAATCAGAAGAAATTGACCATCCTTTAAATGAAATAGTTTATCTAAATCATCACCCGGTATGGAAAAATTCCTTAACACAAGACAATATAAGAGTAGTTTTCAATGGCTCATCACCAGATTCCAATGGAGTCTCTTTAAATGATACCTTGCAATGTGGTCCCGCGATTCAAACAGATCTCACCTCTGTTTTGCTTAATTTTCGACGGTTTCCTATTGCTGTAATCTCAGATATTAAGCAGATGTACCGGCAGATTCTCGTAAATTCTGAGCAGCAAGATCTGCAAAGAATATTGTGGCGCGATGAGAGTTCCAAACCCATAAAGATATTTAGATTGAAGACTGTGACATATGGCCTGAAGCCTTCAGCCTTTCTTGCGATTCGGTCTCTCCACATGTTAGCCGAGCAAGATGGTCATCTGTATCATCCTTTGGCCTCTGAGTCATTAAAAACGGCATTTTATGTTGACGATTTCTTGTGCTCTTTCCCTAATATTTCTGAAGCACTCCTTGTGTGCGAAGATTTGAAATCCCTGCTCCTAGGAGGTGGTTTTCCGCTCCATAAATGGACTTCAAATTCTACTGAATTTATATCAAAATTTTCATCAGAGGTCCCAGTTGATGAATTTGTTGCTATTCCTACTGATGAAGCAGCCGTAAAAGCATTGGGTGTTTTATGGTGTCCTTCTTCTGATACCTTCTCTTATCAGGTACATTTCTCAGAATCTCCCCCTGTAACGAAGAGACAAGTTCTGTCAGAAATCGCAAAGATCTTTGATCCTTTGCAATATATTGCTCCTATAGTTATTGTTGCAAAAATGTTCTTGCAAAAGCTTTGGTCATTAAAATCAGACTGGGATGAAAATCTCCCCCTTCCTCTTGTAGAAGAATGGTTAGAGTATCGCAGCAGTTTGCTGGATCTCTCCAAGGTTTTTATACCCCGCCTTTTAATTTCTAATCCCTTATACCAGCAGTATGACCTGCATGTATTTTCTGATAGTTCAGAACGGGCTTATGGCTGTTGTGCATACATAGTAGGACATTCCTCAGCCACTTTCCCTGGATTTTCTAATTTAGTGTGCGCTAAATCAAAAGTTGCTCCACTTAAAACGGTATCATTGCCGAGATTAGAATTATGCTCTGCTTTAATGGCAACAGAATTAGCTACTAAACTAAATGTCAGTTTAAAGTTAAAATTTTCCCGCACATTTTTTGGAGCGATTCTTCTATTGTATTAGCTTGGATTTCCAAGCCTTCTTCTCATTGGAATACCTTTGTGGCAAATAGCGTTTCTAAGATTCATGAAGTCTCTCATTCTGAACAATGGAGACATGTTCCTAGCCGTGAAAACCCCGCGGATATAATATCACGTGGTTGCACGCCTAAAAAATTGATTTCCTCAGACCTGTACTGGAATGGTCCTCCTTGGATAAGTCAGGAATCATCTTGCTGGCCTCGCTTAGCTAGTCAATTTGCAGAAGAAATACCTGATGCCCGTAATGACCCTGTCACGTCGCATCTTACTTCTACTTCTACTAGTCTTTTTCATAGATACTCTTCATTTGATAAATTGATTCGTGTAGTGTCTTATATCTTCCGATGGAAATATTTAGTAATTGATCAACCATTGAAGCCTCAACCCTTTCTCACCAGAGTAGAGTTAGAATTTGCTACTTGCAAGATTTTGTTACTTGTTCAGCAGGAAGTATTTGCTCCTGAAAAGCAAGCTCTTATAAGTGGTAAAGATTTGCCCAAGTCTAGCAGGCTTTCACCACTCACTCCTTTTCTAGACCAGGACGGCATAATACGTGTGGGTGGAAGATTAGCTATGTCTAGTTGTAAGGATGGGAAAAAGCATCCCATCATCCTTCCTTCAAAGCATCCTATCACTACCCTTATAATAAAAAAGTTTCATTATAAACACCTTCATGCTGGCACTCGCACCTTGCTCTGTCTAATTCGTGAACTCTACTGGATCATCAATGGCGTTCATGAGGTTTCTTCTGTTGTCAAAAAGTGTATACCTTGCTTTAAGGTTAAACCACGGCCCGCCACGCAGATTATGGGCAATTTACCTCCATTTCGTTCAGAACCTAGTAAGCCCTTCGCTCTTACTGGGATCGATTACGCTGGTCCTTACGTATATCAGACCAATCCCTCTTCATCTAAGCGCAAAATCTTAGGTAAACACTTCATCTCGTTATTTTTATGTATGGTGACGGGAGCTATCCACCTTGAGTTGGTTACGAACGCTTCTGTATCTTACTTTTTGGCCGCCTTTTCTAGATTTGCTGCTAGAAGGGGTGTCCCATCTGAAGTCTTTTCAGATAATGCAAAGATTTTTGTAAGTGCTTCTGATCTCTGGAAAAAAAGTGTTGAGTTCCCCTTCTGCTAAAGAAACAATTTCCAACTTTTCCTATTCTAAAGGTTTCAAATGGCATTTCACCCCGCCTTATGCTCCCCATCATGGGGGCCGATGGGAGTCCTGCATCAAACTTACTAAAAGACAGCTTAAGAAAACTCTTGGTCCTACCATACTTTCTTATGAGGAATTCAACTCTTTAATTATTCAAGTCGAAGGTATTGTAAATTCCAGACCTCTGACTCCTCTTTCAAACGATCCTAAGGATCTTTTACCTTTAACACCCAGTCACTTCCTGATTGGCTGTTCGCTTGCTGCTACTCCGCCTTTGCTGGTTCGACGCTGTGATCCTAACCTACCTATCTTTTGGAGAAAAGTAGAATCTTTGCGCTGTTCTTTTTGGCGCCGTTGGAAGTTAGAATATCTCAGCTTGCTAAATAGGCGTGAGAAATGGCGGCTTCCTCAACCAGATGTACGAGTGGAGGACATGGTTCTTCTTCGAGACCCATCTCCACCTCTCGTGTGGAACCTAGGCAGAGTTATTCACTGCCACTTTGGCCGTGATAAACGCGTCAGAGTTGTTGATGTTTTAACTAGTAAAGGTCTTTATCCTAGACCCATCTCTGCTATCTCTGTTTTGCCTTTCGAGTCTTAGTTTCTCCTCGTCTGTTATCCATGTTTTGCTTTGACTGATTCTTTTGTTTGTTTTCATTCGGAGTTCTCGGAGCATGATCACTTTCGTGATACTTTCAATGTTTAGCTTGGCCCATTTGTCGGTCAAATTTTGTTTCTTGTTACCGAGATCCCCGAATGGTAATTATTTCTTTGTAAATATATTAATTGCTTAAACCAAATGCATAATCTTGTTATCAATCACCTATTCATAGATATCATAGTTCTCACCTTGAGTGTTCCAGTCGCTCGCTACCTCAAGCTTCCTCACTCCCGGCCTACACGGCATCTACTGGTTCATCTGCTGTCTGCTGAGCAGGGTCGACTGACGTCACCCTGACTTTCGTTCGACCAATGGCAGGTCTTTGTCTGGTCGGGCAATCTCCAGCTTCGAGATTGTTCCATGATCACTATTTAAGACGCCACTCGCTGGCGTTCTTCTCCACTTCTGATCAATCATCACTTCTGATCACTTCAACCTGCTGGTCACCGCTACTGCATCTCATGACACCATCGCTAGTCTCTACGCTACCTAGCAGTTACGTCACTAGATCTGCACCCTGACGTATTGCTCAAGATGACAAGAATAATTGCCAGATGTCGTACTCTTCAAGCCGTACCTTAGATGGGGTACTTTGATTCGTCTTTCGAAGTAGCTGCAGTCCTTTCGGCCGCCAACGAATTTTCAAAATGCTACTGGATCACCACTTGGACGCTATAAGTGTCATTCCTTCGCAAGAGAAGAAGAGAGAGTTGACCTTTTTATCAATTGTGTACTTATCTCTAGGCCATGTACGCCTCCTTCAGAAGAAACTGTGAGGACTTCTTAATCAACGCTTATGCTAGCTGGAACTTTTAAGGAGCTGGCTCTTCAACCCTTTGAGAAGATAAGTTCAATTTTATGAAGAATTTAAATCATACTAGTTATCTTACACTCTTAATCAGTTTTATGGTTCTTTTTTATAAGGTGCCTTTTTTATGTCAAGCTCAACTTCTCTCGAATTAAGCAAGCTTGTTTCATTGGCATGTCCTTAGTCTGGGTTTCTGTTATCAGGCCCTCACACTTTGTTCCATTTATAATTATTCATTTCTGTGATAAGCACTTAAGTGCAATTTGTTTATTGGTTATAAATTTATTATTAGAAATAAACATTGTTAATGTGTGGTTACCTACATTGGTTTTCTAGTGATGTATTTCATGCCCACTACCCCGCACCGCTTCAGTCTAATTTTCTTGACCAATTGTAGTTATTTTGTCCAGGCTCTCGCCTGATGCGTTCTCCCGTATGGGGAAGTTTTAGGGCAGAACTTTACTCCACATAGTCACGTCCCCAGAGACAAACGCAGTTTCGCAAAATACACAAATCTGGCCCCGCACCTCTCCGAACCGCTCTCCGACAAGCTTGTCTAAGGTATTTACGACTGTACCTTAGGCATATCATAATCTAGTCTATCATCAGCTACAGTCAATCCACTCCCATCATTTTCCACAGCTCATGATTCTTGGCCAGTTGCTCCCTACTCTCTGCAAATGCTCTGATCTCATGTGAGGTCCAACTCAAGGACGTTTACAGCCAAGAGGAACCCATTTTAAGACTTCATGTCTGTTTTTCTTGCAATGTTACTTGTTCAGCTGCACTTACTCTATTTGACAGCTCCTAAGATGTCATTCACACAATTTTGACATTTAATCTAGGCATTGATCTTCCTGTATTTGCGGGTTATTCCTAACATGGTACTTTCCTTGCTTTCTGGACTACTTTGTGATTTTGGGTAGCTTCAACATCTAGACTCTAAGTCCCACATTCATATTGTTACGGCTGTGAGTTTGTTTTGTCGCCTCGCCGCGTTGAGTCACAACTGCCCCAGGGCTGGGCTGTGTCCTGCCTCGTGTATTGCGTGCGCCTTATGCAACAGGGCTACTAGGACAAAGGGATGGTCCAGAATGTTCGTGACCCAGCAAGTGAAGGAAATCTCTAGAAGCCGTGTGTCCTGGACGATTCTAGAATTCATTGAGTCACCAGCCTGCTATATAAGCGGCATCAAAGTGAGGGGCCGGGGCTTTCTGTGGGTGTGTGTTTCTGAGCTAGTGCGTGTTTTTCCTGAGCGACAGAAGTGTGGTGACGAAGTGCCGTGCGAGTTATGAAATCCAGTGACATTGTTTCTCCCAGCTTGTGAACAGCCTGCAGCAAGTGATCGTAAGTAACTGTAGTCGGTGTACAATAAGGGAGAGGAGCAGGTAGTTTCTGTCAAGGCCACCGTACTCATTAGGACGGATTAACTTCTGTGGTCTGTTGACAAGTGAAAGGGCCAAGAGCGCTCAAGGAAGAGACTTGAGGAAACTGGAGTAAGGTTCCAATTGCTTGTATTTACTGATGAGTAGTGTAATTTTCTGGCCGCAATAAAGTTAATTATTTCTTTAAGCAGTAATTGCTGTTGTGCTTTGTACCCACCGTAATCCAGTTAACAAAAGTGCCACTAGGGGGGTGGCACGTAACAACTGGTGTCAGAAGCCGGATTACGAACTCAAGCACAAGCACAACACCTGACGGTCCTGGTTTCAAAACCCGAGCAGGTCATTTTTTAAAATTTTCCTGTGATTGCATGCTCCTTACAAGACAAACATCTAAAATGGAAGAGCAATTCGCAGCATTGCTAGAAAAGTTAAATGGCATGGAAACCAAGATGGAAGACGGCCAGAAGAAATTAGCCAAAGACCTGAAGGATGACCTGAAGAAGATGGAAGACGGCCAGAAGAAGATGGAGGACGGCCAGAAGAAGTTAGCCGAGGACCTAACTGTCAAACTAGAAGACGGCCAGAAGAAGTTAGCCGAGGACCTAATTGCCAAACTAGAAGACGGCAGGAAGAATTTAGCCGAGGACCTAACTTCTAAATTAGAAGACGGTCAGAATAAGTTAGCAGAGGACCTAACCGCCAAATTTCTGGATGGCCAGAACAATCTGGAAGAGTGTCTGCTGACGAAATTAGAGGAAAGCCAAAGGAAATTAGAACAGGGCCTACGTGAGGATGTCGCAGCAGTGGAAAAGAAGTTCGACGCCCTACAAGTGGAAGTTGCCGAGCTGCGCCAACGCCCGCTGATGGGGGTGGAGGAGAAATTCAACGCCTTGCAAGTGGAAGTTGCCGAGTTGTGCCAACGACCGCTGATGGGGGTGGAGGAGAAATTCAACGCCTTACAAGTGGAAGTTGCCGAGCTGTGCCAACGCCCGCTGATGGGGGTGGAGGAGAAATTCAACGTCTTACAAAAGGAAGTTGCCGAGCTGCGCCAACGCCCACTGACGGGGGGGGGGGAAGATAAATTCAACGCTCTACGAGAGGAAGTTGCCGAGCTGCGCCGACGCCCGCCCACCGTTACACCGGGAATATCAGGAACGGGACATAGCAGAGTGACGCCCCCAACCTTCGACGGAAAGGTCCCGTGGAGCACCTACTTACGTCAGTTCGAGGCGGCCTGTTCCATAAATAACTGGAACAACACAGAAAAGGCTACAGCTCTCATTGTAGCGCTGAGAGGTGACGCCCTTAACGTCCTTCAGGCCATCCCGACTGGATCCCAGGACTACGCTTCACTGATCGCCCATATGGAGTCCCGATATGGAGATAGCCATCTTCAGCATCCTACCAGATGCAGCTCCGGACCCGGGTACAGAAGAACGCGGAAACCCTGCAGGAGTTAGAGATGGACATCGCACGCCTCGTAAGGCTCGCCTACCCAACAGCGCCGGCCGACTTTCTGGAGCAGATAGCGACGCAGACTTTCACCGACGGGCTACGGGACTCGGACACTCAACAGGCGCTGCGACTCGCGCGCAATAAGACCCTGACAGATGCGCTGAGCCACGCACTTGAGTTTGAGACGGCAAAACAGGCATCCAGAATGCACGCGCGGGTGCGTCAAGTGGACGTCGACGAACCAGTAAAAACCAACGAGACCAAGCCCCTGGCCGACAAATTAATGGAGGCGCTAAGCCGTTTCTTCGATAGTCGCGGCACCACCAGCAACGACACAGCCGAAGGCAACCGGAGAGGCGGCCCGGAAGAGGACTACCGACCTGCTGGACCTGCGGTAAGAAAGGCCACCTGAGCAAGGACTGCGGCGATCGCCGCCGCCGAGGGTATCCGACGGGAAATCAGTCGTCTGAAAACCGCGCGACCCAGGGAAACGAGTATTAGCCAGCCTTGGGGGGCAAAGGTTGGCTTGTGACAGTCGTCAAGCCCCGGCAGTCCAGGTTCGTGTGACGAAGTTACGGAGGGACAATAGCAGCCTGATGGTCGACGGAGTCGTCAACGGAGAGAGCTGGCCCATGCTAATCGACACGGGAGCATCGAGGACCATCGTCAGTCCCACCGTGATCCCGAAGTGGAGAGTGCAACCCACACAAAGGAACCTCCAGCTAATAACCGCGACCGGAGAGACCGCACCGGTACATGGCGAAGCATCACTGGAGTTCGTCATTGGTCGACGGGCAATAAAGCATCCAGTGCTCGTGGCTGACGTATCAAATGACGTGATCAACGGACTGGATTTCCTGGACCAGAACATCATCTTGGATCTGAGTACCAACACTCTGCACTTCGGAGGTGAGGAACTTGCTTTGCAACCGGCGCACGAGTCCATCACCGCACGACGAGTAAGGCTGAGAGAAGACGTCATCGTTCCCGCCAGGACGGAGGTCAGTGCTGCCGTAATTGTCGACGGAAATGCTGAGGGATTAGCGGCTGTTATCGAGCCAAAATATGAGGACATCCAGAGAAACGGATTGCTAGTTGCCAAGACTCTCATCAACACGACGTCTCGGCCGTACGTCCGCCTGTCCAACCTGAACGACTACGACATTACGGTTCACCGGGACACCAACCTAGGAGTCTGCGAGCCCGTTACCTGGATTGCCCGCATCACAGATACGACAGACGGACACCCGCAGACGGACAACCGAAGAAGACGCACACTGCCAGAAGAACTACAGAAGCTGTACCAAGGATCCCAGGACCATTTAGACGAGGAACAATCACGCCAACTTCAGGACCTGCTACGCGAATTCCAGGACGTCTTCTCCGTGGGGAGCAACGACTTCGGAAGGACAAGCTTGGTATAGCACAGAATCGACGTTGGGGACAGCGCACCGATTAGGGCCCCATTCCGACGAGTCCCGCTCGCCAAGCAAGCTGAAGTCGACCGGATGGTAGAAGAGATGAAGGTGCAAGGGGTGATCGAGCCATCACATAGTCCTTGGAGTTCTCCGGTCGTGCTAGTGAAGAAGAAGGACGGTTCAACCAGGTTCTGCGTGGATTACAGGCGGGTGAATGACGTCACGAAGAAGGACAGCTACCCTCTACCCCGGATCGACGACACCCTGGACACCATATCAGGGTCGAGATGGTTCTCCACCTTGGATTTGAAGAGTGGCTACTGGCAGGTGGAGGTCCATCCTATGGACCGCGAGAAAACTGCGTTCTCTGTGGGCAGCGGGCTCTGGCAGTTCATCGTCATGCCATTCGGTCTGTGCAACGCCCCTGCGACCTTCGAAAGGCTAATGGAGTCCATTCTGAGGGGACTACACTGGAAGACCTGCCTGGTCTACCTAGACGACGTCATCGTTCTGGGGAGAAGCTTCGATGAGCACTACAGCAACCTGAAGGAGATCTTGTTGAAGCTACGGGCTGCCCAGCTGAAGTTCAGCCCCAAGAAGTGTCAGCTCTTCCCGAAGCGGGTCCAGTACCTTGGGCATATCGTCTCCGAGGAAGGGGTGCGCACCGACCCAGAGAAGACCACAGGTGTGAGGGAGTGGCCAGTTCCGAAGGACAAGTCCCAACTACGAAGCTTCCTGGGACTCTGCACTTATTACCGCCGCTTCGTGAAAGGATTCGCCGACATCGCCAAACCTTTATATCGACTGACTGAGAAGGACCAACTCTTCACTTGGACAGCAGAATGCCACAGTGCCTTCGAACAACTCAAGCAGGCTCTGTGCACCGCGCCTATTCTGGCCTACCCCAGACCTGGAACAAGGTTCATCGTCGATACCGATGCCAGCGACTTTGGCATAGAGGGAATCCTGTCGCAAGTAGTGGACGGCGAGGAGAGAGTAGTGGCCTACTTCAGCAAAGCCTTGTCAAAGCCAGAGTGGAACTACTGCGTCACCAGGAAGGAACTGCTCGCCATCGTGAAGACCATCGAACACTTCCACAAGTACCTGTACGGGCAAGAATTTCTCATCAGGACCGACCATGCATCCCTGCGGTGGCTCCTGAACTTCAAACAGCCCGAGGGTCAACTCGCACGGTGGTTAGAGAGGCTTCAACAGTACAACTTTGAGATTCAGCACAGGAAAGGCCAACTGCATTCTAACGCCGACGCCCTGTCACGAAGACCGTGCCCCGAAGACTGCAACTTCTGTGCCCGAAGGGAGGAGAACACCGGGATACAGTACCGAAGGACTACCGTGGAACTTCAAGGGAGCTGGAGCCGCGATTCTTTCACGCGGGCACAAGCAGAAGATGATGACCTGGGACTGATAGCCGAATGGAAGTGGGCCTGTGTCCCCAGACCCGGGTGGAACATTGTGAGTGACTGCAGCCCAAAGTTTAAGTCCTACTGGGCGCAGTGGGACTCGCTGGTTGTGAGGGATGGCCTCATATGCCGTACTTGGGAGAGCACCGACGGGAAGACATCTCGGGAACAAGTCGTCGTTCCAAAGGCTATGACGGAGGAAGTCCTGAAGGAAGTCCATGGAGGATCATCTGGTGGACACCTAGGGATAAAGAAGACCCTGGAGAAGCTGAGAGAGCGGTTCTACTGGACCGGATGCCGAACTGACGTGGAGAACCACTGCGCGAGGTGCCACGATTGCGCAGCCAGCAAGGGCCCTGGACGTAGACGACGGGGTCCACTGAAGACCTATAACGTGGGCGGCCCCATGGAGAGAGTGGCCATCGGTGTTGCTGGGCCATTCCCGTTGAGCGAGGCAGGGAACCGCTACATATTGGTCGTCAGCGACTACTTTACCAAATGGCCGGAGGCGTATGCGCTCCCTAACCAAGAAGCCGCGACGATCGCAGAGACCCTGGTGAAGGAATTCGTCAGCCGGTACGGAGTACCACTGGAGCTACACTCCGACCAAGGGAGGAACTTCGAGTCGCAGGTGTTCCAGAACCTATGCCAGCTGCTAGGAATCCGGAAGACAAGGACAACGCCGTTACACCCTCAGTCCGACGGGATGGTAGAGCGATTCAATCGCACCATCGAGAACCATCTCCGAATAGTCGTCAGCGAGCACCAGAGGGATTGGGACAAACATCTTCCACTATTTCTCCTGGCCTAGCACGCCACCGTGCATGAAGCCACCGGGTGCACACCAGCCCGGGCCATGTTTGGGAGGGAGCTTCGTCTACCTGTCGATCTTGCCTTCGGCCGACCTGGGAATGATCCGGTCCCAGTAAGCCAGTTTTGTCAAGAACTGGTCGACCAACTGGAGGACGTGCACGCGTTCGCGAGGAGGAAACTGCGGATCGAGACCGACCGAATGAAGACCCGATACGACCAACAGTCGGATGCCGGCGGATTTCACGTGGACGACCTGGTCTGGCTCTTCAACCCATTACGGAAGAAAGGCCTGTCACCCAAACTGCAGAAGTCCTGGGAGGGCCCGTACCGAGTCGTGAAACGGATCAACGATGTCGTCTACAGGATCCAGCGGAGCCCGAGGGCGAAGATGAAGATCGTGCATCGAGATCGCCTGGCAGCCTACGGAGGGACACAGACGGACCAATAATTGATCGGGACGATCAGCCCTTTAGGAAGGGGGTGGTGTTTCGGCTGTGAGTTTGTTTTGTCGCCTCGCCGCGTTGAGTCACAACTGCCCCAGGGCTGGGCTGTGCCCTGCCTCGTGTATTGCGTGCGCCTTATGCAACAGGGCTACTAGGACAAAGGGATGGTCCAGAATGTTCGTGACCCAGCCAGTGAAGGAAATCTCTAGAAGCCGTGTGTCCTGGACGATTCTAGAATTCACTGAGTCACCAGCCTGCTATATAAGCGGCCTCAAAGTGAGGGGACGGGGCTTTCTGTGGGTGTGTGTTTCTGAGCTAGTGCGTGTTTTTCCTGAGCGACAGAAGTGTGGTGACGAAGTGCCGTGCGAGTTACGAAATCCAGTGACATTGTTTCTCCCAGCTTGTGAACAGCCTGCAGCAAGTGATCGTAAGTAACTGTAGTCGGTGTACAATAAGGGAGAGGAGCAGGTAGTTTCTGTCAAGGCCACCGTACTCATTAGGACGGATTAACTTCTGTGGTCTGTTGACAAGTGAAAGGGCCAAGAGCGCTCAAGGAAGAGACTTGAGGAAACTGGTGTAAGGTTCCAATTGCTTGTATTTGCTGATGAGTAGTGTAATTTTCTGGCCGCAATAAAGTTAATTATTTCTTTAAGCAGTAATTGGTGTTGTGCTTTGTACCCACCGTAATCCAGTTAACAAAAGTGCCACTAGGGGGGTGGCACGTAACAATATGTAATTGCAGGGAGGACACACTGATCAACTGCGGTTAATTACTGTAGTATGGAATATTCTTAGTTTTCCAAAAAGTTCTTGACGGTGATATTAATCTTCTAGCAAGTTCTTCTTCAAAGCATCCTGTTGATGGTTCCAATTGCCCTAAATGTACATAGTGATCCATTGTTTCTATAAATTCAGAATTTATAATGATTTGCTTTTTGAGGCAATGCAGTTATAATAAACCGACTTTTTATCATTTTAAATGATCTTGTCGACTTCGTCGTTAAACTGGGGTCTGGCGTTACGTTACGGTGACGGGACGAAATGTACCCAGATACACTGAGGTGTGTGACGTCATAGTACTGCTTGGTGCATGTGTTCCCCGACAATCTCTACTTCGTTAGTATAAGACAAAAATCCCCGTTTCTTGGATGTCACGGGTAATCTCGAGAACCACTGGATGGATTTTGATGCGGTTTTCACCATTCTGTAAAGGATATCTCGGGGAAAGATTCTGTAGAAAATAATTTATGTGTGGTCAAAGGAAGCCAAGCAGTAACGAATTCAGTGAAAAAGTCGAAAACAAACTTGGCGTCCGTGCGCTTCTTAAGCTTACGCTGGGCAAACCGTTAAAAATATCAATATACTATGAGCGGAAGAATTGGTCAGCATGATAAGTTCTACAAAAAAGTCCGGGAGAGCATATCTCTATCAACAATACATCGCCCACTATAAGTGTTTTTAGACTGGATGGGAGGGGCACGTCCCCGCGCGCTCTGGTGAGCGTGACAGCATCCCGCGTTCTTGACCTTGCTTTGCCCTTGGCTTGCACTTGCCGTTCGCGAGTAATTTGAAACAAGATAAGCAAGATAAGTATTATGAAGATAATTTTCTGACATGTCAAGAGTCTTTGGGCCCCTTAAAACAACAATTATCATCATCATCATCACCAGCCTTTCTAGCATTTTTCAGCATTTGTAGCATTTAAAATGATACAAAGTCTAGTCTTTCAGACTGACTGTCACTTTTTAGTCTAACTATAATAATTGGTTGTAACCATTAATTAATTAATTAATTTATTGGAAGAATAACACATTTACCGCGCATGAAGTTAAGTTCATTGTATACATTGTATTGAAAACAGACAGAACAGCATTATAGTGAATAGCAATTATGCAGGTCATATATACCGGATTAGTCAGCTGCCCCTGATAATATTGTTTCATGTAGCCCAACTAACGCGTGTTGTCAGGAAGGTCGATGTTTATCTGCTTACATCCCGTATTGCACTAATGCACTGCAAGCATATCATGCAAACGATACTGAACACTATTATTTTTCCCTCGTATTAGTCAATAGAAACATAATAGTGTTCAGTATCGTTTGCAGGCTATGTGAAGCCTCCGTGGCTTAGGCGGCAGAACGCCGACCTCTCACCGCTGTGTCCGTGGTTCAAATCCCGATCACTTCATGTGAGATCTGTGATGGACACAACGGAGGCAGACAGGTTTTTCTCCGGGTACTCCGGTTTTCCCTGTCAAAATATCATTCCAGCAATACTCTCCACTAGCATTTCATTTCATCTGTCATTCATTTAATCATTGCCCCAGAGGAGTGCGTCAGGGCTCGGCAGCCGGCACAGTTCATATCCTCGCCGCTAGATTGGGGGCTTCATTCATTCCATTCCTGACCCGGTCGGAGACTAGAAGCAGGCTGTGGATTTTCATTTTTCATCGATTGCAGGATATGCTTGCAGTGCATTAGTACCATACGGGACGGAAGCAGAGAAATATCGACCTTCCTGACAGCAACGTTAGTTGGAATGGATAAAACAATACTATTATTAAGGGCAGCTGATTCACCTGGCTTCTATAAAAAATAAACGAAAAATAAATAAACCATTAGTTGCAAGACTTCGACAGGTATAGTGGTTAAGAGAACTCGATTATTCGGGAAGTCAACATTTTTGCACTTCTGTTAACAGCTGACATTAATATACTGTAGTGGCAGCAAATTATTTATATTGTATTTTTTTATTATGTGTGTTGCAATGTGACCATTCCGTGAAATACAAGCTTTGCACATCTTATAATCCGACAGCGTTTGTCCTTTCGTAAACATTCCCGGCAATGTTTAAACTTTCCACCCAAATTAGAGTATGTTCATAACAAGGTATCTGCGTGTGAGTACTGTCTCTCGCATGAGACTAAACTATACGGGCTGTAGGTAACATGCAGGCACCAGTTCGCTTCGGTAAGTGCTAATGCCCAGAGGCTCATTATCGGACGTTTGGTTATAAAAACGAGCAACTACAAAAACAGTTTTTACTTCTCTGAGGCACAAAATTTTTGTGTTCAAGTCATACAGTTAAATAAAGTGTTAGTTTGTTACATAAACATACTCCGGTCACCAGTCTCCCGAGCTCTAATTCTATTTGGCTGACTGCGTGGCTCAGCGGTAACGTTCTCGCTTGCTGTTCCCAAGGTCGCAGGATCGAATCCTGGCGCAGTCAGCAGGCATTTGACGGTGCACAAATGTGGGAGAGCCGTGTCAGTAGATTTTCTGGCACGTTAAGGATCCCTTTCGGGGCAAAATAACGGCACTCAGGCGTCTGTAAAAGCCACAGTAATTAATAGGGACGTGAAACCAATACCATTATTATTATCATCTATTTCCTTTCTAGCCCTAGATCACAAACCTGTCTCCCGAGTTCTATTTTCCTTCTAGCCCCAGATCACAAACCTGTCTCCCGAGTTCTATTTCCTTTCTAGCCCTAGATCACAAACCTGTCCACAGAGCTTTATTTGCTTTCCAGCCCCAGATCACAAACCTGTCTCAAGAGCTCTATTTTCTTTCTAGCCTCAGATCACAAATCTGTCCCTAGAGCTCTATTTCCTTTCTAGCCTTCGATCACAAACCTGCCAACGACGGGTACGTAAATCTAGTAATTAAATGGTTGAAAAGATCCATTCTATTTTAATAAGTGGTAATTAACGAAGAGTTATTTTTTATTTAATTGCCTTTGTACTTTACTTTAAAAAGTACAAGCAACTTTGACTCGTTTTCTTTCGAAACTTCGAGTGAAGTTATTGTTGCACGACAAAGTAACAAACGACTGTTGCATGAGCCGAACATTTGGCGAGAGTCAATGCACAGTCCGGTCTGAACCCCGGCAGCGACCGGTTCGCTGCGCTCTGCTTCGTTGTGAGTTACGTATTCGAGTGTCTAACTTTCAAGTCTTTTCAAGTACAGTCAAAATGGCAACCAACAGTATTAGGAAAAACACCATAAAATGTGCTTTCCCCGACAAGGCCAATAAACCAGGCCCTGCAGAAATACATGAGTGGATTCAGTACACCCTAAAACTCAACGTGGACCAATTAGAAGCCATTCAACTAGACAATCTGGAAGCTGCTGTTTTCATCAAGTTCACCAGCAAACTACTGATGGAGAAGGTCCTCAACAGTACCAACGGAAAATCCCAGATACGGAAATTTAATGGCTCTATATCTGAGGTAATTATAACTTGTGCGGATGTTGACAGTAAACTAATCCGAGTCATGAACCTTCCCATTGAACTGCCGAATGACCGGATAATGTCGTACTTTAGTAAGTACGGGAAAGTTCGTGAAATTAGAAACGAACGATGGTCAGCTACCTACCTATTCAATATTTTGAGTGGTATTCGGGCTATGCGGATTGAACTAAAAACTGCAATTCCACCCATTATTTCTATCGATGGCTACAAAGCACAGGTGGTGTATGATGGACAACCTCGATCATGCTTTTATTGTAATGCCACTGATCACTTTAGACAGGAATGCCCAGTGAGGCGCGGTGAAACTGAAAATAAAACCGGGCCTAAGCTTCTCAGTGAAATTGTAGCCAACAAGGACAGTGACATTGTCTCGCCTGCCTTATCGGCACCTTGTTCATCTAACGTCAGTATTTCTGCCGAACAACTTGCCCCACTTGATACGTCAGCTGTAGCACAAGACACAATGGACGTGTCGCCTCCTCACTTCACCGCCTTATCGCCGCAACCAGCTGGGCCATTGACCTCCACTAGTAGACAACAACACACTCTCACATCACAACAGGAACCCCACGGGCAGCCAGCGTTGCCAGGTCTGTCTGATACTAGCCAATACACCAATGGCAGTCTAGGTAGGGCGGCCAATTCTCGAGTTCCTAAAACTGACCAGAAACCTGACACTAGCACTGCCAGCCCTGATGCGGTCACAGAAGGCGTGACCTCAGGAGACAATGCTACCAGTATGCCACCCTCAAACCAGTCCATAGTTAGTTGTGAACCACAGACCGCTGGTATACGTTGGTCGGATGAAATAGAAGACGACCCCTCCAGACACATGGATACAGAAGAGACGGGGTCACGGGACCAGGAGATCATGGACAACAAGGAACTAACTCCTAAAGAACAGGCACCTTTGAAAACCTCCGCCAAAGCTAAAACAATCCGGGCGTCAAAAGAGGGAACGCACAAGCCTTATGCGGGTGTCAGGGACCCCCGACTACAAGGCGGGAAGTCGAGTGACAAGCGTTAAAGACCACCCCATCTCCATCTTGTTTCTTTCGGTAAAAAAAACATGTCTATCTATCTGACGATGTTGTTGACATACACGCTAATGACACTCAATGTAAATTGCATTCAAACTGCTAGTAAACAGTCGCTCTTACGCAACCTTATACGAGACCAAGATGTGGATATTGTTCTGTTGCAAGAAGTGGCTACTGAAGACCTCCTTACCATCTCTGGCTATGATAAAATAGTTAATGTCAATGAGCACAAACGTGGTACAGCTATCTACATTAAGGACCATATACCATATGCGGATCCAGTCCAGTTAGTCAACTCACGCGGAATCAGTATCCGTATTCGAGATCTTTTGATCGTCAATGTATATGCTCCCTCTGGTTCGCAGGCCAGGATACAACGCCGGCTCTTCTATACCACAGATATTCTCCCACTTCTCCATAATCATACCGGCAATATAATCCTCGGTGGGGATTTTAACGCAGTGCTATCGCCCAAAGACCAAAGTGGCCAATTTCAGGGCTGCCCTGCACTATCTGCGTTAATACAAGGGTTACGCTTAAAAGACACATGGGAACTGAAGCCGTCGGGGTCAGCCGGTTACACGTACTACTACCATAATGGTGCTTCTCGACTGGATAGAATATATGTCAGCGGGGAATTGAAAGAACACGTGAGAGAAACAGATGTATGCCCGGTGGAGTTTTCAAACCATTGTGCGTATCTGTGCAAGATTCGCCAACCAGAATTGGGACCTCGCCGTGGGAGAGGAACATGGAGGTTAAATGATTCTATTCTGACACACTTGGACATGAAAGATAGCTTTGCCACTGAATGGCATAACTGGAAACGCCACATTCAACGGTTTCAAGATACTCTTGAGTGGTGGCTGAAGTATGCGAAACCCAGAGCTGTTAGGTTATTGAAGGCCTACAGTGCCGAGAGAAGACGCCACATCCATCAGACGACAGATTTCTACTATAAATGTTTACGACAGTTATACAATGAAGACCCTACCAACTCTAATACATACCGCCGAATAAAGAAAATCCGAGCGCAGCTCCTCACGCTGCAGCGCAAAGCATTGGAAGGACTCAAACTTCAAGCACAAGATCATCAACATCTGGCATCAGAGGCACCCTCCGTTTACCATTTTATACGGGCGTGCCGCAAAGGCCGTCAGAAGTACATCAACCGCATTATGACACCTGAGGGACAAATGGTGACTAGTCATACCTTAATCACAGAAACGGTAGAGAACTTCTTCCAGTCCTTGTATACAGACGACGCCCCAGTCCCACTTCACCACCAGCATCCGTTCTTCGATGGTGTACGAGGAAGACTTTTGCACAGAGAACGAGAGTGCTTGACCCAGGACATCACCGCCGAAGAAATATATACCTCCATACGCCACAGTGCGCCAAACAAGAGTCCTGGTCCAGATGGCCTGGGGAGAGCTTTCTACATGACGTTTTGGACCACCATTCGCGATGAACTTACAGCCGTAGTGAATGATGCTTGTCGTCCTGGACGAAATATCGACACCCTGAAAGATGGCCTGGTGGTATTAGTCCCTAAAATTACACAACCAACACAGCTCAGGGACTTTCGCCCACTGACGCTTTTAAACTTTGACTACAAGATCTTCACGAAATGTATGAAAACGAGACTTCAGGCCTTTATGGAGGAAGCCACATCTCGCCACCAATCGGGTGGGGTACCAGGCAGGTGCATTGTCAACACTACATGTGCTATTCGCGATGTCATTAGTGAGTCGCTGGTCGGCAATAAGAAGAAACTGTTATTATCACTGGATTTTGACCATGCCTTTGATAGGGTAAACCATAAATACATCCTTGCGACTCTTCAAGCTATTGGCTTCGATATGCGGTTTATTGCCCTCGTGAGCAAAATTCTTCATGGTGGATCTTCAAAAGTGAGTGTAAATGGGTATTTCACACGGCCGCTCCTCATCCATCGTGGAGTCAGGCAAGGGTGTCCGATGTCCATGCTTCTTTTTGTTCTATCTCTGGAACCCCTTCTTTGTAATCTCCATACATCTTTCAATGGCACGGAGATCAGTATTTTTGCATATGCGGATGATGTCACCCTTGGGGTGGATCGAACCGTTGACATGCAGCAATTGTTCACGGACCTAGATGAGTACGGGAGATATTCTGGTGCGAGGCTGAACCGACGAAAAACAAAGGCGATGTGGATTGGGAAATTGGACCGCGTCCAAGGGGTTCTCCCGGCGTGGGTAACGATCGCCTCAGAACTCAAAATATTAGGCATATCTTTCTTGAATAGTGTACACCAAATGATTAAAAAGAACTGGGACGTTGCCCTACATTCTGTGCGTGGTGCCTTGCAACAAGTGCGGTACCGCTCCTTCCTCTTACACCAACGAACAATGTACGTGAATATGTTCAGCTTAAGCAAAATATGGTATCTCAGTCAAATTCTTCCTATGCCAAGAATGGTGGGTACACGTATTATTTCCGCCGTCGGATGGTTTATTTGGCAAGGAGCTCTATTACGTCTTTCCCGCAGCACATTAACATTGCATAAATCCCAGGGAGGTCTGGGACTCATCGACGTTGAAAAGAAAGCTAGAACCTTATTCCTCAAACGACACCTGCAACTGCTTACAGGCTTCGGGACCGATGAGTCACATAACTTCCTACGGAGATGGTGTAGTCCCTATGACTGCTCGAACCCACCTGCTTATTATGATATCAATCATCATGCACCTCATGTCCGGTATCTGAGAGTTGAACTCAGCTACGTGCCACAAGACGTCATCAGGTCTATCTCAACGAAAAAGCTGTATCGTTCTATCATGGCACAACAGTATGTTGCCCCCAGAATTATGCAATCCGCATTGATCGTCAACTGGAATCGAGTCTGGAGGAATGTCTCCAATCGCATTCTTCCCAGCGCAGCGAAGGAAAGTTGGTATAAAGTAATCCATGACCTTATACCAACCAACAGCAGACTCCATCGCATTCACATGGTGGAGAACGCCTTATGCACTGCATGTTCCCATCAGGATACAATCCTGCACCGATTTACGCAGTGTGATCCGATTCGATCGACCTGGAACCGCTTCACCCGGGTCCTGAATAGCTTCATGAACTGTCCTACTACCTCCATCACTCCTGAATGGGTGATCCGACCAACATTTAGCCTTCAACCGCCCCAACTGAACAGTGCGGTAGTGTTCCTCCTCGGTTGCTATGTGCACTGTGTGCTGAAAACTACGGGGCCATATACAGAACTCGAAATGCTGTCCGAGGTAAGTGAGTGTGTCCTCACGAGCCTTCGCTGTACTACAAGAACTCGCCGGCTGGGGGACTATGCCCAGCAGCTCACCCGCATCATGTGAGTGTTTTGTGCATTGTGATAGTGATTGAACATTGAACATTAAGTAGACTAGTATAACTGTGATAAACGCATCAATATCCATGATTGTTATTCATCTACCACCTCACAATCACCTATGTACCTTAAATATATGAAGATAATAAACAAGTTTCCTTAAAAAAAAAAAAAAAAAAATGCCGAGGCTAATCTTGCAACCGTATGATATCCCCCTCATATGCTGGTTTCTTTTAGATAGGCAGTGGCGTAGATTTAGCTCATCAAGCACTGCCTTGCTTCTCTTCCTGCCACTCCAAGTTTCACAGTGAGCGGCCCTCCATAGCCAATTAGCTTTATAGGCTTCTCATATGAAAGGGCCATTTACAGATAAAAATGTGCTTCGGCAGATTTGGGATTAAAGGAGCTAATGCTTATTATGCCTATTTAAGGCCTTGCTGTAAGAGTGAGAGTAGTTACCGTATATAATAGTCGACTCATAACAATTGTATGCAAGGAGAAGTTCAAGTGAATGCATGATTTTTTAAATGGATTTGTTTAAAACTGCATAGTAAATCTCCTGAAGAGATGTTTTCAGTGATACAGCATTTACAATTGGATGAGTTGCAGAAATATCTGATTAGTAGACAACACTCGCTGCGTGTCATCGTGAAACATCCGATCTCGTTGAAACTTTGCATAATTGTTGACCAGATCAGATTCCCATATTCATTTCAGTGAAATTGCACGCGTTTGAACACGGACGCAAAATTTTGGGAGCAGCTAGCGTTCTTGGCTACTGCCCCGAAGATCCAGGTTTGATTCCTGGCTCTGCCAAAAAAAAATCTGGTTCAAGGGCTGTTATGGGGTCCACTCAGCCTCGTAAGATGAAACTGAGAAGTGGTGGGTTCGATTTCCACCTATGCCTTCCTGGAAGTGATTTTCCGTGGTTTCCCACTTCTACCCCAGGTGAATACTGTAATGGTTTCTAACTTAATGTCTCGGTTGCTTCATTCCTAATCATCACTTGAATTACAAATATGCCCATTAATACAGCCCGAAAAATAACAAAGGTCATCAGACAAAATTCCACACTCATCCAAATGAAACAACAACAGCAAAACTCGGAGCGACCCTGATGGATGTGCGTGCCGAGTTCTCATATCCTCTCTGACTAATCACTCTACTACTATAGCCTAATCCGGCCCCGTGGCTAATTGGTTATCATGCTAGGCTTTGGCCAGAAAGGTCCCGGGTTCGATTCCCGGCCGGGTCAAAAAGATTTTAATCTCCTATGGCTAATTCCCCTGAGTCGGGGACTGGATGTTTGTGACATCTACTTGCCGTGCACGATGAAAACAGAAAAGTAAGGTAAAAAGAGCAGTCAATTCAAATGCAAGTTATAATTAAAAACTACTATTTCCCCTAGCATGTACGAAGGCCCTCACATTCTAGACAAGCTGTTTAGATAAAAGTTCTGGACAGGCGCATTTGCTATTGTGCAGTCCTCTGAGCTGTATGCAGATGTTGACAGATTTCAGCATTAAAGCCCAGAGAATTATTTCCCTGTCCAAGCACTTGACAAGAAACTTCACGAGTAATGCGATGAGGAAAGTGAACAAAAGATATGAAACAATGAGGGTTTAGACTGTTGATGTAGAAGATTATCTATGATGAGCTTAGGACGAGGATGGCTTAATTAAAACTAGCTAAAGCTTAAATGTGAAGGATGTTGGCCTAAGTACGATAAGTAACTTATAGAAGAGCTAACTAAGAGGAGACTCTCCAGAATAGAACATCATTACACGGATGCACAGGGTGTTTTCAGAATTCCTAACACACTTGTAGGGGTTGTAGAGCCAATAAAATTTTTCATGCAGAACTCATGTTTGAAAACGCTCCACTGCGAATCAGAACGTACCATTTCGATGCTCAATATAAATTTTCCAGTGTGCAATGACTCAACAACTTGTTCGTTTTTGGATGCTGAATTTTTGTTTTTTGCGACATTTTTGTGTGTATTACAATTCTTCGTTTTATTTAATTCTTTGTTTTATTAATTTCAGGTCTTTTCAAATTTAGGTGTCCACCTCTAAATTTTAAATTCCATTTCAAATTTGTATACTTTAATCTGTGTTAAGAAGGGCAGATGACCTCGTAGTTCCTCCCCTTAAAACAACAATAACTAACATTTCGATGCTACGTAGGTGACAAGGTCGAATCATAACGTACCATTTCGATGCTACGTAGGAGACAAGGTCGAATCATAACGTACCGTTTCGATGCTACGTAGGAGACAAGGTCGAATCATAACGTACCGTTTCGATGCTACGTAGGTGACAAGGTCGAATCATAACGTACCATTTCGATGCTACGAAGGAGACAAGGCTGAATCATAACGTACCATTTAGATGCCACATCGATGACCATGTCGAATCAGAACGTACCATTTCGATGCCACATCGATGACAAGGTCAAATCATAACGTACCATTTCGATGCTACGTAGAAGACAAGGTCGAATCATAACGTACCATTTCGATGCCACATCGATGACCATGTCGAATCAGAACGTACCATTTCGATGCCACATCGATGACAAGGTCAAATCATAACGTACCATTTCGATGCTACGTAGAAGACAAGGTCGAATCATAACGTACCATTTCGATGCCACATCGATGACCATGGTGAATCAGAACGTACCATTTCGATGCCACATCGATGACAAGGTCGAATCATAACATACCATTTCGATGCTACGTAGGAGACTAGGTCGAATCATAACGTACCATTTCGATGCCACATCGATGACCATGGTGAATCAGAACGTACCATTTCGATGCTACGTAGGAGACTAGGTCGAATCATAACGTACCATTTCGATGCCACATCGATGACAAGGTCGAATTATAACGTACCATTTCAATGCTACGTAGGAGACTAGGTCGAATCATAACGTACCATTTCGATGCCACATCGATGACAAGGTCGAATTATAACGTACCAATCAGAACGTACCATTTCGATGCCACATCGATGACAAGGTCGAATCATAACGTACCATTTCAATGCTACAGTACGTGGGTGACAAGGTCGAATATATGCTTTTGATCGTGTGTATCAGAACATCAATCGCAGATACACTGTGTACAATGACGTTCTGGGTTGCCACACCGAGCAGCTCTTGTAGGCTGTGTTTCTATCTCCCAAAATTTTAATAATGGCACCCCGTCGTGTTCGTTAAGCCGCCATTTTGGACACGATGACGGCCTAGGGTGGGGGCTTAACGAAGCCCTGAGAATCAAAACGATCTAAAATTTTTCCGAGCATGGTCGCCAATCAAAACGTCCCTGATTGGCTGAGCACTTATTGGGTCCTTCCCGCCACACAGCCGCAATCAAATCCGCCATTAACCTCAATTTAACATAACCTAAGTTACTTAAATTACAAATATTAATAATGTTGGTGAAGGGTGGGTGACTTGTGGATTAGATAAGCCATTTTTGGTGTTGCCTTCTATAGATTTGTGGTTTTTTGGCAATCTCGTTATCTTGTAGACATTAAGATAAATAGTTATATTTCGGGGGCGGATCACAACAGTAGCAACTATTACGAATAGCTGTACTATAGTAAGATTTTTCTGCACCTTCGCGAAATAGTGGCGGTGGTTTGCGATTATTTTTGACTACCATTATGGGGTTTTAATAGTTTTTCATAGAGCATTTTTGTTGTCTTGTAGGCATGATTGATTTGACATGTTCGGTCTGCATGTAGCCTACAGTTTTTTTTCTGGTTTTTGGAATAAAGCTCATTCTCATTACCATTAAGTGCAACCGTGTTGACCGACTGAAAGACATTGAATATTTCGTTTACTAAGGCAGCACTGAAATATGGGTTGCAACACGATATGGACTTGGAACTTATGTTCACTTAACAAAATAACGATACATCAACAAGTCATCCTTGTAATCTCTGCAAATAATAAAAATATTTCCCATCCAATATAGGCCTATTCATGTTGAACGGTAATAAGTTATCAACCTTTATTAAGGCAACACTGAAAAATGTTCATTTTGATCTAGCCTACTTGGAGTCATCTTCATCAATGTCCCTAGAGGTTCAGTTTTTTGAATTCTCCCTTTCCTATGGTCAAATAACACATGGATGTTCCCTATTTTTCTTAAGGGGATTCAATGATCTTATGCTGAACTAATTAAGAATAGGGCATGTACCCCAACCCCTTAAAATATGAAGTAATCAGGATAAAAATAATGTCCATAACCATCAGAAACTTGAGAACACAGATCAGGAGAATGTTGATCGACCATGGATGCAAGACCAGAAAGTCTTAAAGAGGAGTGTTTCATTTAGAGGCTTGGAACATCATGGTCAAGACCCCTGTACTTGGGTGTGTGCTCAATTTGTTTGAAAACCCGTTGACAGATCATAAGTTAATCTGTGGCTGGAATCCACTCCGTCCTATGCTAAGCTGCGAGTACTGGGCACCATTAGTGTTCTGTGACTACTGTATCAATTTCTGAAAATTGTGTCATAGGCCTATGCATAGACAAGTCGCTGAGAATGTTCTCTGAATGGTGAATACCAGTAGGCTAGCCTACTTAGCTGCCTCCTTCACTAGCATTTCCAGGCACCTGGTTAGTTGGTAAAATGAAATAGAAAAATCACTTGAATGATTCAAGTTGTCCTTGATTGCCCTCGAGGGACAGTGTATCCCATTCCAGATCTTAGTTCAGAATTAGTTTCCTTGACGGAGTTGGAGAAACAGTCACAATACCTATGGTACTACTAGACCTAGTACGGTACATGTAGATGGAAGCAACCACTAGGTAGCTTATGTCCCATTAGTTGGGAGTGTTAGGGAATGGGAGATTGGTTCAACATTTCAGCCTATGTTGTATATTTCATTAATATATGAGATCTAAAAGTGTATCATAGGAATATTAAAGCAAACCATAATATATTACCAGTTGGTCAATTGGATACAACAATTCAATGAAACATTCTGTTAATAATTAGGAAGTGTCGTAGGCAACCAGAGAAGCGACACAAGAAAAAACACCTGAGTCTTCCAGGCAGTTGTCATCAACTGTATTTCACATAGAGAAGAATGACTAAAATGGTTCCTCAAGAAAAAAACAACTGGTCAATGGCTTGAAAGACAGTAGTAAGGACTTACATGCTGTCAGTAAAAGTGGAGTTAAGAAAGATGTCTGGAATATTTAAATCAGTAGTTGATAGCCATGATTTTTAAAATTACCCTAGTTAATTGCACCTTAATATGATTAGTAGCCTACCGGTATGTGCAAGATTTTAAATGGTAGGTTTTCCTGTGAACCAGAAACCAGCTCTTAACATGGATTATGTTCAGGTTAGGCCTACAAGTTATTGGGAGGGAGGTTTATTTTACATACCTGTTGCACATAAAATGAGCTTCTGATTAGAGCTCTGTGGGAATGTTTAAATGGTTTGATGATACAGGATTTATCAAGCCTTTTTCTATGCATCTTTTAAAAACATTTTAACAATTCATAAATTACTGTCATCATTGCTAATGCTGTAATCTGTCATGTTTATTTATGCAGCATGAGGAATTAGGAAACATTGGTAGGATTGGTATATTGAGTGGAGATATAGTAGGATAAAATGCAACTGTGTCATGGAAACCTAAGATGTATTTTTATTTCTCAACTTTATTTTCTGTAGACTCCAACACAGCCCACCACCAGGGCAAAAAAGTGTTGGCGATGTTTAATGAGAGCAAATCTTGAAATACTGTGATTTAAGTGGTTGGTATCAAAAGCTGTATAGGAAAAATGAAAATGTGAAGTCACGCCCAAGTTTATGAAGCCTTGCCAGACTCGGCTGAAATTATCTTCTATGCAAATCAAGTCTCAATAGTTAAAACTTTAGGACCTTTGACATGAGCACTATAATAGGCCTACATTTAGGATCGACATAGCCTGCAGTAGGTCTTGTGCTACTGTATGCACCTGGGCATGTTTAAAAAAACTCAGCCTGCAGGTTAATAAGGTATTATATTACTATAAATCTATCTCAAGCAAATCCAAGAAGTTACCAGACTGAGAAACTACATATCAATATTTAAACAAAAAAAAGTGTGGCAGTGCAAACTGCACTTTTAATCCTTGCTTCATTAGTTAAACCATAATATTTGTACATAAATACAGTAAGGAATTCACATTACAAACGGCCACTTAAATTATATGCCTTATTAGGCATAACCTACAAATTACATGTCATGAAATTGGTAAATATAAGCAGACAGCAACATCAATATGCAATGGTCTATTTTATAGTGCACAAAAGGTTATTGTACTGAATGTATTTCGAACTGATGAATAAAACTGGTGGAAACGACAGCCAATTGATTTACATCCATTACATCCAAAGTAGTAGAAACTTTCAGTTGATTGGCAAGAGTGTTGATTTGTACTTTTATTTTCACAAATTTTGATGAACAGTGTCACGCTTCAATTTAAATATAAACGCACATACAATTCCTCATCAATAAGTAATTTGCACTTCATACTACTGTCATGAACTGGAATAGATTTCTAGCAATTTAATTGATGTAGAAATCTATTCCTCTCTCCACCATATTGGTGATAATTGTAAACAAACCCGCGGGCAGCCAATGGCTGGTAATAATTGCCAGCCAATAACAAGCCAGGATGATGCGGATCATAATTCGCGTTTCACTCTCATTGCGTTTTAACTTGAGGTGAGGAATCAGCTGTTCGTTAACGCCACGGGGTGCCATTATTAAAATTTTGGGAGATAGAAACACACTCGTAGTGCATCCAGGTACGAGGTCGATCATCAAGGTGATCCGTCCATGCTCTTCGCTTTGGTCACTTCATTTGTTTCACATAAAATGTACCTAAATACTGCAATGAAAATATGACATACTATAAACGGTTTTAAAAAGAAAAAATATTATAACAAATTCAGGAGTGTTCTGATTCGACTTTGTCATCAATGTAGCAGCGAAGTGGTGCGCATGAGTTCTGCATGCAAATGTTATCAACTGGGTCCTCTTTACAGCCACTAGAAGTGTGTGATAGGAATTCCGAAAAATACTCTACTGTATACGAGCAGTTCATAAGTAGAAATTAACTCCATAAACCATGCGCTAGTTACTACGTGCAATTTTAGCCTATTTTCATTTATGAACAAGTAGTTCCGCGAAGAACTAAATAGCCTATTTTTATATATCCTACTTATATTAATTGCCTCTATCAACATTCAAATTTTCAGTTTGATTGCTGTAATAAATTCATAGATATTCAGAACCGTCTAAATAGGCTATTTCGGATGGTCGCCATGTTGGACTTTTATATAGGCCTATAGGCCTTAGAGTTATGTACTATATTACACGAAGATTACTGTGTAGGTGTCTTTTTCAAACATCAATCGCATAATTAGGACACAAGAAATAAAAACGAGATTTTAAAATTTCGCTCAGCCGCCATCTTGTGGTTATGAAAATAATTTAAACGAATTAGATGCCAGTGGATTTAAATTTATACAAGCATATACCGTACCAATTTTTACCGTGCTCGGATGGTTAAATCACGAGAAACGTCCATTTGAATATTTAAATTTTGCGCCGCTGCCATGTTAGATTTTTGCTCATCAGGTTTTTGAACGTCCCATAGGTAAACTTATGTTTATAGCCTCTATACACATACAAAGTTTAAGTTTGATTGCTGTCATAGATTAATAGATATTGAGAACCGTCTAAATATTTCGGATGGTCGCCATGTTAAATTTAATATATGTAGACCATAGAGTTATGTACTATTAGATGAGGATTAGTGTGTACGTTCTTAATTCAAACGTTGATTTCGGTCGCATGATTAGAACACAAGAAATAAAACCTTAATTTTAAAATTTCGTACAGCCACCATCTTGAAGTTATGTAAACAATTGAACTAAATTTGATGTCAGAGCATTGCAATTTCTACTGTATAGTCATTTGCTGTACCAAGTTTCACTGCGTTCGGATGGTTAAATCGCGAGAAAAGTCTATTTAAATGTTTCAATTTCGCTTGGCTGCCATGTTCGTTTTGTAGTTGATACGTTTTTGAAAGTCACATATGTGAACGTCTAGTAGTGCCCTTCATCACCTTTATCATTGTAATGCACTAACTTCTAATTTAGTTCCATTGTTTACGAAACCTCAAGATGGCAGCTGTTAGACATTTTAAAATTAATTTTTTATTTCTTGTGTCCTGATCATGCGACCGAAGTCAACGTTTTAATAATGAACCTACGCAATAATTGTCATCTAATAGTACATAACTCTATGGCCTACATTTATATAAAAATCCACCGAAATATTTAGATGGTTCTCAATATCTACGAATCTGTAACAGTAAACAAACTGAAATTTTGTATATTGATAGAGACAATTAACACAAGGAGGACATATGAAAATAAGCTATTTAGTTATTCCCTGAACTACTTGATAAAATACAGTAAGTACCGCTTAAAAAACAAGAAATTACTGGATTTTGAAAATATTTTCTTTTCTATGGATTTTACACACTTTAACTCTTTCAGGTTAGGTGGTGCAATAAATAGACCACCAGCTGTCATCGCTTCAATGCATGGTGGTGGAGGGAATGTACCACCACGTGGTGAAAGTCTGCCTCCTCCAGCATGCTGGTTCACTCGCTGTACCACGTTGTGTTTTTTTTTCGTGTGACCTCCTGAGAGGCCGAGTGCAGGTCTTTCTAATCGACGCCCGTGGGCGACCTGCGCGTCGGGATGAGAGATGGAATGGATGAAGATGAATGAAACTGGGCAAGGATGTGGAAGGAATCGGCCGTGGACTGTCAGAAGGTACCGTCCCAGCATTTGCCTGGTGTTGAAAATGGGAAACCACGGAAAACCATTTCAAGGACGGCCGACGGTGGGGCACGAACCCACGCGTCTACCGAGTCAGCAGAGAGCTTGGCCCCATGACCTAACGCTGCGCTTTTAGCGAGCATAGCCACTGCTGTCGGTACGTTGTGTTATGATGCTACTACAGTACTGCTCGAGTCCAAGCTCTATGAACTTGCGGGGTGAGGAGAAAGAGCAGGGAAGTGTCGGGGCGTGAAGAGAAGGATCTGTCAACAGCCCACCGTGATATATGGCATTCCTTTCTATTCCAATACTGCTAACATTCGGCCGTTGCTCAAACCACTGTGGTGTTAGGAATGACTGAGTGAGTCACCGACCATTGTATTTGGTTCTGTACTATGCACGGAGAAGCTTCCGTGGCTTAGGCGGCAGCACGCCGGCCTCTCACCGTTGGTTCCGTGGTTCAAATCCCGGTCACTCCATGTGAGATCTGTGCTGGACAAAACGGAGGCAAACGGGTTTTTCTCCGGATACTCCGGTTTTCCCTGTCAAATGTTCATTCCAGCAACACTCTCCACTAGCATTTCATTTCATCTGTCATTCATTTAATCATTGCCCCAGAGGAGTGCGTCAGGCCTCGGCAGCCGGCACAGTCCATATCCTCGCCGCTAGATGGGGGCTTCATTCATTCCATTCCTGACCCGGTCGGAGACTGGAAGCAGGCTGTGGATTTTCATTTCAGTATGCACGGACCGAGAAACCTCATCACTCGTCAACAGCACTACTCATAGTACGCGATGCACATTCCTGTCAGGTTCTCGCAGCTTAGACTCGAGCAGTAGTTACTGGGTGGTAGGCCTACTAGTCACTTCTTTCTCTCCATTTTGTGTTTAAGTGGCTATTGTCTGTTGTCATGCGCACAGAGTTTATTGTGAATAAATAAATATATTGTGCCTCAAGGATCAGAATTCCTGTGAAATTCATGTCACGTTCGTAGTGTAGTGCCTAGCATTCTTGTCTGTCATCACTAAGGTCCAGGATCAATTTCCGGCTCTGCCAAGAAATGTAATGTGGTGTGAGGGCTGGAACAGGGTACATTAAGCCTCTTGATTCAAAACTGAGAATAGGTGGGTTCAATTCCCACCTCAGCTCTCCTATTTTCATATATTGTATTGGTCTCTTCCAATTAAAAACTCTCATGCATATTAAAAGGATTTTTCATGTGATGTAATAAATAGTCTTTGTTGCACGACCTATGGTACATTGTAATAAGGTAGAGCAACCATTTCAAACTCAAAACTCAATTTCCTTACGTTGTAGTCTATCCATATGATAAGCATAAACATATGTTTTAAGAAAGCAAAATCGTCTTACTATTGCTTGCTCTGCCTTAAATCACAGATTCTATCGATACTGAAGATAACTCACATCGATACACCTCCAGTTTTGGAAAACATGAGACTAACTTTACACAGCAAAGCCTATGACTACAACACTGAAAAATTGTGTACCAGAATATTTAGTAATGGTACTGTAATGGTTCCTTTTCAGAAATGACCATGAGTATAAACTATAATTTACGATACCTACAATATGGAATTCGGGTAGAGGACCTTGGTGTTCCACCTCTTAAAGCAATCACCACCATCACTACTATGAAAATTACGTAACATTCAGTATCGGCAATTATGACTCCTCGTGTGAGATGGTTAGCTATATTTCAATAACGAGAAACAGGAGTTAGTTTTAAGAAAACTAATATATGCTCTCCTTCTATTGTTTATGAAGAGTGAGCTACATAATTTAGTGTCATTAATTATTATAATACAGTAGTTCATTATACGAATCTTCCCTTCGTACGCTTGAATAGCATACGAGAAATAAGAAATATGTTTTTTAGCATTTCAAACTGACGCCATGTTGAATTTTCGAATATAATTGAACAACATTAAATTTTTTAATACTCAGCCCTGAATGAAGATTGGCTGTGTCAGGTTTCACTACTCTCGGATTATTTGATCGCCAGAAAAGTCATTTTAAATATCGTGTGGCCACCTTGTTGTTTTTCTTTTTGTCATGTTTTTGAAAGTGGTATGGTTTTACATGTACATACTGTACCCGATACCTATTTTAGGCTATCGGCTACGCCAGCAGACATTAAGCTGTAGTTGAGGTTTTGAGAAGCAATAGGAAAAGATAGCGCACCGATCGCGTCAAGAAGAATGCCAAGATGACGTAGGAGGTCTAGAATCGAGGAGGCATTGATATCTGTGAGAAGATAGAATTATGGACAGAGATGTGAAGCTTTATTGAAACATTTATGGTATAGTAATTTAAACAACTTAGAAGAGGATATATAACATGCATTATATGTGGAAATGATTTTATGGAAATAAGTTATTTTATAACAGAACAGCCGAGAGGATTCGGGTTCGAGACTATGTTCATGACGTGGGAACACAGTGGTGGGGGAACAAGCCACGTGCCGCGCGGAGCACATAAGCCGAAACACAGCGCTAGCAAGGTCAGTTGAGCCCAAGGAGACGGGCAGTTCAGAGCAGCTCTATAGCACAGCGAGACGGACATTGAAGGTCACGCAACGTACGGAAACCGTCACGGCATAAGTGTAGGCGACATTTCTCGCATCGCCGAGCAGCCAAGGCCGAGCGGGTCGTTGATCCAGGCGGGCTGGCCGAGGAGACAATTGTAGACAGCCGGGGTATTTCAAAACCACACTGCTCGTATTTGAAGACTTTATTTCAAGCTTCATTTCGACGCTGTTCAAACACAGGCTTTTACGAATAACCTTATAACCATGCTGTTATATAACACATTCAAAGCGACTTTTACTATTCCAAGTAAACTGAATGTTAGCACAGGCTCTGATGAACATTATATCGTGCATTTATAAGATTTATAACTTATACAGTTTTCATGAGTTACCTATTACGAACAGATACAGGGTGTATCGTAATCTTGAACACTATCAAGTAAAATTTTATTTTACTCAAGTGGAACTTTGCAGTAAGTTGAGATTGGACTTGCAATACTCAAACTCAACATTTAAAGGAACAGTGGCGTATATTAGAAGAGGAGTAGGGGGTCCGCTGTTTCCATGAACTTTTCGAGAAGGAGTTGGACAATATCCGCTATGGGTAATCCGAGGTTCAACATGACCGAGTAAACGTGAATAGAGACAAGATGGCACCACAGAGCGATGGATTCGATTCCTGACGAGAGGAGTCCAACAGCTGATTCGCTTGGGATTTCGAAGGAAATCGTCATTTCATGGATGAAATTATATTCACGCCGATATTACGAGAAATTCTTATGTAGGGAAAATCGACGATCTTGGAAATTATATTACAACTGATAATGAAAGGTATTGTAAGAGTTCTAACTACCTGATACGATTATTTTCATGAATACTGGGCACACATGTATATTTTTCTAATAGGAGTGATTTGATTATTAAGACATGGTTTGAATTTATATACTTCGAATTTGCTAGAATATGGAGTGACCATATGATATGGCAGGCATCATTATACGATATTCTCACCATTGATTGGCTTTATTAAGCAGAAGTTTGGTCTTTTAGACATTTTTCCAGCTAGGATATTTTTCATGAATAGTTTTTTTTGTGTAACGAGTATTTCGAACTCGTGATCTGCAATTGATTATCAGAAATTACTTCGTCAGTTCATTGCATACTAGCGAGTGTGTATTATTCATCAGTAGGGATTTTTTTCCATTGGATTGTTTGGAGATATTAAGAAGTTATTCACTTTAGTGAATGAACATCGCTTTTATATGACAACTAGAAACTTGTTGATTCCTATCTGGTACATTCACTCATACAGTCTACGAGATGGGGTCCTTCGTATTTATACGATTGTATGGTGGCTACTCATCTTACCCATCGTTTAGGGAACTATCATCCAAGTCGACGGGGCGAGGTCTTTCGTATTTATACGACTGTACGGTGGTTACACATCTTACTTGCCATTGAGGGACTCATTTTTATCATCCGAATGTACACGAGATGTAAGTTAATTAAACAAGGAACTACTAGTCACATATCAGTCGAAATTTTGTTAAATAAAGTAACGATAAATGTCAACAGGATTGCATTTAGTAATTCTTGTTTGCCAATCCAATATTTTGTTGCTATACTCTTTTGAGAGTAATTTCAGTTTAACAGCTGTTACAGCTGATGCTTTTGATGATTTTTATAATTGTGTTTGACACCTTTGAGAAGGATTTAAAGTAATTGAATCTTGTAAGATTAATCATTAATGGTCATAATTATTTTAAGGCAGATCAGTATTGCAGATTTTGATGTAAGAGATTATAACACATTGGTGTTTTTCTGCGATGTGAATTATTGAAACTTGTGAAAGAATTTATGCTATTTGAAAGCAGATCTTAAAGTACTGAAGTAATATTTTTCCAATTGTTTAAGAAGTTGTCTAGATGTGATCAGAGTAATTACAGTCATTGGAGATTATGTGCGTTGATAGTTTGAAGCCAGTTACATATTTTTTGTAGATCATGCAACATGGTTAAGTGAAGTTTGTGATAGGCATTTTGTGGAAGTTGCCATGTGATAGTTGCAACGTTGATAATGTATTTTGAAGCAGACATGAGGTCGTCGTACCCAGTCTAGCGTAATTGTTGAGATTCATGCTGTATGTGCTGAATATTTATGGAGTTTTTGTGGAATAATTCTTGTATTCAAATGTGATATTTGAAGTATTGAAGAAATGTAATGTCGTTGTGGATAGTTTGATCCAACGTGATGTCGTGGAGACAATAATATTTTTTGGCATGATAAATTAAATACGAGATATAACTTGGAAGTAATAAAACTGTAAGACAACGTTCTATAAACCTTATTAAACAATTTGTTAGGAAATTAAACAAATAAATGAAGTTGATAATACAAGATTTTCTGAAAATAATAATTAACGAAATAATAATCTGAGATTTAAGCATATTAACGATCTGACCTAATGAAATAAAAATCAGAATGACTAGATGAAATAATAAAATCTAAATAACCAGATGATTGAAATTTAAATAAGTTGATAAATTAAATTTTGAAATAAATCGATGAATTAAATAAGTGGATGAATTAAAGATTGGATAAATAAACTGATTGAAATAAATTAATAGACGATTGTAATGAAAATGAATAACTGAATTAGAAGGTGATAATTAATTAAAGGAGCTGATGATTAATGAATTTACATGGAATTAAATAAATTTAATTGAGAAATAATGTGAAGGAATTGCAACTTGAAATGTGAATTTAAATGATGTAATGGTGATGAATTAACGATTCTGACAGGAATATTTAGAATTTTGAAGTGAGAATTAATGTGAGAAATATTTAATTTTGATGATGACGATAATGATTTTCAATAAGCTACGAATTTTCTGTAATTCACAGATAAGTGATTGATTGTTAATGACGATGTAAATAGTGTAAATTAATTATTCGATGTTTAGGAACATTTGATTAACATGTTCAACATTCAAATTATACCATGCAAACCATAATTTACGTGATATTTAATATGTGTGATTATTATATGTGTATGTTTAGACAGATTAATAACTTAATTAAATCCACATTGATGTTAAATTAAAGAGAAATTAGGTCTCAGGTTTCACAAATGTCAGTGACGAAAGACATAGTGCTACAGTGATCCTGAGAACCCAAGAGAACTTTATAAATTTTTCTTGTTATGTGGATAAAAATAATTTTGGAATAGAAAAGAGATGGTTCGATTTTTGGACAATGACAATTTAACTTTGGCATTCGACCATACTCTTAGGTAGGATTTATATTTAAAATATCTGTCTGACTATCAAAGTAAAATAAATTTGTTTTTATCTTAGTTGTGATCTGATGATGGTGTGATGTTCCTTTTTCTTTCCTTGTCTTGAGTAAGGCTTATCCGGAAAGGAAGTGGTTTGCTAGGAATTCAGTTGATGGCGCCCATTTATATTTGCATTATTTCTATTAAACTTAAGCCCGTAACGACCCTAGAGATACTTTGTCTCGTGATACCCACTGCTTTTTCGATAACTCAGCTGAATTTCCGACACATTCCTTATTTGACTAGAGGTTCATTTAACTCCGCTCTGTCCTGGAACTCCAGGAATGCGATGTTATAGCAGATGGGTCATCGCATCCCCAGGACGAACGGGTACAATACTTAAGGGGGCTCATACACCGCCGGTTGTTAAAATTTAAGTTTTTTTCTTTTACGTTTAAATGAAAGACAATACCTTTCTCAATATATATGTTAAGTTTTATAAGTAAATTCAGCGTTTTGGCAGAGATATATCGCTTTACGTGAGACCATGCGCCTATCTGTCAATGGAGTGTTTAATATTCAAAGCTGTTTACCCGAAAGGTTGCTTTTTTTGTAGGAAAAACACAATATCTCGTGAACTAAGTGATGAAACTGGATGAAACTTGGCAGATACATTCCAACATATGATCCCGAGAGGATGAACCACATGTATGAAATTATCTTAAACAATAATTGAGATATACTTGGAAATTTAAACAAAAAACTATTCATTTTTTGAAAGACAAATTTAATATTTTTTAAAAAATATACTACTTACAATATAACATTCATGGTGGTTCATCCTCACTATTTATGCGTTTACTTTACATTAAAAAAAATCATTCTATTCAGAGTGGTATTTCTTGTTAAATCGTGTTTCTTGTGATTCACGGAGTTTAAAATATCACGAATATTATCCTTTCAATATATCACGAAATACTTTATATACTGCTCCTCTCTCTAAGTTAGATGAAAGCTCTATGTATTTACTATTCATATGTCAGTTTTCATAACTCTATGTTACATATTAGTGAAGCTATGATATGATTCGTAACTGTATGCGAAAATTCCCACTGGCGGTGTATGAGCCCCCTTAATAGGTTTCTATCGCCATACAAAACTTTAGTTTGATTACTGTAATAGTCACGGAGATATTGAGAATCGGTGACATATTTTTCGTGGCCGCCATGTTAGATTGTTGATTATTGTGGTGGTTATTTACACAAATTTTCATTCCGATCGCTTGACAAGGACACATGAATTAAGAACGTGATTTTAAAATTTTGCACAGACACCATATTGAAGTTCTCAGAAAATTGAATTACATTAGATGCCAGTAGGCCTATCTCAAGTTTTTTATTAAGATATACCATGCTAAGATTCACTGCACTTGGATAAGTTCCGAGAATAGCCCATTTAGATATTTAAAGTTCGCACGGCCGCCATATTGGTTTTGTTATCATCAGGCTACTGAAGTCACATTGGTGAACTTATTTCAATGGCCACACGCAAGAAGTTTGCTGAGAGCATCACATTTCGGAGTGTAATGCAGAAGCAAGGAGAAACCAACGCTAGCTTCACCTTAAGACTGCGGCAGGATGCAACGTTTTGTGAGTATGGCACATTCCTTGACCGCATGTTAATTGAACAAATGCTCGCAGGGTTGGAATCACGAGAAATGTGCGACGAGATTATTGCAAAACAACGAGAGAACTTCACCGCAGCATATGAAAACGCGCACGCACTCGAAGCTACTCGCATTACCACCGACGAGGTCAAAACAGCTGCCGCTAAGTCTGAATCAACCAATCGGATTGGATACGAGAAGTCTCTGTCCAGGAAGAACAGCAACCAGCAGCCGACACGCAGCAAGTCAGCTTATCGAAGTCAAGGATCGTACAACCTAACCAGACAGCACCAAGGGCCACATCAGGCAAACCGAAGTGCAACCCAGGACAACCAATCAACATGTGCAGGGTGAAGTGAAGCTCACCCTTGCAGGCAGTGCAGGTTCCTCAACGCCGAGTGCCTGAAGTGTAGCAAGAAAGGTCACATCGGTAAAGTTTGCCGATCAAAATCGAGGAAACACCGAACAACAAACCATGTGACCGAAGAAGAGCTTCCAGCAGAGAACCTCGACGTCGTGGAGTACCTCAGCAAAATCGAGGTCATCGGATCGGTCAACGCAGCACCTAAGCCACTGGTTGATGTCAGCATAGAGAGAACCATCGTCAAAATGGAACTCAACGCCGGCGGGCCCTGCTCAACCATGAGCAAATCTAAGCTAAGTACGATCAAACCAGGTTTTGTGTTGCAGAAAAATGATCGTAAATTTGTCAGTTACACCGGTCATCCGGTCAAATGTATTGGCAAAACGTCAGTGTGCACCACCATCGGAACCACAACTAGGAACCTGAATCTCTACGTGGTTGACGATGAAGTCGAATCGCTCTTTGGGCGAGAGTGGATTTCGGAGTTTGTACGAGAGATCGACTTTGGTCACCTATTCAGAAAATCCGACCCAATCCACAAGCTCTCAGACAAGCAGGCTCTGACCTTGGAACAACAGAAGCAGCTCGACAACATTCTGTCTCGCTACCAGAATGTGTTCAGCGACACCCCCGGGAAGGTCTCAGGTCCCCCAGCGAAGATGCACCTGAAGGCTGGAGCCACACCTGTTTTCGCCCGAGCTCGAGACGTACCAGTTGCCCTCCGCGATGCCTACGCCAAGGAAATCGACAAGAAAATTGCATCTGGCTTCTACAAAAGAGTGGACTACTCTGAGTGGGCATCGACAACGCACGTCGTCGCCAAGAAGAACGGCAAACTGAATATCACAGGCAACTACAAGCCTACTCTCAACCCGCAGGTCATCATAGATGAACATCCGATTCACAAGGTGGAACATCTGTTCAACCGAATGCGCAGCGCCACTCTCTTCTGCCACCTGGATATCAACGATGCGTACACTCATCTCGAGGTCGACGATGAGTTCAGCCATGCTCTCACGCTTAACACGTCAACTCACGGTCTGATCCGCCCAACGCGAGCAGTATATGGAGCAGCTAACATCCCCGCTATCTGGCAGCGGCGAATGGACACAGTCCTGCAAGGTCTCCCGAACGTCGTAAGTTTTTTCGATGAAAGTATAGTTTTTCCTGATAGCTTTGAAAATCTGATGCAGGCCCTCAGCACCACTCTGGAACGGTTTCGGAAACACAACCTCAAGCTCAACCGAGCCAAATGTGGTTTCGCTCAAACATCCCTGGAAGCCCTTGGCCACAAAATCGATGCGTCAGGCATCCACAAGTCTGATGCACACATCCGAGCTCCACGTCATGCACCGAAACGGACTACACCAGAAGAATTCCAACTGTTCCTTGGTAAAGCAACCTACTACAGCTCGTTCATCCCCGATTTGTCCACCAGGGACCGACCACTCAGGGACATGCTGCTCAAGGACCTCTCATCTGGACACCAGAAAGCAACAGGACATACAAAGACATCCAGAACGCCCTAAACTCGCCCCAGGTACTCATGCAGTATGCCAACAGATTAGTATGGCCCAGCGTTACCACTCCTGTTGGCCACGGACGCCAGCAAAACTGGCATGGGCGCAGTACTGTCACACCGGCTCAGCAACGGGCAAGAACAACCAAATCGCTTACGCCAGTCGAACGATGACAGCAACGGAGCAAAGGTACCCTCATCTCCGCACGAGACTGAACTTGACCAGGCCACGTCGAGGTCACCGCGCAACCGACCAGGTCACCGTGCAACCGACCAAGTCACCGTGCACCCGACCAAGTCACCGCGCAACCGACCAAGCCACCACGCAACCAACCAGGTCACCGTGCAACCGACGAGGCCACCGCGCAACCGACGAGGTCAACGCACAACCGACCAAGCCACCGCGCAACCGACCAAGCCACCGCACAACCAACCGAGCTACCGAACAACCGAGCCTGAGACGAGTTCGCTTCACCCAGACACCAGCAACAGGCCAAACACCACCAGCCACACCAGCTACACCTGAAAACAGGACACCACCTATTTCCCAGACCACTTTTATTCCACGCAGGAGTACTCACCGGCGAAGACCACCATTAAGATTCTCTCCTGATTAAGTTTCCAAAATCATCCATATAAAAGAGGGAGGGAATGTTGTGTATTTACTTGTGTTAACATGAACAATCTAGAAAATGTTGTGTAGCCTATTTACTTGAGATAACAAGAACATTCTAGTCACTATGCCTAGAACATTCCAATCTGGAACATTCGAATCTGGAACCTTCCATATACTATGTATATATGCACCCGCAGACTGTAGACGTCAGTTCCGCGCATATTCTTTAGTTCCGCGCCAGTTCCGCTCCGGACCGCTCAAGTTACGTCTATCTTGTGTGTCAACTAGTGTTCAATACACCGTTGGTTTATATTAACAAGTGTGTGTTGTTTATCTTGTATCTCCCACGATATAACAGTACCTAACTTAAAGTCACGGTCGCTTCCTCCTCAAATCTAACCTCAATTATAAGTACACACATTTGTACAGCCATCACAGTGACACAGGTTATCAGGCAAATTGCACACTCTCCCAAGTACACAGGGCAACATGACCACGATGTCGCAAAGCCCCTAAAAGAACCAACAACAACAATCAACAAGAAATTGGATTTTGCAACTACTCAATAGACTGTTTTTCCTTCCGGGTCATGCGAAAAAACTGTGCAGTTGGACGATAGCGTTGAACATTACCTATAATCCTCCGTAAATGAGTAATGGGAGAGAACATTCTAGGTTTGTCATTAGAAAGAAAATTAAGAAAAACATTATTCAATTCCATTAGTGGATAATTAGACTGGAAAGGACTGGCAAACAGACTGAGTGTCTTCCAGATTATCTTCACATTTCTTGCTTATTCTGGCGTAAATAAAGGAATACAATTTAATTTGTTGATAATGAATTTCTGATGAGGAAATTCTCACCAATCCTAACCAAAGAAGACAGCTTGAGCTGGACTGCGTCAACAGCCAGGGCATTACCACATCTCGCTCACCACTAGCGCTGTTTGTAGTGAGTGTGCTAGTGGGAACTCTCTGGAATATTGGGACAGGTTGAAGCTGAGTCAGCTGACGGCAGGCCAGTGCCCCGCCAATCAATAACGGCTCAGACCTGCGGAACGTCCAGATTGGTTATCTGCAGTGTGAAGAGCTTCCGGGTCTCCATGGCACGGTGCTCATCTCAGGTGATCTTTATAGGAGACGGGCGTCATGTTCGTAACACACAGTTTTATTACACTCCCAAAAACCATTACATAGACCTATATTCGCATTCCAATTTGGTCCGGTATGTACTAAAACTCTTATACCGTAACCCTCTCTCTTTCTTCAGCTTATCCCAATTAATTGGGGTCGCCGGAACTAACTAGGATCATTTTGATATTGGCCGGGGATATAAGACCGGATGCCCTTCCTGACGCCACGTGATTTTCTAGGTGAAAATTCCACCCCGCTGTCACCGGGAAACTCTTATACTGTAACCGTTTGGTCAATTTCGTATTAAAATACAGTCATATTAGTTTCTACTTTCCCAGTCCACTGTGTACGACTCACGAGCCTAAGGTTCGATTCCTAGTCAAGTTTGTCAGATTTCTATAAGGTGTAGGAAAAATCCACGGCACTTCGAGTCGGATTGCACTGTACCTATATGCTGGCTTTCCAAATACATCGTATATTACATTTGGTAAATATGGTTTGTATTCAACTCTCAGCCAAAGGTCACCTAGTAAAAGTACGGTTCTCTTCTAGTTAGAGGTGCAAGCGAAACGTCGAAATTGTCAATTAGAAGACATAAAATGATTCTAAAAATCCAAGTACCCGGTTCCGACTTTGAATAAATCCAACCATATTCAGCTAAATATATGTTCAAAAATTAACGATAACTACAGTACTCCAGATCTTATATATTAAAACTAGCAACCCAACCCGGCTTCGCCCGGGAACAGTTATGAATGCGTTACGTGATACGCGCTTTTGTTTTTCAATGTCAATGAACAATGACCAATATCCGTTTTACGTCTCGGCATGATGGGTTAAAATCACTGACTGGAATATTCATTATATTATCATGGAGATGCATGTGATTCTTGTCAGACGTAATTTAAGAATGGCGAGGTGCATGAAACACAAATCCCCCTTCCGTCCAATCTTAACTTGACTGTGAATTTTCACAGGCGAAATGAAGAAAAGCCGATTTGCATTTCCAGAGAAACTCCAAACACAACCACTCTTCTCTAAACTTTTTAATTCAACACGACTCGATAGTTTGCTGCTGGCTGTACTGGGGTAATATGCTCGTCCGCTAGCTAAGCTGTAACTGGGGTGATAGACTCGCCCCTAGCTAGCTCGTAAACTGTCACCTCAGTAACTAAATGGAGATTGTTGGAAGAAATGAAAACGTAAAAACACTTATAGTAGGCGATGTATTGAAGATAGAGATATGCTCTCCCGGGCTTTTTTTTGTAGAACTTTCCATGCTGAACAATTCTTACACCCATAGTATATTGATATTTTTTACGGTTTGCCCAGCTTAAGCTTAAAAAGCGCACGGACGCCAGTTCTTCTTCAACCTTTTCACTGAAATCGTTAGTGCTTGACTTCCTTTGGTCATAAATAAATTATTTTCTACAGAAACCTTCCTGTAGATATCCTTTACAGAATGGTGAAAACCGCATCAAAATCCATTCAGTGGTTCTCGAGATTACCCGTGACATCCAAGAATCGGGGACTTTGTTTTATACTAAGTAGAGATTATACGCCAATCAGTATAATTTAATATAATATAATCCCTCTTCCGTCCAATCTTAAATTGACTGTGAATTTTGCGGAATGAAAAGTTCACAGGCGAAATGAGAGTTGCACTTCCAGGGAATGGCGAGGTGAATGAAACTCAAACCCCCCTTCCGTCCAATCTTAACTTGACTGTGTTTCACAGGCGTAATGAAGAAAACCCGAGTTGCACTTCCAGTGAAACTCCAAACACAACCACCCTTCTCAGAAGTCTTAACTCAACACGACTCAACGGTTTGCTGCTGGCTGTATCTGGGGCAATAGGTTCATCCGCTAGCTAGTCTGTAACAGGGATGATAGACTCGCCCGTAGCTAGCTCGTAAACTGTCGCCTCAGTAGTTGAATGAACATGGTTGGAAGAAATTAAAACGTAAAAACACTTATAGTGGGCGATGTATTGAAGATAGACATATGCTCTCGCTTACTTTTTTGTAGAACTTTTCATGCTGAACAATTCTTACACTCATAGTATTTAGATATTTTTAACTGTTTGCCCAACGTAAGCTTACAAAGTGCTCGGACGCCAGGTTTTTTTTCTCGACTTTTCCACTGAAATCGTTACTGCTCGGCTTCCTTTGATCATAAATAAATTATTTTCAACAGAAAACATCCTCGAGATATCCTTTACAGAATGGTGAAAACCGCATCAATATCCATCCAGTGGTTCGCGAGTTTACCCGTAACATCCAAAAATCGGGGACTTTGTTTTATACTAAGTAGCGATACTCTAATTCGGAATAAATTAAAACGTTGACTAAAACTGAAATATCTTGACAAGTACCGGTACCGTAATTATGCTACTATGACGTTTGTTGGCTTGAGACATCATGCAGGTTACGCATTATCCATTGAGCCAGGGGGGGGGGGTGGAATTTTTACAAAAAATGAAACAAGAACTGATAATAAAAACAAGCTAAACACATGTTTAAATAAAATAATTATATCATGCTGATGAATCTATAACTCTTACTATCTACAGTTGTCGCCTTTCGGCCCAGCTCCTCATTTGAGGCTACACACGTCTTCATGACAACGTAGGGGTGGAACAGCGACGTCAATTGCCCCTACTAATTTGGAGATCGTTAACTTCTTGAATGTGATATAGTCGAGTTGCTCCATATTACAGATATCCAGCAATTCCCCGATTTACGGTTATACCGCAGTTGTTATAACCCCTCCCATTGGTCGATCTTGGCTACGCTACTGGTTCCTAGAGGTTGTGTTTGCTCACAACCCGATGATTCATACATGGCAAATTACAATTCAATTACAGATGTTATAAAAATGAAAGGGGTCGGTAACTGTGTGTTCAGGTCATTAGCATAAAGGCATGTGAACCGCACATCTCATGTGGAAACAATTGTTGAAATGAATGCAGCACGTGTCTTCTAGTTTCATAAAAATATCACAACACTCAATCCCTTTTAAGCCAGTATAAAATCAAGGAATGAATATAAATCTCCTATCCTGCTCTTATTTCTATTCTCCTACTCTTCCTTAGGCATAAATTATGATTGAACCCCTTTATTCTTCTTGTAGGTTAATTCTTTTTAAATATTTAAATTACCGTTCGATAAAAAATAGTCACAACGCGAGTACTACTCACTCATGGCTAAAATAGCAAAGGGATTTGAAAAATAAATGAAAATAAATGAAAACTCAGCTTATGTTTGCCCATCCCCTATTCATCTCACTGCATAAAACACGTGTCACTCTAACCATATAATAAATAATCTTATTTGTGATCTATCTCTTCCAAATATTCCACATAATTATCTAATTTATACAAGGAATCTCCTTGTTTATATTTATTGCTAATCTATTTAATTCTTTTAACAATTTCAATCCTTCATCCAATATCTACATACCTCTATCATTGATTTCTTATCTCTAAAATTATTATTTACCTTAATCAGCTCATCATTGTTCCTATTATTATAGACACTAGCAATCCGACCTGGCTTCGCCCGGGAACAATTATGAATGCATTACGTGATACGCGGTTCCTTTTTCTAGTGTCAATGAACAACGACCAATATCCGTTTTATGTCTCGGCATGATGGGTTAAAATCACGGACTGGACAATTAATTCTATCATCATGGAGATGCATGTGCAACAAATTCTTGTCAGACGTAATTTAAGAATGGCGAGGTGCATGAAACACAAATCCCCCTCCGTCCAATCTTAACTTGACTGTGAATTTTGCGGAACAAAAAGTTCACACGCGAAATGAAGAAAAGCCGAGTTGCACTTCCAGGGAAACTCCAAACACAACCACTCTTCTCTAAAGTTTTTAACTCAACACGACTCGACAGTTTGCTGCTGTCTGTATCTGGGACAATAAGCTCGTCCGCTAGCTAAGCTGTAACCGGGGTGATAGACTTGCCCCTAGCTAGCTCGTAAACTGTCGCCTCAGTAACTGAAAGGAGATTGTTGGAAGAAATGAAAACGTAAAAAACTTATAGTAGGCGATGTATTGAAGATAGAGATAAGCCCTCCCGGACTTTTTGTAGAACTTTTCATGCTGAACAATTCTTACACACATAGTATATAGATATTGTTAACGGTTTGCCCAGCGTAAGCTTAAAAAGCGCACAGACGCCAGTTTTTTTTTCGACCTTTTCACTAAAATCGTTAGTGCTTGACTTCCTTTGGTCATAAATAATTATTTTCTACAAAAAGCTTCCTCGAGATATCCTCTACTGAATGGTAAAAACCGTATCAAAATCCATTCAGTAGTTCTCGAGATTACCCGTGACATCCCAGAATCGGGGACTTTGTTTTATACTAAGTAGAGATTATACGCCAATCAGTATAATTTAATATAATATAATCCCCCTTCCGTCCAATCTTAAATTGGCTGTGAATTTTGCGGAACGAAAAGTTCACAGGCGAAATGAGAGTTACACTTCCAGCGAATGGCGAGGTGAATGAAACTCAAATTCCCCTTCCGTCCAATCTTAACTTGACTGTGTTTCACAGGCGAAATGAAGAAAACCCGAGTTGCACTTCCAGGGAAACTCCAAACACAACCACCCTTCTCAGAAGTCTTAACTCAACACGACTCAACGGTTTGCTGCTGGCTGTATCTGGGCCAATATGTTCGCCCCCTAGCTAGGCTGTAACAGGGATGATAGACTCACCCTTAGCTAGCTCGTGAACTGTCGCCTCAGTAGTTGAATGGACACGTTTGGAAGATATTAAAACGTTAAAACACTTATAGTGGGTGATGTATTGAAGATATACATATTATGCTCTCGGGGACTTTTTTGTAGAACTTTTCATGCTGAACAATCTTACACTCATAGTATTTAGATATTTTTAACGGTTTGCCCAGCGTTAGCTTACAAAGCACTCGGACGCCAGGTATTTTTTTCGACTTTTCCACTGAAATCGTTACTGCTCGGCTTCCTTTGATCATAAATAAATTATTTTCTACCGAAATCATCCTCGAGATATCTTTTACAGAATGGTGAAAACCGCATCGAAATCCATCCAGTGGTTCTCGAGTTTACCCGTAACATCCAAGAATCGGGGACTTAGTTTTATAGTAAGTAGAGATTACTTTTATGCTTATACCAGTGAGGGCTTCCTCATCCACTTCTGTTTTTGTATCATGCCCTGTTATTATTTTCAGTAAACATTCCTATTCCGGGACATATCACAAATACAATTAAGATTTAAAATATCAACAATGTTGTCCATTATAATACAACTTCCTTGAAAACAAATACTAAGTCATCTATTCTCTAACAAGATTCAACATAGGTAAAGATTCCTTCTCATCTCACTGAAATCACTGGTAAGATCTCTATATGTTATGGTGTTTGAAGCCAATTTTCAGTGTTGCCTTAGTAAACAAAAGTTTGGTGCTTTTCAGTCGGTCAACACGATTGTACCCAAATCAGATGGGTTATTCCCTAATCCTGAAAAAAATTACATGAGATTAATAAATCGCTTTATGTATCAAACCATAATTGCCATTTATTATACTTCCTGAATCATGCATCTTATTTTTGCAGCTATATTATAACCTCATTATGAGTTCATAAACATTCGCAGATTTCTTATAACGTTTCATCATTCGCAGATTTTTCGTCGTTCCTCATTTTACTTTAGACATTTCCATATATTATCTGCGTGTTACTATACCGTTCACAACATATTCATTATCAGAGTTAGGAGAATTCCCACTTGGGCTCATAGTATTGTCATAACACATAAAATCTAAAATTCACTCAATAATTGCTTGCGCTTCCTAACATAGCCTGGACAATTCTAATAAATGATTCAACATCAATATAATTTCCATAAGTCTGATATAACATCAACAATACATCGGTTATCTAAAATATTTGGTGACGTCAATATCTACTGTATATCGGTTTAAATAAAAATTCAACTTTACTTTCCTGACTAAATAGAAATTCCTATAACATCATGTTATTCTTTATACATTGTAATATTCCAACCTCTCAATACTTCTATATGTACGGGGTGCGTGGGGGTTAAACACCTGTACGATAATACCAACAGCAATAGACATTCACACCTAAGCACTCCTAAGTGACCTAATAAATAAAACCATTCAGCTTCTGGTAAAATCGATAATATATTGTTATACCAGACATAAAACACACATTTCGCAGGATCCTCCTCGTACAGAATAATAACACTCCCTATCGTATTTACACAGATACACATATGACATGATATAGATGACCCTCAGGAATAAAGTTGACCGGTACTTACAGATGTTGGCTTCAGCAGTGGTGACCTATCTCTACTAATTCTGGGATCATTGCTCCTAAAGAATTAGTCCTATAACTCGCAGCACAATTAATTTTGCTTCACACGCCATTTCTACTTTTATGATTACTATTATGTTTGTTACTTTTGTAACCAGCATCCAACGATTTAATTTGCGTCGTGGATCTAGTATCATCCCAATGCTTGGAATCCGTTTTGGATCGTCGCATTAACTCAGTTTGTGAATTTAATAATGCTTGGCATATTTGACCAGCATTCCTGAACGAATAAATTGCCGCTATAGTAGAAATGCAGATTTACAGATATCAGATTCCAATAATTTGTGCTGTTCGAATCAAGTAATCTTGGCGATATACTTAAGACTAGGCTCATCATTCAATCAAGAACTTATAGCCAGCAACTTGGTTATTGTATCAAACACGACTAGTGTTATACTGTAATGTCTCTTCCTCAACACACAAAACCAAAAGACAAGTCCTACTGACTAATACTTTCCGCTCACATGCGGTCCGAAAACTGAGTCGACCGCACCGTGGTCCAAAAATGAGTCTACCTCCTCCCGTGGAGTTCCAAAATTGAGACTACTCCACACGGAGTCCAAAATAAGAGTGTCTCCCACTGGCTTCCACAAAATCTAAGTACCGTCATCATCCCCCACCAATACATTGGTTTGCCTGGGTTGATCCACGGAATCCAACCAACCCCAACGCCTGATTCTCAACATCAACAAATATGGAACACAGTCCATCGTCCTCGCTCATACATAGATGCCAAGTCTCGCCCCCTGACTCACCCTAACTGGCGCTCGGGTTTTACCCAGGGTTAGAGCACCAACTCGTATTTCCTCGTACATGTACATTTTCCAGTTACATTATTTTAACATCAACCCAATGTTAAAATGTTTCAACTTCCCTAGATTTGGATCCTGCTCAAATTACAATACTTATACGCTAAACAAATTACTTGTAAATCAAGCACGTCATAACATACATTCTGATAGATAATTATAAGACATAAAAAGACCTCAAATAAAAATATACACATCACATTAATAAAATCCGCAACTCCCCAGAACACGGATTCAGTTCCTTGTAACAGGAGCGGTTACAATTCCCCTCCATGGAGTTCCCACGAATAAGTGAATGGGGACTCCATCACCAAAACATAAAAATGCACAAATGACCCTAAAACAAAATATACATTATAAACAACATACACAAATCACTCTTCGAATATAAAATAACCCTCAATACATTTCATTTTCTTGATGTCATGATTCTACATATCTTTTTCTCGAAAGTCTTTGTATTCTCCTAAAAACTACCTCACACCGATCTCTGAAGTGTCCTAAAACTAGCTCACACGGAAATTCCTCACGTGTCCTTTACTTTGCCATGTCAAACATGACCGATATGGCACAGAACCATGTTGCACACGCCAAAATACATGCTACAATGCATTTACTTAATTGCTCAGCTTTGTTTCACTTGGCTAATGGTGGCCTCTTCGTCATTTCTTGAAATGTACCTGTGTAATACACCACAATGTCGGCTAAATCTGCCTCAGAGGATCTGCCCTACCATTACATGCTAATATATTTCTTAAGGTTATAGACATTGTATGACCCTACAATGGTACCTTGGTGGTCTGTTAGGCTATATGCACACTCGCCAATACTCTTAGTACCTACGAAGGCTCCCTTATATAATTCAAAAAACTTGGACATTTCCTTGTCAACAGCGGAAGAAGGACATGGCACTCTGAGTAAGACCTGGTCACCAACATTTAAAAAATCCAACTTCACTCTCTTTTGCTGGCGCCTACGTTTATTTCCTGCTTTCTCTAAGTCAAACCTAGCCAGCCGGATGCTGATATCCCTGTCTATCTCCTCTCCCGTTTCCAATCCTAACATTCTTGCGATTATATTGGTAGGCTTCCTACCAAATTGCAGCTCATTAGGGGTGCATTTCGTGCTCTCATGCAGCGTATTATTGAACCATTGTTCAATATCTCCTAGTTTGGAGAACCATGCATTATGGCGATCACTTACATAAGTACGGAATACTCTCCCAAGATCTCTCATAATTCTTTCGGACATATTTCCTTGCGGGTATCTTATAGAAGAGAAATATGCTCGACACCCACTTCACCTAACTTGGTCTTCTGGATTTTCGAGGTGAACTGGCTGCCGTGGTCAGTCAATACTCTGATGGGCTTCCCGAACTCAGGTATGTATTTGTCGACCATTTGTAGGGCGCAACCCTTCCCAGTCGCTTTCCTCAGGGGATACAGTTTGACAAACTAACTAAAAGAGTCAACAATCACGAAGATATACTGATATCCGTACCAAGATTTGACTAAAGGCCCATACAAATCACAACATAGTAAATCCCGCGGTTTTTCAGTGATTACCGCCTGACGAGGTCCCTGCAAATATCTCGTCGGAACTTTACAACGTTGACAAGAATCACAACTCGCAAGAACTTTCCTGATATTCCTTCCCATGTTACGCCAAATAAAATGCTGCTGAACAGCGAAAAGAACTTTAGCTGCTCCAAAGTGCCCCAAAGCTTTATGGTGATACCAAATCAAAGCCTCATGCAAAGACTTAGGTACTGTGCCCGAATTCACCAATCAGTACCTATATCCGCTGCACTGTAAAGGATTGCAGACACGTAATTACTCAGCTCAAAAACCTACCATTGTCTGCTAAGTAAAAATTGGGAATTCCAGGAACACATAGGGCAGATATTATTGAAAGAAAATAGTACTACCAGCCTAGGTACAAATTTCTACTATCATTTACATTTAGAGCAAATCGAGAAACTCCAATCTCGAGGGGTGATAAGGTTAATCTATAGTGAGCGCCTGTATCTATACCTAGCAGTACTATTTTCGGCGATGACGACAATGAAAACGATGTCAGCTAAGATAAAAATTGACTGATTCGCTAAGGAGCGCCAGCCGTTTATTGTGCTAAGAAAAGTACAAATATAACTGACTGCCTGTCTGTGAATAGTGTCTCCCTGACACTGCAATAAAATAATCTCAAAAACAAACTAAACGTGACACTGATCTAATAAGAAAAATTATGAAACGGCGTGATTTTTAAACATTACCCTATTTTATACAATCCATTTCATCTCTGAACCGTAGTTCCACATCTAAGTATAAAAATTATTCAACATTAACTATATTCATATTTACACTAATTCATGATTCGCACAAATCTACACTTAATTGTGTTGAAAAGATTAAATTGTCTATATTACAAATGAGTCTTTACCACTCAACTTCCGTAACAAACACCGCAACTCTATCGGTTGAAAGTATAAATACTTGTCTAAATCAATAGAACATAAGTGACAAACATTTAAGCTAAGCACTGTTCTTACTTTGTCTTTCCCATTTTATCATTAAATCTTGAAAAATTCTTGAAATTCTTTACTCTGTTAACAATTCTCTGGTAAACGTGAATACTCGAAGTGCATGGCATTTAACCTTCATTCCACACTCCTCTTCCAAAATTATACAACAATCACATTATTTCTTAAACACCCTGTACAGAACTTCCTTTAATACACTCAAACAACGTCACAATCGCTGTGATCAATACTAGAAAAACTTGAGACTCCTCAGTCTCCTCTCGTGAAAATACGTAACTCATTTACGTCTACAATTCCTTTCTTGCACGGTATTTCAAATCTAAACTCCCATTTCAATGCATTTTCTTACTTCATGCAAAGAAAATTAGTAACTTTATTAGATATCCACGTCCATTGTGAATATTGTTCAAGAAACAAACTTTAACAAACTTCCCTATCCTTATACAACTTCTCCTCGTGCCTATAACTTCACTTCTGCAATAACCTTCTGTACAGTTACTTTTAGATCACCTTGTGATTTAACTTTCTTAACTCTTTTCCACGTGTTTAAATTCAATTTCACATTATTGCAACCTTTAAAGAATTATCAGTAAGAATTCATATTTAATAAAATATAAGTGTGTCTTCCTTTCGTGAAAATATTTGTTTAACAAATTTATCTAGACTTTTTAATGCTCTGAATTTTTATTGGACATATATATAAAGGTTCTTGAAATACTTTCGTTATTAGAAAATATGGTTTATCACGTTACAGCATAGATCTACATATCTATCTGTCTCATTACTGTGAATTTAGTATTTATAGGTTTAATCATCTATCAAGCAATTGACTATCTTTAACAGATTCCGTGTCGTGTAACAATTCAATTTTGTTCACAATTGGTTGAAAATAAATTTCTGACACTCGAATCAACATCATGAGTTGTCGAAATATTTGACACTTAGTGACATTTTTTTTTAAATATGCGGTACTTAATTTCGTTCAATATGCCTTCTATAGTTCGTTCAATATTCTTTCTTTAAATTGTTTACTATACTCTTGCTTTAATTTGTTCACAATTATACATTCCATCGCTGCGCATAAAACAGATTTATTTTGTTCTACTGTATTTTAACGCAAATATCAATAATTCTACACGATTTTATATTGCAATGATTTTTAACGTTAACAACTGCGCTAGGCATAAATTTCGTCCAAGTGACTGAAATTTTCAAAGAACAAGAAAAAATGACTCTTAAGAAAATACGAAAAATACTAGATCAAAATCTACAAACTTTTAAATACACTGACAAAATTATACGGTTGCTCAATTAGGATAAACACAGAACATGACTGCAATTCTACCAAATATAAAGCAATCTCTTCTCTACCTTGAGTTGAAGACGGTGTCGGAAGTACCTTGTCTCGTCTGCCAAACCAAGAATGTCTGAGCGCAACGCCCACAGCTATGTAGACCGGTTGTGACGGGACCAGCTGGACATCTCCCCCAGTGGAACAAGGTCGGTGACATGCCAGGGTTGGCGACCTCGCCGTGAAACAGCCTGTCTCGTCCGCTCTCCTCTGCTCGTTCACTGCACGTCGTCTAGCTCTTCTTTCGATACCCCATCTCTGCGTTGTCGTCTCTTCTCAAGGTTGAAATTCGTTCGTTTCATAAAAGTCTCTGCGAGTATACCAGATGTATAATAACTCTTGTTGAATTGTAGAGGTTCGTTCTGTGATTTTGCGCATCGCGTAGATGTTCTGCTGCGTTTTCCATATTGTGGATTCTGGAATTCAACTCTTCATTTTTGTAGCTTCCACTTCCCTATCATATGCAGCTTAGCACATGGTCATTCTCGTTTCACTGATGACACTTTTATGACTTCCCCGTTGCCAATTTCTGAACTGCATTTTATATATAATGTTCAAGCAAGAGTTCAATCGTAGTAATAATAAAGTTCTTCTTGTAGAAATGAAATGTTTGCATGCGATGTATAACAGCTTCGTTTGAAACACTGTAATATCCAGCTATATGCTGTGCTGTTCTGTTTGAGAATGTTTCTTGCTTTGCAAGTTACAGTCCACTGTACTTCACTCGTCTTTCCCAACTTTTATAAAGCGTGGCACTATACTGAATAAATACTAGCTTCTTCTCTCGGTCTTAACTCGTCGAGATCTCAAATTGAAAAGAACTTCTCTCTCTGGCTCTCTGCGTTCGCCAAGTTCCTCACTCTGCCTCCCCTCTTCCGGTGTGACGTAACTCCAATCACCTCTCCTCACTCAGTCTGCACTTCGACCTTCGTCCCTTCTCCTCCTTCATGACGTAACTCTCGCTCCTCGTGGCGTGATGTGCTCTTACATTGTAGGCCTCCCTACATTCAGATAATAAATATATATATATATCCATATTTAAATTATTCTTTCTTGCCTTCCAGAATTGTTTAAGATGCATAGCATTTCACTTATTTCCACACAGATTTTCCCATATCTCACGAATTTTAAGGAATAAAAGATTTTAATTCATTCTTTTATTTTTCCTGGGTCCCAGTTCATATCCAGATTGGTTCTTTGGTAATGGCCTTAAATAAATTCTGGCGCATTTCCCCGTTGCTAATTTAAAGTATAGCCTGTACTTTCTTTAATAACAGTTAGTTTCTCTGTTCTTGGGACTGAATTTATTTATCTACTGGATCTTTGGGTAAAATCTCTTCAATTTGGAATGGTTAAATTTTCCAATGGATCTGTTATCTTCAATCCTTACGATCTTGTAGCAATTGTTACCGTAGACTGTATCTACTTTGAATGGTCCTTCCTCTGAATCTCTTTCCTTCTAGTTTCGAAATATGCGGCGTGCCTCCTTGTCATTCTCCCTGACAAGAATCTATAAATGTTCCTGAATGGAGCATGCTTCTTTTGAAAAAGAGGAATCCTTCTTAGTTTATCCAACGTTTCCTGATCTTTTGCGTCTGTCTGGATAACGTTAATTCTTACATTCTTTTCAGGAGTCAGATGTCTGGAAAGAATATCTGCCAGTAGGTTGTCTTTACCAGGAACATGAACTATCGTGGCATCAAATTGTTGTAAAAACATAGTCCATCTGGTCATCCGATCGCTCGATAAGTCAGACTTTAACATGAATTCCAGTGCTTTGTGATCCGTTCTGATTATAATCTTGTGTCCCAGCAATAGTTTTTTCCAGGTTTGTAGGGCATTTATGACGGCTAAAGCTTCAAGCTCCGTCGTGAAATAATTCAACTCGTGCGTGCGTAACTTCCTACTGCTGAAAGAAATATAGTGATGGTTGCCATCTTGATCCTTCTGATACAAGACTACGCTAATACCAATTCGTGAAGCGTCAGTTTCTACTATGAATGATCTATCGAAATCTGGGTATTCCAATTTGATGTTGTCTCTGAGCATTTCCTTTGCTTGAATAAAGGCATTCTCGGCAGCTGCATCCCATTTCCATCTATTGTTCTTCTTTAGAAGCTCATGTAGTGGTGCCATGATCTCTGAATAACGTGGACAATGACTACTGAAAAACTGGCAAAGACCCGCAAAAGCTCGGATGTCTTTGATTTTCTTGGGTTTGGGAAACTTCAATATTGCTTCTATCTTGTCTTCATTCGGGTGGTAACCGAATTTGTCTATGGTGTGTCCAAGAAAGTTGATTTTTTCTTGAAAGAAATGGCATTTATTCAATTTCACCTTGATGTTTGCACTTCTGAGGTTTTCAAATAGCTTCTTCAAATGCATGAAATGTTGCTCTGGCGTTTCTGAAGATATGATAATGTCGTCCACGTAGCAAATGGCAAATTGTTTTACTTCATCACTCAACTTATCATCCAAGACTCTAATGAGTGCTGGACTTGAATTTACCAATCCATAAGGTACTCTCTGATACACGTAACAGGTTTGGTTGAACATGAACCCTGTGTAACATTTGCTGTCTTCTGTAAGCTCTATTTGATGAAATGCGGCAGTTAAATCAATCACTGAGAAACAGGTTTTATTCTTGAATCTCCTCAGTAGTTCTCTGATTTTTGGTGGCCTGTCATATTCTTTTAACAGAAGAGTATTAATACCCCTGGCATCTAAGCATAGTCTCAGACTTCCATCTGCCTTCTTTACGACTGTAAGAGGGTTTAAATAAGGAGTGGCTTGCTTTCTTATAATACCGTCCTTTTCCATGCCTTTTATTAGCTCTGTTACTTCTGATTGATATTTCTCCGGAATTGGATACAATTTCTTTTGAAAAGGTGTGTTATCTGTGAGTTTGATCTGATATTTATATCCTCTGATAATGCCTGGTTTATCGTTAAATACATCTGCAAAAGTCGTGACCAATTCTTCTAATCTCCCTCTCTGATCTTCAAAGTTCTCAATCTTCTTGCCATAGTTTCGTCAATCAGACTTCACTCATTCTCCTCCTTCATCGTGTTCTCTGGTTGATATTGGCCTTTCATTAAATCTTATGACTCCGTTCCTCAAGTCAATTACGGCTCCTGTCTTCGTTATAAAATCAATACCTAGAATAGCATCGAAATTTATCTGGTTCAAGACTATGAATATCTGCTCATATTTGTATTCATTTATGGAGAATTCCATTAATGCCTGGACTTTACACTTCATGGTCTTATCATTGAATACACCCCTGACTTTGATAGTTGAAACGTGCATTGCTGTGAGTGAATTACTATCTTTCAATCTGTGAAAACAGTTCTCTGATAAAATTGATGCTGTCGCCCCCGTATCTAGGAGTGTTCTCAGGCATTCACCTTCTGATACTATCTCTATGATGGGTAGCCTCGCTACTCTTCCTGTTTTCGGCTCTTCTCGCTCATACAGGAGATCTTCGTTCGTGGCTTGATATAACTCGTTTATCTCGATTACATGTCTGGTTACGGTGCTGTTCTCATCCTCCTTTACTTTTTGGAATTTGAAGTTTTTTTTGTACCCCTCCTGGGTCTTCATTGCTCCGGTCTCTGCTTGTTCCGGGCTGAGATTCCTGATTTTGGTTACGCTGTCCCTGATTTTTGGTTTCTTGCGTTTCTTTCTTCCCTTTCTCTAAGATTCCTCAGGTATTCTTGACTTTCTCTCTCTCTATCATCGTAGTACCTCTTCACATTATTATTGTTTCTCCATCCTTGGTTTTGTTGATTCTGCTGTTGTTGCTGTCTCGAATAATTGTTCGTGTTCCTCCAGTTTTGATATCCTCGATATCCATAATTATTCGTCGGGTTATCTCTATTATAATATCCCTCTCTGCGATAATCATTTTTTCTTTGGTGGTAGCTGTTTCTCCATCTTTGATTTTCATCCCATCTCTGATTTTGGTATGGTCTTCCTTCTCTAGGTCTCTGATAACCTGGTTGAAAACGATTTTGTCCATACATTCTTGATCTAGTTGGTCCTATTCTATTTTTATGTTCCTCCGTCTGCTGCGTTTGATCAATGTGGATGGTGTGGATCTCTCTATGTTCCTGATTTCTGCTTCTCTGGTTCTGGTTTCCGGTTGAGTTGTTGGACACATTTGACGTGTGATCCAGTCTCCTCAAAATATCTGCCATCCCCTCTAATGTTTTTACATTTGCCGAAATGAGGTGCCTTCTAACTTCCGTTGGTAACTGGCATGAAATAGCATGTACTAAGTCTTCTTCTGCCAATGGAGGTTGCAGATACTGCAAGCGTGCTAATTGTTTCGTAAAGAAGCTTGCGTACTTCGTCGGACTAGAATAAGCATACTTTTTCGAGTAAATTGCGGCGCGTATGTCTTGTTGAAGTTCCTTGCTCCAGAATCGCTTCTGTAGAGCAATAGCGAATTCTTCAAATGTATGATAAGTGTACCTGAAAGCTCTGTGCCAAAATAATGCTTCTGAGTCCAAGTATTTCTCAACTACTCTCATATGTCTTTCACGCGGTATTCTGTTGTCCTCTAGATACGATCTCATGTCTCTAAGAAATTCCACAGCAGTGATATTTCCAACCCCGCTGAATTTATTAGGCTTTTCGTCATTATTCTTGATCACGATAATGTTGGCATTTGACCTACTCTGGTAAGGTTCAAAGTCTCCTCCAAGTTGCCCTGTTTCTGTTTGAAATGGCTCTCGAATGAAGTTAAAGCTGGATTTAGGAATCTGCTGTTGACTAACCACGCTTTCCTTATCCTCTTATATTTTGTCTGTCCTAGCCTCTAATTTCCTGATTTCTTCCTTCAATTTCTCATCTCTTGCTTGAAAGAATCTAGTTAAGTCCTTCCTGATGTCCTCCCTGACTTCAGCTCTTTATGTAGATGAAAATGTAGCATCCCCAATCGTGAATGACCTTAATTGCTGTTCCATTTCGCTAGTTTCCTTTTCCTGCCTCGATCGAATTTTCGCCAGTTCTATGTTTATGTCATCGACTGTACGTTTAACCTTATCAAGTTCGTCTGAATTACATAAATCTGTTTTATTTACAATATCTGTCAGCGTGGCTACGTTATTGATCTACAACGTGTCTATCCGCTTGGATAGATCTTCACGTACTTTACTAACATTTATGTTTGAACATAATTCTATGGCTTTAATATCGTTAGATAATTTATGATGGATTTCAGATACAATTTTGGTAGTGACTGTTACGACCTCCTCCTGCATGTCCGTAACTGCCTTTACAATAGAAGCATTTATATCCACATTAATACCATCTTCAATTAATTTCCTTTGACCTTCCAACTTGACCTGTAATTCACCAACAGTGTCATTTAGTCTGTCAAGTTGCTCCTTGAGTCTGTTCTGGGCTCCTGAAATGTGTACATGATGTGTAATGTTTTCTTCCTTAATGGAACTAATACTAGCCTGTAATTTTTTTCTAGCTCTATCATGTGGTTACTGTTAGCTAATTTCACTTCTGACACTTTGCCTATCATGTCGGATCTTAAATTTCCTATTTCTGTTTTCGTAAAATTAATGTCCTGTTTGACTTGGTTAAATGAAGTTTTCAATTCTTCCTGTGCATTTCCTGCCTTTTCTAGAATTTTCTGAGCCTTTTCCTGATTTTTCCTGGCCTCATCATGAATTTTCCTAGCTTCTTCCTGCGCTTTTTCCAATGTTAGCCTAATCTCCTCCTGTGCTTTCTCTTGAGCTAACCTGATTTCCTCCCTTTCCTTTTCTCTAGCTAACCTAGTTTCTTCCCTTTCCTTTTCTCTAGCTAACCTAGTTTCTTCCCTTCCCCTTTTCTCTAGCTAGTCTATCTTCCTTTCTGGCCTTTTCTAAAGCTAACTTGGCTTCTTCCTGTGCTAACGTTATACTAGCCTTGGTAAGCGTTTGAGCAACCGACAACTCTGCCTTGACTTCCGATTTCACACTAGCTACAGATTTCTGAATCTTGGCTTTCATTTGTTTAGTGTTAGTGTGTGTTAATTGGTGGAGGGCTTCAAGGTCTTTGCTCAATGCACTTTGACCTTCCTTCATAGTTTCTAACATCGTTCCTATGAACGTCATATCGTTCGCTGACATAATTTCTTCTTTCTTGAGACTTAGGGAAGTATCAACTACAAAAATACAAGTGAATATCCAGAATTGACCAACGTATACATTTTATACTAGTGACGGAATGTATTGAACATCTTAATACTACTTAAGTCTATTTAAATCGCGAGTTATCTCGTATATTTTATTGTCCCATTTTACTGAACCGACATCATTTCATTCTATCATCCGACTTAACTTATATTTAACAACATGAATTTACTTTTAATTAATATTACATGACCAATTGTCGTTAGCTGGTTCTAGAAATATGCCTCACAACTGTAATGTACTCAACTAATCTGCTGATGTTGTGTTCACCTCAACAATCATTTAATTTGGGATCGGCATTTTTTTCTCAAAACGTATATGGCCTCACTCTCGAGTGCTTCCAACTGCCTCTCTCGAGTACCTATTTCGAGTGCCTCTTTCGAGTGCCCCACGTTGGGCGCCATTTAATATACTACCATCTATATGTGCCCGAATTCACCAATCAGTACCTATATCCGCTGCACTGTAAAGGATTGCAGACACGTAATTACCCAGCTCAAAAACTTACCATTGTCTGCTAAGTAAAAATTGGGAATTCCAGGAACACATAGGGTAGATATTATTGAAAGAAAATAGTACTACCAGCCTAGGTACAAATTTCTACTATCATTTACATTTAGAGCAAATCGAGAAACTCCAATCTCGAGGGGTGATAAGGTTAATCTATAGTGAGCGCCTGTATCTATACCTAGCAGTACTATTTTCGGCGATGACGACAATGAAAACGATGTCAGCTAAGATAAAATTGACTGATTCGCTAAGGAGTGCCAGTCGTTTATTGTGCTAAGAAAAGTACAAATATAACTGACTGCCTGTCTGTGAATAGTGTCTCCCTGACACTGCAATAAAATAATCTCAAAAACAAACTAAACGTGACACTGATCTAATAAGAAAAATTATGAAACGGCGTGATTTTTAAACATTACCCTATTTTATACAATCCATTTCATCTCTGAACCGTAGTTCCACATCTAAGTATAAAAATTATTCAACATTAACTATATTCATATTTACACTAATTCATGATTCGCACAAATCTACACTTAATTGTGTTGAAAAGATTAAATTGTCTATATTACAAATGAGTCTTTACCACTCAACTTCCGTAACAAACACCGCAACTCTATCGGTTGAAAGTATAAATACTTGTCTAAATCAATAGAACATAAGTGACAAACATTTAAGCTAAGCACTGTTCTTACTTTGTCCTTTCCCATTTTATCATTAAATCTTGAAAAATTCCTGAAATTCTTTACTCTGTTAACAATTCTCTGATAAACGTGAATACTCGAAGTGCATGGCATTTAACCTTCATTCCACACTCCTCTTCCAAAATTATACAACAATCACATTATTTCTTAAACACCCTGTACAGAACTTCCTTTAATACACTCAAACAACGTCACAATCGCTGTGATCAATACTAGAAAAACTTGAGACTCCTCAGTCTCCTCTCGTGAAAATACGTAACTCATTTACGTCTACAATTCCTTTCTTGCACGGTATTTCAAATCTTAACTCCCATTTCAATGCATTTTCTTACTTCATGCAAAGAAAATTAGTAACTTTATTAGATATCCACGTCCATTGTGAATATTGTTCAAGAAACAAACTTTAACAAACTTCCCTATCCTTATACAACTTCTCCTTGTGCCTATAACTTCACTTCTGCAATAACCTTCTGTACAGTTACTTTTAGATCACCTTGTGATTTAACTTTCTTAACTCTTTTCCACGTGTTTAAATTCAATTTCACATTATTGCAACCTTTAAAGAATTATCAGTAAGAATTCATGAAAATATTTGTTTAACAAATTTATCTAGGCTTTTTAATGCTCTAAATTTTTATTGGACATATATATAAAGGTTCTTGAAATACTTTCGTTATTAGAAAATATGGTTTATCACGTTACAGCATAGATCTACATATCTATCTGTCTCATTACTGTGAATTTAGTATTTATAGGTTTAATCATCTATCAAGCATTTGACTATTTTTTAAAATCAGATTTCGTGTCGTGTAACAATTCAATTTTGTTCACAATTGGTTGAAAATAAATTTCTGACACTCGAATCAACATCATGAGTTGTCGAAATATTTGACACTTCGTGACATATTTTTTTTAAAATATGCGGTACTTAAATTTGGTTCAATATGCCTTCTATATTTCGTTCAATATTCTTTCTTTAAATTGTTTACTATACTCTTGCTTTAATTTGTTCACAATTATACATTCCATCGCTGCGCATAAAACAGATTTATTTAGTTCTATTTTAACGCAAATATCAATAATTCTACACGATTTTATATTGCAATGATTTTTAACGTTAACAACTGCGCTAGGCATAAATTTCGTCCAAGTGACTGAATTTTTCAAAGAACAAGAAAAAATGACTTAAGAAAATACGAAAAATACTAGATCAAAATCTACAAACTTTTAAATACACTGACAAAATTATACGGTTGCTCAATTAGGATAAACACAGAACATGACTACAATTCTACCAAATATAAAGCAATCTCTTCTCTACCTTGAGTTGAAGACGGTGTCGGAAGTACCTTGTCTCGTCTGCCAAACCAAGAATGTCTGAGCGCAACGCCCACAGCTATGTAGACCGGTTGTGACGGGACCAGCTGGACATCTCCCCCAGTGGAACAAGGTCGGTGACATGCCAGGGTTGGCGACCTCGCCGTGAAACAGTCTGTCTCGTCCGCTCTCCCCTGCTCGTTCACTGCACGTCGTCTGGCTCTTCTTTCGATACCCCATCTCTGCGTTGTCGTCTCTTCTCGAGGTTGAAATTCGTTCGTTTCATAAAAGTCTCTGCGAGTATACCAGATGTATAATAACTCTTGTTGAAAAGTAGAGGTTCGTTCTGTGATTTTGCGCATCGCGTAGATGTTCTGCTGCGTTTTCCATATTGTGAATTCTGGAATTCAACTCTTCATTTTTGTAGCTTCCACTTCCCTATCATATGCAGCTTAGCACATGGTCATTCTCGTTTCACTGATGACACTTTTATGACTTCCCCGTTGCCAATTTCTGAACTGCATTTTATATATAATGTTCAAGCAAGAGTTCAATCGTAGTAATAATAAAGTTCTTTTTGTAGAAATGAAATGTTTTCATGCGATGTATAACAGCTTCGTTTGAAACACTGTAATATCCAGCTATATGCTGTGCTGTTCTGTTTGAGAATGTTTCTTGCTTTGCAAGTTACAGTCCACTGTACTTCACTCGTCTTTCCCAACTTTTATAAAGCGTGGCACTATACTGAATTAATACTAGCTTCTTCTCTCGGTCTTAACTCGTCGAGATCTCAAATTGAAAAGAACTCCTCTCTCTGGCTGTCTGCGTTCGCCAAGTTCCTCACTCTGCCTCCCCTCTTCCGGAGTGACGTTACTCCAATCACCTCTCCTCACTCAGTCTGTACTTCGACCTTCGTCCCTTCTCCTCCTTCATGACGTAACTCTCGCTCCTCGTGGCGTGATGTGCTCTTACATTGTAGGCCTCCCTACATTCAGATAATAAATATATATCCATATTTAAATTATTCCTTCTTGCCTTCCATAATTGTTTAAGATGCATAGCATTTCACTTATTTCCGCACAGATTTTCCCATATCTCACGAATTTTAAGGAATAAAAGATTTTAATTCATTCTTTTATTTTTCCTGGGTCCCAGTTCATATCCAGATTGGTTCTTTGGTAATGGCCTTAAATAAATTCTGGCGCAGTACGCATACCTTCCACTCACCTAGGTGACATAACCTCGCCAATAAGCCGCACTCTAGCTTATAGGTGAACTTACCCACCTGAAGTCTAGCTCCAGCCTCCTTCTCCCTCAACTCCCCCAAGATCTGAGCCATGCTCTCGTCTTTTTCTTGCTCTGCTAACATATTCCGGAGCTTACCAATCTCCTCCACACAATCTGTCGTCTTCGTGACACATAAAACAACACCCTGTTGAATGTTCACCACCCGGTGATCATCATCACCTATGTTCCTGCTCAGGAAGTCAGCCACGATATTTTCCTTACCCTTGATGTGTGTAACCTCTAGATCGTACTCACTAATTGCCAAGATCCATCTCGACATCCTGTTTGAGGTCAACTTACACGATCCCGTAAATACTAGGACATTTTGGTCCGTGAGCACCTTCAGCTTGCTCCCCAAGACATAGCTTCGAAACTTACCAAGCGAGTACACAATAGCTAACAACTCTATCTCCGTGATAGTATAACGCTTCTCAGCCGTACTAAAACCCCTACTAGCTAATGAGACTATTCCTAGATTTCCTTCGTCATCATACTGGCACAGCACCCCTGAAATCCCTAACATACTGGCATCAGTCATAAGGACGTAAGGACAATCTAATCTAGGGTATTTCAGTATAACTGAATCCACGAAACCTCTCTTCAACTCAGCGAAAGCTGCCTCGTGCTCATGGTTCCACACCCTTCTTGCACCCTGCTTCAACAGTTCCCTAAAAGGTTCAACCAGATTGGAATACCTAACGGAAATCTCCTAAAACAGTTAAAACCCTTCAATATGCTTCGAAGTTGTTTGGCGTTACGTTGTGTAGCGGTGTTGTTGATTTTCTCTAAACGTGATTGTTCCGGAAAAATCCCTTGAGTAGTGATTGTGTGCCCTAGAAAAGTGATCTGTTGTGTTGCAAATGAAGACTTACTAAGTTTTACTGTAAAAACCCCCCTCCCTTAACTTTCTCAAAACTATGTCCACGTGTCTTATGTGATCCTCTTTAGTGTGAGATGCAATAATAAGATCGTCAATGTACATTGTAACAAAATCATGTGTGTCCCTCCCTAATACTAAATTTAAAGCCCTGATTAATGCTGAACTACTAGTTTTGCATCCAAATGGCACCACACAATGCTGAAAAAGACCACTCTTATAGCTGAAAGCCGTTAACTTCCTACCTTCCATTCTTAAAGGGACTTGCCAAATTCTGGCGCTCAGATCCATGGTTGAAAACCACTTCCTACCAGTAAATTTCTGAACTAGGTCTTCAATACACTTAGGCCTCTGGGTGTCTCCTGCCAATCTCAAATTTAATTGACGAGCGTCAATACATAATCTAACTGAACCAACAACAACAAGTGGGTTAGAATACATACTAGTGGAAGGCTCTATAATACCCTGGTCTAACATACGGTTAATCTCGTCCTCCACAGCGGCAGCATACCTGAAAGAATGGCATATCTGGGTCCAGAAAAAGGTGAACTATCAACTAGTTCGAATTGATGGGTGTACACGTGCGTCAATCCCGGCTTATCACTAAATACCTCTTTGTTGCCCAGCAACACTTCCAATAAATCTTCCTTACTCTCATCACACAACTTACTTTTGTCCACGGCTTCCCAAAGTTGTTCCCGATGTTCCTCTACCGAAATATGGCACACAGCATCCAGCTGTACCTCCTCGTCAGATACTCCTACTGACATCCCCTCCAACCCCTTAGTGATACCTGCACCAACCATCTCCTCAACTAACTCACATCTCATCTTAATTCCCTGACCGCTAATGCCTTTCTCCAGACATAAAACTCCGTTGTCGAAATCCATAACAACCTTATGCTTATTTAACCAGTCATTACCAAGCACCACACAATAAATTAAATTTGGTATGACCAAACAACACTGATTACTGATTTTGCCTTCTAACTTAATAGGCAACAATATCTGCTTACTGACCTTCTGGCTTTTACTTCCTACAGCAGTAATAATATGTAAGGTCTTAACAGGTATCTCTTCCAACTCCTGACCATCTCTAATGATTTCTTCATAAGCCACCTTGCTTAGGCATGACCTTTCATTTCCAGAGTCTACCAGAGCCCTCATTTCTCTCCCTAAAATATCTACTTCAATGACCGATGAAAATCCCTCGCTCTTACCTTCTACTTTTAACTCCTCTTGGTCAGATAATAAATCCTCCTTCGTCATCGGCGTGAAACTCATCTTCTCCTCCTGAATCACACGCTGCCTAACATATCCACCTTCGGGCTGTCTACCTGATCTATTTACACAACCTGCTGCAAGTTTAAATCACTCGTGCTCGCTACCTGAGATGGTTCCTGTCCCCTCCTAGATTCATTCGTTCCCTGAACTGTCCCCTCCTGTTGGCCCCTCTGAATATTTTCCCGCCTTTGGAAATTATCTCTCCTCTGATAATTATCCGATTGTCTATTATTTTCTGCCCTCCAATTATTGTTCTCCTCCCTCCTTCTATTTGAATTGTCACCTCTGCCAACCTGATTGAACCTATTCCTATTCTGATTAGGTTGATGCTCACTCTGTCTATTCTCAGTCTTCACTTCCGTTCGGTTCATTTTCTGAAGGCCTAGATTGTCGAAACTAGTTAATAGCTCTTCAAACTTCTCAATACTTTTCACTTTCTGCATGCAGCTAGCCTGCTGTATTCTACTGGGAAAATGTTTAAGCATCAGCCTAACAATATCTATGTCTGAGGTGACCCCATCTAAGTTTTTCCACACCAATACATGAGCTAGAAAATACTCTGCGAGGGATACCCCGTCGCGCTCCCTAAATTTTCCAAACATGAGGTTTTCCCTTTCCCTGACTTGAATTGCATCTCCCCAAAATTTGGCCTTAAATTTCCCTTTAAAATCTTCTAAATTCCTCATATTTGGCCTATAGATCTCGAATCAAGATTTTACATCCCACTTGAACGATTGTGACAGGATTTCCATTACCGTTTCCCAATCTATTAATTCATCATCTAAATCTTTTTTAAACTTCTTTTCTACGGACTTTAAATATTCCATTGGATTGAATTGCCGCGAATTAAATTGTGGAAGACCCAGATCCCTATTGCAACAACCAAGTGACATTGCTCCTCTGTGACTCATCGGTCGGTCTCTCACCTCTCTTCTCACTTTTATTAACTCTTCCTTAAGTTTTTCATTATTTTCCGCCAATGTCACCTGTTCTCCCTTAAGTCTCTCAATCTCCCCCAATTTATTTTCTACGGCTCCTACTCTATGTAAATATTCCTTAGACTCATCCCTTACGGTATTGTAAACCTCTGTACACGCTCCGCTCACTCGCTTTTTTATAAGTTCCCCGTTAACAATAATTTCTTTCCTGACTTCCCCAGATCCCGCTACTGCTTTTCCTGATGGCCTTCCATCCCTGCTAACCTACTTTCCACGCTATCCTGTTTTCTGTCTATTTCCTTTCTAAGAGCATCTTCTCTCTCATCTATTTAAAACTAAGATCCTTCTCTAAGTTTCCCAATATACTGCTCATGACTTATTTGTGCTCCTGTACTTCCTTACTTAATTCCTGTATTCTATTATTCGTTGCCTCAGCCTGTTTTTTCACTGCCTCATCTACATACACTTTCACCGATTCCACCTGTTTACTTGCAGACTCTTTCACATCTCCTATTTCCTTACTTAAAGATTCCCCTTGCGTCTTAATAGACTCACTCATAGATTCTTTTACTGACTCTATTTTCTGGTCCATAGACTCTCTGACTTTACCCATTTCCTTACTTAAAGATTCCCCTTGCTTCTTAACCTCTCCTATTTCCTTACTCATAGACTCTCTCACACCTCCTATTTTCTGATCCATAGACTCTATTTTCTGGTTTAGAGACTCTCCTTGCTGTTCAATCCCTTTTATAGATTCTTTCATACCTCCTATTTCCTTTCTTAAAGATTCATTAGACTTACACACACTTTCCATTTTCTTACTTAAAGATTCACTAGACTTTTCCATTTTCTCCATAGCCGGAAGCATTAGGAGCAGACTATTGTTCACATCCCCCCCATTATCATTACTTTTAGTACCCTCCTGTATAGCGATCTGATCTTTCTCGGAATTAATGGATTCCCCGGATGGTAACTCTATTAAGCCTTCACCCTTCCCGCTCTTGTCCACGTCCATACCCAAGTTCTTTCCTGCCATCTTAACGTTAACTTTACTAATAGCTCTATTTATTAATTCCAAACTCTCCTCTGATGACATCTAATCTGTATGAAAATGTCTCTAAGTTTATTGGCGTATGCGTATACGTGAATGTTATTGTTGTTGTTATATCGTACTTCGAGCTCCACACTTGGGCGTCAATTGTAATATGCCTGCCTCTCAATACTTCTATATGTACGGGGTGCGTGGGGGTTAAACACCTGTACGATAATACCAACAGCAATAGACATTCACACCTAACTACTCCTAAGTGACCTAATAAATAAAACCCTTCAGCTTCTGGTAAAATCGATAATATATTGTTATACCAGACATAAAACACACATTTCGTAGGATCCTCCACGTACAGAATAATAACACACCCTATCGTATTTACACAGTTACACATATGACATGATTTAGATGACCCTCAGGAATAAAGTTGACCGGTACTTACAGATGTTGACTTCAGCAGTGGTGACCTATCTCTACTAATTCTGGGATCATTGCTCCTAAAGAATTAGTCCTATAACTCGCAGCACAATTAATTTTGCTTCACACGCCATTTCTACTTTTATGATTACTATTATGTTTGTTACTTTTGTAACCAGCATCCAACGATTTAATTTGCGTCGTGGATCTAGTATCATCCCAATGCTTGAAATCCGTTTTGGATCGTCGCATTAACTCCGCTTGTGAATTTAATAATGCTTGGCATATTTGACCAGCATTCCTGTACGAATAAATTGCCGCTATAGTTGAAATGCAGATTTACAGATATCAGATTCCAATAATTTGTGCTGTTCGAATCAAGTAATCTTGGCGATATACTTAAGACTAGGCTCATCATTCAATCAAGAACTTATAGCCAGCAACTTGGTTATTTTATCAAACACGACTAGTGTTATACTGTAATGTCTCTTCCCCAAAACACAAAACCAAAAGACAAGTCCTACTGACTAATACTTTCCGCTCACACGCGATCCGAAAACTGAGTCGACCGCACCGTGGTCCAAAAATGAGTCTACCTCCTCCCGCGGAGTTCCAAAATTGTGACTACTCCACACGGAGTCCAAAATAAGAGTGTCTCCCACTGGCTTCCACAAAATCTAAGTACCGTCATCATCCCCCACCAATACATCGGTTTACCTGGGTTGATCCACGGACTCCAACCAACCCCAACGCCTGATTCTCAACATCAACAAATATGGAACACAGCCCATCGTCCTCGCTCATACATAGATGCCAAGTCTCGCCCCTGACTCACCCTAACTGGCGCTCGGGTTTTACCCAGGGTTAGAACACCAACTCGTATTTCCTCGTACATGTACATTTTCCAGTTACATTATTTTAACATCAACCCAATGTTAAAATGTTTCAACTTCCCTAGATTTGGATCCTGCTCAAATTACAATACTTATACGCTAAACAAATTACTTGTAAATCAAGCACGTCATAACATACATTCTGATAGATAATTATAAGACATAAAAAGACCTCAAATAAAAATATACACATCACATTAATAAAATCGGTAACTCCCCAGAAGACGGATTCAGTTCCTTGTAACCGGAGCGGTTACAACATCAATATCGAACTTATGACATCCATAAACATTCTGACTTCGTCATCAACCCCTGTTAGTTCAACATGTCGGCTTTAACTCAACTTCTTCAAACGTTGATCCTTGAGCAGCAACAGCAGTGTCATCTGCGTATATGAATGCTCTGGTTCTATTGTTAAGTGGCTGGTTGTTAGTGTAGATATTATATAATAACGGAGCTAGCACACTTCCCTGTGGGAGGCCATTCTTTTGGTTCCTCCATCTGCTTATCTTATTCTTCAGGGTGACAAAAAATCGTCGATTCTGTAACAAACACTGAATAAACGGTGTTAGTCGGAAGTCTCTAGTTGTTGAGTACAGCTTCTTTGTCAATCGCTTGTGGTTTACAGTATCATAAGCAGCTGTGAGGTCCACAAAAGCAACTCCAGTAATCTGTTTCCTTTCATATCCATCCTCAATATACTGGGTTAAGTTCAGTATTTGACTAGTACACGATTTTCCTGGTCTAAAACCTGAGTTTTCCTTAATGATCTGTCCATCAACAAAATCAGAAATTCGGTTCAAAATCATTCTCTCCAGGGCCTTACAGAGATGACAGAGAAGCGATACAGGTCTGAAATTCTTGGGTTCATTTGGTTCCTTGCCTGGTTTGAGCAAGGCCACAACGTTTGCTTTACGTCATATCTTCAGGATTATCATTTTAGTCACACAGGTGTTCATTAGTTGTAGGATCCATTCGATAGTTAAGGGGCCAAAATGTTTTATTTGCTCAGGTCTTATATCATCCAAACCTGCAGCTTTGTTGTGTTTCATCTGACAAAGCTGAATCTGTTGAATGGGATACACGAAAGGAGCCTCCCCGAAGATTGTGTTTATATTGTGATTCAAGGAAAATGATATACAATCGGGCGTATCCTGGGAAACGTCAGTCAACTACTGAATCACTGGCGGCTGATCCTTTCACACCAGAAACATCCATTTTCGAGCCCTTTTCAGGGCCACAGTTAACGATTATCTCTATTAGCATAGAAGGCATAACACCTGCCAAAGAAGAACTGCTACAAGAACTATGCACTCATCACCAGTGCCATACACTGTGCATACAGGAGACACATAGACGGTGGGACATGCGCAGACCAAAAATACACGGAATGCGTCTCGCCATTGAAAGACCACATGATAAATATGGAAGTGCTATCATTGTTCATCCTGATATCCAAATTGTATCTACAGCATTTACAGAAGAAAACAACATTGAAATCCTCACCCTAGAAACAACTAATTGTACCATCTCATCATTTTATAAACCACCTGGTGCTGAATTAATTATTAACAAACCTTCCAATTTTGAAAATAAACATGTGCAGATTGTGATCGGCTACTTCAACAGCCATAGTACTGTTTGGGGTTACGATCACGAAGATGAGAATGGGACAGCAGTACAAGAATGGGCAGAAATAAATCATCTGACTTTAATCCATGATGCAAAACTACCTGGATCCTTTAACAGCGGCAGGTGGAGGCGAGCTTACAATCCTGACCTCGTATTTGGCAGCAGCATTATCAGTCAACAGTGTGTAAAATCTGTCTGCTCCCCAATACCAAACTCACAGCACAGACCAATAATGTGCCAATTATTCGCTGCTATAAAACCACAGATGGTTTCTTTTCGGAGGTGATTCAACTCTAAGAAGGCTGACAGGTCAAGGTTTTCAGAATTGCTGGACACCGATGTATCTTCCATAGAACCAGTACCTGAATGTTATGACACCTTTACCATGGATGTAAAGAGATGTTCAAGGATGTTTAACCCCCGTGGCTGTCGAACATCTTATATTCCCGGATTTACATCAGATCAAGCCACACTACTAGTAGAATATAGCAACTTATTTGAAGAAAATCCTTTCAGTGAAGCAACTGTGGAAGCAGGAAACAAGCTCATTTCTTCTATACGGGAGACAAAAAGGGATCAGTGGATAAAAACTATTGAAAACTTAGATCTGAAAAAAGACAGTCATAAAGCAAGGAGACTTCTGAGACGTCTAAGAAACGGCCCAACTAAGACCACTGCACATCATAATATCACTGCCAATCAAATAGCACATCAGTTACTGCTGAACGGGAAGGCATCCTACACATAAAAAAACCGAAATTGCAAAGAGAAGAGCAATAGCAGAGTAATGATCTCACATCATCATTCAGCATGGAAGAATTAGAGAAGGTTATCAAACAGAGCAAAAATGGAGAATCAGCTGGCTTGGATGATATACGGACCGAGCAAATTAAACACTTTGGCTTAAAAACAAAGAAATGGATTCTCCAACCTTTCAACAACTGTGTGAACAGATGCCAAATTCCAAAGATATGGAGGAAGAGCCGAGTCGCTTTGCTGAAACCTGGCAAAGAAGGAAATAATCCATTTTTTTTAGACCAGTTGCACTACTATGTCACCTCTACAAACTGCTGGAAAGATTGATTTTAAATCGCCAATCACCTGTAATTGACCCCTTACTTATACCTCAGCAATCTGGATTTCGCCCTGGTAAAAGCTGTACAGGACAACTGCTAAATCTCACACAGTTTATAGAAGATGGGTTTGAAGCTCGTTAGGTGACAGGAGTGGTATTTGTCGACTTATCAGCAGCGTATGATACTGTCAACCATCTGCTACTACTAGTCAAGGTCTACAACCTCACCAAGGATTTTAGCCTAACCAGACTCATCACCACTCTTTTGCAAAATCGCAGGTTCTTCGTCGACTTTCAAGGACAGCGTAGTCGATGGAGACTACATAAAAGCGGCCTCCCTCAAGGAAGTGTACTGGCTCCAATCCTGTTCAATATATACACAAACGACCAACCTATAGCCCCGAACAGCAGACGTTTCCTGTATGCTGATGACCTTGCTCTAGCCACTCAGAGCGCACATTTTGAATCAGTGGAGAACACCCTCACGAATGCCCTTAAAGATCTTTCCAGATTCTACAACACAAACCAGCTTAAGCCAAACACCTCAAAGACACAAGTGTGTGCTTTTCATTTGAGAAATAGGGAAGCTACTCACAAGTTAAAGATCGTATGGTCAGGGGTCAAACTGGAACACTGTGAGACTCCAAAATATCTAGGAGTGACACTTGACAGATCTCTTACTTTCAAGAAGCACTGCATGAACTCCAAGTCGAAAGTTTCTTCCAGGAACAATCTCCTACGCAAACTGGCTGGATCACAGTGGGGTAGTCAACCTGAAACGATCCGAACTTCTGCAATGGCACTATGCTATTCTGCAGCAGAGTATGCTTCTCCTGTTTGGTATAATTCAACACATGCCAAACAGGTGGATGTAGCTCTCAACGGTACCTGCAGAATTATAACAGGTTGCTTGAAATCAACTCCAGTCGAATGGCTTTATCTCCTCGCAGGAACCACCCCCTGTTCGAAGAGAAATAGCTGCGAACAAGGAACGAAAGACAGTGCAGCATGAAAGAACTCATCCTATATGGACACGAACCGCAGCCGCAACGACTGAAGTCGAGGAAGAATTTCCTTCAAAGGAACTTAGAACCACTGCTGAAAAAGCTAGGTTGCACATGTGGAGGGCTACGACCAACCTTCCCCCTGGTTGGGAAAATGTTTCTGAAACTCTATCTCCTGGCTATGACGAGGAATGGACGACTTGGAAGTCCCTGAATAGACTGCGCTCTAGAGTAGGCAGATCAAGGGTTAATATGGCAAGATGGGGTTACATTGACCAGGATGATATTCAATGTGATTGTGGAGAAGACCAGACTGTTCAGCATATGACTGAGTGTCGACTGTGCCCAGCATCCTGCACGGAAGAAGATCTTCGTCGGGGAGCACAGAGTGCACTGGAAGTGGCCAAGCTTTGGGCAAAGATAATATAATAACTGTGTTATATGTTTAAAATATACGTTTCTGATACGAGAATAAATACAATCTGTTGAATAGCAGTTTTTAATTCTTCCGTTGTGAATCGTGTACCAAGATAATTGTTCTCCTGTTCATATCGTTGGTTTTTGTTCCTTTGGACCTTCTTGTGGCTTTACCGTTCAGCAGTAGTTGATTGACTATTTGGTCAGCGGTGCCTTTATCCGACACCCAATGTATGGACTTGATGTCCATCCACCTAGGCTAAAATCAAGAAATAGCTTCCTCCAAACAACAATATCCATTCCTTCCTCAGCTGAAGCGCGCCGAATTGAACTTTGAAAAACAAAATCACCGGGAAGATCGTGGGAAATGAAGGAGAAGCCGGCAGCAGGCTACCATTTACAATACAAATCTTGGAAGACGCTAAGACTGAGAACTAGTGTGAGTCGGTGCAAAAGCAATTAAATGAAGTGGGGATACAGTACTGAAGAACTTTGTAGATGTGGTGAAAGACAAGACCCAGAGCACCTTCTCAATTGCAGCATGTTATCAAGACCATGTGCTATGCAGGACTTGATAGAAGCCGATGACTGTGCCATTCTAACAGTTGAACACTGGAGAAATGAAATTTAGTGCAATTTATATGTATATTTGTATGTGTTTTGGACTCGGATAAATAAAAAAGTTCAACATCATATTCACTTCATCTCATCATTGTCAACATCTGACCTCTCCAATAATATCTGTTCAAATCAAATACCTACCTCGTGGTAGCCGTGGTCGTTACGGCATGACTGCTGGCAGTCGCTCACAACCGGGAGGCGAGGAGGTTCAAATCCCCCCGCCGGCAACCTTAAACATGGTCATCTGTGGTTTCCCATCTTCCTTCCAGGCAAATGCCGGGGTTGGTCACTAACTATGGGCCACAGCCGATACCTTCCAACTCCTCGTCCTTACATTCAAACTTTCCTCCCCAGACAACACTCCACACGCGACGGTACTTGCAGCTCACCCATTGGGTGTCCGCCTCGAAGCAGCTACAAAACTGGCGAGCCGAACATGTCCTCGGACACTCCCGGCACTAAATGACATACGAAAAAAATGTCTTAAATCAAAACTTTCACCGTTGCTCAAGATAACTTACATTATAACACTCCAGAATTGGAAAATATGTGTCACCGGTTACACTGACGGTTATCTACAACTAAGCTTTGAGTAGTTGAATATTTAGTTAATGCCACTACTTTATCACATTGCTGATAGACTGGATCAATAGAATATCAGAAAAATATGTTCCATTTTAGATGATGTTCACGCTGTGGACACAGAGCCGTGTGATGTTGTCCCACTCCGCTATTAGGACGTGAACTGGAGAACATCAGTTGTATATCATCACTAGAAGACGATTCCACTGGGAGCAATTCCTTAAAGGACGATGTGCTTTTGCGTACCATCTTTCAAACAAGTAAATGGACATTAATGTGGGTGTATTTCACCCTCAGAGCTATAGGGGATATGAGGAGTACCGTATATCATGCAGTACTTCACACTGAATGGGTAGTCAAATCTGTTAGCCACCTTGAACGTTCAATGGCGATACTTCATTAAAATGCTAACTAAATATTGAAAATAATACAAGCCTCCTTTCAGCTGAAGTAAATACTAAATACATTATCGCAATATCAAAGAAAATGGGAATATACTGAAATAGGCCAATTTCGCTTTGGGAATTTGCGAATACACTAGTGAAGCATTACATTGATGCTAGGCGCCGATACCCTTGATGTTAGGCACCTTAAAACAACAATAATCAGTATCATCAACATCATCATTACAGTGAGACCATCTTCCTAATATTTTTCACTGACACCTCTAACCTGTAGAACTGCGGCCACTCGGCAAGGCATCGATTCCACGGGTTTGTGGAAGGTATCCGGGGGATATCTGATACTACAAGCGCACCATCAGTTTCTCCAGGTAGTGAAAACTACGGAGCGCAGGTGATGTAGAAGGAACCCGCTTCTCTACGCCAAAATATGTAGGTTTATTGGGTTCATATCCGGGATATTGGAAGGCCACGACAGGAAAGCAACTTTCCTCGTCATGTTATTCTAAACATCCCTGCATAGTCCTGGTATTGTAGTATGGCACATCGTCCTGTTGTTATTGGTCGTCACCAGCAGGGAACACTGTTGACATGAACGAATGAACTAGGCTCTTATAAACGTCCGGACACCGGACAGCACTCAGGGCTTTCTACACTGAAAATATAGGCTCCCGTTTGTCCCATATAACACTATTCAGAACATCACAGCTCCTCTACCAGCCTGTCTTTGCCCATCGGTGCGAACACGTGTCATAGCCTCAATGGAGATTAGTATATAAAGGTTCGGCCATTTAGTTGGTTTGATATTTTCATATTCACTGGCTCAGTTGAACGAAATTACATCAATCAACCTGGTATTCATTTCTGAGACATAAGTGCTCCCACACATGACTCGTCCATACCCAGAGCGATTTGATATCCAATAAACCAGTACGGCATGTATTCTGGTACAGTAATTCTCTAGTGTAGTGCTCATCAATTATAATGGCTTAGCATCTTACTTACTTGTGACGCTCTGTCCGACTTACTGTTGTATATAACTGTGCCCTGTTCCAGTTGAGGATTGTTATTTGTAACTCTTCAGTCGGTCAAAACAAATTTGCCCAATGATTGGGCTGGGTACAATGTATAGTCTATAATTATTATAAATAACACTCCTGGAAATATTACATTTATTAGTTTAATAATAATACTAATATTATTTGTTTTACGTCCCTTTAACATCAGCGGCTTTAGAGACGCAGGGGGGGGGGAGCATAATTTTGCCCCGAAGGGGATCTTTAATGTGCCAGTAAATCTATTGTCATGGCTCCGCACCCTCAAATACCAGCTGACTGCGCCAGGATTCGATCCCACAACGTTGGGCCCAACAAACGAGAACGTTACCACTGAGCCACGCAGCCACCTCATTTATTCGTTTATGATCACTCTTATAATGGGGCAATGTTTAGGATAAAAGTGATCATATACTAATACATTTCCTTTCTCCAGGAGTGTTATTTACATATTATATACAGTAGAGTCCCGAAAACTCGGCCTAACGTCGACCTAAGGCTGGCGGAGTTTGTGAAAATGCTGAGTTATCGGGAAAGGGGTTAAAAGGAATAAGTACGAGTGTTTCCTCTGAAAATACAGTACTGTGCTTGTATGTATTGTTAGCTTGAGAATACAACAGCGAATAAACTGCCCAAATACCCTTAAACAAACGTAAAGTACATACTTTATGAAGGTATAGAGTCTTTACAGCACGAAAATGAAGATTAATGAATACACAGTTTACAGTACAGTAATTTACCTGGTGAGACAGACCGAAGAAAAATGCTGTCTATAATGAAAATTAACTAGCCATCTGCAAAAACTAGCAACCTTTTAAAGAAATGCGTACCTAGGTAATGTCCTGTTGTCCTCCGCACTGCACTCTGCGGTTTGTTGCTCCATCACGAAGACTACGAAAGAACTTTTAAGTCCATTACCGACACACCTTGTTGTTCAAAATACTGAAGGGTGGTTTCGACAGTCTTTAGTCCCTCACTATGTGATATTTTAGGAGCTTGTTCGGTGGAGTCGTCAACGTCTTCATAATTTTCCGGCATTTTTTCATTAAATGCGAAAGAAGCAAAAATTTCTGCTTTGGTCATAATATCTTGCTCGGTATCATTCTGAAACCACTGTTCGACGTCATTTTCATTGGCTTCTGCGCATCCAGGAACTCTTTCCAGGTGGCCGAGTTATCCGGACTACCGGGTTATCGAATGTCGAGTTTTCGGGACTCAACCGTACACTGTACCCTGACCAGTCATTGGGAAAATTTGTGTTGACCGACTGAAGAGCTACAAATAACATATAGACAACACTGATAGAATGGCTTCAAAACTTTACATTTCATTTGAGGATGTAACCTCGTTAATTCATTTCTGTTATTGTAATTTATTATTTGATTATAATTATGAAGATCTCAGCATATATGTGTACCCTCAACAGTAAATATAATATGGTAGAACTTGCCTTCTATCACTTCATGAAGTGTAATAGGTCACTGATAAGGGAAATAAATTTAGACTGTATCTAGTTGAGCTTGTTTTCCGAGCGACCATGTTCCAATTAGCAATCAGTACCTCTGTGTTACAGTGACACAAAGCGAGCACGTCTTCGAGGGAGCGAACACTGAGGTATTGTAGTACATTGAACAACAAGCAACCCTGCTCAGATACACTGACATGTTCACGAATAATACGCTAAATCGGTCCAAGGAGAGTGGGGTGACGGATTATGGCATAACCGTTATTATATTAACGCAAATTATTACCTTGCTGCTGTTGTCAATTCGAATTAGCAGCGTAGGACATCTTTGGTTATCAGCCCCATGTACTTGGGTGTATGTCGAATAGGAAAGGTACAAATAGAAACAAATATGAGTCGAGTTCAAAAGGAAATCATGTGAGGAAAACAGAAATAAATTGTGAGTATTAGGTAACGTGGCAGGAATATAATTTTGGAGAGTTACATTTCTTCCTAGAAAATTTGGAAGAGGGGGACGGTCACTATTCGGGATGACCCCGGTAAACTCATTGTATATCCTAGGGAAGCACTGGACAGGTACAAATAATACTTTGAAAGTAATGAGTCAGGTTTTTAGATCCATTGGGAGGGTAATGAGGACGAGACGAATAGAAGGTTGTGTATGTCCTGTAGATTCACTGAAAAGAAGTTAAGCTCCCAAATGGATTGGTCGGAATGGGATATACTGTAATTGAAAATGACAGAGTTTGTATGTCTATGCCTCGTGTTAGAGCTAGCTTATTACATGCCATCTAAATTAAGTCTTACTCCCGCATGCCAACGTCCTCTTAACCATAAATTACATTATAACTTGTTACATAAAATATATTGCGCCCGTAGACGCATGCTTGCTCAGATAACAGAGACTAAAACTTATGCTGGAATGTAACTGAACATACCCTGCGAGCGGCGGGAAGAAGCTGAAGTAATATCGCTTAAGATCATATTTTTATATATTTTGGACATTCCAAAAATCAACTATAATTATAACCAAGTAATTCTGCATATTTGAAGTACAGCATACTTCGTAAATCAGTGAAACTATCAATTTACGCGGCCAGCTCATATACTGAGAGCACGCCATATTTGGTAACACCAGTTCCTATTTGTCTTTGGATGAGACAACATGTGCAAGTTGGAGCACAAGTGAAAGCACGTTTGTGATGGGAAACCATGTGGAACGAAAAATCAGTGGATATTTTTCTTATGGATAGCCATCATGGCATTATTTAACAACTTACAGATTGAAGACGTTCATCATTACATAAACTGTGAAATATTTTCTTTATCCGAGGTGAAATGATGGACTTGTGTGAAGTAAACTTTACGACCGCATGGTTTCACTCGCACACACACACTTCAGTGTTATATAAACTGTGTACTTAATTAACTGTATGACTGTACAAATTCTACGAGTACAATCTTTATTTGCCGGATGTGCAGTATTTTTGATTTAATTTTGTGTTAATATTTTTGTGTAAATATCAGTGCAAAGTCACGAGTGAGTGTCGCACAAGCGACAAGGCTAGAGTCAGTGGCGGAGTGACAATGGGCAATTTTTACCGCATGTTAGCTGCAGTGCGCGAAAGTTTCATTTAATTATGTGCTACGTTATTACCAACGCTAACATTACAATCATGCTAAACCAGCAGATCTTCAAATACAACCCCAACCACGCGATGGCATGTGATTTCTAAATCATGCGTGGGGAATTGTCAGCGGAAGATGTCCAGACACAATGAGATGATAATCTAAAGCCATACGCGAGACCGCATATAACTTCTAATGGCGGATCTCGAACCCAGTGACGCTGAATCTGTAAGTCAGATCAAATATTTATAGCGTATTGTAAGAGTTTGAAAACAGTAGATTAGTTTAATTTGGTTTCATTTATTTAGTGCACAATGCAGGAGTTAATTATAAGACGCGTGTGGAAATTAATAAGTTTTATTAAACATTTATAGACGCCAGGAAGGCTGGATTTTCAATGCTCATTTTGTATCATTTCAAAACAGTTATTATCAACTTTTATTTTGTCAGGCTGATGACAAATAAACTAGTTTGACAAATGTTAAATCGAGGCCAAGGTTACGAGCCAAGTTCACTACACAGCACACCCGATTCTAGGCAGTGGATCAATATTTTGTTTAGAAGGCTGTGAGATTCTTAACATTATTACAAGTGGAATGCAGAGTTCCGTTATTCACATTTGTTGGCCAGATCAATACTTGAAAACAGGTTTATTTCTTTAAGAGAAGCCACACAGACAATGAATGCAACTTTATTTTGTAACCAAATGAACGCAGGTTCGACCTTATTCAGGGAAGAGGCAGTTTTATAAATGCTCACACACACTTTTAGCTTGTATCAGAAGCCTTCGTGTTTATTTAAAGCGTTGTCAGGATGTGTTTTGTACACATAATCTTTATTACCAGCAATTCAAACGTGTATCAATTAGGAATCCACACTTTTGTAAATTAACGTTATAAGAGTATTACATGAGTCGTGACGGTGGATGAATACCTCCGACATTGTTATTGTGGTTATATCGGTGGTAATGAACTATTTGAAGTTGTACCAAACTGAGGGCGCCTGGATCAATGAATCTGAAATAAGAGTAAAGTAATTGGTGAAGACATAGGATGTCTAATAAGTATGGTGAAATATTGGTGAAGACACAGGTGTCTCGTAAACTATTAAACTATTGAGTTATTTGCTTAAGATGGATACGCACGTTACCTAAATACACTGAACGCTTTTAAAGGTCCATAAACTGAACAACAATACTGTCAGGGATAAATAATTATGGGAAACATTATTCATCAAAAATAGGGTTATGAAAACGAACAAATCTTATAATTCCCCCCTGAATCTAAATAAAATTTATAAACATTAAAAAATAAACTATTTTCTGGACCAAATGTTAACACTTAGATATTGTTAAGCTATTTTAGATACATTTTGATACATTTTCACGTGAATAGTTGACAACTAATTGGTGATGTGATAACGGAAGCACACACATCAGATTAGTAGCAATATGAGTCGATGTAATTGTTTAATTACTATCGCATTTGCAGGCTTTCCTATATTTTCTATTTTCATAACACTTTGACACTATGACCGTTTGTTACAAACAGTAACAAATCGAGTACGCGGGCAGTGCCAATTGCACAACCATAGGAGTGCTGAATTATTGTATGCATTTGTGTTGTATTAGCATAGCTTTTTTTTATTCAGCAACATTGTGCACATAGCTTGATTTTCTTAGTAATAAACGCATCTCGTTTATTAATTAATGATATTTAGGGCTAGCTAAACACTTAACTCTAAAGATAAATGTTAGAGATGGCATCATCATAGCATAGGACAAATTTTCCCCTTTGCTACTAAATGTAAATGTTCTAGTATTTGTAAACAAGTAAATGTCTTGCTTTGCTGTAGATTCTTTTGATGTTTTGATCCTCCCGTAAGTCATTTCGATGTAATTGCTTAGGGCCGATCTTACGTGCCATTCTCTTAGCTTGTTCATTTTGTCGAATTTTGTATTAGGACCATGAGAGTAATTTAGATCTTGTTTAGGACTTTTTATATTTCTTTCATGGCAGAGTAGTATCGGACTAGCCGTTTGCAACTCTCATGCTAGGCTAGGGATCTATTCTGAATAAAATTTATTTGTGATTTTAACATAAGACTGACCTCTCTTTTCTTGTTTAGTTTTGTTATCGATGCATTCCTCTGAGCTGGTTAAAGATCGAACCTCACTAATTCCCGACACCCCCGAGTGCAGACTTTGAGCTACACCAGCCTATGAATGTATCGTCCCCTATACTTGTGTGTTAACTGGAAGAGGGTCTCGGAAGGGTCATTTGAAACCAGTGGCTCCCCGAAACCTTCGGCCTGCGGACACAATATATACAATATATATTGAACACTTTTTGAAACTATTCAGCTTCTTATAAACATCAATGGATTTAACTTAAACACTGAATTCTGGTCTCAACAGTTCATTAAAGTTTTTTGTTTTATCAGATATAGACAGGCCCAACAGATGGACATTAATGTGCGGGCATGCTGACATAAAGAGAGTTGACATTGAATATAGTTAATGTTACACTAAGTGGAAATATTTGTAAATGGACCTATTTCATGTGTACATTTTTGTAATGGACATTCTGTGGTGGACATAATGATCTGTAAACGAAGTTCGGGAGTCCACCGCCCCAACTCCCAAACTTTCTATAACAGTACGAAGATACGGGACTTCTGATACCAACCTCGTGTAGTAGCCTAGATAACGAAAATTAATTTTTAAATGTTATGTCTCGAACGTTAACTGGAAGAACTACAGGCTCATTCGACAAATACCTGGAAGAAAATGGAGCTAAAAAGAACAAAAGAATGTGAATGCATCGCTTATCATTAGTTTAGTCGTATGGACTCGAATGTACTTGACATAAAATATAAGAGATAAATCTTCATATGTGTATTATCAATCTTTTAAATCACATGAATCTCAACCAGGACTGGTTTGGATAACAGTAATTTATTTCAGGTTTACTTGCTAATCATTCTTATTGATCAAAATATATTAAAAGAAATCAATTCAATATGTTCTCGGTTATCAGAGCTGACACATTACTGATGCACGTAGTCCAATATAAATGTCTTAGTACCCGATTGCACCGAATCTGTTACATGGGTTGTGTGTACAGGTAGAAAAATCTTCAAATAATATTATAAGCAAAGCAAAAAAGCAAAACCAACTCCGTTCAGGCCATGGAGGCCCTGGGAGCAGTGGAAGGTAGAAGCTTCCACTCTTTTTGACAACAGCACTAGATAGCTCTATGCCCCGCCGCCTTTGCTCCCAGAAATTAGTCTGGTACTCATTTCTCGTGTAGGTTGAGTGAACCCCAGGGCTATTTGCGTTTCCTATAGTGGTAGTTTTGTCTCCAAAATCTACTAGGGTACCTGGGTGGGGATCGAACCCACTCCCTTTCAGTTAGAAGCTCAGCGCCTCTACCGACTGCACTAGGCAGCCCCCTAATAATGTTATAACATAACGTTTATAATATTAAAATAAATACCTGACTACAGTCAAATCACAACCCCGAAACCACGATACATATTATTTTCCAAAAACTGGACATACAGTATCTAGAAAGCACTAATTGAAATATAAACTGTGATTCTGGGTTATACGAGGGCAGATCAAAATATAAGTTGTACTTCCCAGTTATGGCCATTTATTACACCACCTATACAACAGCAACACGCCTATAACGACATACAATGTAACGCCACTTTTCCACATAGTTTCCAAGAGACTCCAAACATTTCTGCACAACCTACTTGTCGATGCCGGATGCATAGAAAGTTCCTCCAGCGTTCCGCAACCACACGGAGACAGCGGTCTTCACCTCCTCATCGGTCTGGAAACGTCAACCACCGAGCTCCGTTTTCGGCTTACCGAACAGATGAAAGTCACATGGCGCTAGGTCGGGACTGTAGGGTGGATTTTGCCAGACCTCCCACTTGAAACGCTGCAGCAGTTCGTTCGTTTGGCGGGCCTTGTGAGGTGTTGCGATATCGTGCAACAAAATCATACCGGCGCTCAATTTCCCCCGGCGCTTCTCTTTAATCGTGCAATTCTTCCTTTTGGCCCATAGGAATTGGATTGTCGCACGCACCACATACTTGGAGTGAACGTCCAGTCGACGCGCCATTTCATTTGGCCGCTATTAACACCATACAAGACGAGACACCACAGCGACCTGCCTAACAGACGTGTGGGCAGTGTCTGTCCCTTTCTCCGCTGTGCCCACGTTTGCGACACACAGCGCGCTGCTGCAGCGCGTTAGTGCAACTAACGATTTGATCCACCTTCGTACATGCTATCTACAACATCATCGTGTGGGTAAGCTGATTTGATACACATGGCCCATCGATAGAATCCAACTGTGTGCCAGATTGATACATATGGCACTTAAAACGATAAAACGTGCTTCTGGATGGATAAAATCAAAATATGAAGTTTGGTCAAAATACATTCAACCGTTTCCCCTTCATGGAGTAACAAACAAACAGGGCTCTGATATGGCCTGAGTTAATCTGAAAAATACCCCCAATGAATTGGAAAGGGAATGAATGTAGGGGAAGCGGATCTCCTGCATTAATTTAATTAAGTTAAACAAAACCTGAGTACAAACATTGATTGATGTCCCGATTTGAGACTGAGTATCATTGTGCATTGTTAGATTATTCATTTACGCCAGGGTGGTCCAACCTTTTGTTACCCGAGGGCCAATCAAACTTTAGTATTGGAATGTGAGGGCCAGAGACATTCCAGAAAGAAAAAGTATTACTTATTTTACTCAAAAACATTTTTTAAACTTATATTAAAAGGATTTTAATATTGCTAGTTTAATATACCACTTCATTTTACTGTCGAGAAATCAATGATGATTGGCCCTGCTTTCCTGATACAAGTGTATCAATGTCCACTGTAAGTTCAGTAAGGCAAAGTCTCAGGCTCAATTCCAGTGCAGAACTTTCAATTCGATTTCTCGTTTTTGATTTAATTTGTTTGAGAGCAGATAAAGCACTTTCGCACGCATACGTACTGCTAAACAGCGATAACACTTGCAGAGAGAATTTAAGCAGTTCAGGAAAACGTTCTTTAGAAAATAGTTTCCATAAATGTTCAGGGACATCACACTTTTTAGTCTGGTAGAATGGGTCTGCCCAAAGATCACAAATTTCCATTTGAAGGTCGCAGGGCACCTCACTCACTTCAATATCCATGGGGTTGTTGAACAGTGCAAGTTTTGGTTTTAGGGAGTCAAAATCCTGGAATCTGTTCTGGAACTCTTTCTTGATATCTATTATTATTTCATGAAACATACTAATATTTATGTCACATTTTTTCTTTTTTCAACTGCTGACAAGATGGGCAGGTGCCATATTGTTTGCCTTCAATGCAATTTACATTGCATAAGTTTTTTGCGGAAGCTGGGAGATATTTTGTTTTTTGCCTTGTAGTTTCAGGTTTAAAGCATTTAGATGGGATGTTAAATCTGTCAGAAAAGCAAGATTATTTAAAAATTGGATTTCTTCCAGTTTTTCTTGATACTCATGGCCAGTGTTTTCAATTTTGAGAAAAGCAAGAATTTCATTCCTCAACCCAAAAAACTGTTGCAAGCAATTTCCTGCACTTAGCCAACGCACTTCACAGTTCAATGAAATGTCACCATACTCAACTTCCAAATTGTCCAGGAATGCAATAAATGCTCTGTGTCTACAGGCTTTATTGCCTCCCCTTATTAAATTACAGTATTTACAACAGTTTTCATTGTCTCACTGAGCCTTATAATTTTTCCACAGAGAGCCTCCTGGTGGATAACGCAGTGGAAAAACAAAAAATGCAATCTTTTTTCCTTACACATTCCCACTAAACCAATGTTAGGACGAACCATTGCTTTAGCTCCATCTGTTGCAATGCCAGAGCACTTCACAAAACCTCCATATTTAGAAACGATATCATCCAGTGCGTTGTTAATGTCAATAACTTTTTTGATGGTTTCTAATGTTCTTAATTCCAGCAGTTCTTCATGAATTTCAAATTCTTCGTTTATTATTCTGACGAAGATAAGGAGCTGGCCGATGTCAGCTATAGAGAGTAAAATTCACATTTTTCCAAACTGCTCTTGAGAGAACCTGAAACTTCACCAGCCATATCATTAATTCTTCTACTAACTGTCTGATGAAACAAGGAAACTGTTTCAAAATACAGGATCTTTGTTTTATATGTGACGCGAATTTTCGCTCGCCCGCTCGCCCACGTTGCGAGCCTGTTTCCCGCCAATCACTTTACCGTAATTCGGCGCCCGGCCGGCAATGAGTCATTGAGTATAGGAATTTCAATGTTACGTAATGTAAATCGCATTGGAACAGCACACTGAGCACTAAACACGTCAACAATTGACTAAACTGAACCTCACGGTGTTAAAGCTCTCAGCAGACTGCAATGGAGGGACACTTGTGGCGCCAAAAAGCGCATTACGGCAAAGTGCTTGGCGGGAGACCGGCTCGCAGCGCAGGCGAGAGGGCGAGCGAAAATCCCCGTTACATATAAAACAAAGTCCCTTAGCTATCCTATTATCTCCAAATGAAGTGCCATTTTTACAGCACATCTCTTAATGAGCTCACCATCCCTGAAAGACTTTTATCTTTTAGCTAGCTCTAAACATACATCATAAGATGCCTTTAAACCAGCAGTGTTTGATGGTTGCTGAAATATATTCTTCTGTCTTGTTAGTTTCTGCTTCAAATAATTAAACACACAACTTCTGACACTTCCCTGGTATTGATCGTATTTTGATTTATGCAAGCTGGTATAGTGTCTATTCACGTTATACTCCTTCGAAACACCTAAGACTTGAGAACAGATAACACACTGCGGTTTTCGATTATGTTCAACAAAAAAGTAACTTTCCTGCCACTTTGACTGAAATTGTCGTTTCTCATCTTCAGCACGCCGTTTATTAACTCCTGCCATATTAGATACCGCTCTCGCAACAACGATGACAACAAACTCTCGTCGTACTATATCTCTCGAACAACCTCTCTCGTCAAAAACATCCTCTTCGAACAGCCCTGCGCTCCCTTTTATAGGGAAATCGGGTGCAGCTCACGAACGATCGTGAACTTATCTGCAGCCAATCACTGGCAGCCAACCAGTTGTCTCTTGGAGGCACCCCTCTTCTCGTGCCGTACGTATTCTTGGAAAGACAATTCTGATTACTGGCGTATTTTTCGGGATCTTTCCTTTCCCACCTGGTTCCTTCGTAACATTACTGAATGAAAGTGAAAATTAAAGTAGGCACGCCACGGATTGTAACTGTCGAAGAGTGAAGGGCAGTAAGAAGGGCAAGGGCCTATACAAATGAGCAGGCGGGCCGCGGGTTGGACCACACTGATTTACGCAAATCTTTTTTCCGAGTGCGGGAATGTGGAGTAAATCTACAAGATTAATCCATCCAACATTTCTTGGGGATGCGCAACTCGAGTTAGTCGTGTGTATTCCTCCAGAGACAGGATTACTGGATGTCTGTGTTTAGCAGGTCCCTGGGGATTGAGCACGTACCGCGCAGATGCTACTCCCGCCTCCAAGGTAGAAGAATAAATCCCGCGTTGCCTAAGTGCATTACGAGAGCGCAGTTAACATTAATGCTGAATATAATGCACCAGTGACGTAGAATACCACCCGCAACACGCGGAGGTGAAGTCACAAGGAGATGAACAAATCAAAAACGTAGCACTAGCATGGGACTGTGACGAACCCTAAAAGCTGGGCCACGTAAGGTAAAACTGAGGAGAGGTGGGTTCGATTCCTACCTCAACTATCCTGGAAGTGGTATTCCGTGGTTTCTCACTTTTACTCCAGGCAAATGCCGGGATGGTGCCTAACTTAAGGCCACGGCCGCTTCCTATCCAAATCCAACCTCCATTACAAATACACACACTATTATAGACCCCACAGTGACACAGGTTATCAGGCAATTTCTATACACACCAAAGTACACGAGGCTGCTTGACTACGATGTCGCAAAGCCCCTAAAGAATCAACAACAATCCAGAAACTGGAATCTGATATCTGCTGCCCAAGTCTGAGGTTAGCAGTCCCCACTCTGTCTGCTGTGGTGGACAGCAGGGCATTCATATGGCAATCGACCACTTGACCTACCTGTCTATTCTCCGTGTTCTGACTTCTGAAGTATGGATGGTCAGGTCTCCGCTTAACTTACCCCTCCCATGTTGCCGACGTCATTGATGCTTGGATCAGTTTCTGAAAACCTCAAGCAATAAAATGACGATCCTAATAAAAAATGTGTATTTAGGGATTCGGAAAATCGTGGTCATCAATCTCATGTTTGTCGAGTTAGGAATAAATCGAATAATTTCGTCATATGAAAGGATACGCACATGAATATTAAACCAATTCTCAATATCTCCGAAACTATTACACTAACCGAACTGACATTTCGAATGGTAAAAGATCACTGCTAAATAAGTACGCATATATGATTTTCTAAACACTGATGATCACAAAAGCAGCACGGCGGCCACGCAAAATTCAAATATTTTAAATGAGTCTTCACACGATCGAATCACTGGATCACATTAAAACTTGACACAGCTTATCTTTACGTTAAGCCTAACATAGAGGCATCTACCGTTAATCTATTGTTTTCGAAAATCCAAGATGCGCACAGTTTGAATTTGAAACAAAACAAACAATGTTATTGTACAGATCCTATTGAAGCGATCGAAATACAGTTTTGCATAACGATACATAATTCTATGGGTAACATTTTAACCAATACAACATGGCAGCTGCGCAAAATATTTCAACAACATTCAACATCACCGAAACTATTACAGCAATCAAGCTGAAATTTAGTATACTGATAGAGACTATTAAGTGCACATGCGTGACTTTCAATAATCTACTTTCTCCTAAAGGTGGTCTATATGTGTAGTTATAACTCCTTCTACTTATCAAGGAGTATAATTGAATGTTCTTGTGATGAACGTTAAGTGCTGTATCCTGCATAAAGCTCCCCGTAAACTACCTTTCGTTGTAATCATCCCCAGGAATTCATTGAAATATTAGAAAAAAACGTACGCGCATCCACCATCTTGAATGTATGGAGTCGATCTTGCGCCTTCTGCAGAGAAAGACATTCATGTGAGACTACGTATTTGCTGCGTTGCGTCATTGTAACTGTAATAAGTAATGGATTATGGATATTAATGTCAAGATGACATGAGTAATGCAATCAAGGTACCTTATCTGTTTCCCTCTTCTTACAAAAATTCGTGTTAATTGCACAATTGGATCCTGAGTTAGTGATTTTGAATTTTTAATAGTATGTCCGGTCACCATCTTGAATATGGATGGGGTGGTCTTTTGCGTTTGGCACACAAAGCATATATATATTGTTCTACATTATTTCTACTTTGAGATATTGTATCTATAAAAGACATATTATTTATTTATTGGTATATGTTATAGTTACAAGATGTCCGCTGTGCGCTAAATGCAGTGTCATATTATTATGAATGACGGTAGTGAGGTATTTTGTATGGAACTCCTCTCTCACTAAATTTCGAATTAATTGTGCAATTATATCGAGAGTTATTCGAGTTTTAAAAATACGCCCAGCCACCATCGTGAACGTAATGGAGTCATTGTTCTGTCACCTTGGTCACAGGCAGCCACTTACTAGGTTCTCAATTACTACTTATATTCGTAACTATAGCTTCAAAATATTATATATTTTCGGATGGCTGCCTCGCGTTGCATTCAGTGTGTTATTTCTATGGCTTATTTATATGGTAGGCTACTTCTTTCTTAATAACTTTCGTTTTTATTGAGCAATTACATTCTGAATCATTCACTATTACGTTTCAATATTATGCCCAGCCCCTCCATCTTCAAATGTAAAGTCGCTGTTAATTTCCTATAGGCATGCTATACTCTAGATAGCATTCTTCTACCTTGCCACTAATTTTTGTAATTATAGTTCTAAAACATAAATAGTTATTCATTTTTTTATTATGAAATTTCCGGATGGCCACTGCGCCCTATATTTAGTGTAATACATTTATCACTAACGCTACTGACACCTCTTACTTATTACTCCTCCTCGACTAAGTTAAGCTTTAATTGCGCAATTATATCCTGAGTTACTGATTTGTATATGTTAGTAGTACGCCCAGCCGCCATCTCGAAACTATGAAGTCGCTGTTCTTTTGCTTTGGGCATACGAAGTGAATAATAAGGTTCTATTCTGTTACGGGATTTCAATATTCTAGCTCTAGGATACCGAATGTTAATAGGCCTAATTTATTTTGAAATTTGAAATGGCCGCTGTACATTATATTCCTTGTGATAATCATTTGATTAACGCATGTGGGATATCTAATATGATGCTCACGTTTTGGCAAGATTCGTCATAATTACCAAATTTCATTTGGAGTTGTTGACTTTAATGTTCATACATTTCACACAGCCCCAATCTTGAATGCATGATGTGCCTGGTCTTATGCCTTGGACATACGAGGCCACATATACGGTTCTACCTTGTTACTAATTTCCATTACCGTAGCTTTTATGAGGTGAGAGTTATTTATTTTTATATTTAATCATTTCACGATGGTGTCTGGCGTAACATACAGTCCCATGTTGGTATCACGTTGACAATAGAGGGTCCTTATATGAAATTATCTGAATGTCTACAGTAGTACAGTGAATATTGTTTCATGAGTTATGGATTATAATGCTTGCATGATTCACAGGTCCACCAACATGAAGTAATTTGGTTGATGGCCTTGTAGTTTATTTGTCAGATACTTCCAATATGAGGTTATATTTTTCCAAAATTTGGTAGGGATCCGCTGATTAGTTTAGCCATAATTTGATTTAAGCTTTAAACATTTGGGTGGCCTCCATTTTGTTTTTGGTTATGATGGTGGCACTATAAGACATGACACTGAGGTGTCCTTTGCTAGTGCTACTTCTGTACTAAATTTATTAGTCGTGTTTCAATTCTTATGGGGACGAATTTTAGGGTTTTACAATCATTTTTATGACGATGTAATCATTCCAGCGAATTTTCATTTAGAGCTAAATATATTGGCATCTAATGTTGATAGGATGTTTTCGAAAATTTAGGATGGTGGCAGTGCGAAATTTTGAAATCATACGAGCATTTTCTTAAGATTTCTCATATCTTTACAAAGCGATCGAAGTGGAGCTTCGTGAAATAAACCATCATAATAAGCTTTACCTACTGGCACTGAATTTTGCAGCTTACTTACTGTATTATAAATTACTAGCGGTAGTGCCCGGCTTCGCCCGGTGGATTTATTTGTTTAATGGATGATAATGAATACTACTACAGAACTGGAACATGATACTTAAACTACCAGAAAAAAATTAAATATAACTTTTTGTGGTGGTGGTGGTGGTGGTTGTAGTGAGGGTGATAAGCAGTACAGTATAATGGACGTAAAATTTAGGTCATTTTCCCCTAATAATAATGATAATAATGAATAGGGAAACGGCTGTTTACTGACTACAGCACTGACACATGTAATTTACAAACACATTTCTAAAAATGATTAGAAAGAGGAGTAAGAGAAATAAAAGACACTGCCTAGGACCTATATCTCATTGTCTGTTAGAAATGTAGAGACCAATAGTGTCGTCTTTTGTCGCATAGCGCCGTAGGAAAATAATCAGAACACTTTGGAAAACTTCGGCTGTCCCGAGCTCCTGAAGTAGCAATAGTATAATTTATGGCCACATGGCGCTCAACGATAAGTTTCGGAATAAATTAAATAAATTATTGTAGCTGATAACCTCAATGTATTGCACCAACACCATTGCACTTATACAGATGCATAATATGTTCATGATGATAACTGTTTTAAGGGGCAAAAGAAATCTTTTTTTAATAATTACTCCCCGTGACTGCAATTAATAAACAGCGCAAGATTTAACTATTTTCGCAATTCTGCACCAGAACACTGGTAGGGGCGACGTGATGCAGACCGAATTGCCTATCAACAATAGATTATTAAAATATTCTTACAGTTACAGTACTACGGACCTGAATGATTCTAGGTTTTCATGTTCAGTTTGTTTGTTATTTTAAATGTAGGGAATGGAGAGCGTTGTCCAAAATATCAAGTGGACAGTGTTACCAGCAGGGTTTCATAGTGTATGTATAATTTGGTGTAATTAGGAGGAACTGTGTAGATTTGTGATAAAGGGCCTAAATGCAGGGAATGGAGTGGTCTGTCCGAAATTTAAAGTGGACAGTGTCATCCGCAGGGTTCCAAAGGGTAAGTGTACGAAATGTGGTTCAGATCGGTGAAACGGTGTAGATTTGTGACAATGGACCTAAATGCAGCGAATGGAGTGGCCTGTCCGAAATTTCAAGCAGACAGTGTTACTCGCAGGGTTCCAAAGGGTAAGTATACAAATTTTGGTCCAGATCGGTGAAACGGTGTAGATTTGTGCCAAAGGGCCTAAATGCAGGGAATGGAGTCGTCTGTTCAAAATTTCATGCAGACAGTGTTCCTCGTAGGGTTCCAAAGGGTAAGTATACAAATTTTGGTTCAGATCGGTGATACGTTGTGGATTTTTGTCAAAGGGCCTAAATTCAGGGAATGGAGTGGTCTGTCCGAAATTTCATGTAGACTGTGTTACTCGCAGTGTTCCAAAGGATAAGTATACACATTTTGGTTCAGATCGGTGAAACGGTGTGGATTTTTGTCAAAGGGCCTAAATGCAGGGAATGGAGTGGTCTGTCCGAAATTTTAAGCGGACAGTGTTACCCGCAGTGTTCCAAAGGGTGTGTATACAAATTTTGGTTCAGATCGGTGAAACGGTGTAGATTTGTGCCAAAGGGCCTAAATGCAGGGAATGGAGTGGTCTGTCCGAAATTTCATGTAGACTGTGTTACTCGCAGTGTTCCAAAGGGTAAGTATACACATTTTGGTTGAGATCGGTGAAACGTTGTAGATTTGTGCCAAAGGGCATAAATGCAGGGAATGGAGTGGTCTGTCATACATTTCATGTAAACAGTGTTACTTGCAGAGTTCCAAAGGCTAAGTATACACATTTTGGTTCAGATCGGTGAAACGGTGTAGATTTGTGCCAAAGGGCCTAAATGCAGGGAATGGATTGGTCTGTCATAAATTTCATGCAGACAATGTTACTCGCAGGGTTCCAAAGGGTAAGTATACACATTTTGGTTTAGATAGGTGAAACGGTGTAGATTTGTGCCAAAGGGCCTAAATGCTGAGAATGGAGTGGTCTGTCCGAAATTTAACAAAGCCTAAACTATTCCTCTTGAAACTGGCTATCATATAAAAAAAACGAATCCGACTGGTAGTTCCAGAGATTAGTGCGTTTAAACACAAAAACACACAAACACACAAACTCTTCAGCTTTATTATATTGGTATAGATAAAAGCTTTTAAAATCATAAAAAGTTTCCAAAAAAGAACTCCATTGATTCATTGTGGAAAGACGCCATCTCTACGAGAGGAGTCATAATTAACCGAAACTGAAAGATATATATTCTACTGCTTTATAATTGTATTATTGTAATGATGATTGTTTTAAGGGGTGGAATACTGAGGTCATTTGCACGAAAGTGTTAGGGTAGGTATCGTAAATTTTGTATTATACCCAAATTTATAATGATTGCCTTCAGAGAGTATAAAACTCCACTCTTCCTCTATAGCCGTACGTTCTATGAAGATTGTTGAATTCTTTGAATTATTCTTCAGATTAATAATTTGGGAGTGTTTCTATATCAGAAAATAGATTGTCTGAGCAACCTGTAAACATCCCACCATTTCAGATAAGTCTCAACATAATATTTTTCAACACATTAATAGCTAGTAAAGAAATACAATTTGTATGTTGCAGTTCCAGCTCTTTACCGTCATCACAGCAGAGTATTCATAGGTAATTTCAACGTATTAGTTTACAATAATTCTACAGTAGTTAAGGGCGTATTGCGTACGTGTATCACATCAATAGTAACTACACCTTCTTAGAATAGTTAGTGAAGGAACACTGTTTGTTGATGAGATCGTTAATTCTAAGTCTTGCAGCATTAAAATTAATACAGTAGTTCTTTTTCTGGTGCTTAATGCTTTAATATTTACCAGTATCGGCCTGTTTACAACCTCTTGATGAATGCAGTACATTTGCATTTGTATATTGACACAGGCTAGAGTAAAATGTGGCTTTCCATCAATGTCTCAGTCTCATTCATGGCTGTGATTATATGGCAGCTACTGAGGTATGGGTGGTGCTGAGTAATGGACTCAGGGCACAGCTAGCGCCTGTGGATGCTGTGAAAGGTTTTGCTCGTAGGGTTTGTACAGCTGTACTGACTCAGTGAGGAAAGCGATGGCAAACTACCTCATTCCACATCTTTCCTAGTACGCCTCATTATAGTGCTGCCTCGGTTTTGTGGGTTTCTACCACATAACCTATGGCGGTACTATTTGAGAATCCAACCAACCTCCAGGCTGTCTACCTAACAGACATTTATCAGTAATAGTTGCCACACCTTATAGATATTCTGATGGATATTTTCGTTTTTGGAGGACATAGACTGTCTGTGGGTGTCATTGTAGGTTTGGTAGTGTTTCGTAGAAGTATATTGTCTTTTACATGTTATCTGAAGATGCTCGCTTGACGAGCGAGGCATGTCATACCTTAGATTTCTCGATCTTCTATAGTCCATAATATATATATACATATATACATCTTAATCTCATGCAATTTCCTTCAGTTTATTTTTTGCATATTCCAGTAATTTGAATTATATTGTATTGCCCGACTGAAAGTAACAATATTAATTAAGGATCTAATTGCACGGTTAACACGAAAAAGGAAGATAAAGATACCTGGCTTGCATTAGTCATACGACTATCACACTGCATATTTCGCCCAGCCACCATCTTGAATATACAGTATAAGACATTAATATCGACAATCCACTATTTATTACAGTTTCAATGACAAAATTCATCAAATATGTAGTCGCACATAAAGGGTTTGTCTGCAGAAGGTGCAAGATAAATGATTCCATACATTCAAGATGGTGGATGGACGTGCATTTCTAATGTTGCAATCAATTTCTCCAGATACAAAAGTGGAATTACAGGGAAACTAAGTAAACGGAGAGTATTAGTCTATATGGGTTACAACTCCTAACATTCATAACATGATCATTCAATTATACTCCTTTATAACTACAATGCATTATAACTATACACATACCCTGTAGAGAGAGAAGGCTACATGTTCTTTACTTAACATCTTGTTTTTCATAATTTCGAAGTTACAAGTTTACCAGATTCTAAATGAGCGATTTTAGGATTTTGTATACTGAAGACCATGGATCGAGTAATATTTAAAATGATTATAAGGTAACTCGTCCTCTGTCAGATTACGTTCGTCTTATAAAGCTTCCTAAATACAAATGCTGGTGAGCATTGATGAATTGGAATGTTATCGATTATAGTACTTGAGAATTATACACGGCCACCATATTGAAATTAGTTGACCTAGAAATTTGTTTTTGTACTTGCTGTTCTTCTTATAGGATGGGACGTGTTTTCTTAATTTATGAAAGATCCGATGATTGATTTACAGTATTCGTTAGTTGACTTAAGAAATAACAATTCTAGGATGTGTCACTTTGGTTTTGTTACAACGGTGGTAGTATGAAAAGTGTGGTTAAGATTCACGGGCTACCACTTAAGCAAATTTTACTCAATTAGGTTTAAGCATTTCGGTCTTCTTTAATTTTGAACATTTTATATCAGCAAATGTTTAGAAAGAAAGATTCATAATCCTAGGTAAAAAAAAGTAAGTAGAATTTATTATCGAGGGGTGGTTGATCGAACACTGAAAATCGAATCGAGTACAAGCAATTACTGCGGCAGAGAGAAGTAAGACCTATCCATATTATAGTTTCATGCTGCGCAACATATTTAATGCCATTTTATGTCAGGAAGAACTGGGAATTGAATGTTTGGAATTCGAGTGCATTTATTAGTCAAAGAACTGCCACTGAAGCTAGTGGGCCCCGTTATATAGCGTAAACAATGTTCTTGATAAAACATTGTGATAAATAAATTAAAATCTACTGTAGCATAACCACTGGTAAAACAGAATAAGAATGGCATTTATAACTAAACATGTCAGCTAGGGAAAGGAAAAAGTAAGAAACTTATACCTGAACAAGTGAACATGTCTCATACAAAAGGAATATCAATGAGAAGTACATTCATGGTTTAAGAATTCAACATCAGAGATGTTCTATACTCCTACAGGAATATTGTCGGTAAGTATTTCTTGAGTTGCGTAATGTTAATAGAGTTAATAAAAAAGAGTGAAAATCGAATGTACTGTATTTGAGGGCAGTGAAGCTGTGTAAAGGAATGATTTACTGGATTTACTAGCACGGGTGACGGGAATCTGTAGAGTCAAATTAGTAAATCTATTTTCTCTGTTATGGACGAAATTTCAACCACAGCATTGGCACATAATAAAGTGTTATGCATACATCATGCCTGACATCTACAATGTAACAAATGTAGACATTATTAACTCTCTGCAAATTCATGTTAAGTGTTTCTGATAAGTAGTTATACACTACTCATCCTTATCGGATGACACGGAATATCAAAGTATGGATTAAAAGTTTGTGCATCTTCGACGGCGTGTAAGTAATATTCCGCGTCAAGATATGCATTGTTGATATAGCCTTCTATTTTAACCTATATTCATTTACGAAAAAATAGGCTTATGAGATAACCTTTTGTCCGTGACAGTGTGTGTATGTGTGCATATGTGTGTGTGTCTGTGTGTGTCTCCCCCCCCCCTTATGAAATCTAAACGACTGGAGCGATTTCAATAGAATTCGGTAAGGACATAGTACTATTTTGTCCGACCCCGACCCTTCAGATTTTAATACGTCTCACCAATCTAATATGGCGGCTGTGCGAAATATTTCACCGACATTCTATATCTCCACAACTAATACCGCAATTTTGTACGGTAATAAAGGACACTACTGAATGTTCACCTATGTGTGTTTCAGAAACCTGTTAAGTTCAAAACAAACATGGCGGCCAAGCGAATTTGAAACATTTAAATAGAATTTTCTCACGATTTAACAATCTGGGCGCAGTGAAACTTGGTACAGCAAATGCTTATGCACATTTTAATGCACAGAAATCAAAATTAGTTAAATTGATTACATAGCCTCAAGATGGTGGTCCACGTTTGAATAATGAACCTACACAATAATCGTCATCTAACAGTACATAACTCTATGCCTTACATGTATAAAAATCCAACATGGTGACCATCCGATATGTTTAGACGGTTCTAAATATCTACTAATCTATTACAGCAATCAAACTGAAATTTTGCATGTTGACAAAGGCTGTTAACGTTAGTTGACCTATGGGACTTTCAATAACCTGATGAGCACAAATATAACATGGTGGCGACGCGAAATTTAATAATTTAAATGGACGTTTCTCGCGATGTAACCATCCGAGCGCAGTGAAACATGGTACGGTAAATGCTTATACATATTATAATCCACTGACATGTAATTTATTTAAATTGCTATCACAACCTCATGCTGGCGGCTGTGCGAAATTTAATTTTAATTTCTTGTGTCCTAATCACGCGATTGGTGTTTGAATTATAAACCTACGCAATAATATTCATCTAATAGCACACAACTCTATGGCCTAGATACATAAAAATCCAACATGATGACCATCCGAAATATTTAGACGGTTCTCAATATCTAAAATTCTATTACAGCAATCAAACTGAAATTTTGTATATTAATAGAGGCCAAACATAACTAGGATATATGAGAATAGGCTATTTAGTTATTCACGGAACTACTTGTTAAAGCTGTAGTATGATCAGTCAAAGATAAGGTTCTATCAAAAATTACTCCTAGGTCGTTCACGGAGTTGCTGTAGGAGATATCATGGAGAGTTAGGGAAATATAGAGTATGGAGGATTAAATATTTTCATTTTATATTAACGTGTACATTCTTAGAAATTGGTGAACCCTGGCATGGTGTACCAATTTATGTGCACGCCGGAGACTGGACAATGTTAGCAAATATTTGCACCGCTCGATCTGAGCAAACCTATGCTTTTACGAACAGACGCTATTCCTCAAGGATTGTTTGCAGTATTATCTCATCAGGGTAATGGAAATGGGCCATCTATAGTGCTTACTTCTTGACTGTCCAACTTCTACAAATTGGACAAGAGCCAGCTGGATCGAGACACTACCGCTGAGTACTGGAGTTTCAAGAGGCTTTATCAGTTTCTGGATGGAAGGCACTTACATTTGATTACAGAAAACAAGCCACTATGGAGAATATACGCTTCCATGCTTGCACGGGGCTTCTTTATTACGTTTACTTTAAAAGCTGTATTTTCTTGATTTTATCGTTCATGAGAATGTTGATCAGTGATGTCAAATGTTAGAGTCCAAGGCAGGGTCATCCAAACCTTTGCTCGTGTAAAGAGCTCTTGTATGCGAGCAAAGTTCTGTCAGGCTACCACAAACTTCTCTCTAAGGCTGTATACGCTCCGCCATATTGGACGAACAAGAAGTTTGGTCGAGGACAAATGACAAGTCTGCTGACCTGGATTGGCTATCGCTTCTACCTCGCATGCGAGCATCACATTACGTCTGCATGTAATCTGCACAGCATGGCCACCTGTGATCTAAGGCGGTGTTTTACACCCGCCGGACTGCAGCTCTAGGGTGAATTCTACCGAGCCGCAGATGATCTAACAACACAGTAACATACTGGCATTTAAAAAAAAATGCATAAAATTCATGAAGCTCGGTAATACGAGTATATTGAAGTTAATTCAACTGAGTTCTGATGACAACGGGAATTTAGGGCAGCTTTAAACCTTGTAATTTAAGTTGAATTTTATTGATCTTGTCGTTCATGAAAATAGCGATACATTCATCGGTATTAAATTATGTCCACTTCCTGTAGCAGCTAGCATTCTTGGCTGTCGCCCCGAAGGTCCGGGTTCGATTCCTGGCTCTGCCAATAAATTTAATACTGGTCTGAGGGTTGAAACGGGGTCCACTCAGCCTCGTGAGGCATAACTGAGAAGATGTGGGTTCGATTCCCATCTCAGCCATCATGGAAGTGGTTTTCCGTAGTTTCCTACTCCTACTTCAAGCAAATACCGGGATAGTTCTTAACTTAAGGTCACGGTTGCCTCCTTCCAAATCCTCACTTGCATTACAAATATTACTGCAAACATCACAATAAGACAGGTTATCAGACAAAGTATATCTTCACAAACACCCAAATACACGTGGCTAAATGATCACGATCAATCCTCTAAATCAATTCGTAACAAAAACAATATTAAATTAGTTGCAACCATCCCGTTATGGTGTTGTGATGACTCTTTTCTTGTTTGCTTCTGAGATGGGATCCCTGAAGAATTAAAATCGTAACCATAGCCAAACAGCTCACAATTATAGTGGAAGGTCGTAGGAGGAACTTGCTGACCTTTGTGGTAAATACATGTTGACAATGCAGGAGTATCTAAAGACCATTTATTCACACCTGTCTTGCGTTATAATATTGCTCATCGAAATGCTGATTTATTCTGAAGAACTCTGCAGACTTTGATGTAGGCCTATGTAGTGTATGAAGTGTCACGCATGCTATCCCTTGTGAAAGTAGATGGAATATGTACCAGGCTACATGTATTTTGTATAGCTTGGTTACAAAATATCAGCGTGATGCACAAAGCATTTACTGTCTGAACTCCAAGGATTCACAGCGTGGAAGTATGCATTTATGTAAATTACGATGTAGGTACTCTGATATATTTGAAAATGACTACCCTGAGCGTCCATTGACTTGACGCGTTATCACACCACGCGACCATAATGACCCACAGCACATCGGCACGTCACGTTGCTGTCTGATGGAATTACTCTATGTGGATCAATTGAAAGCATGTTACTAGTGAAACAATAAATTACTAGCGGACCCATGCGAGAACTGTCGCATAATGGGTTGTGTGCACCCCATGTGAAGACCGCGCCCCTGGCTCGAGTGCTATGCGGGCTTTACGCGACACAGCTCTGCCAGGGGCTATCGTCCTGTTTATGTGCTTAAAAGCACTTTATAAACAAATAAATATACGAGGCACATCCAGAAAGTAAGTTCCGTTTGGTAATAAAATTAAATTGTGTACAGATACAGAAAAATTATTTATTGCACAACATTTTACACCTCTTAAACTACTTTTCCACATAACTGCGGAACTTTTGCAGGCATTTGTCATAGCGTGGCACAAGTTTTTGGATACCTTCTTCATAGAAGTTTGCCGCCGACCGTAAACGAGAGTGAAGACTCCCCTGTAAAATATCCTACCGTTTGGCCACCACTGTTAGGCAAATTGCGTATGTGGTCAGGAGAACTCCTAAACATACGCAGTTCTCCTGGTAAGCACGCAATTTGCCTAACAGTGGTGGCCAAACGGTAGGATATCTTACAGGGGAGTCTTCACTCTCGATTACGGTCGGCGGCAAACTTCTATGAAGAAGGCATCCAAAAACTTGTGCCACGCTATGACAAATGCCTGAAAAAGTTCGGCAGTTATGTGGATAAGTAGTTTAAGAGGTGTAGAATGTTGTGCAATAAATATTTTTTCTGTATCTGTACACAATTCAATTTTATTACCAAACGGAACTCACTTTCTGGACGTGCCTCGTATTTCCGTTGACTTTTCAGGAAATGCAAGATTTTTCCTGTACTATTGAGACGATTTGGAAGATTTTGGTACAAACCACACATTCTAACTCCCTCTGTTTTAGGAGCTTGAGTTTTGTGAAACATACACCTTAGCGTATTATATAATAATATAGTTGTTGGAGATTCATTTCAGGGGCTTGGACATCGTGGTCATTTCAGTCCAGACCACCTCGTGGTGTAGTGGCTAGCATTCTAAGCTGTTGGCCCGGAGGTCTGGGTTCGATTCCCGGCTCAGCCAAGAAATTTAATTCCAGTCTGAGGGCTGGAACGAGGTTCACTGAGCCTTGTGAGGCACAACTGAGGCGAGGTGGGTACGATTTCTATATCGGCCATTCTGGAAGTGGTTTTCCGTTCTTTCCCACCTCTATTCCTGGAAAATACTGGGATGGTAGGCCTACCTAACTGAAGGCCACGACTGGCACCATCTCAATCCTAGCCCCAATTACAAATGCACCCTCTAATACAGTCATCACAATAACACAGGTTATGAGACAAATTCTACACACACCCAAGTACAAGAAGCTGCGTGGCCACTCATTTCATTCCCGTGTGCTTGGATCATCATCATCTTCATTTCCCCTTTTCCAGCTGACACAGGGTGGGGGCAAATATGGTTCCTCTCCACTTTGTTCAGCCGTTCCACCATTCCTCTTCCGACACGGTGTTCCAATCCAGGTTCCGTCTACTAATGCTATTCCTCACCGAGTCCATCCAACGCATTCTTGGACTTCCTCGTCCTGTCTTCCCTGTCATCCATCGTTCCAGTGCTCTTCTTGGTAGCCTTATTTCATGCATCCGTTTGGCATGTCCAAACCATCTCAATCTGTTTTGCTCCAGTTTGTAATTTAGTTTCTGTACTCCCAGTTCTTTCCGTATATCTTCATTTCTCACTCTGTCTCTCCTCGTTTTCTGGACCATATTTCTCAGGAATCTCATCTCATCTGCCTGTACTCTTCTCTCAACCCTCTTAGTCATTGTCCAAGTTTCTGCTGCATATGTCATTATAGGAACATGATATGCTTTGTACATAACTTCTTTAGCCTTAATTGGTATAACCTTGTTCCATACTAGTCCTCGTACCTGTTGGTAAAAAGCACTCCCGAGGTGTATGCTTCTGCTAATTTCCAAATCTAGTCTTCCATCTTCAGTCACTCATTTTATTCCCGTGTGCTTGCATATATGTGCATATATATCGACAGATAGAGTTTGTCAGATAACCTTGGTATTGAACCCGAGGGGGTCAAGCTGACTGATATCGAACGTGGATCTCAGAGACTGTGATCTCAGAATAAAGGTTCCACCAGGGAACGAACCCGAGATCTGTTAAGGGAGTTTCATTGTAAAAACCCCTAGAGGAAAGTATATATTTAATCACTGGTGTGATTTCAGTTGATAATGACATTATTTATTGAAATAATGCAGGGAAAATGAGCGGAATACAGCATTATTGGACTACTTGGAATAGGCTATGCTGGACTTAGAACGCAGAAGTAGAGAGTTTGACGTTTTACTAATAGGCCCAGAATAGTAGGAGGAGACTCTTGGAGCCGTGTCAATCTCGCTGACCTAGTTAAGTCGTCTGGAAGGGGTCGGGGGGTTGAATAATGACCAGGTTCTTCCCCGTTTGAGAAGGAACATGAGAGTGGGATGAGAAGATCCCAAGGAAAATCATTGATTACTCGTAATTGGAGCAATGCAATGACATGAGAGTTGCACACAGGTGAATCTTTAGCCAGGAGGCTAATTTTAGAGCCTTTAATCTGCGAAATTGACGCATATTTAATGGAGTGCGTAGGGACACAGGACGATGGATGTTCGCGGCTGGGTTTGACGATTTCGCCAGGAATTCCCACTGAAACCGCGTCCCCAAGCCATGGGAAAGGCAATTAATATTAATTAATTGGCCGATCGATCCTTCAGCACGCAGATAGTTCTGGGATCAGTGAAGAAAAAGGAACCCGATGAGCATTGTTTCGAGACCAGAATCACGCTGGGAGAGGAGTTGAGATAGCGCGGGAAATTTAGCTCTACTTTTTGTGTGAAACCAATATAAGGGAGTTGACCCTTAGCAGAACAGAGTCGTTGTTAGACAGTCGGAGACAGTAGTTTTTGAACAGACTCGAGCGCGGAACGTATGTCGGTCCGGCTCAGGAAAGGGCGCTCAAACAAAGATTTGAACATTTGAGTGTTAACCATTATATTCACCGCACATCGTAATGCACCAAGTGAGAAGATAATCGTGCATGGTCATGAAATAATAAGAAGTACGGTAATCAATGAACGTTACTGTGTGAAATGCGTATTACCGAAGTCAAGGAAGGAGGCCCGGACTTCAACTTGGGAAGCCGTGCAGTAAAACCTTAGAAGGCTTTATTAAGGAAAGTCGTGCTGCAGGTGATGTCAGCAGTACGAACAATGGTTTGTGTTCACATAGGAAGTACCGTGTGATATAAGTTGCAGAACTATTGAAGGTAATAAGCTGTGAAAAAAGTATGTACAATGTTAAGCGCAGTGTATAATGTATTGACTGGTTATACATGTCTTATTACGCTGGAATGCGCTGGGAGAAACTTTACGAAGCATTTGGTAATGTCTTAAGAATACCAAATAGTAACGCTCAGGACGGAAGTAAGCATATTTATGCAAAGCAGGAAGTTTATCGTAGGACTATTGATAGACTGTTGGTGAATTCCGGAGGCAGATGAACCAGACTTTCAATCAGGAGTTGGTAGGATCACGGAAGATGCCGTCGACGCCTGCAATTCTGATATTTTGCCGGGAAATTTCAACCAATGAAAAGTGTAAAAAGTGACGTGTGTTATGTATAAATCATATGTGAAATATCTTTTAAATTAATGGTATAATAAGTGTCATAAAGTGTCATGTGTTTTGGAAGCAATAGCTTCTTTATAGAAATGAAAAGTGCCGTGCGGTTGGTGAGAGAAATGTATCATAAAATGTGTATATTCAAGATGCAAATGTCGCACTAAATCTGCATATGGCAGGCGACCCGGAAGGATATAAGTGGTTGGAGCCACCATGATGAGCCTATATATGTGAGTACCCCACAAATTATGATTATGTAGAAGTATAGGCCACTGCATGTAATGTGATTTCAGAATTATAAAGATGCCAGTAAAAATCAGTATTAGGAGGTAGACCCTCCAGGTTTAATCATTATTGTGTTGATTTGAGTAGTGTTGAGATATAGTTACATCAGTGAGTGGATTAATCGTTACCACTATTAATAAAATGGCAAATCAGTTATGTAAACGTAACGTAACGAACACGGTTGTTCGGATTTTAAGATGGTTAAGTTGTGTCGGATTTTGGTAATTTATGTCAGTAAGAATAATAATAATAATAATGAATAATAAAAGGTATGAATGAATGCATCAGGCAAAATGTGGTAAGCAAGAAATATTTACGCTAATGGGAAGACTTATCGATCTAAGCAGTAAGATTATACAGTAAGATTACATTAAGGGATTGAGAAAAGAGTTTAATATCAGAATATATTGTATTAATGGGAATATAATTATGCAAGGAAATGGAAAAGCTTTCTAGGGAACTGAAGTTGCAGCTTGTGTAAAAGCTTATAGAGTAATTGATAGATTTCTCTTAATAATTAACGGACGAAGATTATAACATTAGGTCATGGAACCAGGTATTCTATTCGACGTATGAAATCTCGTATGCCGTGGGTATACTGGGATATGTGCTTTGTGCCAGAGTGTAATTAGTATTGGACCCTAACTCTGATGATGGATATGGAAGGTTCCGGGTTCGAATCCTGTGATAGGTGAGAGGAGAACGTTGGACACCTCTGCATTCTATCTGATCGCCCGAGAACTTATTATTGAGTGATTCGGCTCGTGTGAAGCTAATCTTATGACGGCAGCATGTGGGCTGACCCAGCATTTATTTAAGATACCGGTTATCATACTAGACCAATGTTTTTATGAATCTCGTGCCTTCATGTTGAAATGGACCTATTTGGTGCCAGTTATTATATCCGCAGGGTAGGAATAAATGTTAAAGCTCATCCAATACCTATTTGCATAATATTCAGTTTAAATCCATTGGGATATGTGTGTCACTGTGACCACGGTATTGTCTTTACAAATCGTAATACTGCTTGGGGAGATGAAGTCCAGGAATCAGGGAGACAAGGGTCAGTTTACAGCTGTGAACAACCCCTACTCCGTTCCATTGTATACAGACAGCTCCAAGGGGCTGGGTCGCTAAACGTACCATGAAGGCTAGCGTTTTGAGAGGAAGATTTAAGACCTTGCTTGCATTGAAAGAAACATTGTTATAGTGAGTAATGAAGTCATGTGGTTTAAGAACACATTGGTAATTATAGATCACCCTGATGGTTCATGTTTTTAGCAATCTAACGAATGGTTGGGGGTTGAATTTATTACTGTCACTGACAACTTTTTCAGAAGTTGGTTACTTAGCGCCACAGGCTACGCGCGCAAGGGTAGTTTAATAGTACCGTCCGACACAGCGTTAACTAAAGTTTTAAGATGAAATCACAACGGCATGCAGTGGAGCTATATAAATAGAGGAAGTGTAGGGGTAGCTTACAGAATTATGGAGTTGCACGTAGACTGTTGTGCAACACCTGAATAGGCTAATGCATGTAAAGCATTTGGTGGGAAGAGAAAGATGAAACACACGGCACACATAATTGTCAAATTAAGACGAGGTTTAAGGAATAAGTAAATTTGTGAAAGTAAAGAAGTCACATTAGATGACAGAAGAATTAAAGTACAGTTTGTTTCTGAAGTTGTATGTGCATCAGCGCACTAGAGTGAATTGTAAAGTTGATATAAGGGTAAAGGTTTGAGTTATGATATGAGTTTATTATGAAGATGTTATGTTAATATTAGCGGATTGTGGAAGTAATATTTTTGTTTGATTTTGTTTTATGTTTGTTGGGATTGTTTTATTTGTTTGAAGCCATGATTTTATTACTGAATTAAAGTCTTAGAATAGAGTTGTACCTTATCATTGTAGAGTTGATACCTTTTAGTTTCAAATCCAAAGTATGCAACTGCTCAATGGGGGAACGGTACACGCCCGAGTCCTGATGCTAGCTGGAGGCGGAAGCATATTTTCCATGGAGATTACTCACATGGGTACATGGAAATTGATGTCCTGTACAGTGATTGGAGCTATAGGTACAACTAAAGTCGGTCTAGATTTAGTGCACACAACTCTATTAAAGTAACAATTAACGTGAATTAGGGGATGACCGCACCTAACCATAGCTAAGCTCCGATACAAACAATATAAATTTTGATAAACACACGTACATGCTTATTTTATTTATCATGGCACCGATATGTGGGGCCAGTTTTAAATACAGGTCACCATAGGCGCAGGTGTGTATTTTATTTATCATGGCGCCCAGGTTTGTGGAGCTTATGGGAGTTAGGGAAACCCCATAGATTTTTATGGTATTTCATGGGGAAAACCATAGTAATTATTTTTTTGCCTCAAACTGTGTTTGAGTGATTTTTGAGTTCAGTAGGCTTTTGATGTAACGCCGAATCTCTCTATTGAGAAACGAATTACCCAAGGGTACGAGCGCTACATACCAAATCCACAATTTATCATAAAATTAACAGGTTTTGTACGATCTTACAATATGTGTACAGTGTTTGGTGTCTCTCTTCAAAACATATCCACACATGTTTCCAGGAAGCCTGCCTGCATCTCAAAGTGTATTATTGTAAGAATGGCTGGCACAGAGGAGATTTTGCAGGTTATTGCAGGGTTAAGACTGCATTTTGACGCTGTGAATGAACAGAACAAGCTGGAAGCTAAGGCTTTCCAGGATGGAATAAACACTCGTTTAGATGCCAATCAGGAGGCAATTAATGCAAATCATGTTGCAATGAATGCTAATCAGGTTGAATTAAATGATAAGCTAGGTCAAATGCAGGAAACGATTAAGACCGAAGTAACAGAAACTGTTGTAAGCATTATATCAGAAATGCAGGTTAAAACAGATAAACGTTTCGAGGCTATAGAAGCCAAGCTCGAAAGTAATTTACAAGCGTGTAAGCATGCGCAGGATGAAACCAACAGTAGGTTAGATGCGCTGTCTAATGACATTAAGGATATTCAAATCCAAAATGAGGCGAATCTCGAACGCCAAGCGAAACAGTTTTCAGAATTTACGAGAACGGTAGATCAGAGGTTAGAAGAGAACGACTCTAAATGGGACCAGAAATTGAAAAGCTATGCTAGAGCAATTAACGGTGATCTCAAGAAACAGGATCAGAACATATTAGATCAATGTCAGGAAATAAGCGAGATTAAGGCTATCGCTAATGAAAGTAAAGAGCTGGTAAGCAACGTGAAAGGTCAGATGAGCAAAGTTCATCAAGAACTGGACCAAGTTCAAAGTGACATTGTAGTAGTTAACAAAAGGCAAGAGGAGAATAGAGGTGAGATCATTAAGGTCCAGAATGAAATGTCAAAGGTTAATGGACACATTCGAGAGGAAATCAAAGGATTGAGAGAAGAACTCGAAGTGAGAGAAGGCCAGAAGACAGAGGCAAGCGACAAGACCCTTGCTCAAATTAAGGAAGATGTAGAGGATGAAATCTCCCATATCAAACAAAGCCTGAAAGAAGACAAGAAGAAAATATTTCAAGTGGCAGAGGAAAATCGAGATAGACTTACCAGAATCGAGAAGGAGGTAATTACTCGACTGGAAAGAGCGGAGATGCGCCACAATCAAATGGAGACTAGGATAATCGCACAGGAGGAAACCCTTATGAAGGATCCTAAGTCAAGTGAAGGCAGCATGGAAGATATGAGGAAAACAAGGTGGGCAGACTTAGAAACCCAACCTATAATCAGGAATGCTACAGGCCCAGGCGAAAGTACTTATAGGACGCCAGGTGCACCAGTTGCAGCATCAACGCCACAAGAAAATGCTATGCACACCCAGGTGATAAACGTAATCAGGGCAAGCGAAGAGAAACCAAGGAAATTCTCAGGTAGCCACTGTAATATGACACCAAAATATTGGTTGAAGGAAGTGTCTGAATATTTGAATGACGCGCGGATACCACAAGAGCGCAGGCTACGAGCCATTGAGAAACTAACAGAGGGAGAATGTGCATTATGGTTTCGCAGTTTCCGGTATGCTTTCGATACTGTTGAGGAGTTTCGGGAGGCATTTTTGAAACGGTACCGGGATCCCGCCACACAGCAAAATTTGAGATTGTATTTGTATTCCAAAAGATACAGCACCAACAACCCAACGAAGTACGCAGAGTTTTTCATATCTCAAATGTGTAGGTTCAAAGAACTTGATCAAAAACCTAGCGAGCTGGAGCTATGTATTGCTATCGCCAAGCAGCTTCCATACGAGATCCAAAGACTGCTAATCTCGGCAAATGCGAAAACTGCTATGGAAATGGAGACAGTTCTTAGACAACTGGACCTCACAACAGCCAATACGATGCGTCAGAATCGAACCGTGGAACAGGTACACGTGACCAACACGCAGACTGACCAACATCAAGCTCCAAGGAACAACAAAGCTACGAGCACTGAAACATTAGATTCCAAGGGACGTCAATGGGAACAGGAACCCAGAAGATGGCAGCCGAAGTACAAAGGGAATGCTAGTAGAGGAGGAAGAGGCCGAAATTCGTCGAATAAGCAGAATACCAGGGGTAGACCGTACCAAAACAATGGAGGTAACAATGGCCAAGAAAGCAACAATAGAAATTGGAGACCCCAGTAAAGAAGAAGTAACCTCGATGACGAGGTAGAGGAACGATATCACGCTTCATTGCGATACCTCGAGGAAAGGGGATATGAGCCCCAGAAGCAACAAGTCCGCTGACAAGAAGTTATGCAGAACAGGACATCGCCAGACAGATATGGAGATGGAGCTAAGAGTCTGGAGGTACAGCGCAGCGAACAAGAGAGAAGAAATTCTAAGGGAACTGGCGCTATAGAAAAAAAACTCCAAAATTAGAAGAGTTCGAGACTGATGGATGGAAGTCAGTTAACATCTTCAATTGGATAGCCAAACCAGAAGAGCTAATCGAGGATACAGGAGGATCACAGGTCATGGTCAAGAGAGAATTGCCTATTATAATAGTAAGAGTGGCAGGGTTGAAAATAAGAAGTCTGTTAGACACGGGTTCAACAGTGTGCCTTATGACACAAGCTTTATATAATGAAATTGCCCAGAGAGAGAATGTTTTGAAAATACCGATCTCTAGTGTCAAAATAAAAGGGGTAATTCCAGACAGAACGATGATATGTAAATATCAGGTATTCCTAGATTTACAGATAGGAGGCTCTAATTTCTCACAGAGTTTTCTATTAGTAAACAAACTGCCTTATAACCTACTTATTGGGGCAGAATTTATAAGGGAATACAGAGTGATAATAGACCTAGCACAGGACAGGGTTATGTTCCATGTGAATGAGGAAGCCGAAGGCTTGGAGGTCGCACTCAATCAGAATGAACCAGGGTCAGATGAACAAGTATGGCATACATACAGAGACGTGGCGGAGGAAGAAGTGTTAGCTATGGAGCAGTTAGAAGAAGAACTGAAAACACTAGCCACAGACATGGAGAAAGATCTGGAACCCGAACTGGAAGAATATATTTCGGAAAAACTAGAAGAAGCGAAGATTGGGCTAAAAGAGAAGGAAAATTTAAAGAAATTATTACTGGAACAGAAGGAAGTCTTTGATTCGAGACCTGGCCGTATAAAGAACTTCACTTATGCTTTTCAAGTCAGTGATTGGACACCATTTAGGCAGAAACCCTACCCTATAGCCGAAAAGCATTATGCCAAAGTGAAAGAGGCAATTCAGGAGATGTTGGAGGCCGGTGTTATTGAGAAGACACCTACGCCTTATGTAAGTCCATTGGTAATCGTACCTAAGACAGACGGGACTGTCAGAGTATGTCTGGACCTGAGACATTTAAATTTGAAGGTTATTCCGGAGTTCGACCAATAGAACTCCGGAACCTATTAAAGAGATCCTCAGGAAGTTCAAAGGGAAGACTGTATTCACAAACTTGGACATCACTTCCAGTTTCCACCATCTTGAATTAGAGAAGAAAACTAGTCTGTTGACAGGATTTATGTTTGATCAACACACGTACACGTTTTTAAGGCTACCTTTTGGTTTGAAAACAGCTGGTTCAGCACTGATAAGAGCGTTAGATCGCAATCAATCCGATGATGTGAGAGAGAGTACCATCAGATATGTAGACGACATTCTACTCACATCAGAATCTCTGGAGGAGCACATGAGAGACCTGAAGAAGTTGCTAGATGACCTTCGAGAAGCTAACTTTAAGGTTAATATCAAGAAATCGCACTTCTGTCAGAGGGAAGTTAAATTCCTAGGGCATGTTATTGATGCAAATGGAGTTAAGCCTAATCCAGATACATTGGAGGTAATTCAAAATTTCCCTCGACCCACGAAAGTTAAGCACGTCCGACAGTATTTGGGAGTAATTGGATTCTTTTCGAACCACTGCCCAAACTATACTACAACAGTAGCACCCCTGCAGGACCTATTGAAGAAAGGCGGCAGATGGAATTGGACGGAGCAATGTCAGGAAGCATTCGTGAGGTCAAAACAAATGCTTTTGGAATATGTGAAACTGGGATACCCGGATTATACCCAGAAGTTCATCATACAGACGGATGCATCACTTATTGGTATAGGAGCGATGCTATTCCAGGAAAATGTTGACCCGCCTGAAAAGAAAGTTTTTATTGCCTTTATAAGTAGGAGGTTGAAAGCCCATGAGAAAAACTACACGATTACAGAGATAGAGTTGCTCGCAATTTTGTACGCGTTGCAATCTTGGCATAAACTCGTGTACGGCTTTCAAATAGTCCTCAGAACAGACCATAAAGCTTTAACATTTCTGTTAAAGACAGACTTGTCAAGCCAGAGGTTGACAAGATGGTCCCTGTATATTCAGCAATTCAATGTGGAAATAGAATACTGTCCAGGGAAAGAAAATATAATACCGGACATATTAAGCCATTACCCTAGAGAAGAGGAAGCGCTAGCTGTCCAGATTGAGAATCGAGATCAGAAGACGTTGGATGACTTGCGGAATCTTACCAACCTACAACGCGAAGACCCGTGGTTGAAGATGATGATCGATTACTTCGAGGGACACTTAGCAAGGGGAACTGCAATATACAGAGAGGCAGAGGCATTGGCAACAGATTATGTATGGTATAATCAGATACTACACAAGGGGGATGAGTTAGAACAGGCCCGTTCGAGGTGATTAGAGACCTACAAAATAATGCATACAGAATAAGGCATTTAGAAACAGGAAACGAGGTCGTTATGAATGCAGCCAATTTAAAAATTTACCATTCGCCAGAAGAATTTGACGAACAAGAAGAAGTATTAGCAGCGCACACCCAACTGAACGTGGATAGCGAAGTCAGCCAGGCAGTCAGACCTGAAAGTTCACGTGGCGAGACGGAACGAGAAGCAGACAGCTTGCCCAGGGTAAGGGGCAAACAACAAGAATGCCAGTGCCTGCGAGAACTTTACAAAGAAATGGTCGAAGCGGCAAGGGAAGCCCTCCGTCAAGAGAATGAACAGCTTAGAGCTGAGCGCAGTGTGGAAGGGGGAGCTAGACAAACCTACTCGCAGCCAGACGAGGTGAAGGACCCCAGATGTAAACACAGACAGTGGTAGACAGTCAGTTGGTTACTTACAGAAGGTCACTTGCAATTGACTTCTATAAGTTTTGCAAGGGGAATATGAACCCGAGGGGGTCAAGCTGACTGATATCGAACGTGGATCTCAGAGACTGTGATCTCAGAATAAAGGTTCCACCAGGGAACGAACCCGAGACCTGTTAAGGGAGTTTCATTGTAAAAAACCCTAGAGGAAAGTATATATTTAATCACTGGTGTGATTTCAGTTGATAATGACATTATTTATTAAAATAATGCAGGGAAAATGAGCGGAATACTGAATTATTGGACTACATGGAGTAGGCTATGCTGGACTTAGAACGCAGAAGTAGAGAGTTTGACGTTTTACTAATAGGCCCAGAATAGTAGGAGGAGACTCTTGGAGCCGTGTCAATCTCGCTGACCTAGTTAAGTCGTCTGGAAGGGGTCGGGGGGTTGAATAATGACCAGGTTCTTCCCCGTTTGAGAAGGAACATGAGAGTGGGATGAGAAGATCGCAAGGAAAATCATTGATTACTCGTAATTGGAGCAATGCAATGACATGAGAGTTGCACACAGGTGAATCTTCAGCCAGGAGGCCAATTTTAGAGCCTTTAATCTGCGAAATTGACGCATATTTAATGGAGTGCGTAGGGACACAGGACGATGGATGTTCGCGGCTGGGTTTGACGATGTCGCCAGGGATTCCCACTGAAACCGCGTCCCCACCCATGGGAAAGGCAATTAATATTAATTAATTGGCCGATCGATCCTTCAGCACGCAGATAGTTCTGGGATCAGTGAAGAAAAAGGAACCCGATGAGCATTGTTTCGAGACCAGAATCACGCTGGGAGAGGAGTTGAGATAGCGCGGGAAATTTAGCTCTACTTTTTGTGTGAAACCAATATAAGGGAGTTGACCCTTAGCAGAACAGAGTCGTTGTTAGACAGTCGGAGACAGTAGTTTTTGAACAGACTCGAGCGCGGAACGTATGTCGGTCCGGCTCAGGAAAGGACGCTCAAACAAAGATTTGAACATTTGAGTGTTAACCATTATATTCACCGCACATCGTAATGCACCAAGTGAGAAGATAATCGTGCATGGTCATGAAATAATAAGAAGTACGGTAATCAACGAACGTTACTGTGTGAAATGCGTATTACCGAAGTCAAGGAAGGAGGCCCGGACTTCAACTTGGGAAGCCGTGCAGTAAAACCTTAGAAGGCTTTATTAAGGAAAGTCGTGCTGCAGGTGATGTCAGCAGTACGAACAATGGTTTGTGTTCACATAGGAAGTACCGTGTGATATAAGTTGCAGAACTATTGAAGGTAATAAGCTGTGAAAAAAGTATGTACATTGTTAAGCGCAGTGTATAATGTATTGACTGGTTATACATGTCTTATTACGCTGGAATGCGCTGGGAGAAACTTTACGAAGCATTGGGTAATGTCTTAATAATACCAAATAGTAACGCTCAGGACGGAAGTAAGCATATTTATGCAAAGCAGGAAGTTTATCGTAGGACTATTGATAGACTGTTGGTGAATTCCGGAGGCAGATGAACCAGACTTTCAATCAGGAGTTGGTAGGATCACGGAAGATGCCGTCGACGCCTGCAATTCTGATATTTTGCCGGGGAATTTCAACCAATGAAAAGTGTAAAAAGTGACGTGTGTTATGTATAAATCATATGTGAAATATCTTTTAAATTAATGGTATAATAAGTGTCATAAAGTGTCATGTGTTTTGGAAGCAATAGCTTCTTTATAGAAATGAAAAGTGCCGTGCGGTTGGTGAGAGAAATGTATCATAAAATGTGTATATTCAAGATGCAAATGTCGCACTAAATCTGCATATGGCAGGCGACCCGGAAGGATATAAGTGGTTGGAGCCACCATGATGAGCCTATATATGTGAGTACCCCACAAATTATGATTATGTAGAAGTATAGGCCACTGCATGTAATGTGATTTCAGAATTATAAAGATGCCAGTAAAAATCAGTATTAGGAGGTAGACCCTCCAGGTTTAATCATTATTGTGTTGATTTGAGTAGTGTTGAGATGTTGTTACATCAGTGAGTGGATTAATCGTTACCACTATTAATAAAATGGCAAATCAGTTATGTAAACGTAACGTAACGAACACGGTTGTTCGGATTTTAAGATGGTTAAGTTGTGTCGGATTTTGGTAATTTATGTCAGTAAGAATAATAATAATAATAATAATGAATAATAAAAGGTATGAATGAATGCATCAGGCAAAATGTGGTAAGCAAGAAATATTTACGCTAATGGGAAGACTTATCGATCTAAGCAGTAAGATTATACAGTAAGATTACATTAAGGGATTGAGAAAAGAGTTTAATATCAGAATATATTGTATTAATGGGAATATAATTATGCAAGGAAATGGAAAAGCTTTCTAGGGAACTGAAGTTGCAGCTTGTGTAAAAGCTTATAGAGTAATTGATAGATTTCTCTTAATAATTAACGGACGAAGATTATAACATTAGGTCATGGAACCAGGTATTCTATTCGACGTATGAAATCTCGTATGCCGTGGGTATACTGGGATATGTGCTTTGTGCCAGAGTGTAATTAGTGTTGGACCCTAACTCTTATGATGGATATGGAAGGTTCCGGGTTCGAATCCTGTGATAGGTGAGAGGAGAACGTTGGACACCTCTGCATTCTATCTGATCGCCCGAGAACTTATTATTGAGTGATTCGGCTCGTGTGAAGCTAATCTTATGACGGCAGCATGTGGGCTGACCCAGCATTTATTTAAGATACCGGTTATCATACTAGACCAATGTTTTTATGAATCTCGTGCCTTCATGTTGAAATGGACCTATTTGGTGCCAGTTATTATATCCGCAGGGTAGGAATAAATGTTAAAGCTCATCCAATACCTATTTGCATAAAATTCAGTTTAAATCCATTGGGATATGTGTGTCACTGTGACCACGGTATTGTCTTTACAAATCGTAATACTGCTTGGGGAGATGAAGTCCAGGAATCAGGGAGACAAGGGTCAGTTTACAGCTGTGAACAACCCCTACTCCGTTCCATTGTATACAGACAGCTCCAAGGGGCTGGGTCGCTAAACGTACCATGAAGGCTAGCGTTTTGAGAGGAAGATTTAAGACCTTGCTTGCATTGAAAGAAACATTGTTATAGTGAGTAATGAAGTCATGTGGTTTAAGAACACATTGGTAATTATAGATCACCCTGATGGTTCATGTTTTTAGCAATCTAACGAATGGTTGGGGGTTGAATTTATTACTGTCACTGACAACTTTTTCAGAAGTTGGTTACTTAGCGCCACAGGCTACGCGCGCAAGGGTAGTTTAATAGTACCGTCCGACACAGCGTTAACTAAAGTTTTAAGATGAAATCACAACGGCATGCAGTGGAGCTATATAAATAGAGAAAGTGTAGGGGTAGCTTACAGAATTATGGAGTTGCACGTAGACTGTTGTGCAACACCTGAATAGGCTAATGCATGTAAAGCATTTGGTGGGAAGAGAAAGATGAAACACACGGCACACATAATTGTCAAATTAAGACGAGGTTTAAGGAATAAGTAAATTTGTGAAAGTAAAGAAGTCACATTAGATGACAGAAGAATTAAAGTACAGTTTGTTTCTGAAGTTGTATGTGCATCAGCGCACTAGAGTGAATTGTAAAGTTGATATAAGGGTAAAGGTTTGAGTTATGATATGAGTTTATTATGAAGATATTATGTTAATATTAGCGGATTGTGGAAGTAATATTTTTGTTTGATTTTGTTTTATGTTTGTTGGGATTGTTTTATTTGTTTGAAGCCATGATTTTATTACTGAATTAAAGTCTTAGAATAGAGTTGTACCTTATCATTGTAGAGTTGATACCTTTTAGTTTCAAATCCAAAGTATGCAACTGCTCAATGGGGGAACGGTACACGCCCGAGTCCTGATGCTAGCTGGAGGCGGAAGCATATTTTCCATGGAGATTACTCACATGGGTACATGGAAATTGATGTCCTGTACAGTGATTGGAGCTATAGGTACAACTAAAGTCGGTCTAGATTTAGTGCACACAACTCTATTAAAGTAACAATTAACGTGAATTAGGGGATGACCGCACCTAACCATAGCTAAGCTCCGATACAAACAATATAAATTTTGATAAACACACGTACATGCTTATTTTATTTATCATGGCACCGATATGTGGGGCCAGTTTTAAATACAGGTCACCATAGGCGCAGGTGTGTATTTTATTTATCATGGCGCCCAGGTTTGTGGAGCTTATGGGAGTTAGGGAAACCCCATAGATTTTTATGGTATTTCATGGGGAAAACCATAGTAATTATTTTTTTGCCTCAAACTGTGTTTGAGTGATTTTTGAGTTCAGTAGGCTTTTGATGTAACGCCGAATCTCTCTATTGAGAAACGAATTACCCAAGGGTACGAGCGCTACATACCAAATCCACAATTTATCATAAAATTAACAGGTTTTGTACGATCTTACAATATGTGTACAGTGTTTGGTGTCTCTCTTCAAAACATATCCACACATGTTTCCAGGAAGCCTGCCTGCATCTCAAAGTGTATTATTGTAAGAATGGCTGGCACAGAGGAGATTTTGCAGGTTATTGCAGGGTTAAGACTGCATTTTGACGCTGTGAATGAACAGAACAAGCTGGAAGCTAAGGCTTTCCAGGATGGAATAAACACTCGTTTAGATGCCAATCAGGAGGCAATTAATGCAAATCATGTTGCAATGAATGCTAATCAGGTTGAATTAAATGATAAGCTAGGTCAAATGCAGGAAACGATTAAGACCGAAGTAACAGAAACTGTTGTAAGCATTATATCAGAAATGCAGGTTAAAACAGATAAACGTTTCGAGGCTATAGAAGCCAAGCTCGAAAGTAATTTACAAGCGTGTAAGCATGCGCAGGATGAAACCAACAGTAGGTTAGATGCGCTGTCTAATGACATTAAGGATATTCAAATCCAAAATGAGGCGAATCTCGAACGCCAAGCGAAACAGTTTTCAGAATTTACGAGAACGGTAGATCAGAGGTTAGAAGAGAACGACTCTAAATGGGACCAGAAATTGAAAAGCTATGCTAGAGCAATTAACGGTGATCTCAAGAAACAGGATCAGAACATATTAGATCAATGTCAGGAAATAAGCGAGATTAAGGCTATCGCTAATGAAAGTAAAGAGCTGGTAAGCAACGTGAAAGGTCAGATGAGCAAAGTTCATCAAGAACTGGACCAAGTTCAAAGTGACATTGTAGTAGTTAACAAAAGGCAAGAGGAGAATAGAGGTGAGATCATTAAGGTCCAGAATGAAATGTCAAAGGTTAATGGACACATTCGAGAGGAAATCAAAGGATTGAGAGAAGAACTCGAAGTGAGAGAAGGCCAGAAGACAGAGGCAAGCGACAAGACCCTTGCTCAAATTAAGGAAGATGTAGAGGATGAAATCTCCCATATCAAACAAAGCCTGAAAGAAGACAAGAAGAAAATATTTCAAGTGGCAGAGGAAAATCGAGATAGACTTACCAGAATCGAGAAGGAGGTAATTACTCGACTGGAAAGAGCGGAGATGCGCCACAATCAAATGGAGACTAGGATAATCGCACAGGAGGAAACCCTTATGAAGGATCCTAAGTCAAGTGAAGGCAGCATGGAAGATATGAGGAAAACAAGGTGGGCAGACTTAGAAACCCAACCTATAATCAGGAATGCTACAGGCCCAGGCGAAAGTACTTATAGGACGCCAGGTGCACCAGTTGCAGCATCAACGCCACAAGAAAATGCTATGCACACCCAGGTGATAAACGTAATCAGGGCAAGCGAAGAGAAACCAAGGAAATTCTCAGGTAGCCACTGTAATATGACACCAAAATATTGGTTGAAGGAAGTGTCTGAATATTTGAATGACGCGCGGATACCACAAGAGCGCAGGCTACGAGCCATTGAGAAACTAACAGAGGGAGAATGTGCATTATGGTTTCGCAGTTTCCGGTATGCTTTCGATACTGTTGAGGAGTTTCGGGAGGCATTTTTGAAACGGTACCGGGATCCCGCCACACAGCAAAATTTGAGATTGTATTTGTATTCCAAAAGATACAGCACCAACAACCCAACGAAGTACGCAGAGTTTTTCATATCTCAAATGTGTAGGTTCAAAGAACTTGATCAAAAACCTAGCGAGCTGGAGCTATGTATTGCTATCGCCAAGCAGCTTCCATACGAGATCCAAAGACTGCTAATCTCGGCAAATGCGAAAACTGCTATGGAAATGGAGACAGTTCTTAGACAACTGGACCTCACAACAGCCAATACGATGCGTCAGAATCGAACCGTGGAACAGGTACACGTGACCAACACGCAGACTGACCAACATCAAGCTCCAAGGAACAACAAAGCTACGAGCACTGAAACATTAGATTCCAAGGGACGTCAATGGGAACAGGAACCCAGAAGATGGCAGCCGAAGTACAAAGGGAATGCTAGTAGAGGAGGAAGAGGCCGAAATTCGTCGAATAAGCAGAATACCAGGGGTAGACCGTACCAAAACAATGGAGGTAACAATGGCCAAGAAGGCAACAATAGAAATTGGAGACCCCAGTAAAGAAGAAGTAACCTCGATGACGAGGTAGAGGAACGATATCACGCTTCATTGCGATACCTCGAGGAAAGGGGATATGAGCCCCAGAAGCAACAAGTCCGCTGACAAGAAGTTATGCAGAACAGGACATCGCCAGACAGATATGGAGATGGAGCTAAGAGTCTGGAGGTACAGCGCAGCGAACAAGAGAGAAGAAATTCTAAGGGAACTGGCGCTATAGAAAAAAAACTCCAAAATTAGAAGAGTTCGAGACTGATGGATGGAAGTCAGTTAACATCTTCAATTGGATAGCCAAACCAGAAGAGCTAATCGAGGATACAGGAGGATCACAGGTCATGGTCAAGAGAGAATTGCCTATTATAATAGTAAGAGTGGCAGGGTTGAAAATAAGAAGTCTGTTAGACACGGGTTCAACAGTGTGCCTTATGACACAAGCTTTATATAATGAAATAGCCCAGAGAGAGAATGTTTTGAAAATACCGATCTCTAGTGTCAAAATAAAAGGGGTAATTCCAGACAGAACGATGATATGTAAATATCAGGTATTCCTAGATTTACAGATAGGAGGCTCTAATTTCTCACAGAGTTTTCTATTAGTAAACAAACTGCCTTATAACCTACTTATTGGGGCAGAATTTATAAGGGAATACAGAGTGATAATAGACCTAGCACAGGACAGGGTTATGTTCCATGTGAATGAGGAAGCCGAAGGCTTGGAGGTCGCACTCAATCAGAATGAACCAGGGTCAGATGAACAAGTATGGCATACATACAGAGACGTGGCGGAGGAAGAAGTGTTAGCTATGGAGCAGTTAGAAGAAGAACTGAAAACACTAGCCACAGACATGGAGAAAGATCTGGAACCCGAACTGGAAGAATATATTTCGGAAAAACTAGAAGAAGCGAAGATTGGGCTAAAAGAGAAGGAAAATTTAAAGAAATTATTACTGGAACAGAAGGAAGTCTTTGATTCGAGACCTGGCCGTATAAAGAACTTCACTTATGCTTTTCAAGTCAGTGATTGGACACCATTTAGGCAGAAACCCTACCCTATAGCCGAAAAGCATTATGCCAAAGTGAAAGAGGCAATTCAGGAGATGTTGGAGGCCGGTGTTATTGAGAAGACACCTACGCCTTATGTAAGTCCATTGGTAATCGTACCTAAGACAGACGGGACTGTCAGAGTATGTCTGGACCTGAGACATTTAAATTTGAAGGTTATTCCGGAGTTCGACCAATAGAACTCCGGAACCTATTAAAGAGATCCTCAGGAAGTTCAAAGGGAAGACTGTATTCACAAACTTGGACATCACTTCCAGTTTCCACCATCTTGAATTAGAGAAGAAAACTAGTCTGTTGACAGGATTTATGTTTGATCAACACACGTACACGTTTTTAAGGCTACCTTTTGGTTTGAAAACAGCTGGTTCAGCACTGATAAGAGCGTTAGATCGCAATCAATCCGATGATGTGAGAGAGAGTACCATCAGATATGTAGACGACATTCTACTCACATCAGAATCTCTGGAGGAGCACATGAGAGACCTGAAGAAGTTGCTAGATGACCTTCGAGAAGCTAACTTTAAGGTTAATATCAAGAAATCGCACTTCTGTCAGAGGGAAGTTAAATTCCTAGGGCATGTTATTGATGCAAATGGAGTTAAGCCTAATCCAGATACATTGGAGGTAATTCAAAATTTCCCTCGACCCACGAAAGTTAAGCACGTCCGACAGTATTTGGGAGTAATTGGATTCTTTTCGAACCACTGCCCAAACTATACTACAACAGTAGCACCCCTGCAGGACCTATTGAAGAAAGGCGGCAGATGGAATTGGACGGAGCAATGTCAGGAAGCATTCGTGAGGTCAAAACAAATGCTTTTGGAATATGTGAAACTGGGATACCCGGATTATACCCAGAAGTTCATCATACAGACGGATGCATCACTTATTGGTATAGGAGCGATGCTATTCCAGGAAAATGTTGACCCGCCTGAAAAGAAAGTTTTTATTGCCTTTATAAGTAGGAGGTTGAAAGCCCATGAGAAAAACTACACGATTACAGAGATAGAGTTGCTCGCAATTTTGTACGCGTTGCAATCTTGGCATAAACTCGTGTACGGCTTTCAAATAGTCCTCAGAACAGACCATAAAGCTTTAACATTTCTGTTAAAGACAGACTTGTCAAGCCAGAGGTTGACAAGATGGTCCCTGTATATTCAGCAATTCAATGTGGAAATAGAATACTGTCCAGGGAAAGAAAATATAATACCGGACATATTAAGCCATTACCCTAGAGAAGAGGAAGCGCTAGCTGTCCAGATTGAGAATCGAGATCAGAAGACGTTGGATGACTTGCGGAATCTTACCAACCTACAACGCGAAGACCCGTGGTTGAAGATGATGATCGATTACTTCGAGGGACGCTTAGCAAGGGGAACTGCAATATACAGAGAGGCAGAGGCATTGGCAACAGATTATGTATGGTATAATCAGATACTACACAAGGGGGATGAGTTAGAACAGGCCCGTTCGAGGTGATTAGAGACCTACAAAATAATGCATACAGAATAAGGCATTTAGAAACAGGAAACGAGGTCGTTATGAATGCAGCCAATTTAAAAATTTACCATTCGCCAGAAGAATTTGACGAACAAGAAGAAGTATTAGCAGCGCACACCCAACTGAACGTGGATAGCGAAGTCAGCCAGGCAGTCAGACCTGAAAGTTCACGTGGCGAGACGGAACGAGAAGCAGACAGCTTGCCCAGGGTAAGGGGCAAACAACAAGAATGCCAGTGCCTGCGAGAACTTTACAAAGAAATGGTCGAAGCGGCAAGGGAAGTTGAGGCCATAAATGAAGCCCTCCGTCAAGAGAATGAACAGCTTAGAGCTGAGCGCAGTGTGGAAGGGGGAGCTAGACAAACCTACTCGCAGCCAGACGAGGTGAAGGACCCCAGATGTAAACACAGACAGTGGTAGACAGTCAGTTGGTTACTTACAGAAGGTCACTTGCAATTGACTTCTATAAGTTTTGCAAGGGGAATATGAACCCGAGGGGGTCAAGCTGACTGATATCGAACGTGGATCTCAGAGACTGTGATCTCAGAATAAAGGTTCCACCAGGGAACGAACCCGAGACCTGTTAAGGGAGTTTCATTGTAAAAAACCCTAGAGGAAAGTATATATTTAATCACTGGTGTGATTTCAGTTGATAATGACATTATTTATTAAAATAATGCAGGGAAAATGAGCGGAATACTGAATTATTGGACTACATGGAGTAGGCTATGCTGGACTTAGAACGCAGAAGTAGAGAGTTTGACGTTTTACTAATAGGCCCAGAATAGTAGGAGGAGACTCTTGGAGCCGTGTCAATCTCGCTGACCTAGTTAAGTCGTCTGGAAGGGGTCGGGGGGTTGAATAATGACCAGGTTCTTCCCCGTTTGAGAAGGAACATGAGAGTGGGATGAGAAGATCGCAAGGAAAATCATTGATTACTCGTAATTGGAGCAATGCAATGACATGAGAGTTGCACACAGGTGAATCTTCAGCCAGGAGGCCAATTTTAGAGCCTTTAATCTGCGAAATTGACGCATATTTAATGGAGTGCGTAGGGACACAGGACGATGGATGTTCGCGGCTGGGTTTGACGATGTCGCCAGGGATTCCCACTGGAACCGCGTCCCCAAGCCATGGGAAAGGCAATTAATATTAATTAATTGGCCGATCGATCCTTCAGCACGCAGATAGTTCTGGGATCAGTGAAGAAAAAGGAACCCGATGAGCATTGTTTCGAGACCAGAATCACGCTGGGAGAGGAGTTGAGATAGCGCGGGAAATTTAGCTCTACTTTTTGTGTGAAACCAATATAAGGGAGTTGACCCTTAGCAGAACAGAGTCGTTGTTAGACAGTCGGAGACAGTAGTTTTTGAACAGACTCGAGCGCGGAACGTATGTCGGTCCGGCTCAGGAAAGGACGCTCAAACAAAGATTTGAACATTTGAGTGTTAACCATTATATTCACCGCACATCGTAATGCACCAAGTGAGAAGATAATCGTGCATGGTCATGAAATAATAAGAAGTACGGTAATCAACGAACGTTACTGTGTGAAATGCGTATTACCGAAGTCAAGGAAGGAGGCCCGGACTTCAACTTGGGAAGCCGTGCAGTAAAACCTTAGAAGGCTTTATTAAGGAAAGTCGTGCTGCAGGTGATGTCAGCAGTACGAACAATGGTTTGTGTTCACATAGGAAGTACCGTGTGATATAAGTTGCAGAACTATTGAAGGTAATAAGCTGTGAAAAAAGTATGTACAATGTTAAGCGCAGTGTATAATGTATTGACTGGTTATACATGTCTTATTACGCTGGAATGCGCTGGGAGAAACTTTACGAAGCATTTGGTAATGTCTTAATAATACCAAATAGTAACGCTCAGGACGGAAGTAAGCATATTTATGCAAAGCAGGAAGTTTATCGTAGGACTATTGATAGACTGTTGGTGAATTCCGGAGGCAGATGAACCAGACTTTCAATCAGGAGTTGGTAGGATCACGGAAGATGCCGTCGACGCCTGCAATTCTGATATTTTGCCGGGGAATTTCAACCAATGAAAAGTGTAAAAAGTGACGTGTGTTATGTATAAATCATATGTGAAATATCTTTTAAATTAATGGTATAATAAGTGTCATAAAGTGTCATGTGTTTTGGAAGCAATAGCTTCTTTATAGAAATGAAAAGTGCCGTGCGGTTGGTGAGAGAAATGTATCATAAAATGTGTATATTCAAGATGCAAATGTCGCACTAAATCTGCATATGGCAGGCGACCCGGAAGGATATAAGTGGTTGGAGCCACCATGATGAGCCTATATATGTGAGTACCCCACAAATTATGATTATGTAGAAGTATAGGCCACTGCATGTAATGTGATTTCAGAATTATAAAGATGCCAGTAAAAATCAGTATTAGGAGGTAGACCCTCCAGGTTTAATCATTATTGTGTTGATTTGAGTAGTGTTGAGATGTTGTTACATCAGTGAGTGGATTAATCGTTACCACTATTAATAAAATGGCAAATCAGTTATGTAAACGTAACGTAACGAACACGGTTGTTCGGATTTTAAGATGGTTAAGTTGTGTCGGATTTTGGTAATTTATGTCAGTAAGAATAATAATAATAATAATGAATAATAAAAGGTGGTTTCTGCCTGTTCCCCTATCGGGCGCGTCCCAGGTGGCGGATAGGGAGGCTCGCCGGACTTGTCCGGAGGGTTTGAGGGAAATAAAATACCTCTCGCGGACCAAAAACAGGCACAGCTTGACAACATCTTCAGCAACCTCTGAAGCTCACTACTTCAGTTGTAACCATGACACCGACATAGATCGATGTCCCCACTACTTTCAACTTGTTAGCATGATGGAAACAACCTACAATATAACTACCCCAGGCCCTAGTAGACATACTAGTTATTTTTCTCGGTCATCGGATTCTGGGGGACCGAGAACATCATGCGGGAATGTATCGGAGCTTCCCAAATCTCTTCGCCCAAAATGCAAAACTTTCATTGGTAGCTTAAACATCAACACACTTCGGAAAACTGGCAAGTTAAAACAATTAACAGACATGTTGGATAACTTCAACATCCAAATTTTAGCACTACAGGAAACCAGATACACGGATGAAAATCATTTTGAATCAGGAAATTATAGAATTTATAAAGGCAAGCCAGCAATCTCCCTCCATATGAAGCCACTACAATTTGGCACTGGATTTGCTGTCAGAAAAAACATTATAAACTCAGTGCTTAACTTTTCCTCGCCTTCTGAAAGAATTTCAACACTATCCGTTAAATCAGGAAACAAAGCTTATACGCTTATTAATGCGCATGGACCCACCAACAACTACAATCGTAAAGATCCACAAAAGGTGGAAGACTTCTGGGAACTGCTGGAAGAAACTACAGCCATCATTCCAAATCATCACATAAAAATCCTACTGGGAGATTTTAATGCCCAAATTGGTAGAGAAAGGAAATTCAGGACCATTGTAGGACTATACCCAGCACACAATAGAACTAATAAAAATGGAGAAAGATTACTTGATTTTTGCAAAACTTTTGATCTCAAACTAATGTCAACACATTTCCTGGCACTTCCACACAAGAAAAAGACCTGGAGATCCCCTAATTTTCACTTAGGAGAATTTCAAATAGATCATGTGGCTATTTCCAAAAAGAATCAAAAAGAAATTATGAATGTCAAAGTCAAGAAAGGAGTCATTGACTCTGACCACCATCTATCCTTAATCAAGGTAGAATTTCAACCGAACAGATCCAAACCAAAAATAACAAAAAATCTGCGCGTCGATCCAGAATTTCTTAAACAGAACGCCAGTACTTTCCAAGAAAGTATCCCTACTCACGATTCTTCTGGCTGGCTAGAACTCAAAGATATACTTTCGAAAGCTTCTCAAAACATTGGCACACCGCCCAGGAAACGCAAGCATAGGTGGTGGAACGAAACCTGTGACAAGGCTATAAACTTCAGAATTAAAGCCTGGCAGAATTGGAATTCTCACAAAACGGAAGAAAATTGGCACGAATTCACCAAAGTACAGAAACAAACCTCTAAAATCATCAGATCTGAAAAACGCAAGTACGATCACTACAGATTGGCTGAAATTGAACAAGATTTTACTAAAAACAATACACGAAACTTCTACAAAACCTTCAGAGAAGAATTATCAAATTATCAGGCACCCAGTCTTTGCTTCAAACGCCCGGATGGGACATTGGAAACAAATAATCAAGAAAATTGCAAACTTCTAGCAGATTATTTCAAGGATCTTTTAAACTGTGAATCCCCTAAAGAACAACTCATCTTTGAAAAACAAACATCCAACCAAGATTCAGAACCCCCAACATTGGAAGAAATTAAAGAAATAATCCATGGACTCAAAAATAATAAAGCCCCAGGGGAAGATGGTATAATTGCCGAAATGCTGAAGATAGGTGGTGAGAACGTAGCCCGGAAAATCCACTCAATTCTTGAGAACATCTGGATCACCGAAGAAATACCTGAGGATTGGAAATGTGCGCTAATCCATCCACTGCACAAGAAAGGGGATAAAACCAACATCAATAATTATAGAGGAATTTCCTTGATACCAGTTATTTATAAAATTTTCTCCAAAGCCCTGCTCACTAGACTTGAGAAACAAACAGACCGTCTGATTGGAGAATACCAGGCAGGTTTCCGAAAAGGAAGATCATGTACGGAACAAATTCTCAATCCCAAAACTATCCTACAAATGCGCAAAACCAGACAGACAGTCATTACCTTTGTAGATTTCAGAAAAGCATATGACTCTATAGATCGTCAAACACTTTTCAATACTCTAGAAGAATTTCAAGTTGATAGAAAAACAAGAGAATTAATCAGACAAACACTAACTGGCACTACGTCAAAAGTTAAATTCCTCGGCGAAATATCTGAGCCTTTTGCAATTAACACTGGGGTCCGCCAAGGAGACGGATTATCTCCGTTACTGTTCAGCCTCGTACTTGAGAAGATAATCAGGACCTGGGAAAAGGAAACTAAGGGAATAACCCTTGGCAGACTACTCAAAGATAGAATTCATGTACATTGTTTGGCCTTTGCTGATGACATAGCAATCCTTTCTAATAACAGACAAGAAGCAATTCATTCCATTGAAAAATTACATGAAATTGCCATCAAAACGGGACTTCAAATTTCTTATGAGAAAACTCAGTACATGGAAGGAGCCTCACGATACTTAGACGGACAACCTATGAGAACTAAATTCGGCAAAATCTTTCAAGTGAACGAATTCAAATATCTGGGAGAAATTATTCAGCCCTCTGGTTTAAACCGTGAAGCAAATAAAGAGAGAATTTCCAAATTACAGAAAGCTTACAGAATCACTTGGAATAGGTATAACAAAAAATCAATATCTCGGAAAGCAAAACTTAGACATTATAATACAGTAATCAAACCGGAGGCGTTATATGCATCAGAAACCTTAATCATTGGTGGCAAATCTTTAACCAAAGAGATTGAAAAACAAGAAAGGAAAATTTTACGAAAAATTTTTGGCCCAGTTTTTATAGAGGGAATCTGGAGGAAAAAGTCATCCCAGGAAATATATCGCCAATGTGAAAAAATGTCTCATACTTTTCGGAAAAGACGATTGAAATTTTACGGGCACATTATCAGAATGAACAATGGCAGATTGACTAAAAGAATTCTCAACTTGGCCCTCTCACTAAAAACCAAGAACAGCTGGCTACGTGAAATTGAAACAGATCTCCAGGAAATCAACATTTCAGACAATATTATACAGGACAGATGCAAATTCAGAACCCTAATCGACAATCACCAATTTGAAGACAAACCCAACACCAGGGCCACCATAACTTGGACAGAAGACCGAAGAAAGGCGCTCAGCGAGAGGATGAAGAGATTTTGGAAGGAAAAGAAGGCCAACACATCAGCTAAACAGGTTCAACCGTGCTCCTGAGTCGGGCATAACGATGCAAGAAGAAGAAGAAGAAGAATAAAAGGTATGAATGAATGCATCAGGCAAAATGTGGTAAGCAAGAAATATTTACGCTAATGGGAAGACTCATCGATCTAAGCAGTAAGATTATACAGTAAGATTACATTAAGGGATTGAGAAAAGAGTTTAATATCAGAATATATTGTATTAATGGGAATATAATTATGCAAGGAAATGGAAAAGCTTTCTAGGGAACTGAAGTTGCAGCTTGTGTAAAAGCTTATAGAGTAATTGATAGATTTCTCTTAATAATTAACGGACGAAGATTATAACATTAGGTCATGGAACCAGGTATTCTATTCGACGTATGAAATCTCGTATGCCGTGGGTATACTGGGATATGTGCTTTGTGCCAGAGTGTAATTAGTGTTGGACCCTAACTCTGATGATGGATATGGAAGGTTCCGGGTTCGAATCCTGTGATAGGTGAGAGGAGAACGTTGGACACCTCTGCATTCTATCTGATCGCCCGAGAACTTATTATTGAGTGATTCGGCTCGTGTGAAGCGAATCTTATGACGGCAGCATGTGGGCTGACCGCAGCATTTATTTAAGATACCGGTTATCCTACAAGACCAATGTTTTTATGAATCTCGTGCCTTCATGTTGAAATGGACCTATTTGGTGCCAGTTATTATATCCGCAGGGTAGGAATAAATGTTAAAGCTCATCCAATACCTATTTGCATAATATTCAGTTTAAATCCATTGGGATATGTGTGTCACTGTGACCACGGTATTGTCTTTACAAATCGTAATACTGCTTGGGGAGATGAAGTCCAGGAATCAGGGAGACAAGGGTCGGTTTACAGCTGTGAACAACCCCTACTCCTTTCCATTGTATACAGACAGCTCCAAGGGGCTGGGTCACTAAACGTACCATGAAGGCTAGCGTTTTGAGAGGAAAGATTTAAGACCTTGCTTGCATTGAAAGAAACATTGTTATAGTGAGTAATGAAGTCATGTGGTTTAAGAACACATTGGTAATTATAGATCACCCTGATGGTTCATGTTTTTAGCAATCTAACGAATGGTTGGAGGTTGCATTTATTACTGTCACTGACAACTTTTTCAGAAGTTGGTTACTTAACGCCACAGGCTACGCGCGCAAGGGTAGTTTAATAGTACCGTCCGACACAGCGTTAACTAAAGTTTTAAGATGAAATCACAACGGCATGCAGTGGAGCTATATAAATAGAGGAAGTGTAGGGGTAGCTTACAGAATTATGGAGTTGCACGTAGACTGTTGTGCAACACCTGAATAGCCTAATGCATATAAAGCATTTGGTGGGAAGAGAAAGATGAAACACACGGCACACATAATTGTCAAATTAAGACGAGCTTTAAGGAATAAGTAAATTTGTGAAAGTAAAGAAGTCACATTAGATGACAGAAGAATTAAAGTACAGTTTGTTTCTGAAGTTGTATGTGCATCAGCGCACTAGAGTGAATTGTAAAGTTGATATAAGGGTAAAGGTTTGAGTTATGATATGAGTTTATTATGAAGATATTATGTTAATATTAGCGGATTGTGGAAGTAATATTTTTGTTTGATTTTGTTTTATGTTTGTTGGGATTGTTTTATTTGTTTGAAGCCATGATTTTATTACTGAATTAAAGTCTTAGAATAGAGTTGTGCCTTATCATTGTAGAGTTGATACCTTTTAGTTTCAAATCCAAAGTATGCAACTGCTCAATGGGGAAACGGTACACGCCCGAGTCCTGATGCTAGCTGGAGGCGGAAGCATATTTTCCATGGAGATTACTCACATGGGTACAGTATTGAGGTGTCTGTAGCAGTGTTTGTGTTTGTAATTGAGGTGAGGATTGGGATGTAAGCAGCCGTGGCCGTAAGTTAGGCATCATTTTGGTATTTGTCTGGAGTAGAAGTGGGAAACCACTGAAGACTTCTTATATAATAAATAATAACATGCAGTGCATTAATACAATACGGGATGCAAGCAGAGAAATATCGACCTTCCTGACAAAACGCGTAACTTGGCCTGCATAAAACAATATTATTAGGGGCAGCTGATAGGTACACATCGAGACTACTGAAGACATTTCATTACAAGTTATCTTATTTTCTTGAAATTGATATCACTGATTCCAAGAATATAAACTAGTGGAATTTTGCCAAAAAAGAAACAAAAATAAAAATGGGGGGGGGGGGGTTCTTTTTCAAAGTTAGATTACAAAAATAACGTGAATTTTTAAGACTCGATATCATCGCTCTATTACAACTTAATCGATTCATTGTAATTGCAAATTGATCTGCTGTATGTTCAGAATGTTGTTTAGCAGAATAGTTTATGTATCCAGGCGCGGATCTAGAGCTTGGTTTTGGGGGGGGGGGGTCAGAGAATCGATCTAGAGTTTGGCTTTGGTGGGGGGGGGGGGTCAGAGAATCGAAATTGTTAAGAAAAATGGTATCACTAAAAACGCAATCACAAAATAACCAAACGTACAAAACCAGACGAATTTTTTTGCAAGCTTCATGGATAGAAATTTGATGCGTTTAGCGAACCAAAAATATTCGTACAAATTGCAACAGCGTGTTTTGCGACTTTTACATCGAGCTTCGAGAAAAGTATCAAGGTAAGTTACAGTTTCGGCAAGTCAAGTTGGTACCGACAAAGGGAGAAACTCACAGCTCAAATTGTCAACCAAGCTTGCAGTTTGGACGTCGGCAAAAATTTTTGATGCGAAAAAAGACCTAAATTCCTATCCGTTCATTGCTGCACATTCATCGTGGCATCACTATAAACTTCGATTCGGTAATCACAAGGTTTGCTAAACAAAGTAGACGAGTTGATTTTGTTGCATAAATAATCGTTTTTTATATAAGAGGTTTGAAGTTGTAAATATGTACAGTTGTAACAGAACATAATAATTCGAATAAAGATATTTCAGTATTGAATAAAATGAAAAAAAGAACAGTTTTTCAGTTAAAATTCGTTAAGATTTATTTGTCTGGTAATTGTGTTTTCGTTTTTTGAGTTTGCAAAAAAAATTGGTCTCCGTTTGGGGGGGTCATGACCCCCGTGACCCCCCCCCCCTTGAATCCGCGCCTGTATGTATCATTGATTGAGGCAAATATATTAGCTTTGTTTTACAATTTACGTTATTTTGATTGAAAAAAGTAAATTAATTTTGGGGGGCGCGACCCCTAATTTCAATTTAACAGCATAATTCTGCTTTACAACATAGCTCCATAATTTTTTCTATATTTTAGTTTGTAAATGAAACTAATATCTGCATTATAAGTGGACATTTTAACTGCCCATGTCAACACAAATATCGAAAAAAATGAAGTGAGAGAAAACGTAACTTAAAGATGAGGTACACATTTAGAGTAAAGAGTCTTATTTTTCTACTCCTAAAAAATGCATTTTCTTTGGATTTTTAGTCAATCTTCTTCATTCCCCAACCCGCGAGTATCTCCTACATTTGTTTTAGTTCTGGAGTAGACTGTTTCAAAGCCAGATTAATGTGTGCTTTATCTGCTGCACCTATGCGTCAAAGTGACAAGCTGCTTAAAAGCGTGCACATCGATCATTTAAGTGATTATAAATGAGCTAAACAACAATAAAACTAGTATAAACTATATATTTCTGGAAACTAGAGAGGACCTACTTTCGAATGAGACAATAAAAAAAAGATTCGAAAATTTTCTTGAAAATAACTAATGAAGGGTCGATGAATACCTTCCCAGTATATGGGTAGTAGGCTGTGTAGGCTACTGTTCGTAGTATAACACTAGTCGACAAAAAACTTTTTAATTGCTTCTTGTACAAAAATACTATTTTTTTAAACTAAATTTGGGTCAGGAAAACTGGGTGTGACCTTAGAATGTGTTTATTAGCTCTAGTGTTTTAGATGCACTACTTGCGATACATGTACTTCTGTAGTAAAGACCAATATTATATTAATGTGATATCCGTACACAACAGAAGTAACAATTATTTTCATTCACTCTATGTACAGGTAAATTAGCATTAAATAAGATAGGAAGCCTTGCTATTTCGTATGACGACCTATTCATGAGTGCGCCTTCGTTTGGCTTGTTGTTTGCACTCCTGTCCTGGAGCATCTCCAACAGTAGTCTGCAAGCATGGAAACGTCCCATTTACCCTGATATATTAGTTCCATAGTTGAAATATCTTGGCGGAATCTCTCGCCATGCCCATAACTTACTGCTCCACAATTCGGAGGAAAGAAGTCCAGATGAGAATCGAGGAGGTGAATTTTGAGTGACATATTGCAGCCTAATGTATTACACTTCTCTAGGAGGTTATTTACAATTTCAAATAGTTTTCATCTCGTCTGTTTCCCAAAAAACCTTGTACAGCACCTCTAAAGGCTTTCCAACAGCTTTCTCATTACCCTGGAGGGCTCAATCAATACAATAAACAAAATATGGCTGACGATGACTCAGGATACCTGTACTAAGGATTACCAACCTATAATTTATTTAAATAAAAAAATCCCTAGTATTTTTCGAAAATCCCTCAAATGTTGTAGCATTTAATGAAATATCGTTATATCTCAGAACATAGAGCTAACTCAGCATTTAAATGCCATATTCGAATCTCCCATGCTTGAATAAACAAGAAATGACTGTTTTTGTTTCGTAAACATTTTCACTGTTGGTTCGTGTAATTTATGATAGAAACCCAATATTTATCTCAATTCCACCACAATCTCTCAACAATTTTCAACCGTATTGAGCTCTCGTATAGGTGTTGACTGACTGAAGAACAATTTTAAATAGATCTAAGAAAGCAACGCTACAGACATGGCTCTTAAGTTTCAATTCAAACTTCTAGTATTATACGGGGTAACTGACTTGCCCAGGGCAGTCGACACTCTCTTTATAGACAGCTCTTAACAGGTGTAGAATGGAGCGTATGATTTATCGGAGTAACTGGGGCAAGTATTTGAACGTAATAAGCTCTGCAGTACTGAACTGTTTACACAGTATCACTGTCATCGTACGAGACAGTGGTCATTACTGGGGAAGTGTAAACTAATTTGCTCCCCGTTCACGAGACAAGAAGCTCATACATCACATGCTGTAATTGCTTGCTCCGACGAATGATCACGCGATGGATTGGCTAGCTGTTCCATTAGCGTTCGCTCTGCACATCAAACACAGGTACTGTATATCAAACATTGGCTTGTGTATCCTGTACCTACTCATATTGGTCCATGTGTGCATAAAGCTCAGGTATATCAAATGCATGCCTGTTTACACACTAGCCGCTCCTAGAATTCTCTCTGTCGTCAACACGAGTATAATACGCATAAGTTGCGTATTCTTTACTTGATCCAAGAGTTCCGTACCATCGTCAAGCACAGGCTTGTGTAGCCACTACCCACAGATATAGATTCCTCTGTTCGTCAAGCACAAGATTGTTCACACTCTAACTCCTTTTAGGTTCCCACTGTTTGTTAAGCACAAGCTTGTGTACCCACTACGTTTTCCTAGAGTTTCCTCAGTTCGTCACGCACAGGCTTGTGAACCCACTACGTACTCTCAGAGATTTCTCTGTTCGTCAAGCACAAGCTTGTAAACCCACTACTTTCACCTAGAGTTTCCTCAGTTCATCATGCACAGGCTTGTGTACACACTACGTCTACTTAGAGATTTCTCTGTTCATAAGGAACAAGCTTGTAAACCCACTACGTTCACCTAGAGTTTCCTCACTTCATCAAGCAGAAGCTTGTGGACCCACTACGCCCTCTTAGAGATTTCTCAGCTCATAACGCACAAGCGTGTAAACCCACTACATTCACCTCGTGTATCCTCAGTTCATCAAGCACAGGCTTGTAAACACACTACGTACTCTTAGAGATTTCTCTGATCGTCAAGCACAAGCTTGTAAACCCACTACTTTCGCCTAGAGTTTCCACTGTTTGTCGAGCACAAGATTGTGTACCCACTTCATTCACCTAGAGTTTTCACAGTTCGTCCAGCACAAGCTTGTGTACCCACTACATTCACCTTGTGTTTCCTCAGTTCGTCCAGCACAAGCTTGTGTACCCACTACCTTCACCTAGAGTTTCCACTCTTCAACGAGCACAAGCTTGTGTACCCACTACATTCATCTAGAGTTTCCACTGTTCGTCGAGCACAAGCTTGTGTACCCACTACATTCATCTAGAGTTTCCACTGTTCGTCGAGCACAAGCTTGTGTACCCACTACATTCACCTAGAGTTTCCACTGTTTGTCCAGCACAAGCTTGTGTACCCACTTCATTCACCTAGAGTTTCCACTGTTCGTCCAGCACAACCTTGTGAACCCACTACATTCACCTAGAGTTTCCACTGTTCGTCCAGCACAAGCTTGTGTACCCACTACATTCACCTTGTGTTTCCTCAGTTCGTCCAGCACAAGCTTGTGTACCCACTAAATTCACCTAGAGTTTCCACTCTCCAACGAGCATAAGCTTGTGTACCCACTACATTCATCTAGAGTTTCCACTGTTCGTCGAGCACAACCTTGTGTACCCACTACGTCCTCTTAGAGATTTCTCTGTTCATCAAGCACAAGTTTGTGTACCCCCTACGTCAGACATGGACAAACGTTTTACGGGCTGGGCCAGATGCAATACAAAACAATCTAGGCGAGCCGAAAGAAAGAATAACACATGTTTATAGATAGATTAAAAACTTTTTTTGAATTTAAATCAAACAAAACTTATAGGCTATGAATGGTAGAAAACTTAGGAAAAAATTACAGTCAGTCTGAAAGACTTGACGTTATATCATTTCAAATGATGCATGCTACAAATGCTACACATATTAGAAAGACTCAGGAGGGCTTCTCGCTTCGCTCGAAGCCACAGGACTCTTTCAACAGACTCCATTACCCATTAACTTAGGCTTCCCGCGCGGGCACCTCTTTAAGTGTCACCCTGTGTTTGAGTCTGACATCTTTTACAACTCTTTAAGAGTCACCCATTATTTGAATCTGATATCTTGCAAACCTGTTTAAGGGTCACCCTGTATTTGAATTGAATCTAACATACTGTACACCTCTTTAAGTGTCACCCTCTATTCTTATATGACATCTTGTATATTTCTTTAGAAGTCACCCTGTATTCTTGTGTGTCATCTTGTGTACCTATTTAGGAGTCACCCTGTATTCTTGTCTGACATCTTGTGCAACTCTTTAGGAGTCACCCTGTATTCTTCTCTGCCATCTTGTACACCTCTTCAACAGTCACTTTGTATTCTTATCTGGCATCTTGTATATCTCTTTAGAAGTCACCCTGTATTCTTGTGTGACATCTTGTACACCTCTTTAGGAGTCACCCTGTATTCTTGTCTGACATCTTGTGGACCTCTTTAGGAGTCACCCTGTATTCTTCTCTGCCATCTTCTACACCTCTTTAGGAGTCACCCTGTATTCTTATCTGGCATCTTGTACACCTCTTTAGGAGTCACCCTGTATTCATTTCGCTTTGCTCAAAGCCCCATGTCGCTCGACGCCCCAGGACTCTTTCAACAGACTCCATTAACCATTAACTTCGGCTTCCCGCGTGGCTGCATGACGTCACGCACTCGCCGTCCTTTACCCATTAACTCAGGCTTCCCGCGCGGCTGCATGACGTCACTTCCGTCTCCGTAACGCAACCGTCTCCGTCCCGCATAACTTTAGACTCAAGCATAACGACGAAGTCGAAAAGATCATTTGAAATGATAAAAACAACACACATTCATTATTTGTTAGAAGAGGAAGGAGTATGTGACAAGGGAATCTGTGTCTGTGCTTCTAAACGTTTTTCATGATCTGGTTGAAACTGGGATGAACTGATTCTTAGTAGCGCAGCTAAATTGTGGTCAGTCCATCTACCAAGTATTTCTGACGGAATTTTTGCGAAGCTTCATTGTAGAAAACGCCTGTTTACAGATATAGTAAGATGCGAACATGGCAGTTATCCTTTGTGCATTAGATTTCAAGTTTGGGAAGCTCGATTTTGGCAGGGTCTTGTAGAACTCAATATTCGAAAGGTTGAGGAATAGTTGCTTTAATTCGTTGTTACATTGTAACTCAATCAGTTCCGGCTGCAACTCTGATTTTACTGTTTCACATTCAACATTAAATGGCATGATGAAAACGTCCAAGTCCTGTTCAATAACTTTGAAGTTCTGAAATCAGCATTCAAATTCGTCGTGGAGATTTTTGGCACAAAAAGATATTACACAAACCACATAAACACAATGAGATTGAAATAGTTTTTCACCTCTAGGTACACTTCGTGTTGAAGTCTCACAGGACATGCTGGACTCCACAAACAGTGACCCCGACTTCATGAACACCATAATCACTGGTGACGAGTCCTGGTTGTACGGGTACGACCCGGAAACCAAATCCCAGTCCTTGCAATGAAAAACCTACGAGAGCACTGCACACTACCTCACTCAAATGCTGCTTGCCACCAACAGACGCCTATCGACAGGCGGGAAAAAATTCACGCATGCGCCTGAAGGTTCATGGTCCGCTCATGCTAGCGCACTCGATTCAAATCCAACAGGTTTTCGCAAAAAGAAATCGGATACTTATCTAACGGTCCTCGCATTGGCAAAGCCAGTAATTGAAGCAAGGACATTTTGGTTACAATACCAAAACTACCTATGTGGTGTTGACAATACCAATTACTCGTTTGAGGTATGATTGCCACAAAGTAAGACTGCGCTGCGATTTATTTATCAAATCGCTTTTAGCCTAGTGGGGTAGAGGGGAGATCATCGCGCCAATGCAAGCTCAGCACTGGATGTAAAAAACGCTTAGTTCTTAACTACGCCGTTAGCAAATGAATCTCAAACATGTTAAATTTCGCTGTTGGAGAGAGCGCACCAACTGGGCTGAGGTCAGTTTAATGGCCTCTAGAGCTCAACGTTCTCTAGATTTGGAACGAAGTGCACCTCACTTGATCCATATACTGTTAGTTGGTTCGGGAAATATTTACAAAATTTGTATCACTTCTCATGAACAAAGAAAGGTAGGTCCATTTAGAACGAGCCCCTGGCATAATTATGAAAACAGGACGAACATTGGTTTACTGGCGTGAGATACAACATTCTAATAATTACAATGAAAGTTCTGGATCTGTACCCCTTGACCACAAAAGGGGCATGTGACAGTTAGCTGCGTGGCGCAGTGTACCTAAAGTTGTGGGATCGATTCCCAGTGCAGTCTCTTGGTAATTGAATGTGCTCAAATGCAAGGGAGCCATGTCAGTAGATTTACTGGCATCTTAATGATCACCTTCAGGATCAGCACCCCGGCGTTTCTAAAAGCCGCAGTAGTTAAAAGGGACGTAAAACAATAGCATTATTTTATTATTATTATTATTATTATTATTATTATCATCATCATCATTATTATTATTACAATCTTGTGACAACTGCCGATATGTCGGTATGTTCTCTTGCGGAGCGTTTGTTCCTACTTTCGCTGTTTGGAGAGGTGCGCCAGCTGAGTGTTAGGGCCCCAACCCTTATACAAGGGTTGTGCCTATTCATACACACAAGTAATTAAAAGTTAATAGAAGAAACCACGGAAGTACCGACATGGAAACATAACTGCAACGTGAGCAGGGGGTCATAGCCCCACGGTCGCCAGCCTAGCAGGTTAAGGAGGTCATACAGGACATTTCACCTATGTATACCGCTGAGTAGACTGACATCGCAGTATTACCTTATAAATACAAGGTACGACCACGCGGCCGGCCACTTTTCCCTTTTGGGCTCTTGCCGCTTGACTTTTTTATCAGTGCTTCGCACGGACCACGAAGGGCGCTACCCTCCGTCGGATCCCAACGCCATCAGCACCATGGACATTTGTCATCGGTAGGGTGAGTGAGTGTGTCTGTTAGACTCCTTTTTCCATTATTAATCATCCCCCCTTTAATCTAAACCTAACCGCCACCACCGTTAGTAATAATAAACCCCCTTTACAGTCAAATGCTTTATCTTTTAATTCATGCAGCTATAAGAAGCCCTTAGGTTATAACTTAGATTAGGATTCACACTGCATGCTGTCGAGCAGTAGCCGCTGTACAGCATGCGCTTGACTTGCTACGGCTCCCTAGGTAAGAATGGTGAGCATGTCTCCCGCAAGCTTTCCTAAAGCCCCTCTTTTATATTAATTGCTCCATTGACGTCCCCGCAGCTCTTCTCAAAACACCATGATTATACATCCTAGTAAATCTCCGAAAATGCTAAGGATGCCGCCTAATCAGCACCCCTCACAATTGGTGGTTGGACACCATTCACATCCCCAACATGAGCTTAGGTCAGTTTAATGCCTCTAGAACTCAGCGTTCTCTAGACTTGGAACGAAGTACATACATCTCACTGAAAAAGGTAAGAGACTTGCTCCATATACTGTTAGTTTGTTCGGGAAATATTTACAAAAATTTGACACTTTTGAGGAACAAAGAAGGATAGGCATCATTTAGAAGGAGCCCCTGACATATGGAAATGAGAGGAGCATTGGCGCAAGCTATAAAATTCCAATTATCCTAACGTGAAGTTCTGTATCTAAAGAATTCCTTTGGAGTGGAACATCGTAAGGAATACAAGAGTGGATACAGTATGTGGGACTTGTCCGGTACCTCGCGGGTGTTGCAGTGGAATGGAGCGATCGATTCGGCCTCAGGCTGCTGTTTATTGCAGCTAAAGTCGCTGCCAAGAGCCAGTGTGTCTCGCTCCCCTCTCTAACAATAACAACGGAAACTTGATGATTTGCTCTCGTTGATAATGCAAGATATCTATGTCGATTTGTAATGAATGAAATTCCCTTTCTACCAATTCACTTCCTAATCCACAAATTAATCCGTCGTCCTCTAATAAATAGCAGGCAACTGATATGGGTTTTACGTCCCTTTTGAACTAATGCGGCTTTTAGAGACGCTGGTGTGCTGGGAATTGTACCTGAATGAAATCGTTAACCTGACAGTAAAACTATTGACACATTTCACCGTCTGACAGGGCCTGGATTCAATCCAGCATCATTGAAGACAGCAGGTGTGAACGCTACCACTGCGTCCTCTACTTCATGCATTAACCGTTAATATTGAGCACGATAATCGTGAATTGTCACGAATTTCTATCATTCTGCATAGATACATGTGGACTATTGGGGATAGAATCTATAATGATAATACTAATACTATTAATGTTATTCGTTTTACTTCTCTTATAACTACTGCGACTTTTAGAGACGCCGGGGTGCCGGAATTTTGCCCCGAAGGGGGTCTTTAACGTGCCAGTAAATCAACTTGACATGGCTTCCTCAAATTTTCGCACCCTCAAATGGCAGCGGACTGCGACGGGATTAGATCGTGCAACCTTGGTTACAGCAAGCAAGAACGTTATCGCTGAGCCACGTATCCTGTTGTATAATAATAATAATAATAATAATGATAATAATAATAATAATAATAATAATAATAATAATAAGAGATGACCATTGCTGATGCCATTGCCCAACATAGGAGACTGTTCGGCATATCATTTCAGGTTATCGCCATTTCGCAGGGACAGAATAGGCCCTATACGAAAAGAAATAATTTTGTTGCCGAGATAGTACATCAAGAACTGGCTATACACCTTCAACTGCTGAGCCAAGAGAAAGTGCCATACTATAAATATGCCCCAGAAAGTACAATGGGAGATGGCAACTTTACCTTGTACTGGAATGGTTCTGTGTTGACAGAACAGTCAGCCGTGCACAACAGACCTGATCTGGTTCTTGTTGACAAATGCATGAAGCACACCACCGTCATAGATGTGTCAACCCCAAACAGTGGCAACATACTAACAAAACATGTTGAAAAGCTGTCAAAATACAGAGAGCTTTCATAACTAATAAGGAAGCAATGGCACACGGCACAAATCAGGACAGTTCCTATGACATCTCCAGCACTGGCGTGGTTCCGACCAAATAAGGGAACCCGGACCCGCCTATACCTGCAATGTTAAATGTAGGGAACATTATCTCCTATTAATACCAGAAGATCGAAATTTTGACAGTGGTTTATTATACAAGTACATATTTAACACCATGTTTCCTAGAGATAGTGATATATGGGTATTTTCTGGGAAGATATTAATAAATTAATTTTTGATTTTTTCAAAATATTTTTTGGCTTAATATCATCCCCATAAAATCTGTCATTGATCGTGTGTGAAAAAAGGGCTCTGACAAAAGGTGTAGATTGATATTGTTTACAATCCTTGAAATTTTGAAGTCTCTATTTTTAATAGTTTAGGATAAAATGTTCCTTATATGGCATAAAAATGGAATTGTGAAAAACGAGGTTCAAAGTTGAACTAACTTTCTAATGAAGTCCAGCACCATAAGAGGGGTTATCAGTGTCACTAGACATCTCCTCACCTAGCCTTCTCTTTACAGCTTTCATTCTTTGTCTAGCTTGCCTCTCAAACTCCTTTTCTTTCAGCATTCCGTTTCATCTCATTGTCTATTGACATCATCGCATTGACCATGTACTTTCCTGCCGTCAGTCCCATCTTATGCAGCACATCACACTTTATAATGTTGCCATTGTTGTAGGTGGCAATGGCATCATATACTCCACAGTGAAGAGTATAAATTTCCACAAACACATTTTTTGGGATTCTGGTCCAAATTACATTATTCACACTCTCATTTTGATTTTGAGTGCGTCCATGTAGACATTTTTTTTTCAAAAGTTCAGTTTGAGATGAATCTGTGAAAATTGGCTTAATTGTCTTCATGACAGCTTCCGGTAGACTGTGAAGATGCTTGTATACATGTTCAGATCCCTGATATTTGTTCTACCTGCACCAGGAATTGAGACGATGAGGGCATAAGCCATGTAGTGGTTTCTCGTCAGTCGACAGGGTGTGGAAGTACTAATACCCTTACAGCTTTCTCCATTGCTTCAACACTGTGGGTATTTTTCCAGTCCATAGTCTCTTTGCAATCTGTTGATTACCTCATCAGTCAATATTTTAGCTCCTCCCCAAGTTTTACCATCGCTGAGTTTCAAGCCCTTCATCGTATTCTTTAGGCGACGCAATCTTGCTCCCATACGTTTTTGAACATGCCCTATGCACTCCTGTTTAGTGATAGTGACATCTTCTCCATAAGGTTTCAGATCAGATACAGCAGAAGAAGACTTCGAATCACCATCACCCAGGAATTGTAGGTATCGGACATTTTCTGATTGTACTCGAGACAGGAGTAGATACCACAGCATGCATAACCTCACCATTCTCAGAATCATTTCAAACAATGAGTGATATAGTCATAGTACCACTACTAATGTACCTTCCAGTAGGCTTTTTCTTCTTATAAACTCTGTTACTAAATCGAGGCATGTTTTGAAAGTTACAGTTTCACTAAAGAAATGCAGTACAAATCTTGAGCTAGGCCTAACCACCAAATTACTCAATGTCAACAATAGTATCCAAGGAATACAAAATGCAAACAAAACAATTGCCTATCGGAAAATGTAGCCAACACAAGAAATATGTCCTACATGCATAGGTCTACTATCTCCTTGGAAAGACCGAGAGATTTGAGTATGTTTTCAGTGAATACGTATCCATGGAAATGAAATGTGGTGACTCGCACTACAGCACATTATTAAAAAAATATTTTTTAAAATTCGGAGTTGAGATACAGGGGAGATTAATATGTCATTTTAAAGAGGAAAGTCTGTAGTATTTTATTTTCTAATAATCTGAAAAACGAAAATTTCATCATATTTAGAGTCCGCAGATTTAAATTTAGACCCAGGCCTTTTCAAGCTTATGAAAAAGACAGTCATACTTTCCACGTGTCGCATTGTAAGGATGTTCTTGGGTAATCAAGCTTGAAGGAGTGAGGGAGAAGAATAATGCTACTACACAATCCAGTCATCGAGAGATTGAAGAATTTGCCCCTTATGATGTATATTTGGGATTGTAAATCTTTCTTTCCAAAAGATGTGTTGAGAATCTATAAGCGCATGCGCAAAATAAACAATAATACTATTATAACAGCTTAGGTTTTCACGGCCGGCGTTCATAATTAAGTACAAGTTTTTCGGGCTTGTAGGCCGTGATCCAGACAGGATATCTCCCGACGTTTCACCAGAAATTGCGTCCGGCATTATCAAGGGTTCCGCTCCTTTCCTTGGTCCTTGATATTGCCGGACCCAGTTTCCGGTGAAACGTCGGGAGATATCCTGTCTGGACCACAGCCTACAAGCCCGAAAATCTTGTACTTAATTATAATAATACTATTATTAATAATAGAAGAAATGTTTTGCAAGCCGACATCCTACGACTTGGTGTGTCGTGGATTTTTGCCACACTTCAAAATTTTTGACTTCCCTAGACCGGATTCAAACCCGCCATCTTGGGACATAAAGCGTTGTACTCTACCAATGAACCACCCTGGAAGCTATTATAAATAATGTAGATACGTACACTACATACAATATCACTGTTTGTGAAAATTGCAACTCCTTGAATGATTCTAGTGAACAGAATGCTATTTATACCACACATTGCTAATAGTGGCAGACATGAAAATTCAAACCCGTGAAACAACAATAGAGTCATAACTACAATATGTTGTGAATCCTCTATAGACTGCAAGAAGAGCTGCTATAGTGGAGATCAGAACACGACGGTCTTGTTAATTAAAGTATGGGATGCGTAGAGACCGTCTTGATTTGAGCCAGTATTTATAGGTCGCGATCTAGGCTCAAAGAGGCGTTGGATTGATTCTTGGGGAACTGCTTGATTGTCCACACTTGGATACTGGCCTCTGTAGGAATTTCATGGGCTAGTCACTGACCGACCGTATCCCATGCGTGGTCAGTAGCTGACAGGTCTGATGAACGGGTAGGGCTCAGAATGAGGGGCATGGCTGCTGGCTCTAAGCATTCACTGTAATACCTATAACTGGTGATGTTACTCTAAATACGTAACAGCCGTGAACGGTCCCAATGGTGACCCACATCATCACGGACAGCGTTCGGCCATTATGACACTGGACAGTGCATTTAGGAGAATGACGCTCACCACGATATCATTATACTGTAGTTCAGTGGTTCCCAACTTGTAAGGGTTTGAGGGCCAAAATGGGAACTTCGTGTATTGTTGTGGGTCGCACTTTAATAATAGGCTAATTTTCATAAAATTTAAGACTGGATGCCCTTCCTGATACCACAGAATGTTTCAACTGAAAATCCTTCCCCAGCAATCAGCGGGATTCAATTTTATTGCTCAAAAACTATTCTACAATTCTATATCAATCAATGTCTAAAGGCAATGCCTTGTCGATTCAACCATTGTGTTCTGTCTTCAGCTTGTCTTTTCATCTCACAATAGGAACCACATCCTACCTTTTGCATCAATACTTGAAGGAATTGCTTCCTAGTAGATTGGTCAGGAAGATATTATGACGCACGGTGTGTCCAATGAATTTAGCTGTTCTGCTATGTATTGTTACCATCAGCTGTTTTTTCCCCTGGATTTCTCGCAGTATACTTTCGTTTGTCCTTTTTTCAGTCCGACTGGCCATTAGCATTCGCCTCCAGACCCACATCTCAAACGCTTCAAGCCGTTTCCTATCCTGTTCTCGAATTGTTCAAGATTCACATCCATATAAGAGTACGCTCCACACAAATGACATCACAAAATTTTTCCTTCTCTCAATATCAAGATGTATTTTGGTCAGAAGAGTTATTTTGTTGCTCAATGCTTGTTTGGCAAGCGCTATTCTTCTTCTTATCTCTTTGCTGCAGCGGTTATCATTTGTGATTTAACTTCCGAGGAATGGGAAACTGGTGACTTGTTCCACTACTTTGCTACAATTCTATAAAGGAGTGAAATTAAAGATACCAACAATGTAAGTTTATTTGAATTAATATGAAAATGGCAAAATCCTAATGACACACTGAAATTAATAATGTTATCAAAACAATACTTACAAACGGACAATTTGCTGGTAATAAGTTTTCTTTGAATCAATATTAAAAATGGGTTCATTATTCCGTGGGTAATGGGGAGGGAAGTCAGTGATCTGCTGTTGCCGAGTCCTCGGGTCCTGCACTGTGTGATGCGGTGCATTGTTTAATGGTTCGCCATCAAATTTTTATCAAATTACTTTGTTCATTTTTGCCGAATAGAAATACAGTACATAGTACTGTAAAACGAGCAATGAAATATATTATTTCATGACTTTAAAACATTGTTTTATTTTCTAAAAGCTTTCCCTTTCGCATGCGGCCCGCGAGCCGCCAGTTGGAAACCACTGCTGTGGTTCATATTAAAGCGGAACTCTTCGAAAACTCACCATGTTGCCAATCCCGACGTCACTGGGAGTGTTATCTAGTTCATTGTAGCCTGAGCTTCAGTGGCCCAACATCAAGGGAATTTGCTGCGAAGGAATTTGTGCAATCATTCCATCAAAACAGATGTTATCGAGCAGTGAGGGCATACAATGCTATGCGTATTGGTACAGTGTTCCACCGTTGTGTTAGCAACTTTTATAATGCTGTTTCATCATTAAGCATTGTCCGGCTCCGTGGCTAAATGGTTAGCGCGCTAGGCTTTGGCCCAAAGTGTCCCGGGTTCGATTCCCGGCCAAGCCATCAGGGATTTTAATCCCCAGGGGTTAATTCCCGTGGCTCGGGGACTGGGTGTATGTGCCGTCTTCATCATCACTTCATCCTCATTACGACGCGCAGGTCGCCCACGGGCGTCAACTAGAAAGACCTGCACTCGGCCTCTCTGGAGGCCACACGAACACATTAAGCATTTAATATATATTTGGATTGGCCTTATAGCGCTGCTAGGTTTTCAGAAAAGAATCCAACATGTTTATGATTTGCAATGTGTAAATGGACTTCAGAATAATTGAAATTGATTTCAGACTGTATCTATTGGTGGCCTGTAATGCAATATTGTCAGCAAGGACTCCAGGTCTGAATTCGACTAATAGCCCGTCATACCTTAGCATAGTCTGAATGTATGAACTACCTCTACACTATCCTCTTTCAGGAATGCTCTATTGTAATATGATGCAGTGTATGAAACGGTATGAATTAATTAGTTCCTATTGAACTAATAGGATATTGATATTTGTATCAAGATTTAATTCTGAAACTTATAGACAAACAATCAAAAATATTTAATGTAAACATTAGATGAAATGTGGTGGCATTACTGCTGTCACATGACCATTGTGAGTGCATACGTGACCGGCTGGTGTGAGCATCTGTGTTGTTCCACTACACTGCTGAGGAGACCGACCGCAGTAGCTACGCACAATGGCTCTAGGGCGAAAGGGGGATTAAAACATTGGTATGTCTGAAAGTTCGAATCGTTGCTTGAAGAGACTGGATTAACATATCAGTGAAATATCTGCTGGTTCAGATGAATACGCCGTTGTCATTCTAACTACACAAACCTTACATAGAAGCAAGAAAATTACTTAAAGGCCAATACCATATGTACAGGTAAAGGAGAGGGAATGGCTGTTTGAATTCATTTGTCTTTGGAGATTTTGTTTTCCATCCAGTTGTTTTATCAGCTTGCCAAACGCACAGAAATTCCAAGAGAAAGGTGCACATTACAATGCTTGCATCTAACATATAATTTGCCGTGAGATAACCCTCGAACGAAATATTCTGTTCGTTAGTAACCATCGAAGAAAATGTTATCAAAGGAGGTTCAGTGACATTCAATTGAAAAGTCTTACTTTGGTAACTGCAGCAGCCATTGACCGGAACGATATCTCTTCACAAGGGTCATTACTGATCTGGAACACAAATGAAGTGATTGTATTAGATACGACACATCTACACAACTCACAGTATTATAAACATCCATACTCCATATTAAATGTCAAAACATGAATATTTGCATAAACAGCATTTGTCCAACAAAAATTTTGTTTCTGCTCTTTTAGACAGGCGTTTGTTAATGTTGTGTAGTGAAAAAGAACTTAATTTTCCGAATCTACTAAACCAAAGATACGGAGTGGAATATACTGCAAACGCAGCACATTTGTTGCTGGTGTTGTCAAGAGAAACAAAAGATGGATATTTCGATTTTATTCTATCAACAAGTATTTAAATTTTATTTAAACTATTTAAACGATGCATTCACAAAGCTGTTAATTGAAGTTAATGATATCATTCATTTATGAAGTCAGTCGGAGATACTACAGTAGAATATCAGGTCTGTTGTAGAAATTTTGAATAAGATCCAATTATCATTTTTGTTCAGAGATTCAAGAAAGAGCACTCTTCCACGACGTCTCAGGTATTTTTAATTGCATGTATTGTTCCAGATGGTTCAAAGCTACTGTTAAATAATACAATTCCTTACAGTGCTGTTTCACCATGACATTAACGACTGAAGTAATATGGGCTCTAAAATTAATATTTAATTTCATAAATGCAGTTTATGTAAAATAAGTCAAAGCACAACACTAACATGAGCACTACTATCAAATGTTTCACCAAAATGAACATAATAGGAAGTAATAGACTATAATTAAATAGATTGGCACATGAAGCTACTCGTATTTCTCATCGATAGTCATTTTTCAGAAGTAAGTCTTAAGTCGCCGGCCCCGTGGTGTTGGGGTAGCGCGCCTGCCTCTCACCCGGAGGCCCCGGGTTCGTTCCCCGGCTCCATCAGGGATTTTAAAACTGACGTGAGGTTTGGAACGGGGTGCACTCAGCCTCGTGACGACAATTGAGTAGCTGTCTGACAGTGAGACAGCGCCCCGATCACGAAAACCAAGATTAACGGCCGAGGGGACCCGACGCGCTGATCACGCGTCACCCCAATATCTGCAGGCCGAATGGCTGGGCAGCGGTCGCTTGGTCGGCCTTAGCCCGTCATGGGCTGTATAGTGCCAGGGGGGTTGACTTGAAGTCTAAAGTCAAGAGAATGTGTAAAGCAAATAAGATGTGCTGCGTGTCATTCGACGAGAAACATTAAAACTTACGTTTATAATATGAAACATTGGGCAGTGAAATGTTATCATCCGATTCAAATATGTGATTGAGTCTAATGATGTTGTTGTTGTTGCTCATTGCAGCATTGTGGGCACTTAGCACCGTGCATTTGCTTGTGTGTGGAATTTATGATGGCTGTACTAATGTGTGCATTTGTAAATTTGGGATAGGATAGGGAACGAGGCGGCCATTACCTATGTTAGGAAACATCCCAGTATTTTCCTGGAGTAGAAACCACAGAAAACCACTTCCAGAATGGCTGAGGTGGGAATTGAACCCACTTCTTCTCAAATTTGCCTCATGAGGCTCAGTGTACCCCGTCCCAGCCCTCATACCGGAATTAAAATTTGTTGGCAGTCTGGGAATCGAATCCGGACCTCCAGGGCGAAGCCAAGAACTCTAGCCGCTACACCACGAGATTGTAGAATCAAATGACTTATGTTTAGTATTTTGTAACTGCATCAACTTTCTCTTCTGCACCATGATTGCTGACCTGAACCCCACTATTGTATGAAGTTAAATAAAAGAAAGGAATAAACTAAGTCCCCGATTCTTGGATGTTACGGGTAAACTCGAGAACCACTGGATGGATTTTGATGTGGTTTTCACCATTCTGTAAAGGATATCTCGGGGATGATTTCTGTAGATAATAATTTATTTATGATCAAAGGAAGCCGAGCAGTAACGATTTAAGTGGAAAAGTCGAAAACAAAACCTGGCGTCCGAGTGCTTTGTAAGCTTACGCTGGGCAAACCGATAAAAATATCTAAATACTATGAGTGTAAGAATTGTTCAGCATGAAAAGTTCTACAAAATAATCCCCGAGAGCATATGTCTATCTTCAATACATCGTCCACTATAAGTGTTTTACGTTTTAATTTCTACCATGTCCATTCAACTACTGAGGCGACAGTTTACGAGCTAGCTAGAGGGGGAAACTTTTGCCCCAGATACAGACAGCAACAAACCGTCGAGTCGTGTTGAGTTAAGACTTCTGTGAAGGGGGGTTGTATTTGGAGTTTCCCTGAAAGTGCAACTCGGGTTTTCTTCATTTCGCTTTTGAAACACAGTCAAGTTAAGATTGGACGGAAGGGGGATTTGAGTTTCATTCACCTCGCCATTCCCTGGAAGAGCAACTCTCATTTCGCCTGTGAAATTTTCGTTCCGCAAAATTCACAGTCAATTTAAGATTGGACGGAAGGGGGATTATATTATATTAAATTATACTGATTGGCGTATAATCCCTACTTAGTATAAAACAAAGTCCCCGATTCTTGGATGTCACGGGTAAACTCGAGAACCACTGGATGAATTTTGATATGTTTTTCACCATTCGGTAAAGGATATCTCCAGGAAGGTTTTTGTAGAAAATAATTTATTTATGATCAAAGGAAGCCAATCACTAACGATTTCAGTGAAAAAGTCGAAAGAAAAACCTGGCGTCTGTGTGCTTTTTAAGCTTACGCTGGGCAAACCGTGAAAAATATCAATATACTATGAGTGTAAGAATTGTTCAGCATGAAAAGTTCTACAAAAAATGCCGCGAGGGCATATCTCTATCTTCAATACATCGCCCACTTTAAGTGTTTTTAGATTGGACGGAGGGGAGATTTGAGTTTCATGCACCTCGCCATTCTTAAATTAGCCTACGTCTGACAAGAATTCGTTGCACATGCATCTCCATGATAATATAATTAATAGTCCAGTCAGTGATTTCAACCCATCATGCTGAGACGTAAAACGGATATACGTCGTTGTTCATTGACATTGGAGAAAAAAAACGCTTATCAAGTAATGCATTCATAACTGTTCCCGGGCGAAGCCGGGTCGGGTTGCTAATACTGTATAATTTCAAGTGCACGTTGACACATTCTTTAACAAGCAAACGAAATATAAACAAGAAGTTCCGTGACGAACTAAAGAGCCTACTTTTCTTAAAATTTAAGATTCATGCCAATGATTAATCTAAATGGTTCTATCTAGAATAATGACGAAATTAAGTTTGTAATATCGACATTTCTAATTAGTTCGAAATACTGTATACGTGGCATAATGTAGCTTAATAGAGAGCTACAGTTGGCAGCCCTGGTGACTGAGTATATTCTTAGTTCCATCTCTTAAGGTACAGAATACAAAATTTGGTTGAAGTCCAATGGATAGCATGGACGTTCCATGCAGTTAAACATTGCATCTAACAGCGCGCGTAAAATCATGTTGGCATCAATGTATTGGTCAGAAATAATCTGAAATAATATGATCTATTGTTGTGTCAATTGAGAATGAAATCCATTAGTTAGTAGAGAAGTTACATGCATTTTAAAATTGGACCTATCAGCAGGCTTAGAATCATGTTGGCAGCACTGGCGTAGGCCTATATTAGTTACTCCAAATTAATCTAGAATGCCAGGTACTATACGTGCGCAAAGTTTAGAGCTATTGGCTTGCATACTTTCTGATATATTGATATTAGGGTAACAAAAATAGAGACAGTATTTATTAACAGTTGGCAGCCCTGGTTGCTCCTAAATATAGCCTATGCATAGCCATATCTGTTATGGTACACATAACACACACGAAATTTGGTTGAAACTTAAATAATAGTATAGAAGTTACGTGTATTTAAAGTTGGACCTCTCAGCAGGCTTAGAATCATGTTGGTAGCACTGACGTATATAATTTACTCCAAATTAATATAGAATGTCAGGTACTATTCGTGTGCATAGTTTAAAGCTGTCTGCTTGCATACTTTCTGATATATTGGTATTTGGATAAAAACAATATGGAGTGCATTTATTAACAGTTGGCAGCCCTGGTGGCTCTTAAGAATATGCTCCTTCATATCTGTGTATGTATACATAGTACATACGAAATTTGGTTGAATTCCAATTGATAGTGTAGAAGTTATATGCATTTAAAAATTGGACCTATCAGCAAGCTTATAATCATTTTGGCAACACTGCCATGTATGGCCTCCTGGAAATTAAACTGCAATATTATTATCTATACGTGTGCCAATTTTGAAATAGCTCCCATTCATACCTTCCAAGATATCCAACATGGAGCTCAAATTTCAATTGCGATTTTTCAGCAGTTGGTAGCACTGACATCATTTTCAAATATGGCCGTGAGATATTCAGGTATAGATCTTTACTCCTACCAAATTTTGTTTCGATTGCTCCAGCCGTTTAGGAGTTGATAGGGGACACACACACACACACACACACACAGACAGACAGACAGACAGACAGACAGAAGGACAGACAGACACACATTTGCCCGATCTCATAAGTCTACTTTTTCCTCATTTTTGCAAAATGTGAAAAGTAGGCTAAAAATCACATGTTTTCATAGCAGAAGTCCGGCTTAAAGGAAAACATACTGATCTTTTTGGACAGTGATTATGATGATCAACCTTATTTTTCACTTAGGAACAGTTAATTCATATCAGAAAATTTAAGGGTATTCCACGTTTGCAATACCTGCCTGACGTGAATAAGTTGATGACTGTCCACACCCACTACTGACCAGGCCAAATTTCCGCAACAGGGCGGTGATATACAGGATGCGACCAAATCAAGTCTATAACAATGTCCACTTGAAATACCTTCTGAACCTTTGGATTGCTGTTTCAAGGGCAGAACATCGAAGTTGTCTGCATCTAGAATACTGCACGTATATTTAGACTTTACTTTGATGAATAAAGGGGTCATAAAATACCGTAATAATAATAATGAAATCAAACCCTGTGGCACCAAAGTCCATGAAGGGTCCTGGCATACCAAGTGACCATTTTCCAGCCATTAGGCCTACAGATTGTGGAGCTACGCGAGGACATCCTGTTGGATCTCTAACTCCCCCCCATTCAACTACTACAACTTTTGTGACGCAGGGATATTAAAAGTTCCTATTCCCAATTCTTTGATTCTTCCACACTGCACATTCAAATTTTGTAACTGATTATCTGTTAGCAATCACATCTTTGGTAGCCTTTGTAAAAGGTCAAAAACAACCCATGGAAACAGTTCAATTTCTGGTCATAATGAGCAGTGCGATTGTAAAATATTTGAGACCTGCGTGGCGAATACCAGTGAGGTTGCGAGTTTTAAGCCGCGACATGGCTGACAATTCACCTTTCTATAGTAGCATTTATCAAGACAAAATAGGAAAATAATCAGCAAATTGCGAGCCAAACACTCAAATGGTGTACCGTGATGTGTATTACCGCTTCCTATGACCAAGTCAAATCATTAGCGACTCTATACGATCACGATGGCGGCTGGGCGTATTCTTAAGACTTGAATATCATTAATTCACGATATGATTGCACAATTAACGCGAAATTTAGTGAGAGTGGAGTACCACACAAAAGACCTCGCTACCATTATTCATTGTAATATCACACTGAATATAGCGCAAAGCGGCCATCTTGAAATTATAAAATATAAAAACAAATAATTCTAAATATTTTAGAGATACAATATCTCAAATTAGAACCATAGCTGTACTTTGTATGCCAAGGGCAGAAGGACACCCCCGCCATATATTCAAGATGGTGGCTGATCAAACTGTTAAAACATCACAATCAATAACAATCCATCCAATCGCGCAATTAACACGAAACTTTGTAAGAGGGGAGAAACAGAGATATCTCACTTGCATTAATCATAAGAATAACTCACTACAATAGCACGTAGCTGTCATCAGAATATATAAGACAGTAATATCGACAATCCACTATTTATTACAGTTACAAGGACGAAACGCGGCAAAAATGTAGGCTTACATAAAGGGCTTTATCTGCATAAGGCGCAAGATGAACGATTCTACACATTCTAGGGAGTGGATGAGCGTAATTTTCAAATGTCTCAATCAATTCCTCTGGTTGCAATAGCAAAATTAAAATATAACTTAATAAACGGGGAGCTTGTATTGGCTACAACTATCAACGTTCATCACGTGAATATTCAGTTATACGCCTTGATAAGAGTTATAACTATACCCATACTTTTAAGGATAAGGTAAACTACATGTTCATTACTGAGTATCGTGTTCTTTACTAGAGCCATCCTTATGAGTGCTTTTGTCTTTTCAGTGAAGGACCTCCTCGTGACGTAGTGGCTTATATTATTGAATGTCACATATGAGATCCGGGTTCGATTCCTGGCTCTATCGAGAAATTCAATTTTCTGGGGGCTGGAATGGGGTGCACGTAGCCTCGTGAGGAAAAAATAAGGAAAAGTTTGGTTCAATTCCCACTTCAGTCATTCTATAATTGGTGCCTACTTCTACAGCAGACATATGCCAGATGATTCCTAACTTACGGCCACGGCTGTCTTGTTTCTAATTCTAGCTTCAATTACAAAATAATGCACTATTAAATACTATAGTAGTTGAATGGGAGTATAACCGATAACATCCCTATTACAAATTCACTCACTACTATATGTAGAGCACGGATATTCAGGCGTTAATAGGATGGATTGGAACACGGTATAGACATATCAGTTCGTATATTATAGATTATGAGCTCTTTCCGTTTTGTTGTCACTTGTTCAAAATGAAACATTTCTTAAGCGAAGAATTACATTTTAAGCAAACGTATATTAGGAACGTTATTTCGAAGATCTCATACATTACTATTTTATTTAAAATAAACGAGTTAAATATTTGCCTATTTGCTTCTTCTCAACGGTCTAATACGAGGCACGTCCAGAAAGTAAGTTCCGTTTGGTAATAAAATTGAATTGTGTACAGATACAGAAAAAATATTTATTGCACAACATTCTACACCTCTTAAACTACTTTTCCACATAACTACCGAACTTTTGCAGGCATTTGTCATAGCGTGGCACAAGTTTTTGGATACCTTCTTCATAGAAGTTTGCCGTCGACCGTAAACGGGAGTGAAGACTCCCCTGTAAGATATCCTACTGTTTGGCCACCACTGTTAGGCAGATTGCGTATGTGGTCAGGAGAACTCCTAAACATACGCAGTTCTCCTGGTAAGCACACAAATCACCTAACAGTGGTGGCCAAACGGTAGGATATCTTACAGGGGAGTCTTCACTCTCGTTTACGGTCGGCGGCAAACTTCTATGAAGAAGGTATCCAAAAACTTGTGCCACGCTATGACAAATGCCTGCAAAAGTTCGGCAGTTATGTGGAAAAGTATCTTAAGAGGTGTAGAATGTTGTGGAATAAATAATTTTTCTGTATCTGTACACAATTTAATTTTATTACCAAACGGAACTTACTTTCTGGACGTGCCTCGTATTTCAAAAATTGCGTAAGACTCCATAAAACATGAAGCTTCGTTTCAGGTCAGAGAAATTCAGGAATTTTGAATAAAAATGCATTATTCCTAGAACTTTTTATTTTCAAATTCTATGTTTTTTTTATCGTACTCCAATATTTTTTGTGTGTAACGGCTAAACAAACATGCAATTTTACTACATGGATCTTCTATTCTACGCCACACTTGCACTAAACTGCTCATATAGAGTTGCAGTCTGTCTTATTAATGCCTAAAAATCCGAGCTCTAGTTGTCAAAATGATACATGCTATCAGACAAATTCCACATGCGCCCAATCACACGAGGCTATATGACTACGATGTCACAGTACCCCTAAAATGAATCAAACAACAATACCATCAGTGACGAACACGTTCTTGTAAGATAATACCGCTCTGCAGAACAGGACATTCCTTCTGTTTTACGCGAAGTTTGAATGTAGTAAATGTGAATCACTTGTTCAGAGGATTTAGTGGCAAGGCTTTGAGCAAAATCGTACAAAGAGTAGCAAGAGAACTGGGGCAGAATATGCTGCTTGCTATCTGATATACTGTATATTTAAAATCTGGCCCATGCGTATTTTAAAGCTTTCATAAGCTTATTATAATTATTTGCTGATCTCATTCAGTCATAGTAACAGAGGGAATTAAAGATAAAGAGATGAATCCTTAAGCGTGATAATTTTTATTAGTTTGTTTTCAGTATTCTGTAGTCCGGCTCCGTGGTTAAATGGTTAGCGGGCTAGGCTTTGGCACGAGGTGTCCCTGTATCGATTCCCAGCCGGGCCATCAGGGAGTTTAATCTTCTGGGGTTCATTACCGTGGCTCGGGGACTGGGTGTAGGTGCCGTCTACATTATCACTTTATCCTCATTACGACGCGCAGGTCGCCCACGGGCGTCAACTAGAAAGACCTGCACTTGGCCTCTCAGGAGGTCACACGATCATTATTAGTATTCTGTATCTTGAAGTTCATTCAAGCCATTGAACACAAATAAACGGCACGATCATAGAACATTATAACGGAAGCTCACAGAGTCTTCTAAAACATAACAAAATAGATACCAATATGGTGGTTATGCATGTTAAGTGATATTTATGGCGATCTAATCATACGAGTTTATTATCTAGGCTTTCAGGATGGAAACGCGTCGTGGATCGGTGATTGTTTCCCGATGTTTCAGCTGACATTGCAGCAGACTTAATTATGGGTACGAGCTGCACAACTGTATTTTATCAAAAATGATTCAACCTTTGTGAAGATAGGTCTGATGAATCAGTTTGAGTACAGACACGAACTCGTACCCATGATTAAGTCTAAATGTCGAAAAACAATCGCCGACACACGACGCGATTCCTCCTGAAAGCCTAGATACTAAACAAGACACGAGCTGCGAAAGCCTACAATCCAAATAACCATACAAGCGTTACATAAACTTCCATGATGGACCTGTACTAAGAGTTACGTTAACCATATTATTATTTGCTGCATTTGTATAGCAAATCTCAAGATGTCCACCTTAGAACTTGAGAACTTCTCAGAATGTTAGACCTATTGAACCGATCGTTGTGAATCCTAATACAGTGAATCATTAGAAGGAAGGCTCAACTGAATAATACTTTGACTGGCTGCGTGGCTCAGCGGTAACGTTCTCGCCTGCTGATCCCAAGATAGCGGGTTTGAATCCCGGTGCAGTCAGTTGGCATTTGAGGGTGCTTAAATGTGAAGGAGCCATGTCAGTAGATTTACTGGCACGATAAAGATCTCCTTCGGGGCAAAATACCGGCACCCCGACGTCTCTAAAAGCCTCAGTAGTTAAAATGAACGTAAAACCCATAACATTATTATGAATAATCCTTTACCTAAAAATTCGTTAATAATAAATAGCATGCATGCGAATTTTTGCGAGCTGTAGAATTGTATCGTATCTTAAATGATTCAATCTCAGTGAATATAGGTCTGTTGAGTCAGTATTCTGGGTTAAGTATCCACGTAGTTCTTACGGAACATACATGCTGCATGTGTTGTTTCAACTAAAATTGGTATATCTTTCCCATTATCTATTGGACCTATTAGAACGAATGCTTACAACAATAATGGAATCGGTGAACAAATTACCCCTCGCATAATGTTAAAGAATAACAATCACAAATTGAAGGTGGCATACTTGTGAATGTTCAAATGATTAATTGCTGTAAGCCATGGCATAATGTGCCATATGTACAGTACATTATAGTAAATTATGCAACGAGCCTGTAATGGCAATAATTAAGACACGAGTACGTTTATAAAACGAGCGTAGCGAGTTTTATAATTTCCATACGAGTGTCTTAATTACCATTATAGACGAGTTGCATACGACTGTTTATGTTCGACGATAATTATAACTATTTTATGTTCGAACATAAATATTCAAAAATATCTGTCGAGATTTCACCAGTTTTATGTACTGAACAGAGCGCATGGGACGCAGAGAATACCTTGTATTTGACCATGGCCTCCTGGAATACCTCACTATGACACTCGCCACGCAGTGAAATTTAAAATGTGGGGCCTTGGAAGTGAGGGCAGGTGCAATGCTATCCTCACCTAATTGGTCACACAACTGTTTCTTGAGCTCTGATTGGTGGGAGAAACTGTATCATAATGAAAACTTGTACTATAATGAGCCTCATTATAGTACAGTTTTCTGACGTATAATATTTACATTTCGCCAGGGTCGAACATAAATATTTTTATGGATATGCAGGTTGTGGGTATTGATCCAATCATTCACAATTAGTGTTTCCTCCCCCATTAGCGGTGTGATCAAGCTGTCTAATCCAAAGCTGAAAATGCAGATTTGCACAATGTGTTCATCGTGTGGATTGGGGAAAGGAAGCTTGTAGTTTTACGTGACCTTTAATCTCGCGTTGATGAGACACGGGTCCTCCATTTTTATGTAGAATCGAAGCCACAGGAGGAGATATATCACCTCGAAAATCTCACGTGCATTGACCGGGAATCGAACCCGGTTAGCCTTGGCGAGGGGCAAGCAGCTTGACCACTGCACCATCATGCCACCCTGTCCTGAGTGTGGCGGCTTACCTGACACGGTGAAACTGGAGATCTTGATTCTCATCGAGATGACATCCGCATTTTTCGACTACCATGATTATCATCATCAAATACCAAGTGAATCAGCTGCCCCTAATAATATTGTTTTAGGCAGCCCAACCAGCGTTGTTTTCAGGAAGGTCGATATTTCTCTGCTTTCATCCAGTGTGGTACTAATGAACTGCAAGCATATCCTGCAAACGATACTGAACCCTATTACTTTTCCCTCGATGTGACTACAAGACTAATACAAGGGAAAATTAATAGTGTTCAGTATCGTTTGTGGGATAGGCCTGCAGTGCATTAGTACCATACGGGATGTAAGCAGAGAAATATCGACCTTCCTGACAACATGCGTTGGTTGGGCTGCATAAAACAATATACCTAGGCGCTGCTGATTCACCTGGTGCATAAAACGCTAAGGTGTATGTTTCACAAAACTCAAGCTCTGAAACCAGAGGGGGTTAGAAGGTGTGATTTGTTCCAAAATCTTCCAAATCGTTTCAATAGTGCAGGAAGAATCTTGCATTTCTTGAAACGTCAACGGAATTTTTTTTTGATTGTTTATAAAGTGCGTTTTAAACAAATGAACAAGACGATAGCCCCTGTCAGAGCTGTGTCGCCTCGAGCCTGCATAACAGTAAAGCCAGGTGGGTGGTCTATACACATGCGAGAATTCTCGCACTGGTCCTCTAGTTATTATTATTATTCACTGTTTTAACTTTTCAGACAGAGGGTGTAATAGTAATAATAATAATAATAATAATAATAACTATTTTGACTGATCAATCGGTATCACACAACAGGCCGGATCTGGTGGTTGTCAGCAAGAAAATCAAGCAAAACACCTTGATTGGAGTTGAGATTCCTAACAACAAAAATCTCCAGTCAAAACACAGCAAATACAGCGAGTTGGTCGACCCTATCAAATGACAATGGCATGTAGAGCGGGTAAAAAAAATACCTATCATTGTCTCAAGTATGGGCGTGATCTCAGGTACCTTGCTCCAAGGCCTTGGAGAACTGGGTATGGATACGCAACTATACAAACTAATGCAGAAGGCAGTAGTTATATCAACAACCAGAATCGTTCGGAAGTTCATGGGTAGCGACATTCCAGCTTAGAAGTTGCTGTTTCAGTAACTATACGTTGGTTCCCTAAAGCCCGTATAGTTACGTTGCAGTGTTCCAGCAATGTGTTATATGTACTGTAAAAACCAATAATAATAATAATAATAATAACTATTATTATTAATAATTTAAAATGAATTATATTCCAACCAATCTGGAAGGAGAGGTTGCTTATCTTGTTCATTAATTACACATCCCCCGGAGTTATACAGGGTGTCCCACCTAACTTTGCGACCTCAAATATTGTCGAAATGAAACCAGATTTGAAAAATCTACTTGTGCAGGAATGTAGCCACGCCAGGCGGTCACACAATGGGAGGATATGCACAATCCAGGAAATTATAACAACATCACTTTCAACGTAAAGTTGCCTTTTTTAAATGGAACATACATGTTTTTTCTAGCTAAACCAAGAGTAAACATACAATTAATGATAACACAATTGGTTTCACATCTCTAAACCCCGTAACTTCTGAAATAACTAACGTTGTAGAGGATGGCAATGGAGACACCGTTTGTCAAGTATAACAAATGTGTAGAACTGTACACATAGTTCAAAATGTACAATTACCGATTTCCTAAACAAACTTGTGGCCTATAGCTTAAAGAAACGTCATGTTTTTAAATTACATCCAGCACGGAAGGGACATTCACAAGTAAGCAGTAACATCTTAACTGATGAAACTGTGTCACTTCAGCGGATGTTCAATGTGACCACCGTTTGCATCAATGCACTTCTGTAGACCGTGAACAAGAGAGCATTGTACTGATCCCAGTGTTTTCACAGATATTTCCGCACACGCCGAAGTAATACGCTGTTGCACATTCGCTATTGTAGTTGGGACTTCCTGATAGACTATCTTGCAATGCGCTCCAGAGAAAGTAGTCTAATGGCGTCAAGTCGAGGGACCGTGCTGGCCATCTCACAGGACCACCACGTCCTATCCACCGATTTGGAAACTTCTCATCCATTACATCTCTGGCAACACGTGCGAAATGTGCGGGGAACCCATCATGTGGAACCACATTGATACACGAGTTTCCAATCCCACGTCCTCCATGAGAAGGGGTAACGTGTCTTGAAGAAATGATGCATATCGCTGTTCGTTTAGTGTTCCCTGATAAAAATAGGGACCTACAATACGGTTGCCAGTGATACCGCACCAAACATTGATACTCCACTGTCGTTGGTTAGTAACCTACAACTTTAGTTATTTCAGAAGGTACGAGGTTAGTGAAAGCAATTCTGTTATCAATAATTGTATGTTTACTATTTATTTTGCTAGAAAAAACATGTATGTTCCATTTAAAAAAGGTAACTTTGCGTTAAAAGTGGTATTGTTATAATTTCCTGGATTGTGCATATCCTCCCATTGTGTGACCCCCTGACGTGGCTACATTCCTGTGCAAGTAGATTTTTCACATCTTGTTTCATTTAGATAATATTTGAGGTCGCAGAGTTAGGTGGGACATCCTGTATGTACAAACGTTTCGCAAATGTGTTGGAAGTTACCAAGGGTCACCGAACTGTAAGTAGTACAAGTTAGCGTCAAATGATAAGGTGGCAAGAGCTGTTACGGATGACACATTCCGCCTCGTGTTGGAATATATCCGCAGAACATAAGCATAAGACTACAGTTTTATCACGCAGTCGTTAGATAGTGCACGTGTGTTGTCAGACCCGCGCAATATCAGTAGACAGATGACTGCGTGCACGGAATGATGGTCAAACGTGGAAGTGCGTAGTGTTATCCGCATTTTGCACGTCGCAGCTAATTATAATAATAATTATATCAGTTAGAGTTGCAGGTTATCACCCGCTGCGTTGGGGTTCAAAACCAACTAATGCTGTTTCTTACTTGATTTTTATACATATTTTGCTATAAATACTCATACGTTATAATATTAAGCATTAAATTGTGTATTTTGCAATGGAACATATTACATATACTTATAACACCGGATTATTTCCACACGCTAGCACATCGATTTCCTTTCCCGTCGTAGATCCACGCTTAAGTCTATTACAACTAACATAGCTTCTGACACGTAAGCCAAATAGTATTCTTTATATTACTAGTAAAAATTTTAGTATCAAATGGTTTATACGCTGAAGAAATCGTTTATTCAAAGTCTTTATTTGCTAAGGAGTTGTATATAAGACTGTTTATAACACTCACTAAACAATAGTCGGTTTACGAGCGTGCTTAAAGTTGCGGGCTATCACTCGCTGAGGTGGGGTTCGAAACCAGGTAACCTTGACATTTTTCTTTGATCTTTTAAATATTTATTGTTTTATAATTACTCAGACGATATAGTATTATATTGTGCATTTTGCAATTGAAAATAGTATATATACACGAATTGAAAATGAAAATCCACAGCCTGCTTCCAGTCTCTGACCGGGTCAGGAATGGAATGAATGAAGCCCCCATCTAGCGGCGAGGATATGAACTGTGCCGGCTGCCGAGGCCTGACGCACTCCTCTGGGGCAATGATTAAATGAATGACAGATGAAATGAAATGATAGTGGAGAGTGTTGCTGGAATGAAATGTTGACAGGGAAAACCGGAGTACCCGGAGAAAAACCTGTCTGCCTCCGTTTTGTCCAGCACAGATCTCACATGGAGTGACCGGGATTTGAACCACGGACCCAGCGGTGAGAGGCCGGCGTGCTGCCGCCTAAGCCACGGAGGCTTACATATATACACGAATTACACAACGTAATTTCAACACACTGACACGTAAGCCATTACTCGTAGTAATGTATTTTTGGTCGTTGACATGAATATTGGTCACCGGATGGGTGTAGGAATCCTTAGCCAATGAACTAGCCTTTGTGTTGTGGAAGCTTGCACTACAAACGTGCTGTGTAATTCGTATTTATTTCCAATTAGAAAATACGCACTATTTTCAATTATATGGGTAATTATACAACAACTAATAGCCTGTAGTAAAACACAAATTGAAAATCAACCTTTACATGATTCGAACCCCGGCTACACAGGTAAAAGCCAAGCATCTAGACCACTCGACCAAAGTACCACATTGAGTTACGTAATCGATAATAGATCCAGTAATCGATAATAGATCCAGTAAGTACCGTAATGATTGGAAATAAGGAAAATCTGTAACATAGTATAACGTAAAATTCACCACGTTGCATTTCAACAAGCTACTACAACGAGTATTCAACTATACTCCTTGATAAGAACAGAGAGTTAGAACTGTACCCATACATTTAGGAGAAAGGAGGATATATGTTCTTCACTGAACATCTTGTTTGAAGGGATTCTTCCAGGAAGAGATACAGCAGTGGCGATATAGACTGGGCATGTCATACTGCGTTGCACTCCTTGAACCACTGATAGGAATACAGTAGTAGTATAACTCAGTGCGAAATAACAGCAAGTTCATCCTATGTAAGACTCCGTTCAAATAGACACTGAACCTGAATTACAACTATCGGGTCATATAGCATAGACCTGCCTGTTATTTGGAACTGACCAATATTATAATAAAATTATTATAATTAGTAACCAGCATTCTAGGCTGTCACTGTGGAGGTCTGGGATGGATTCCTGGCTCTTTCAAGAAATATAAATCTCACCTGAGGAATGAAACCGGCTCACCTGGTCTCGTGAGCTTCGGAAATTAAATGTTAATGTAAAATAATGACTAATAATAATAATTTTATGAGTATGAGTTTTATTCTTCTTCGAGACCCATTAAAGAATGCAATACTAGGGGCTATTTGTTCAGTGTTGCCTAACTATTCTGTTGTTAGATGCTTTTCAGTCGGTCAACATGGGTGTGCCCAAGTTAGATTTGCTGGGAATTACAATTAATTTCCTAGAGCCTAAAATAAATTACATGAATTATTTATACACTTAATTAAACACTTCTCACACAAATGAGACGCATATTTGGATGACTATTTTCGTTCGTCAAGCGCATGTCACCCGATCCTGCTCACTTAGGCTTAATTTAGGTTCAATTCGAAGTCACTTTACAACAACAGTACACTATACAATATACAGTGAACACTTCCGAATAATGTGAGCACGAGACGGGCATATGGTGTCAAAGGTGGGGGACGTAACACTTTATTTCTCCATTGATAAGAACGATTAAATGGAACATATATCAGCTGGGCCGTGATTCATTAGTTTCTCGCAATGCGTAATTCATGCAGGTCTGGAAACTTTATAAGATGCACTCATCTTCTGTGTCAGCAACACCTAATTTAATGTACAGTGCTGGAATATGGCAGTGAAGAAGATTTAGGGACGACATTTGTACTCAGGGGGATATTCTCATTTTTGACAGCAAATAAACGCTGTCCACCTGTATCCGAGGTTTATGCTTCTCCCGCTCTTCAAAATATCATCAATACTTACTCATTTAATCGTTGAAACATTATTTTCATATTCATTTTCCTGCTTCGAATAGGAACGTATTTTTTGCAATTTTAGTTTTTAAATAATTTTTTTTCACACTTCAGGCCTCAAATTATTTCCTTTCAATATTGATATGGCACTTCCTAAACGTAGAATATGATTTTAAAATTCTTCAGTTGTCCTAAAAGTTCCCGACAATATTTTTAAAGCAAGACCATAATTCGTTTTCTTTGTATTCAAGAACAGCTTATATTTCAAATTAATTTAATAATTACTGAATTTGACATAATATCACTCCAGGCTTACTTAATGCAGCGGTGCTCACAACATCTTTAACTAAATAATTACAAGTCTCATTGTCATCATGTCTTCATAAATGCAGTGATATAATATGTGTCTGTTGGCACAGGCTAGAACAATGAACCTACGGATCAAACTCATTTGTGACTGTGATTATATGGAAACCTCTAAGATATCGGTGGTGCCTAGTTGTGGACCTCAGGCCACAGCGATTGACTGTTGATCCAGTTAAGAAGCAAGCTTAAAGAAGATGACTTTGGTGTCGTAATGATTGGAATGCCCATAATATTGCTAACGTTCGAAAATCATCAGCAGGGAAACTAAGAAATTATTTTATAAATAGCGATTTTTTTTATTTTGGGTTCATGCACAGGGAAATTATGGTTCTTAAATAGCGCTTTGTGTCCCAACGAGACTTGTAATTATACTTAATTGCAGCCATTAAATGAGAAACATTTATGGCAACGTCACTAGCGATGTGTAATATTTTAAATTACAATTAATGGGTGATGGATTAACGAGGTTCAGTGGCGAGCTATCTCCCTCACTCCTCTTTCTGCACTGTCATTGCACTCCAATGCAGTTGTGCCAATAAGGAACGTAATTCAAGTTGATGAATTGCTTAAGCTGCCCCTAATCTTATATAGGTTACTAGTAATCGGTACCCGGGTGAACAACCTATTCTCTAGTGGTCTTGTCTGTGGAAATATTTCACTGTTACATCATTTTAGCTATCTACCAGGTGGCCCACCTGCGCCGTGCAATCTACTTATAAATGTCCCGCATGTACTAGTGTTGAACGGGAGGTCTAATAACTGAATTGCTAAGGGGTAACCTTGCATACAAGCAGGTTACGTCAGAATGCCAAGAGATAACAACCAGACGGCCACACACTGCATGTTCCTCAGTGCTCCCGTCTAATGCGCCTCAACGCGGTATGAAGCCTCGCTCGCGAGCGCAGAATAGTAGTTTTGCACGTGGTACAGCAGTATTAAATTTGCAATCAACACATCGACAATGGTTGAGGTATTCACCTAAAACGAGCGCGCACACACATAATTCTAATCTATGGAGAATCCGGTCACAATCCCGCCAAAGCTCGCACATTAATTCACAGGAGATTCCAAATAGACGCCTGCCTTTTGTACATGAATTTCCCCGAACAGAGCTGTAATTAAGTGCTAATGGATTGAAGCACATACCCGTCTGCAACAAATCTGATGTTGTGCAGACTGTACATCAGTATTGTGATCGAAGCCTTCACACGGTACGTTGAATTTCACCGTGCCTAAATAATGAGTTGTTGTTGAATTTCAGGGGCTTTACAACACAGTATGCATGTAGCCCCGTATACTTAAGTGTGTGAAGGATTTGTCTGATAACCTGTGTCACTATTGTTGTTTTATTATTACTGTCTAGTGCAGACATCATGGTGACAATAATAATAATAATAATAATAATAATAATGATAGGAATCCTGTTACAGTACTTATGTAGTAAAACTACTGCTAAATAGTTGCACAACATACAACATATTGTATACCATGTTATAACGCTCCTTTGCAAACAACGATTTCTGTAATAAACAGGGTTCGTTTGTAAATACGCCAAAGATGCAGAAAAGAAATTTTAATAACACATTAATTTGTACATGTAGGCAACATAAATTCCACTCTATAATAGCATTGCTTGCTATGTGGACAAAAAATCACATATTATTGCATCAAAGCTAGAAAATAAAATAAATTAAAATGTCACACTTGGACAGTTATTCATAATGAATATGCTCAAAGACATGTCCCTGGTGGCGAATCAATGCTGAACACGTCTCACAGTGTCTGCGTGGACACCTCGTAACATTTCAGGTGTCACTGCAGCACAGGCCTCACCAATACGTTGTTTTAATTGATCAACATTTTCTGGCGCCGTTTCGTAGACTTATGATTTTATATAGCCCCGCAGAAAGAAGCCCAGAGGGGTTAGATCAGGCGATCGTGCTGGCCACTGCCAGGGGCCTCCACGACCTATCCACCGTTCAGGGTATCGTACATTTAGATATTCCGTAATGGCTCGGAAGGTGTGAGGTGGAGCACCATCATGCTGGTACCAATGCTGTAATACAACATGGAGTGGAATATCTTCTAGAACGTTTTCCAGAGTCAAGTCGGTTTGAAGCAATTCAAGATAATTCCTAGTGGTGAGTCTGGGGGCTATAAAAACAGGCCCAATTATGTAGTCTCCCAGAATACCACACCACACATTAACTCCCCAGCGGATCTGAACGTGCTGTGCTCGAACCCAGTGGGGGTTCACTGGAGCCCAGTAATGAAGATTGTGAGTATTGACGTTGGCATCATTGGCGAAATAGCATTCATCACTCCACAGAATATTCCTGGCAAAATGTGGATCTTGTTGTAATACAGCGGCCATTCTTCGGTAATATGCTACCCTGCGATCGAAATCATTTCCATACAGTTGTTGGTGTAGGTGCGGCTTATACGGATGCCATTTTCGCTCCTTCAGGATCCTCTGTATTGAAGTTCGTGGCACTCCTAGCTCCCTTGCAGCTTCTCTTTGCCCTAAGCAACAATAAATATGTGCACATTGTAACATAGATGGTTCGTATTATTATTAGTATTATGGTTTCAAGAGACTAAATTATCTTGCACCAGCACTATTTAATGAACTACTACCTCGATTGTCCAATATGAACAGCAAACAACTAAGCTATACGTCACATACAAATTATTACCTAAATAAACATTAATTTATAACATAAACGTATTATTGTATGCACCCTTGTATTGAAATACAAACCGTATAATGCTGAGAAAAATAATTAAAATCTCACAGATAATCTCTACTGATTTTGCCGTCAGATTCTTGAGACATATCACAAATGTATTATCAATAGTAATTAATAAATAAATTCTAATACAAAATTCAAATTATTATTATTATTATTATTACTATTATCAGCAGTAGCTCAGTAAGGTGAAGTGTAACTGACCGTGTGTAGGATTCCGTTCGAAGTACTCTTGTACATTCCGTACAACTTCAGCATTACCGCAGACGGGTCTAGTCCTGCTGGTATGTGCCTGGAACATTCCAATCGTTCGTAATTGCAGCTCTGTTTGGCGAAATACTTGTCGAGACGACAGACGTCTATCTGGAAACACCAGTGCATACCGTCGAGGAGCTTCAACGGCATTACGACTAGCTTCTCCTTATATTAGTATAATGTCCGTGTATTTATCGATGCTGGATACACCAGCCATTGTCCATATGTTGCCAGCAATTTTCGTGTCGTTCTACCACACTTTATAAGTCTATTGCGCTCTCAAATGCGAGGGTCGAAAAGGCAATGGGGTGCATTAGACGGGTAGAGCTGAGGAACATGCAGCTAGCGGCTGTCTGGTTGTTATTCCTTCGTATTCTGACGTAATCGGCCAGCATGCACTGTGACCCCTGTGGAAATCAGTTACTAGGCATCCCATACAGCACTAGTGTATGCGGGACATCTAAAACTAGGTTGCACGGGGGAAACGGGCAACCTGGTATATAAGAGTAGAGCAATACACAAGTTAGTTTTTCGTCACTTTAGGAGCTGCGCGGCGCCGCGCTGTCGTCCTACTGAGGCCTAGTGGTATAAGTCATTCACAAAGAGACATCTCCGGAAATCACAACAGGAGAGAAACAAACCAAATAAGGGAATGATAATAACGACCTAATAAGAGCGGAAATACGTGGGCTACACAGAAAGAATCTACTGAACGTGTGCGCGACGGGCCTATGTATTCTACAGAGTAGTAAGCAGGTTGCCAGGGCAACGAAAGGAACGCTGTGTGGAGGAAATCCCCTTCCTCCCGATCTCCGCCTGATCACGTACTCGCAAAGAAATGACCTCACAACAGGACATCTCTCAGATACCTGTCGCAAGTGTGTGCTGTAGTTCAGATTGACCTCCGAAGCAGCGCGTCCTATAGCCTCAAAACCGGTTTTCTGTACCTCTTCGACACTGAGTTATGCTTATCGCATCGAACAGCTTGTATTAAGCCTCGTCCGGTCATTGTGTTATAAAATAGAAAAGCACACGTTCAATAAGTGCTGCGGTGAAATATTATAGCAGGGTGAGGACAGGTGGTGCTAGTGTGACGTCAGCTCACTCCGCTGTACATGCTCGCACCGAAGACGAGTGTAGAGTGTGATGTCACCGCGCTTTGTACGGCGGCCGCAGCGGACGAGGAAATAGTTTGTGCATGCGGGATGCAGCAATGTTGGAAAGAGAGGAAACATACCTGGTTTAATAACACAACGAACTGAACGCCTTGGATGTCGTTATGTTAATGCTCCTTGTTGCAACTACACAATTGATCACAGATTATAACCAATGACATTTGGGCTCTCTCCTATCAAAAAATATGTAACAAAAGTAGTTTATGTGGAGGACAATAATGCTATATCGTAAATAGAACAGAACATAGTGCCATTTTTCCTGCACATTAGAAAAGAGCCATACAGAACAATACAATCACGGGGAGATTTTCTAACACTTTCTGTTTCGTTTTCTCTTGAACTAGTTTATCAATGTTAGGACGTAGTGTCTGGGAAAGTTGTAATCGAAGGCTGGATGTTAGGTTGTAATCTGACAAGGTAACGGTACTTCGAGATTTGCACTTGGCCAGTTTAATAATAGAAAAGAATTGTTCACACACATATGTCGAACCGAATAAACATAATATCCGTGCAGCGAGTGCATACAACCTGTTCGCATTCAGAGCTCTACAACGGACTAACCCTTCCAGGTCCGTATGCTCAGCGCCGTTGATCTAGGCAACATGGTATTTCACGGCTCTCGCCCGACGTCACACGAACTGATAGGCTTGCCCTTCGTTTCGACACGTCACACTGCTCGATGCTGTCTTCCCCTGCATTATAGCAATAATTGAATACATACACAAAACTTCATGCTGATCCAGCCAGTGGTTCTCAAGTTATAAACATGCAGACCGACAGACAAACATTTCAGTTCTGCGTGCGTGCATTCATCAACAACCAGGAACACGTTAAAAAGCAAAACTTCAGGGAAATTAGCAATGAACGAACAAACTTTCATTCTTATATATTAATAATATTTTGCTTATTAATAGGGTTTCAAGCCCTCAATGTCCCCTCTTATAATATATTTGGATGTGTAAATATAAGAAGTATAAAATGCCATGGTCTGTGATGTAAATAACATTGGCGCCTTTTATATGTAGGCATTTCTACCCATTATTATTCTTGTTTATCCAGTAGGTGAATTAATTCTACAGATTCCTTTCCAGACCCCAACCTTATCAGAGGAGTTTAAGTTGATTATAATGGGGATGAATGAAATAGAGTGCAGAGGTGCAAGGAAGTGGCTGTAATCTAATTGAAGACACATAGTTTTAAGTTTGGTACCATACTAAGATTTTCCCGAAGAATAAGCGAGAAACAACGGAAAACACTACGTCCTAACATTGATAAACTAGTTCAAGAGAAAACGAAATAGAAAGTGTTAGAAAATCTCCCCGTGATTGTATTGTTATCAAGCGGTCCTTTACTCAGTTATCCCATGACCAGATGTAACATAAATAGTGGTTAGCAATTCTCAACATGAATACTGCTGATTCTGCTGATAATATGACAAAATCCCGTGGGTGCTTGAACAACTTACTTGTTACAGAGCCAATGTTCGTTGGATTTTAAATAACTTCAAGTTTAAGTTATCAGTAAAGCTCGATTAATTTGAGTCTTCAAGTTGTCATGCTAAAATATATTTTGAGATTATACCTCGAGATGTTAAAACTTTACCTATTATTTTTAAATAAGTTTCATTTATTCTGTAGTAGTGAATGTGAAGATTTCTATAATATGAGAACATATAAACAATTTACAAAAGCATGAAACTCTTGCCAAATGTTGATGATATTTTAAGCATCCTCGTCGAACCTTACCATTTAGGAATGGACACACTTATAGCCTCTGTAACTCTAGGACTAGTTCAATGATTTAAGATATAAGATTATAAGATTTTATAAGAATGCTTTTGCTGGGTAATAGCTTAAGTAGTTATAACAGAGTGCTGCGTGGTAAACATCCTGTATGGCGTTCACTACTGCCACGCTGTTCAATCCCACCAGCCTTCAGTGGAAGCCATGTCCACATCCCTTCACTTCTCCGTTCTAAGCAGGCCGACGAGCTCCCAAATCATCTTCGCTATTGGGAATCCTCCGGGAGCGCTTCTGTGTGCGTGACTGCTCTAGAGAAACGTCTGTGATGATCAAGCTGGTGTACGGTGACGACGCCGTGCCGTGGGCCGCAGAGCTGTGTTTAAGAACCCCCAACGTAGGCTATTGTGCTTGGGAGAGACGTTGGGAGAGATGATTCGCATACTGTTCGATAGAAAATGGCCAGAACTGAACGTTAGATGAAGGAAGTTGAATTGTGGTGCATGCCTATCGCTACCAATCGGCAGATGATCTAGCAGCAGTAGCAGCAGCGGGAAACATCCATGAGGACTATTTCAAGGGACAATGCTGATCTGTGTAAGTGTACGCTGTGTAACGTGGGACTTGTGAGGCCTTTGTATTCTGCCAATAAGCAATCTTTGAAGGGGTGCCTCAAAATGTAACTTAATGGGAGACCGTATTTCTATAGGATGCAATAGTAGGCCTATATTTGGCAACCAAAGATGTATAGGCTACTACATGGTTCTGCTCTTGATATTAGAAGTGTTGGAACAGTTGCAGTTTATCCAGGCTACATTTCAAATCCAGCCCAGGATGTTTTAGCAATTACATTTTCTCGGATTGCGTCGTGTAGCGGATTCTGAAGTAATATTAATTTGAAAGACTAAAGACGCTGTGGGCAATGTTGATTAATAAACGCTCAGACGTCTGTAGCCACGGGTTCTATTGTGATTATTTCCATTGCAATGGATTCTTTATAGCGTACAGCTTGCTGTTTGAACAATTGAATGCCGTTGAGAATAAGGATGGCTTTTAATTTGACAGCTTAGTAAATGAAACATCACGGTTCAGACATCAGGAAGTCACTACGCTTCTATTCAGATGGTATGCTGTACATGCTACGGTATGCCTGCAGTGCGCATATGTAGTAAGCCAAGTGGGCGCTGAAAGAACTCTGTAGGCAATGATCAATAGCAATGCTCGCAAGGGACTTGCATGAAACTAAGACCGTATATATAGTTGCTGAATATTTTATCTCTCCCTCCTTCAGATGATCTCCGTCTCTCTGGCTTTCTCTCCAGTCTAACTCACATACACAGGGATTAGGAGGATGCATGAGGTGAAAACTTAAGCAGTGACAAGGAATATAATCTATAAATAGAAGGTTCACTAAATCATTTGAAAGTCCACCTCGTTGCGTAATGGCTAGCACCTCTTGTCTGTCACCGCAGAGGCACTCAGCCTCGTGAGACAAAACGGAGAAGAGACGGGTTCGATTCCCATCTCAGCCATCCTGAAAGTGGCTTTCCGTAGTTTACCACTTATACTCCCGGGGAATGCCGGAATGGTTCCTAAATTAAGGCCATGCCCGCCTCCTTCCCAATCATCATCTGAATTACAACTTCACACACAAATGCAGCCATCACAGTAACACAGGTTATCATACATATTCCACACTCACCCAATTACCACAATGTCGCAGAGCCCCTTAATGAATCAACAAATCATTTGAAACTCTACGCCATAGCAGTGCGCGTCAAATTGCTTACCACGACTGCGATGGGGGATGGTTTTCCTGCGTTGGTGCCATGTCTGTACCTGTGTATTTACCTTTACCCCATGGCACTCCAGCCCATGATGGGCCTAGACCTACCAAGCGACCGCTGCCCCATCCATTTGACCTGCAGATATTGGGGTGACGGGTGGTCAGCGCATTGGATCCCCTCGACCATTAATCTTGGTTTTCGTGACCGGGGCAACGCCTCAGGTAACTAGTCAATAGGCCTCACGAGGCTGAGTGCACCCTATTCCAGCACTCACGACTGTTTCTAAAATCTCTGTCGGAGCCGGGAATCCAACCCGGGGCCTCCAGGTGAGAAGCAAGCGTACCTGCTTATTAGTGTGGTTGTATTTCGAATTGAGGTGTGTACTGGGAAGGAGACAGCCGTGGACTTTCGATAGGAGCGATCCCAGCAATTGCCTTGAGTAGAAGTGGGAAACCACGGAAAGCCACTTCAAGGATGACTCGGGTAGAAATCAAACCCACCACTTTTCAGATGTTGCCTCATGAAATTGAGTGTACCCCATTTCAATACTCAGACCAGAATCTAATTTCTTGGTAGAGACGATAATTGAACCAGTACCTCAGGGGTGACAAACAAGAGTGCTAGCCACTGCACCACGATTCATTTGCAAGACGTACAGTACATGCAGGAAGTCATGCAACATAATACCGTATGTAACTTATTTATTTAGTGATGCATATTGTCCATCTATGTTCTTTAATTTATATTTATGGCATTAGGCCACATGGCCATGCAGCAAGCAAAATGCAAATCTGGTGCAGGATTAACGTACTTGAACTAGACAGAGACATAGCAGAACAAACAAGCTGGGAGGGCTGCAAAGGAGAATACAGGGAAATAATATCGGAAAGTTTGACACAGTCTCATTATTTGTCTGACCCTGGGGTGGGCCCTCTCCTCTTTATTTATTTTTTATTTATTTATTTAATAATTATTAGATACAACCATGAAAAGGTCATTTTATACTAATATTTTAACAATTTCAAATAATATTAACAAAAGCAACAACAACAATAACAGGTAACAATTGGCAGTGATGGCAGGAAGGGATAAATCTCGGGAAGGACGCAGGAGTGATTGGGGTAGTGAGTGATTAGGAGGGTGAGGGGTTAGGAATTGAGGGTGAAAGGGATCTTCTAATGTTATGTTTGAATGTTCGATATGGAGAGAATATGTCAATATTTGGAAGGGAGTTACTAAGGGTAGGTAGACGGTGGAAAATAGAGCGCTTCTGTACTTCAAGACGTGGGCGAGGTATGTGGTGTAAATGGTTCTGACGTGTTGAACGGGAGGGAACATGGAGTGGGAAGTAGCTTAAGAGCATGTTACATTTTGTGTAATCATTCATAATTTTATGTAGGAAACACAGGTCAGTAAATTGTAGACGGCTACTCAGGTGGAGTAAATTGACCTGATTTAGAATGTCGGATTTGGCAAAGTGCCTTAGTGAAGGATTGCGAGCTTTGACAATTGATATGAAGAAATTAAAGACACTGTTCAATTTAGAAATATTGGTTATAGCCGAAGTAGACCAAATTGGAGAAGAGAAATCTAGATTAGGGAGAACATATGTGGTGAAGTATAATTTAAGTGCAGTGAGGTCATTAATTTCTGTGAATCTGTATAGAATGCCGAGACTGCGCATTGCGCGAGATTTGATACGGTCAATGTGGGGAGAGAATGTCAGTTTATCATCGTGAATAATACCTAAATCTCTTACATGAGAAACCGTATCCAATTTATTTCCACATATTTTATAGTCCGCCTGATATCCAGATTTCAGTAGTGAAAAAGACACATTGAAGCACTTTTTCGGATTTGGAGATAACTTCCATTTGTTGAACCAATCAGTACTGTAGATGTATTCACTGCTTCCTGGAGGTCAGCGTGGTCGTCAGAATTGGAAATTTTTCTGAATATCTTGAGGTCAGCAGCGTACAGAAGAAGGGAACACGGAGAATTTTGCACACATGTGTTTATATCGTCCATATACAGCACGGAGAGAAGGGGTCCCAGGATACTGCCCTGAGTTACTCCTGATAAGACTGGAAGCCAGGACGATACAGACCCTGGAAGCACTACCCGTTGTTGCCTATTGGACAGGAAGCTTTGTATTAGGGATAGGAAGGATCCATGTACGTTGTATCGTGAAGCAAGCTTGTGGAGGAGAAGGAAATGGTTCACGGAATCAAATGCTTTGGCCAGGTCAACGTAGATTACATCTAGCTGAGATTTTTGATCTATTGCAGAAATTATGTGATGGTTCAGAACAGTCAGATTTGTTAAACATGATTTTCCAGGGACGAAGCCATGTTGTTCTTCTGAGAGGTGTGGTTTGGTGAAAGTGAGGAGACGGCAATGTATTGTTCTTTTGAAGACTGAAGAGAGTATAGGGACGATAGATATAGGTCTGTATGAGGAAATTTCATGCTTGCTGCCTGATTTAAAGACAGGTGTGACATCAGCTCTTTTCCATGAGTCAGGAAAAGTGTCGGAAGTCATGCACCAGTTGAGTATCATGGATAAGGGGATGCTGAGAAATGCAGAGGTGTTTTTCAGGAATATAGGGCTTATGTCTGATGGTCCGGTAGATCTGTTTGTGGGCAGACCTTTTAAAATATTTTGGATTTCATCGGGGGTCGTTGAAATTTGAGACAGTGGATCAGAACAGACGCTAGTAAGTTGAGGGGGACTGGGGATTGGTACGGGAACTGAAAAGGTTGAGTGGAAATATTAATTGAAATGTGTGGACCTCAATTCAAATGGGATTTCTTCATTATGAAGGTTAAGGTTAAGTGGAATTCTGGGAGTCTTTCTACGGGATGATATAAGTGTCCAGAACTTCTTCGGGTTATTCTTGAGATTTCCTGTTATGGAAGAAATGTAGCGCTTGTAATCTTCTGTCATGTGAACTTTTGAAATTTTCCATAGTTGAATAAATACATTGCGTGTATGAGGATTAGGAACTGATTTCCACAGTGACCACGCTCGAGTTTTGATTTGGAGAAGGAGTTTGGTGTTTTGACTTAGCCAGTGCGGGTATTTGTTGGATTTGGGTAGGAAGAAAGGAACGTGTTGTTTAATGGCCGAGTAAAGTAAATCCTCAAACAAGGCCACTGCGCTATTTACGTCTTTCTCAGCTGTTAGCAGGCACCAGGGTAGAGATGATAAATCCTGATTGACAGCTTGCCAGTCAACCTTTCTCCAAAGAGGGAAAGCTTTCTTATCGGTGGTGGGGCTATTTTTATGTCTGCTGGCTGGGACGGGGAGAGTGGCTTCTATTGAGCTATGGTCGGTGTTCATGATATTTCTTCCAACGGTCACAGTGACATTACGCAGGGTTGAAAATATGAGGTCCAGTGTTTCGGATTTCCTTGTTGGGTGTAGATTGAACTGTTTCAGATGTAGACCGTTTATAAAATTTGATAAGATGAAAGTATCTATTTGGGGAGAGGGTATGGTACCATTGTCTATTGATGTCCAGGAGATATGGGAGTTAAAATCGCCTAGCAACACTATTTCGTTTTCTTGATTGAGGGCAAGAACCATCTGCCTTTCATGGCTCTCCTTTCTTCCAAGTCCCTCAATACTCATCCTTCGAGGGTTGAGGGCATTTATTTTCTTCCTGTCCTTTATTTGCCTTATCCTTTATTTGTTTACCATTTCTTCTTGTAGTTAGTATTAGTTATAGCTTTAATTTTCATCTCATCTTTCACTATCACCCAAACCATTAAGGGCCGATAACCTAGATTTTAGGCACCTTAGAACAACAATTATCATCATCATCATCATCATCATCATCATCATCATCATTTGTCATTGTTTAGAATCACTTTTGGCTGACAACACTAACGAATTAAAATCACAAGCACACTGATATACACTCAAATGTTGATCTCAGATATCTCAAGAATTGTGCAAATGGCAAGACATAAGCGTCTGTTCGGGTTCTGAAGTAGGCTATGTATATTGCTGGGAACGGGAATACGTAAGTCTTGTAGATCTTTGATCAAAGTGGCTGTTGCATGTTGATATTTACTGCAGGCGAACAGGATATGGTTCAGGTCAGTGACTTCGTCTTGATCGGCATCACAATGCGGTTGGGTGAGAACCCCAACATCCATGGCCTCATCGCATGCGAAATATAGAGGTGAGATGACTTCAGCTCATGAGTATGTATTGAAACCATGGTCTATTTGGTATGGATGGTTGATGTGCGGCATAAAACCACCCTGTATTTCTCTGAGATAGGGTCCAATCAGAAGTCCAGGCTTGAAGAGCAAGTCAACAAATCGACGGTAGAAAATCAGAATATGGTAAAGGAATAGCCTCAAATTGTGCGTCCGTAATACTTGGTTTGGCAAGGTGGTCTACTGTCTCGTTGTGTTCAATGCCGGCATGACCTATTACCCACAAAAGAATGGACGTCTATGACGTTCTGCTTAGCATCATGGATCAACTGGATAATGTAAAAAATATAGTTGTATGTTCGCGAGATCAAATTTGGATGTTGATGGCGTAAGAGGACACTCAGAGTATGAAAGAAAAAGGAATTTCTTGAATTGCTTGGAAATGTTTGATGAAGAGCGTTTCGGGTGTGTAGACTGATGTTTCCAGTGTCAGAGATCGCTTCTCAAAATAAAGTATAGCCAAACAGTACTCTTCCTACTCTGTACCTTCAGATATTTTAGATCCATATGTATAGACGTGGATGAAGTTAGGCCATGTTGAATGTGCGAATGTCTTTATCATGCGTTCACGGCAACAATGGTGTAAAATATGTGTATTTCTACCCCTTTTTATTCCCGTTTCAACGGGGTCAGAGATGAAATACGGTAAAATTGTATGTAGCGGATGGTTTTTACGGCCGGATGCCCTTCCTGACGCCAACCCCATGAGAGGAGTTAATAAGAGATTAAATGGATGATGGTGAATGAAACTGGACAATGAAGTGGAAGCAAGCGGCCGTGGCCTGTCATAAGGTACCGTCCTAGCATTTACCTGGAGTTGAAAATGGGAAACCACGGAAAACCATTTCAAGGACTGCCAACGGTGGGGCTTGAACCCACGCGTCTACCGAGTCAGCAGAGAGCTTGGCCGCATGACCTAACGCTGCGGTTATGGTGTAAAATATATGATGGAAGATTTTAGAAAAGAAGGGGAAAAGAAGGAAATGTCGTATGAATGACAAAAACAACTCAGCATAGTGTCACTTAAGACAAGAGGTAAGAGAAAGTGAAGGTTTCTGCAGCTGTATATCAATAGTGGAGTCCTCCTGGAGATTGGTACATTTCGTATATCATATTTGGGAAAGCTGTTAAGACGTGGCGTAATATCGGATGTGTTGACGACGTAGAGTAACGCAGAAGGAAACATCGGAGAGACGTTGTCGTCGAAGTCCATGTACGTTATTCAGGCTCTTTCACCGGAGTTGCACTGTAACCTGGAACTGCCTACTGAGGATCTTCCCTGTCTGCAATAAACCTTGATCTTCCGAGTAAATTTGTTGAATCAGCTTGCCTAGAATCACTAACAATGAATGCTCATTGTACAAACTTTTAAGACAACACAATGTTAAGTTTCTATCATCTCTAATATACAGTAGATCATTTATTCCGTGATACTCACAACAGAACATCGAGAACGTGAATGTCCTTATATCTCTGGAACATAGCAAACATTTCGTCTATTTGCAAGAATAACACTTGATCTTACTTATATTCGGCAATTGCTGCCTCGCCACGTACATTATGTAAACACGAACACACCACCGTACGGAAATAGGCTACAACAATAATTATTGCAGCAGAAAACTATTTATAACACACATTTATTTTTCTACAACATCAAATCTCTTCACAATGGAACACATTCTGGAAGTATGTAATATTTCTTGTAACGTAACAATATACATAACAGATGTTCGCCGGACGATCAGGCGAGAGAATTGTTGAGTGGATTTTTTGAAGTGAATTTCAATGAACAGGTGTTGTGCGGTCGCTGAGTTTTAAAACATATCGGATCTTGTGCGAGTGTTCGCTGAACAAGCGAAAACGAAGCCCGTGCAGTCATATGGCTAATATCTAGTGCATTTCGTTTGCTGTAATTGTACATACTAACATTCAAATACTAACGTACTGACAATTGAGACAATTAACTATCTTTTACAACCTCGTGTTGACGGCAGTGAACAGTACCTGTAAATATTGACAGTGAAGCTGATCGCTTCGAAATTGGGCCATTTTTACCTACGAGGGTTATTCCAAAAGGAACATAGATGGAACTTCAAATGATAATAGAATTATTATTGGAAATGGCAGCGAGGGGAAAAAATATGACTGATTCCCAAGATAGTATCGTCATGAAGGAGTAATTTGATTAAGGGAATGCTACAATGAGATAGTAAACAGAATCCGAAGCAACTTAACGACCGGCAAATGTTGACGTACAAGCAAACTTCTGAGATTACCTAGAACTGCCATACTGTCATCATGAGATTTGAAATATCGAGGCCATCTACTGTACATCTTAGCAAGATATAAGCAGATGAGGGCTTTCCTAGCCTACCCAAAATACCCGATTGCCAGCTGGGGACCAGGAGAGCTGCGGCACATGGGATGGCCAAATCAGGAACGCTAAATACGGTATTCGTCCCGTATTTCTTTCATCGGAAGCAGATTTCAACTCAAGGTTTGAAGACGTCTCTGATTATGTAGTCTTGGCATGAGTAAGCATGAGTAAATTGGGAATCTTGAGGGCACCATTTTTCTTGGAATATGTTTGTCTTGCTGTTTAAAATTTTCCCATTTGAATAGATTTCAAGTCCGGATTCGCTTGATGATTATAGTTTTCTTGGATTTTTTTTACCATAGTAAATTTGTTTTTATCGTCGTAATTAATTAACATTAAATTAGTATGGAATTTAATTAATAATTATTAGGGTTTACTCTAGACTTCGATTATATGTGTTATTTAATCGTAGTTGCTTTTGATCATAAGTAAGCTTTTGGACTCTGTTGTCCATTTTCACTGTTTTTTTTTGTCGTGTGGCCTCATGAGAGGCCGAGTGCAGGTCTTTCTATTCGACGCCCGTGGGCGACCTGCGCGTCGGTATGAGAGATGGAATGGATGAAGATGAATGAAACTGGGCAAGGATGTAGAAGGAATCGGCCGTGGCCTATCAGAAGGTACCGTCCCAGCATTTGCCTGGTGTTGAAAATGGGGAACCACGGAAAACCATTTCAAGGACAGCCGACGGTGGGGCTCGAACCCACGCGTCTACCGAGTCAGCAGAGAGCTTGGTCCCATGACCTATCGCTGCGCTTTAGCCAGCTGAGCCACTACTGTCGGTATTTTCACTGCTTATCAGCGCCAGCAGATCGCTATTTGCACTTCGGCTGTATTCGCAACTTGCGATAACGCGACAGAAGTTTGTTTAAAGTAACTGAAAATTGTTTGCAATTAACTACTCTAAGAATGTGGTGAAAATAATTTGGTAATAGAAGGAAAGAAACTATAAAGCTTACGCGAGGTGTAATTCATGAATGAAATAATGATAAAACACAATGCACGACTGTAATCAATTACATAATTGAGTTAACTACTTATAGCAATGTAATGATCGAAGGCGAAGTAGATGAAAGACAGTAATAAAAATATTAACGGTTGAAGTTAACATTTGCGAGAAAACTTTGAAACTTTGCCAGACACGAAATGTCTTATGAATAATTCGAAAGCGCACCTTCCTTAAACAAATTCTAAACGACACCCAAGCACAGAATTATAATTCAATGAAGGAAGCAGCAAATGACAGGACGATCTGGACATGTTTTTATGGCAACTGACCAGTCTTAGGACTGCAAACCACTGATGATGACATAATTGTTATAAATAATTGGAAAAATATTTGATGATCTGTAATTATTGTGAAATATTGCGAATTGTGAATTGTGAATTTTTATATTGAGGTATTGTAGTGGAGGAATTATTGTTGTTTAAGATTGGGGTGCGATGTAATGTAACATATAACCGTGTAATGGTTATCCAAACCTAGTACAGCTGTACTAGGTTCATAATCCTTCATCAACAATCTGACAAAAAAGGAAATGAGAAACAAACACCTCTCGGGCGTGGATAAAATTTAATATGCTCAAAAAAGAAAATCGTGAACGAAGTACAACTTTTGTTAATTTACTTGTTGTGTGTGCCCTTTACCACAAATATTTGCCAAAATCCGAAGTTGAGCTGGATTGCGAAATCTTCTGGTCACCCAGCTAAAAGAAACCACTGGATGAAATGCTTGGCAAATAGGGTGAAAACAACTAGCTACAGCTGTACTAGGTTCAAAATCGCCATCAACAATCTGACAAGAAAGGAAATGAGAAACAAACATCTCTCGAGCGTGAATTAAATTTAATAGGCTCAAAAAAGAAAATCGTGAACGTAGTACAACTTTTGTTAATTAATATATATACTTGCAATATTTGTGCGCACGATAGAGAAAGAGTGAGAGCGTGGCTTCGACCTACCTTCCTGCGTACCTGTGTGTGGATATGTAAGTGTGCTAATTGCTTCTACAAGGTGTTCAAGGACATTTCACTATTTGTCTAACATTTCACCTCGCCACACCATTGGAGAGACTCTTATGTCCAGACGTTTTCTTTTCTCCTCAGAAACCCGTATACATTTAGCGGCGTCCATTTCGCCAAGCACCAGGCTTGCTGATGTCCAAGCTCATTTTATACCACTCACCAAGAGCATCTACTGATCACTGATTCCTATGTTGCTTTCTTTTGTTTTCGTTTCATTTAGGGACTTGAGAGATCGTGGTTCTCAGCCCCATATACTTGGTTGTGTGCGGGTTCGGGCCGTAGTAAAGACTGAGTTCGTGCCCCGTAATTTGAAGATTAGATACAAAACTGGTATTTTCCCGGGATGAGTTTTGAAATTCCGCGGAAATCACTAAAGGTTGATCAATACCAGCTCTGGGGTTCGAACCTCCTGTCATCAAAGGCTAGATAAACTCAACAGTCATTGGGCGTGCCCTAGACCACTCGGCTACGCCCAATGTCTCCAATAAATTCCATTTCACACTAACGTTGTATATTAAGGTGTACGTTGTAAACTTGCTTCCTTTAAAGCTGTGCTTTGTTTCCTTTGAACCGAAGTAAGAGGGGAACGCAAACTTTGAACTCAATCAACGACCGAGTCAGAATGCTTTGTGGGAGTGGCACATGTGCTTTGCTTGCCTCATGCTCGTGTGTACAGTACAGTAGTTGAATGAAAGGAATTCGTGACTAATTAATGTATGCCTATTCCTCAAGTCTGGCCAATCCATCTTCTGCAATTACATTTCCTATATCTATTTGACGGGTTTGTAGGAGAATTTCAATAGAAATATAACATTTTCGTGAACTTTGGGGTGGTGTGTATGGCCTACAAATAAAGCATAAATTTTACAAATTTCGGAAGCCAAATCACCATATAGGCTAATGATCTTGTTCCTTCCCAAACAATAAATATAACACATTTAACATGACCACCTGGCACAGCTTGGGTATAAGAACAACTACCCGTCTCACAACTTCTTTCATTCAGTCATTGAAGGGTGTTTTATTGCTCAGAAAGGAGGAGAGATTCTTCCAAAACGATCGACATTTAGATTACCCTTCGTGGCTTGGTGAGCAAACAATTCAGCGACCACGTGTCTCCCGCACCTTTCCGACAGGAGGTCGAGGTCGTGATGCAGCACAACTAACAATCAAGTCAGTACTGCACTTAGTGCGATCGATTATCGTGCTTAATAATTACCGCATTACTTAGTTACTTAATGCACACTTGTTTTACACTGATCAATAAAACGTTTTAAGAGATGATGACCGTCTCTATAAGGATTAATTTACGCTACTAAGTGCTGTACTGTACATCCGTAGCCCAGAGGCATGATTCTGACGGTAAGCAAAGGAGTTTTGCCCTTATGGTATACTATGGTTTTCGTTGTGAGAAGGGACACCAAATACATGTTGAAGAAGATAAGGAGCAGAAGGCTCACTGCTGAGAAGTTGCGCTTCAATGAATGGCAGTAGTGGTTTTTTACGGGTTCCAGCACCACCGCCACCGCTCCACCGCCAAGATGGCGGCGGCGCGATATCTCTCTAACGCATGGTCGGATTTTGACGAATGAGTTGTCGTTGAACTCGGGCTGACACCCCCTTTTCAATGGACAACTTATTTCCACCCCAAAATAAAACCTACCCCTACTAGAGGGTGAAATTGTAATTTTTTTTAGAAAATCTCGCTTTTCAAGTGCAACATGTGAGAGTTTGAATGCCAATATGAAATTAAACGTTGTTCCACACAGGAGACATGTGTACGGTGGAAAGCCAATATGAATTAACATGCTTGTTTTTTGTTTTTACGCATGCACACTCATAGTTTTTGTAAGAGGGCGGGCTTTTTTTAAACATGACGGCTGTAGTGTAACCTAACCTAACCCAACCCACGACGGGTGATCAAAAAGTATTCCAAGCGGCGCTTGTCGATTGGCAATCCAATAATCAAAGAGGGGCATGTCAGGCCTTGAGGCGATAACCCCTTTTGATTGATCCCTCTTGATTTGTCCCTTTAGACTAGCCCCTGTTGAGTAGCCCCTCCCTTTGGACGAGTCCTTGTTGACGGGTCATTGTTGACGGGTCATTGTTGACGGGTCATTGTTGACAAGTCCCTGTGGACGGGTCCCTGTGGACGGGTCCTTGTTGACGGGTCCCTGTTGACGGGTCATTGTTGACGAGTCCTTGTTGACAGGTCCTTGTGGACGAGTCGTTGTTGACGGGTCCCTGTGGACGGGTCCCTTTGGCCTGATCCCTATGGACTGGCCCATGCATTTATTCAAATTATATCAAAGGGCCTAACTACATTTGTGTGTAAAGCAGCGTGTTGAACTGACGTTGTTCACCAGCCCTCACTACTACAATGTGATAACGATATGAAAGGAAAGTGATGAAATACATATGAACACGCGCGAGATGATATTATTACCGACCCCTTGTGAAAACCACATGTATGCTAACAAGTCACATCCTGTTTGGTTTGTATAAGTGTATAACTTGGTAGATAAAGGACGTGTCAAGGGGTTAGTGCAAAACTTGGTGGATGAATATGTTCTAGTGCCAGGGTTACTGAACACACTCTACTACACGGGGCACATGCAATTTGAGGACAGGTCTAGGGATCTAACTTAGTGGATGAATGTGTCATTTGTAGTTGAAAGAGAATAATGCACGTTTTTAAGATGTTAAAACTGAGGAGATTGACGTGCAGTAAGCCGACTTGTTATTTCCTGTGTCATATTGCTGACATGGCAGAGAGCGCACAGTTCTGTTGCTATGACTAACGCTGCAGTAATTTAAAACCGCAGGTGTTCATCAAGACAAAGGGTGGTGATCATGCAAAGTCAGCAGTAATCTGATACCGCACAGGTGTTCCTAGTGCACTTTGGACTGGCAGGTGTACAGGAAAGGAATTGCAATGATCTGCAAAACTGCTGACACACAAGCAATCTCAGCCTATATAAGGGTGACATATATTTCCCTACTGTCTGTCGTTATTACTTGCTATGAGTGAACAGTGCATTTATTACTGCTCAACAGTTGCAAAAAAGACTTTTTGATGAAAAATCATTAAATTATTTTGCAAGGTAAGTACTTTTTATTAATGGATTGTAGTCTTTTATTACTAATTGATGTTTGAAGTTATTGATTGGAATGTATTTATTGAATGATTGATTTATTTGTTTACAGATAATTGACGTACCTGTAGGTTAGCAGATTCCTGTACCTAGTTCAGCAGTTGATAAATTATTAAAGGTAAGTACCCCCTCTAATAACTTTTAAACAGCTCGAGCGATATTTTCCAATGTTCACCGCTAGATGTCAGTGATAATGGTTTATTTGATAGTCAAATTTGGAACTACTTGACTATGATGTGTTAAGCTAAATTTGTAGGTAGGATTTGATTAACACTCGATTAAGTTCTAACGTTTGCTGCTAGATGTTAGTGACAATAATATTTGTTAACCTATGTTGGGACTACTCAACAATTATGTGAAGCTGAATTTGTAGGTTAGATTTGATTAACGCTTTATCAAGTTCCAATGTTCACTACTAAGTGTCAGTGACATACGGAATATTTAAAGACTTAACCTCAGCTCACCTAACATAACCTAACTTTACCTAACTTAACCTAGTCACGTGACATGTTGTACAAGTTTAGACCAGCTTTAAGACTGGCAATGACGTCACACATAGGTCACCTAACCTAATGTAACATATCATAACCTAGCCTAACCCCATCTAACCTAACTTCATCTAACCTAATCTAACTTCATCCAACCTAAATCTTAACAGCTTTGAACACATCAGAGAGGGTATATTTAAAGACTTAACCTCAACTCACCTAACATAAACTATCTTTACCTAACTTAACCTCGTCATGTGACATGTTCTACACGTTTAGACTTGCTTTAAGGCTGGCTATGATGTCACACTTAGCTCACCTAACTGGTGGCCACTAGTTTCTATTATTTGAAAACAAGAGATAAAGTGAAATGAGTGTTTAACGCTCTATTAAGTCTAAACGTTCACTACTAGGTGTTAATGAAAATGGTATATTTGATAGCCAAAGTTGGAACTACTTGTCAATTGTGTGTAAAGCTAAATTTGTAGGTTAGATTTGATAAACGCTCTATTAAGTTCAAGTGTTTACTGCTAGGTGTCAGTGACAATGGTATTTGCTGGCCAAAGTTGGAACTACTTGACAATGGTGTGAAGCTAAATTTGTAGGTTAGATTTGATTATCGCTTAATTAAGTTCCATTGTTCACTGCTAGGTGTCAGTGACAGTGATATATTTTGGTAGTCAAAAAGTTGGATCAACTTGAAATTAGACTTGGTATGAGTTCACAAACGATTAAATTAAATACCCTGCTACAACCATTGACTATAATATATATAATTAAACTATTTATATTTTACTTTGTTTTATCTTTTATTAACATTGATGATTTCTTTCTTTTATAGATAACTTGGAAAGTAATCATCATGTTCAAGTGTGGTGACTGTAAGAAACAGTTCTCAAGACCTGACAGCCTTCAACGTTATGCAAGTACAAAACAGAATCAGAAAATGTTTGTATGCAGTCATTGTGCTACAACATTTAACAGACAGGATAGTCTTACACGACATGTAAATTTAAAACATGTTAGTACAGCACCTTTCTCATGTTTAGTTTGTGAACTTGGTTTTTCTGCTGTAAAGCGATATCAATCCCACATGGTTGAAGTGCATGGTGAACAACAGGAATTAAAAACTGTAAAATCATCAACTAGCACGGAACCTTTAAACGAATGTGATGCTCAAAAGTATAAACGTTCTAACGATTGTAAAAATAGTTGTGCAATATAAAGGAAGAAAAATGGTGAACCTCCAATAACACATTGTAATGTATGCAATATTGATGTACCTTCTTCATTGATTCAGGGACATTTGCGCAGTATTCATCATAAAAATAACGCTTGTCATGAAAGAAATTCTGCGAATATTCAACAAATTGGTAGTGCGTTTAAAAGTCGAATTGCTAGTTACAGACTTCATAGTGAAGAAAAAACTCAAAGTATTGAATCATTTTTAAGAAATGTTCAACCTAATCTGTTTGGCTTGGTAGAAAATGTTTTAGTAGAGCATAAATCATTCAAAATGAATGTTGAACTCTTTGGACTATATGTAAAAACAGGGAGTGAAGGTGAAATTACGGATATCAAACCTTTTAATACAAAAACATAATTGTTAGTGAATCAACTAATATCAGTGATATATACCAAAATATTTCAAGTGTTATCATTCTGAAGAGTGAAGAGTTCCAGGAAAGGGAGTCAGGCTGGGCGTTGGTCGAAGTACTTTATTTAGAAACTAACATGAATAAATATAACCCCCTTCGAGCATCATCATCCATTGATTTGCCAGTATGGATCAAACGTAAGAATGCTTGTGTAAACGTTATGAATAGTGACCATGCATGTTTTGCGTGGGCTGTAACCTCAGCTCTCCATCCAGCAGGAAAGGCTGTGGAGAGAACGTCATCTTATCCCCACTATTCTGCAGTGTTAGATTTAAAAGAAATGGAATTTCCTATGACGATAAAAGACATTAAACGTTTTGAAGAGCTAAACAATGTAAGTATTAATGTTTATGGAATTGAAAACAAGAGTATAGTAGGTCCTCTATATTATACTCAAGAAAAAAGAATGCTCATGTAAATTTACTGTGCATAATCGAAGGATAAAATGCTCACTATTGTTCGATAAAACAATTAAGTAGACTTGTCGGTAGTCAGATATCAAAAGATAAATCTAAAAAGTGGTTGTGTGATGGTTGCTTGCTATATTTTAGAAAAGAGGATCACCTATCTCAACATCAAAAATGGGGATGTAATCATGTGTGTACGGTATTACCGACTCCTAAGAATAACATTCTGAAATTTTAGGACTTTGAGAAGCAGCTTCGAGTACCATTTGTTATATATGCTGACTTGGAGGCTTTGCTAAAACCATTTAATACATGTTCATCGAATCCAACCAAACCTTTTACCAACACTACTCACATTCATGAACCTTTTAGCTTTGCATATTATATTAAATGAAGTTATGATGACTCGTTAAATAAGTTTGAACTCTATAGAGGACCTGATGCACCTAAAGTGTTTATGGAAAGACTTGAAAAAGATGCCATCCGTATATCCTCTATTTTAAATACTATCATTCCAATGGAGCCACTAACATCATCACAGCAAATGCGTTTTGAAACTGAAACTAATTGTTTTATATGTGGTGAGTGTTTATATACGGACAAGGTTCGCGATCATGACCATTTAACAGGAAAATATCGAGGTGCTGCTCACCAAGAATGTAATTTAAATTATAGAGTAAATAAATTCATTCCAGTCATTCTACATAACGGTAGCAAATACGATAACCACTTTATCGTTAAAGAATTTGGAGCTTCAGATGTGAAAATTGATGTGATTGCAAATAATAAGGAACAATACATATCATTCCAAAATACATAAGAACTGACACAAAAAATGAAAACACTGCGATTTTTAGATTCAATCTGCTTTATGCCAAGTAGTCTTGATAAGCTTGCTAGTAATTTAAAATCAGATCAGTTTCATGAAATTCAACGTGTCTTTCCTAAAGAAGATGATTTTAATTTGATTCGTCAAAAGGGTATATTCCCTTATGAATATATTAACTGTGTGGAACATCTTGAGGATTGTTCTTTACCACCAAAAGATGCATTTTACAGTTCCTTAAACACAAGTCATATTAGTGATCAGGAATATTTACATGCACAACGTGTATGGACACAGTTTGACATTCAAACTTTAGGTGAATTTTCAGACATATATTTGAAGACAGATGTGTTATTATTAGCAGATGTTTTTGAACATTTTCGGAATGTTCGTATGAAAACTTATGACCTTGATCCTTGTCAGTATTTCACTGCTCCAGGGATAAGTTTTAGTTCAATGTTGAAAAAAATGAAAGTAAATTTAGAATTGATGACTGATATAGACATGGTTCATTTTATAAAATCATCAATTCGAGGTGGATTAAGCCAATGTAGTGGGCGATATACTAAAGCAAATAATAAATACATGCCTAGCTACAACCCTTGTGAGGAGTCAAAGTATATTGTCTACCTCGATGCAAATAACCAATATGTTTGGGCTATGAGTCAATATCTACAACTAAAAGATTTTCGCTGGCTGACACAACCTGAAATTGATGTTTTCAATGTTAACACTTTAAATGATAACGATGAAAAAGGATATATTTTAGAGGTAAATCTTGAGTGCCCTAAAGAGTTACATGATGAACATAATGATCTACCATTTTGTCCTGAGAATATGAAATCTCCATACATAACATAACGAACAAAAATGTTAATTGCTAATGTAAATGATAAATGTAAATATTTAATACATTATCAAAACTTAAAACAGTGTCTTCAGCATGGATTAAAACTAACTAAAATTCATCGTGTATTACAATTTCATCAGTCAGCATGGCTCAAACCATATATTGATCTGTACAATTATTTAAGAACACTATCAACAAATGCTTTTGAAAAAGATTTTTATAAACTTATGAATAATAGTGTTTTTGGAAAGACTATGGAGAATGTTGATAAACGAGTTGATGTAAAACTGATAACAAAGTGGGAGAATGAAGGTCAAAGGTATGGTGCGAACTACTTAATAAGCAAGCCTAACTTCCATAGGTGTTCTATTATTCACGAGAATTTAATTGTGATACAAATGAAACGTCTTAAATTAACCTACAACAAACCCATATATGTGGGTTATGCCATTCTGGAATTGTCAAAAACACTTATGTATGTATTTCACTATGATTATGTTAAGAAAAACTATCATGATAATGCAAAATTACTCTATACAGATACAGATTCTTTTATTTATGAATTTAAAACTGATGATTTTTATGAGGATATCAAAACTGAGCTAAATAGGTTTGATACAAGTGACTATCCCAAGGATAATATCTACCATTTACCTCTAGTAAACAAAAAGGTTCTAGGAAAATTTAAGGATGAATGTGCTGGTGTTGTTATAGACACCTTTGTAGGCACAAAATCTAAATCATACAGCTAAATGACGATTGATGATGTAGTAATAAAGAAATTAAAAGGAGTGAAAAAGAATGTTGTTAGTAAAGAGTTAGACATAAGTGATTATAAGAACTGTATAGTCAGTAACCCACCTATATTATATAAGAAAATGTGTGTATTTAGAAGTAAAAATCATCAGCTACATACCAATTTGCTGAACAAAGTTGCTTTAAGTAATGAAGACATCAAACGATTAATTATACCCAAAACATTTGATACTCTTGCTTGGGGAAACCGTCGCATTGACGACTATTACTTTACTTAAGTCTAATGTTCAGCATATTGTATCATTTGTAGTGTGTGTTTTATATTGTGATATATTTGTAAAACTGTATGCAGAATGTATAATGTTAGGCTACTGTAGTTTTAGTTTAAAATAATAAACTTTACTGTAAACATTTGCTTTTTATATTATGGTTAAAGAAATGATTTTAAAAAATGTATTAAATGTGAAAACTGAACAAGACAATGTGAAAAATGTTAAGTGAAAATTGTAAATATCCATGTGTGAAAAATGGTCAAAAATTATTTAAAAAAATTGTACAAAATGTAAAACTAAACAAGGGCAATGTAAAAATGTAGAGTGGAAATTGTAAATATCCATGTGTGAAAAAATGAAAAAATCATGAAATGACTATCACCATTTTAAAAATTAAAAGACATTGTGATTTGGTAAGCCTTGTTTTTATTTCACAACAAATAGGGCTTTACAAAATAGAATACAAAGAAATGCCAATTCCTCAATCCTTTCAATGTTCATGTCCACTCATCATTAACTTTCCTTTTATAGCACTAATCATAATGAGGGCTGCCAACCTTTCTCCCACTGAGGTATCACAGGATGTCAAGCGTTGTTTAGATTTTTTCAACAATTCTTCATCCGCCACACGTCTTAATGCAGGATGCCTATGGCGATAAGAAAGGTACGCTTGATCCAAAGGATTGATAGGTACATCACCACGTTGCATACGTTGATTCAGCTTTGTTCCAGGACCACAAAAACGATAACCAGGAAGATGGATTTCAAAAGGTAAGTATTGAATGACTTTGTTAATGACGCCATGACCAGTACAAGTTTGACATATCCTCTTCCATAGGTGGAGAAAAGGTTTCATTTTCCTCTTCATCTGTAGACGATACTGATGTTGTTACGTTTTTCTCGCCATCACACCCATGGAATGAGGAAACAAAGTCTTTACACTGACTTTTATGACCGTGATACAGTTTGACCAACTGACAAGTAGCGCACTGTCGCATAGAGGGTATTTTTGCCATGGCCACTTGCTTATGGTGATCATAATCCGTACATGGTTGCAATTCACTTAACACAGGGTCTTGAGTCCATGATTTTGGTACATTTTGCCAGATTTCTTTCACTGCATTTGTTGCCACGTAATAAATGAACGATTTTGGAAGAGCCATTAATTCTTCATTGGTAAAACTGTCTAGTTTCTTTTTACACACAAAGAACTTTCCAATCGCTTTATCGGTAGCATCCCCTTTCTCCATGGTATCACGTTGATGTTTACACGTCGCTTGTAGAAATCTCACTGGTGTCATTCACAGGTAAACCTCGAGTTTTAATTTTATTTAACAATTCCCAACAGGCATTGGTGGTTAGCCAATGAAACAATTGCCACACCAGTGCCAAGGCTTTATGGGTAATATCGACACAGGGGCAGCGGTCCATGAGTGTTTGCAGCCAGGGACAGCCCAAGTCCATTAAATCGATACATTGACAGTAAGACGCCAAAAATGGTTGTAGCCATTGACGTTTTTCACTACCTTTCACAAATGCCACATGGGCAGAAGACAAGTGGGCTTTCATGACCATGTCCAGGTGCTTATATGAAATGGTTCCTTGCTTCCAGTCTAGTTGCATATGAGTTTCAATCCACTGGGTTTGTTTACGGTCTTTATCACACAACAAATCAAACGCATAAGGTGGTTTAAACACCAAATGGGTAGCTTGCGATATCCAAAAAGTGGAACAATCGATGATGGCCACTTCCTTAAATATAAATTTGTTATCTCCAATTTTAAACCCTTGACAGTCGACAATCAGTGTACGCAACATGTTCACTCTTGTCTGGATCAAATTCCAACTGACCACAGACTGACTATCGTTCAGTAAGGTGTACCCATGACAATTACTTACATTCCATTCTAGTAAAAAAATAAAAAATCACTGACTAGTCACTATTGAGTTTAGGGTATGACAGCGGGCATAAGAAATAATAATATAACAACAACAACCAATTTTTATTACATTATTTTATTAGCATAACAAGTTTTACATTCTTTTGTCATTCTAGGATAGGGGCGGTACCAACTCATACAACAAAAAAGTCTTTTATGTTTATAGCGTCCATAACACCGATGATATCCCAATGTCTCTAAACTGGGTGTTTTTGACTGTGAGCAGCTCACCGAAACATCGTTGACACCATAAAGTCCACACGTATCATAACTTTTTTCATCACTCAGAGGCACCAGTGAGGGGTAACTTGAATGACAGGGTATATTACCCACATCCCTTCTACACAGGTAGGGGCAGGCGGGTGACCAGCGCTGATGTTCTTTCATGGGTTCATCACTTTCTTCCCATTGGTCTATGATGATGGGACAAAACACACATTTCACTTCATCTCTTGTTTTTAAATAATAGAATCCAGCAGCCGCCAAGGCTTGAGGGTTTATAAAGGACACAGGCCACGTTGCAAAGGTCTTGTAACGTTGTTCCTCAGATTTTAAATTCATGGGTGTGACGTCTCTGCTGGTTGATTCGATTCAGTTAGAATATCCAGACTACTCCCGGAATTTTATTCTAGAGACTGATCATCTGCGATTGGAATAGGTGCCATCCTATTGCAGGAGGATGATGAGAAAAAACGTCATTACATCGCTTTCTTAAGTCGACGTTTGAGAGCGCATGAATCTCATTATTTCACCACTGAGATTGAAGCACTTGCGATTGTCTACGCGCTTGAGTACTGGCAGAAACTTTTGTTAGGCCAGAGGATTATTGTGAGGACCGATCACCATGCGCTGACCTTCATTTTACGAACAAGACTGGCAAGCGACAGGATCACACGTTGGACGCTGTTTCTCCAACAGTTTGACTTGGAAATTGTTTACCGACCAGGCAGAGTGAATGTGTTGGCCGACATTCTCAGCCGGAATCCTGAAGCCACTGTGAATGCCATTGACATCGAGGGAGAATGCGAGGAACACCTTCGCCGACTTCGTCATCTACCTGAAGGACAACGACGTGAGGAGGAACTCAGGCATATAATCCGTTTCCTGGAACGACGAATGGATCCACAGGATGCTCACTATGCGAGGACCGCCGCTGTTGCAGATGATTATTTGATCTATCATCGTGTCTTGTATAAGTTTGTGGACGAGGACCACACTCAACTGCGTGCAGTTATTCCTAGGAGATATCAAGAATCTGTCATTCTTATGGTTCATCTATCCATTGGACATGGTGGGACTGACAAGACCATTGCAACCATCAAGGAGTCTTTTACTTGGAAAAGGCTAGGAACCAACGTTAGACAGTGTTTACGTGCTTGCGACGCATGCCAGTGGAACAAGTACACGTCACACTTGTTGAAGGAACCTCCTAGACCAATACTCCCAACTCAACCTAGAGAGTTATACGCACAGGACCTTTATGGCCCAATACCAAAGGCCCGCCGTGGGAATCGCTTCATTGTTGCAACCATTGATGTGTTCACGAAATATACGATGTTTCATCCGATTCAGAAAGCCACCGCACACCAGATTATCCAGAGAATTAGACGACAAGTGATACCGGAGGCAGGAAAGCCACAAATCCTGTTGACTGATCATGGATCACAGTACACCTCCGCAGAATTTGCCAATGCTATGAACGAGTTGGAGATAGGTCATGTTTTATCGTCTATTCGCCATCCAGAGAGCAACCCAGCAGAATGCGTAATGTCTACTATCGCAAAATTCTGTCGATTATATTGTCAGGAAGAACACTTGCGATGGACCGAAGTCCTAGTTATCATGGCGAAATGTATTAACTCAACAGTCCATGAGAGCACTGGTCAAATACCCATGGTTTTGCATTTGAACCAGATGCCAATGAGAATATGGAATCGTGTGATTGTAAATCCACCTTGTTTACAACCATCACACGCCAGCAGACTTTTAGCTGCAAGGGACACCTTGGACAGGCAAGCTGCCAAACGTTTGAGAAGAACTAGACGCCAGAGATTCAGAGAACCACTAGTTGCGGGAGACCTTGTCCTTATAAGGAGACCCGGAATTTCAAGTCCTATAGACCGCATATATGGGAAATTTCTGTCTTTATATTATGGCCCCAGTCGTATCCGACAACCTCTGAACAATGGAAGTTATGTGATTGAAGACATTCGGACAGGAGAGCGCATTGGAACCTTCAACGCAGCTAATCTAAAAAAATATCACTTATGAATGAACTTTGAGTCAAATAAAATGTCGTCCCTACATTTTATTTGAAACGACGGAGAGGTAGATGAACCCGCTGAGCTAAGGTTCATGTGATATTTTTCATGCTACGCATTTATGATGGGGTGTACTACCTTTGAACACACCCAGAAAGCTACGAGAAGCTGAGAGCTTATACAATTCTCTTTGAAGTAGCGGAGAATCGCACTTTTGACTTTGGTGAAGTCTGCTAATTATTTATCTGAGGTCTTATTAATCAATTTTATCTTTCCACGAGACTCAGAATATTCCATTTCGTCATTCAGTATTATTGAAACATTTTGGAGGATGTTTTTTCACTTTAAGGTAAGGTAATATCATTGCAGATACGCAAATAGGAATGTAAGTAGTCGCTCAACGACTTAGTTTTGACGACTTGCTTCCACGAGGAACGCAGTTCCTGGCACTACGTCTGGAGAATCCGCCCTGTGTAGGCGTGTTATTATATCCGTCGCATAAGACGTGGCAAACAGTCCGCTTTTCAGCGTGGAAATCATTATCGAGTGCCATCGAGCACAATTATACTACGAATCACTGTTGTTGATGTGCAGTGATCAACACGAATTGTGTAGTGAATTATTTGGCAAGTATTGTGAAATTTACGACATTACTGTAGCACCACATTTTTACACCCACGTATTTGTGGAGGGCCGAGAGCCTGGTGCGGAAATATACAGGTAAATACGAGATTATTACTTTAAACAAATGTGATTATAAAAGTACATTATACACAAATTGCTACGGTGAATTTATCCGTAATAAAACGACGCCCATTTCACGGATGCCACGTGATAGAAAATGTAGCGTCTCTACACGTGTGGAACCGCAGAACAGTGCATGGCCATTTATCATTTACATCTGTAAAGTGTAGAGGCTGTGTTACCAGTTATATTTAAAGCCTGTGATATCTACGACGAATACTGTAATTTTCAAGTGATAATAATGAACTACTACAAGTCCTATTCTACCGCCCACGTGGTCAACTTTTTCAACACCATGCTCGAGACCGAGACCATGGGCTAATACCATTATGGTATGAGGGAGATGTCTCGGATGGGACCAGCTTGATTATGGAACTTCTAGAACATCGGACGAGAAGGAAGGAACCGAGGATGCCTTTCCTAGGCATGTCCAGTCCATTCACGAGGTCAACTACAGGGACAGATCGAACCCTGGTCTTTGGGAGAGCCAAGATGGAAGTTTTGATGAGGACGATGCCAATCCTGAAAGCCAGAGGTGCTTTTGTTCAACCCTTGTCGTTAGACAGAGAGCTAAGTGTGGGCTCCTTCCTATAGTGAGTTTTGTACACCCTTCCTTTGTTCTAGTTTCTGGTGGTATAGTTAGATTAGTGTAGTTTGTGAACCAACCGGACTTAGTGACAGCCATTTCATAGGTAGGGAATGTAATTAGTCTAATTAGATGTCATTTATTTGCAGTGATTGTGAGTCACCCTTGGGTCTGACATTTTGGTCAACCCTGGTGCAACTTGATGGACGTCGTAGAACGTCAATTTCTGTCTATTGCTAAACGTGACTGTAGTCATTTTGAGGCTAATTTGTTTAACCCTATCTGGGGTGTTTTTCAAGTCTTTGCAGACTCTAGTTATGGCAATCTGATGCCATGGTTATGTTTCTTTAACTGCACTTTTTGCAGCCAGTCTATGTTACACCTCTGACTTCGTTCGAGTAGTCGTATCATTTGGGTAATCGACTGTAATTACCAGTTTTGTAACTGCATTATATTTCATTAGAGATCAGCTCAGAAGCCATCCAGGTCAAGTGTGGACCTTATAAGTAATAGGGAGGTTTCGTTGTTGTCTAGCATCGAACCCAGTTCCCAACGTATCATTAAGCAGATCCAGCAGAGAGTGGAGTTTGCGTATTATTATTTTGTTAGTGTCATGTGTGATGACACGTGTTTATTTGATGTTTGATACAAGTCAGAACTCATGAAGAGTATTTTATCTTTGAGAGCAGAGAGCTCCAGCAATGAGTGACATTGCTACCTTTTAAACGTCTTTGATGTGAAAGACAGAGTTATATGATTGTATTCAGATTTATAGCGTGCTTTTTATGCACATATTCTTCGAGGTTTATAACCTATGGTAAAGGTATTATTATGAGGCCAGTTTTACAGTTATTATCTTGCTTAAATTGCCGGCCTAGTTAGTGTATTGTGTCTATCAGCGCAGGAATCTTGTAGCCTGCGGCGACACGAACAGGTTTTGTGTATTCTACCCAGCGCCCGTGTGAGAGCGCATGCTTTTAAGTGAGACAGACTGATGTTAACATAGGACAGAATGCTTTTAGCATTCACTTTCCCTTTCATTGCAGTTATAGCTTATGGAACCCAGTGTCCATTCTTGTATCTGATCATATGTTCTGTAGATTGTCATTTGTTAGTTAAACGCTGTTGCGTGTACCGTTGTTTTGACGAGTACAGTTATGTCAGGTTTCTATAGTACGTTGTAGGCTAGCCCCGCTAGGGAGGTTTTTCATGTATGATGGTATTGTGTGTACCATGTCCGGGACTGTTCCCGTTGACCAGATATTTAGGGAGGGTAACTGATTGTGTCCAGGCCCGTCCCAGAGTTATTGAACGCGAGCTGTGCGCCGCTGGTAACTTGTGTTATTGTGTGTCCGAGTTGTTATTGCTCGTTGATTGTATTCCGACTTTTGATTCGAGGCTTTTGGCAGAGATGATCTCAGGGAGAAGCTCCGTGCCCAGGCTTGTCAGTATTATTCGCCATAAACCAACGATAACCTAAACCGACATCTTAATAATTAAACGCATAATTTTGGTAAACAGAAGCTAACTAACGAATTCTTTCAATTTAACCTTGTTCATTTGCATTTGGAACCTGCTGACATAGCCGTGCTAATGAAGGTATTTCCTGGAGGAAATGACTTGAGGACAGCTGACACTTTTTTTGTTGCGACTGAAGCTTGCTCGAACCTTGAGTTCGTAGCTGGTGGAGCGCAGGCTATACGATGTTAGACGTAGTCTTCACTACGCAGTCGTCACCGTAATTACACACAGTAGATGACTATGGCTTACAAACAGTAAACCAAGGTGTAGGCAGGCATTTGAATAAAACTGTGGTCTCTTATTTATTTATTTATTTATTAATTTATGATGTAAAAGTGAATGAATCCTCTATGTTACCCTTTTGTGTGCTGACTAGCACTTAGTTCATAAGAATGACTTAGATGTTTTTTATGGCTGGTCACTTAGCTTTGAATGTAATTGTTTGATATTACGGACGTCACCGCCGTAAATTTTGTTATTAATTGATAGGACTTAGCTAGATGAATTAACGTTAAATGTAAATGTGGAGATGGTATCATCCTAACTTAGGTTTGTTTTGCTACCCTGTTAAATGTAAATTCCGATATTAGCTTGATCTTGTAACTTGACCTAGGGATTTGCGTCGTACCATTTTCCTAGTGTTGCTGTTGTTGCTTTATTATTGTGAGACAGATCTTTCGCGAGGGTTTACTGTAACTTCTGAGGTAGGGACCTGTTCTTTATTTTTGATTATTTATTAGCTTGCGGGTAAAGCCTCCGTGGCTTAGGCGGCAGCACGCCGGCCTCTCACCGCTGGATCCGTGGTTCACATCCCGGTCACTCCATGTGAGATCTGTGCTGGACAAAACGGAGGCAGACAGGTTTTTCTCCGGGTACTCCGGTTTTCCCTGTCCAAATTTCATTCCAGCAACACTCTCCACTATCATTTCATTTCATCTGTCAATCATTAATCATTGCCCCAGAGGAGTGCGTCAGGCCTCGGCAGCCGGCACAGTTCATATCCTCGCCGCTAGATGTGGGCTTCATTCATTCCATTCCTGACCCGGTCGGAGACTGGAAGCAGGCTGTGGATTTTCATTCATTCATTAGCTTGCGGATTAGCCGATAGAAACCCTCCGAACTAGGCTAGGGGTTTGTAAAATTTACAATAAATTTTCACGGTGTTTTACATAAGTCTGGATGTTTCTTTTCTCAGTCTAGCTTTTAAGGTGAACCTTTCCTTCGTCACCATGTACCACGATCCCCGTGGACTAGAGATTCTCGTGCCGCTTTGGTCTATTTGGAAGTTCACCTGATCCTCCCGGCAGTTAGGTCCGGCGGATGAGATGTTAGGGAAGTCATTGCGGTTGTTGGCTATCCTGGCAGCTCCTCTGACGGGCTCATTACCATCTTGAGTATGTCCAGTTTTTTGCTATTGTCAAGGGTTACATGGGGCACTTCCCATAGCATGCGTTGTAGTTGAATTTTTGAATCTATGGGGGCATTGTCAGCTGCCTTGAGTGCATTATTATCACTCCTGTCTCTCACCAAATAAAGCACTTGCCTTGCATTCACCACAATGCGCTGGTGATCTTCAGCAAAGCCTAAAATCAGTTTAAGAGGTAAATATCCAGTAAAGGTGCCATCAGTGAGTACCATCCAGTCATTGGTCGAGTCAGGACACCAACCCGCCATGCAAAGTGTTTTACCTTCTTCCTCACTATAAGAGGGGTATAGTTTCATGACACTGGAAATACCCACATTTCGAGTGCTATTCACCACGATATCGTTAATGACATACCGCACCTCAGAAAACAGAAAGGCAAAAACGTGATTGGCCAACTTGGATGTGGTAGGTGTAGAGCCATCGGCTTTGGTGAGCCGACCTTCAATCTGACATTTTTCATGCGGTAGGGTGTAAATATCTTGGTTGTTGATAACAAATTGAATTTCATCATTGTTATTGAGTCCAGGGGTTTGAATTTGATAGGAATGGAGGTCAATTCTTACCACCCCTGGTTGCTCCTCGATGTGGTTCGCTACCTCTAGGATAGAATTCATCATGGGGGTTGACGTGGTAACTCAAATGCTGTACAATCTGCTTGTCCTTAGATGATAACGTGTATTCACGTGGCAAACAACTAACACCATTTCTAGACGGTGTTGTTGCTTTATATACGAACTTCATAGTGGCTTTAGCACCAACTTGTAAGTCACTGGTGTGGTAGAATCTAGTTGAATGAGTTGTTGCTCTCTATTGATCAGTCTTAATGTTATATTACTAATACCATCGACAGCTACAGAATGAAAAAGCGCCACTGGAGGGTTTTCATGAATAATATAGCCATTAGGCGATGTTACAATAAAGTCATAAAGCGAATGCGATGGCTCTTGATTGGTGTACACTTGGCTAATAATATTACACGTCACCGAAACATGATGGTCCTCAATGAATTTCACTTCATGGTCTGATTCATGTTTTTTGTTGAGCTCCAACACGCGTGGTTTAAATCCTAGTAATGGACCAATGGAATCGGGGTGTGTTTTAAAGTCAATTTTGAATGTAGAGAAAATACTACAGCGATGAGTGTTGGTATTTCCTACAAGTTCAAACTTGTGCGTTCCATCGAGAAATGACTTTAAACCATATTCATTGATCAATACCACATAACTGTGTTCATAAATGTCATCTATCGTGTATCCACCAGAGTTCAGGGTGAGCACAGAATCATCATAGTAAAACTTGTTGTTCACATTTTCACGTATGTTGTATATTCGATTGTACGTTTCAAGTGAAACAAGTCCTAAACCATAAGGTCTTTCACTCAATTCGATAGGCGGGTAAAAGTCTAGGCTGACTTCAGGTCCACGTCCATGCAGTGTAAACGTCTTACTTTCTGCCGGCATACTGTTGACGATTTTGCTTATGCTGCGTCTTATATAGAAAAATTAAACAAAAACGTCCACACTGTTGGCTGTTAAATGTTTGCTCACGTTTCACATTATAATATATCTTGATCCTGTTTCCAAAATAGGTCACTAGTTCCATGGGCGGGGGCAAATTCCCAAAACTGTCCAAGTACCATACGTTGGATCCCTCTTTGACATAAGCTACATAATGTGTTCCTGGTCGTCGGTGATAATCCAAATTGACAACAGCACATTCCTGTTTCCAGGGTCGTGGGGGTAATTGGTTTCGCATAAACACACCTCGAAAATGAGAAAGCTATAGTTGTTTAGCATAGCTTTCCACTTGTTGATGCGTCAGGGCATGTTTTGCTATGGCTGAGGTTAAAGATGTTTTTTTAATTTAGAAATGGAGAAATCCCAAATCCTTGTTGATAAAAGGCTGGCTTTAAATTGGCATTTCTAGCCCCCATAGCAATCGCTTCCATGGTTTCATTGTGTCGCTGACTTTCTTTTAGTTGTAGCTTGCCATGCTGTGAAGCTTTAATGGTTTTTGCCACCGCACTGGCACCACCCAAAAGTGAACCCAGAGCAGCCAGGCCAGCGAATAATGCAGGTAAAAATCCCGCTCGTTTGGGGACGGGAATCACTCGCCCTTGTTTTGAACCCTGTCGCTGACGTTTTGGAATAACATGTCTCTGTGCCGCTCGAAGAGCATTCCTTATGGTCAATACATTATTTTTTCTTTTTTTTCTTTCGCGAGGGCTTGTCCACTAAGCCTTCAGCCCATGCTTTGCCAATGAGAGGGTCTAATTTTTAGTATTTTTATTCTTTCTTACCACATATCTTTGTTTCACCATGATGATGACCAACAACCTCTCACAAGAAAGTTTAAGTCACAACTAACGTCAGCTTGTTATTTCATGGCTGTATATTCCAATTCCACATAAAGCGGGAAATCGTTTATGGTTTTTCCAGCTTGCTTTTCATTCCATGTCAACATGAGGTGAAAGGATAATTCGTCACCTGCATTGACCATTTCATGGTTATGGACCAACATCCTATGACCGTCTATCTCTACATGTAAATGGTTTTCATCAGGCATCGCGTATTTCATGTGAATGGTTCCATCATAGTGTAATCGATAGTGGTTTAAGCCCGAATCAAGCACATAGGTCAGGTGCTGGTCATGGAATAGCGGTAAATTGTTCCTGTCATTCACAGGTTTTGCATTTGTCAGATACACTAAAAATATAGATGGAATAAATTTATAAAGGCTTTTCATTTGGTAGGAGAGGTAGCGTTTGGTGCAGACATCATCATCTTCTTGTAGGTCTTCCACGTGAATAATGCGGTGATGATTAGCTGTATAGCCATCCACAGTAAGCTGAGGCACTTTGTTATATAACTCATGCACCTTGTTATCCACATACTTTTTTGTAGTAACGTCTGTAGACACTTGAGGATGTTTCACATGGGTTAACCGCTTTCCCTTAAAGTCATAATCCCCCTGTTTTGTGCGTGGCACTACAGACCTATCCACATAGTGTTTATTAGCATGATCTGTGTCTTGTTTAGGATCATGTATGGGAACAGACCTAGCTTTGGCCATCAATGCACGTCCAAAGACATCCATCGTCAACCTGTAGTACGAGTCTACTGTTTCTATGACAAGGTTCGGTTCCATGTATATAGACAGCTTGCTAGCCTCTGCAAGCCTTAGTTGAAATGAAGATTATTAAGCAGCAAGAGTCATTCCCCGTGGGGGACATGGTTTCCCATCTCTGTCCCACGTCTCATGAACAACGCCATGGTTCACTGTTTCCATCTTCCATTCGCTGCATCATTGTGGGGCCTTCGGGATGTGGAAAGATTAATCTTTTGCTGACGCTTATTTCAGCGCCCAATGGTCTGCGTTTTCAAAATATTTATATTTTTGCAAAATCTCTCTACCAGCCCCTCTACGTGTTTCTGGATCAAGTCATGTCTGGATTACAAAATGAGAATATGGGTTATTTCACATTTTCCATGCAAGAGAATGTTATTTCACCGGATGAGGTAAAGCCTGATTCACTCATGATTTTCGATGATGTATCCACTGAACGACAAGGCATCATTCAAAGCTATTTCAGCATGGGTCGACACAAACACATTGATTGCTTCTATCTTGGACAAACGTATTCTAAAATGTCCAAACAGTTGATTCGTGACAATGCCAATGTCATTGTTTTATTTCGCCAGGACGAGAGGAACAGTCGTCACATTTATAATGAACATGTGAATACGGATATGACCTTTCAAATGTTTACAGAATTGTGTGGTAAGTGCTGGAACACTCAACGTCATGCCTGTTTAGTGATTGACAAACAAAGTGAACTCAACCAAGGGCGGTATCGCTTAGGGTTTGATCATTTTATTGCTATTTAAGGCACTGTGTCATTCCCTCTCAAGTCATTTGTCAAGAAACCATGGCGTTAGCAGAGAGTCAATTGAAAAAGCATATTATTAGAGCAAAAAATACAATTCGCCGAAAGTTCCGTCAATTGAAACGATCACGTGCGGATCATGCTTTGTTTATTCAACATCATTTAGCACCTCCGCTAAAAGCCATGTTGAAACCCTCTTTCAAGCCATCTGAAACGCTACCTACCGTTTCACAAGCCACTCAGACACACCACGAGGACCCTGAGGAAGAGGAAGTGGAACAGGAACAGGAAGATTTAACTAGTGTTAACGAAGTTGAGGATGACGAGGAACAAGTGTTTACGCCTCAAAAAAAGGCCTCACCCCTTGCAGGGTTTTTAAGAAAAAAGAAATCCTTGGTCATGGTCGAAACACCTTGCCCTTCCAGATCGTCTCCGTTTTCACAACTCTTGGCCACCCCTCAACATAAAGCTCAACTGAAAAACATTTTAATAAAATATTATGGATCAACACTGGAACCCTATTTCACCAATCTATTTATTGGAAACACAGATACCACGTATGGTGTTCGCTATGAGGATGATAGTTTTAAAATTGGTGATTCATCGATTAAATTTGGTCGTACTAAAGCTGTCATTAAAATGATCAACTATAAATTAACACCAGAACTGTTAAAGCTGCTATTCTCTCGGACTCCCTCTTCCCAAGATTATACGCCAGAGGACCTTGGTAAATATAAATCCATTTTATTGGACACCCATGCCCACAAAAGACAGTATGATCCCACTCAACAAGTGAATGCCAATATATCTCAAAAATATAAAACCATCATTGCAAAAATGTTCCCCACTAGTCAAAGTGGTCGTCGTTAAGTGTCCGCTTCGGGGGTGACATTTAAACCATTAAAACCCCTTGTGGATGTTACCTACTGGCACAATCCCAATAAACTCGTCCAGCGACTACAGCTGTTGCACGCTTCACGTCAAGCCGGCCATACCGGTCACGATTGGGAAATTCAAGAAATTGAAGAAGAACTTCGAAATGCCAAAATTATTGTTTAAGCCCTCACCCATTTAAATGGGTATTGCTCACGAGTTGCATCGCCCAGCTAGGCGTCACTATCCACGACTTAAGGTGATTTCACGAGGTGTGGATGAACTTTGGCAAGCAGACTTGGTTTAAATGATCCCCTATGCTAGCGTTAACGACGGTGTATGCCATATGTTGACCGTCATTGATGTGTATTCCAAAATGGCGTTTGTTGAACCTGTGCGTCGCAAGTCTGGTCCACTAGTCACCAAGGCCTTTCAACATATTATTCAACAATCCAAACGTCAACCTCAGTTACTAGAAACCGACCAGGGGAAATAATTTTTCAACAAGGATTTCTCCAGTTTTCTCAAATCTAAGGATATTCACCATTTCACCACGTACAGCAATCTCAAAGCCAGCGTGGTCGAGTGGTTTAACCGAACATTAAAAACCCATATGTGGAAAGCGTTTACCGTTCAAGGCTCATATCGCTGGCTGGACTTGTTACCCGAGCTAGTGCCACGTTACAATGACACCAAACACAGAACCATTGGGATCAAACCAAGACTTGTGACCAAAAATATTCCTCGACTGGATAAACTGTTTAACCCCATAAAAACAGCGGACCCTAAACGGCATCGCCTTAACATTGGGGACCATGTTCGTGTGAGCAAATTTAAGTCCGTCTTCGACAAGGGTTACACACCAAATTGGGGGACTGAACTATTTCGAATTCGTCAAGTCAACCTAAACAGCCCAGTCACCTATTTACTCGAGGACCTCAACCATCAACCCATAAATGGCAGGTTTTATCTCCAAGAACTCCAAAAGACAGCGTTTCCAAAACATTACCTTGTGGAAAAAGTGTTGAAACAAAAAGGAAATAAACTATATGTAAAATGGTTGGGATTTAGCTCAGCCTTTAATTCTTGGATCAATAAATTACATGTTGTGTGAACCTGTGTGCCTTGTATTTATTTATTCACTCATGTTGTACTTAACTTATAGCCCTGTGTGTGTGTGTGTGTGTGTGTGCAGTCCTCAGCTCTTCATGTATTATGAAAAATACATATTTCTTTCTCTCTTCACCTATGTTGTCTCTTAGACCGACACTCCCCCTCTCCTTCCCTTCACCTCCCACCACTGTTAAAACAGGATGTGACTTGTTAGCTCTTATCGTGCACGTGCGCAGCTAACGTTCAAGGTGAACACCTGTGGTAGGTCATATTACACATGAACTTGCATTTTCTCACGTATGAACCAAAACAGGATGTGACTTGTTTCACAAGGAGGACGGTAATAATGTCATCTCACACGTGTTCACATGTATTTCATCACTTTCCTTTCATATCGTTATCACATTGTAGTAGTGAGGGCTGGTGAACAACGTCAGTTCAACACACTGCTTTACACACAAATGTAGTTAGGCCCTTTGACATAATTTGAATAAATGCATGGGCCAGTCCATATGGATCAGGCCAAAGGGACCGGTCCAAAGGGACCCGTCCACAGGGACCCGTCAACAAGGACTCGTCCACAAGGACCTGTCAACAAGGACTCGTCAACAATGACCCGTCAACAGGGACCCGTCAACAAGGACCCGTCCACAGGGACCCATCCACAGGGACCCATCCACAGGGACTTGTCAACAAGGACTCGTCCACAATGACCCGTCAACAAGGACTCGTCCAAAGGGGGGCTACTCAACAGAGGCTAGTCCAAAGGGACAAATCAATAGGGATCAATCAAAAGGGGTTATCGCCTCAAGGCCTGACGTGCCCCTCTTTGATTATTGGATTGCCAATCGACAAGCGCCGCTTGGAATACTTTTTGATCACCCGTCGTGGGTTGGGTTAGGTTAGGTTACACTACAGCCGTCATGTTTAAAAAAGCTCGCCCTCTTACAAAAACTATGAGTGGGCATGCGTAAAAACAAAAAACAAGCATGTTAATTCATATTGGCTTTCCACCGTACACATGTCTCCTGTGTGGAACAACGTTTAATTTCATATTGGCATTCAAACTCCCACATGTTGAACTTGAAAAGCGAGATTTTCTAAAAAATTACAATTTCACCCCCTAGTAGGGGTAGGTTTTATTTTGGGGTGGGAATACGTTGTCCATTGGAAAGGGGGTGTCAGCCCGAGTTCAACGACACCTCATTCGTCAAAATCCGACCATGCGTTAGGGAGATATCGCGCCGCCGCCATCTTGGCGGTGGAGCGGTGGCGATAGTGCTGGAACCCGTAAAAAAACACTACTAATGGCCTTTGACAATATGAATTAAGCGCAAGTTGGTAACATGGTTATAGCTCCTAAGGAAGCATTTCATTATAGTGAAATTTTATTAATTTTATAAATTTGTTTCGATTTTATTCAGTGATAGTGCGGATATGCTGTATTTTATAATGCAACCGTATCATTCGTGTAAATAGTCCACGGAGTAAATTAAATAGTCGAACCTCACTTATACGTTAGTCAATAGAAACTATAGTAAAGACGTGTACTGTAAGTGAGGAAACCGTAGAAGTGAACATTTTAAAATTATACCTTTTAATCACATTACAAAAGCCTCCGTGGCTTAGGCGGCAGCACGCCGGCCTCTCACCGCTGGGTCCGTGGTTCAAATCCCGGTCACTCCATGTGAGATCTGTGCTGGACAAAACAGAGGCCGACGGGTTTTTCTCCGGGTACTCCGGTTTTCCCTGTCAAAATTTCATTCCAGCAACACTCTCCACTATCATTTCGTTTCATCTGTCATTCATTTGATCATTGCCCCAGAGGAGTGCGTCAGGCCTCGGCAGCCGACACAGTTCATATCCTCGCCGCTAGATGGGGGGCTTCATTCATTCCATTCCTGACCCGGTCGGAGACTGGAAGCAGGCTGTGGATTTTCATTTTTCAATCACATGACAATATTATTTGAAGATAGAGCAGCCTATACCAAATTTCTCAATCTTGATGCGTTTTGCATTACTTCATGTAATTTTCAGCCACTGTTTCTAAATTTAAATACGAAATCCCGAGGGGCTGAACTATGTGGAATTTACCATCGTTATGGCAGTCACAATCCATATGTAGTATTTTCATTGTCTTGCCAGTTGCTAAGAGTGCTGCTACTGTATTTTCACAGTTAGACAAATGTTAGTCAAAACATTGCTTTTTAGCAACAAATGTTCAAATATGACACCTGACAATCATTAAACTAGAGCAAGATGTTTCGTAAAGAACAACTCACCTACTGTTAATTTGAAATTCAAAGCTCCATTAGTATTTCTTGCCAATGCTCTCTTGCATCATGAACTGTTAGTATGCTGAGAAATGTTATACATACCTGAATTACATACTAGCAAAGAAGAAACGAGAGAAGCAAACCTATTCAATGATACCCAATGTTATCCTATTCTATACTTAAAATTTACGGTACAGTGTGGGCTTTAGCCATCTGAAATTTCTTCATGTGATTTTTGAGGCTTTGACGAATGTGCTCTACTCTAGATCAGAATTCCGTGAGCAACATTAATAAAATCACCCCATTTGTGTACTATCTTTACAATATCCAAGGGTCACACAAATCACTAATTTAGATATACCGGTATAATCAATGTTGAACATTTATAGTGAAGCGACTGAAATAAAATTACACCTTTAGAGCAGTAAGTCTCTTATAAATACCACTTTCTTGTTAATTTATCCGTTATCACCCAATGTCTTGTTAATTTTGATAATTTATATTTTCAATATGGCGGTTGTAAGTAATGATCCGTCAGAAATCTTCTTGCAAGCGAGGTCTCTTACATAAGCTAAACATTTTCTTGTACTATGCATCATGCCAGTTCCTCAGTTACATCCTAATTGATCAATTTTTGAAGTTTTAAACCAGAGGTGGGCACAATTCGGCTCATTGAGCAGCGCTCCCGCTCCGGCAGGAGAAAGAGGCGAGTACGCGCTCTCACCGAAGTTAACCTTGTAGCTGCTTGCACAGCTTCCAGTTACAAGCGGCGTAACACAACAGCTTTATACTTGTGCCCTGTTTGTTGTGCATTAGATGATTAGATTAAGGTGCTACGTACATATGCTTAATTATATTCATTTTATTAGGTTCTGTGTTGGAAACATAAATAATTATTTTGACAGCTGATGAGTACACACTCCTTTGCCCACTACCGATAGTCCTGAAACTACAATAAGCCGACCTAACAACTAGTTTAGAACACAAGGAACGAAAACTTGCTGTAGGAGTACAGAAAAAAATACATGAATAAATATAATTCGCCATAAACAAAATATAGGCCTATGTGTTCTTACATATCTGAACTGTCATTCTGCAGATGATGAGGGGGTGTACGTATCCGTTCGCTGAAGCAGACGGGTTACAGTTGGAGCCATCGATATTGCACTTGCAATTCGAAGAACGGCAGTGAGATGTGCGTCAGCTAGAGTGGCTCTTCGTGGAGATTTATTTATCTTCATTAGAGAACAGATATGTTGAACCAAACATTGATATAAGTTTGGCAGTCATTTTGTGCATGTTTGGGAAATCTGTTTGCGAAAACTGTTCATAAAAATATGCTAAGCTTGTTCGTGATTCATATTTAGCGTACAGCCGTACACATAATATAGGCCTACTCAGCCTGGTAAAATGCTGTACCTATGCCTGCACCTTGACTGCACATATTGCCATCTAGACGTTCCAGCACAAACTATTAGCGAGCAGTCAGCTGGTCCCGGCTCCTTGGCTCTGCTCGCGCTCATGCAGTTGGCTCCAGGAGCTGCGCTCTCTCATTGCCCACCTATGTTTTAAACATGCACAAGACCACCATCTTGAATTCATAAAGTCGATTGACGTGTGTTAAAAGCAGAGCAAAACTCCTGCACAATCAACAACACCAAGTGTGGAAATTGGAAGTTTATTACACGGTGAATTATCTATTTTGAGAGTTCATATGTTCCTGAGGACAGCTTTGCGTAATATTTATTAGTCTGACAGTTCTGTAAAATGTAAAAGACTCCCCTTGCATAAACATTTGAACATTTACGTCACTCAATTAAAATCTGCTATATACTGTATAGTATGCATGGCCACTCCCTTGTATGTGCTAGGTCAACGGACTCATGCCTTCTGCCCAATTTTTAAAGGTGGAAGTTTATTAGAGAGTGAATTAGACATGCTAATATATTACACAATGTTACACTTGTGTAAGTGGCGTCTCCTATACAAAACATCTGTTTCAAAAACTTCGTGGTCATTGCTCAGTTGCATCCTTCTACTGTATAGGAATTTAAAAGTTTTTAAAATTGCATAGCCGCCATATTGAATGTATTTAGTCGATGGATTTGTGTTTTCAGCAGAATTAAATTCTTGCACTGCACAACCCTTTCGCGAGGTTTCAGAATTGCAAGTTTATTGAATTTAGTCTGTAGTCACATCGAGGAAAAAATAATAGTGTTCAGTATGGCTTCCAGGATATGCTTGCAGTGCATTAGTACCATACGGGATGCAAGCAGAGAAATATCGGCCTTCCTGATAACACACAATAGTTGGGCTGCATAAAACGATATTATTTGGGGCAGCTGATTCACCTGGTATACCAATTTTTGAAGAATTGTATGCTGACGTTCAAAAGGTATAAGGGGAGGCATCCAGAAACACAGATTGACAGACATCCCTTGATTTTCAATATAATCCTACTTTTACATCCTTCCTTTTTAATGTTATAGGTATGCTAAAACTGGTTTTGTTCGTTTGGCTGATTGCTATGTGTTTTACTTCATCTCCTTCATTATTAAATTTTGATTTGACATGTCTTTTTAACTTCTTTCTTAGTGATTTTCAAATAAGCTACGAGAGAATTATTTATAACAGCATTGCAGCTGAGGCTCATTGTGAAGATGGAAGTGCAAATTCACATAAGAAATAAAGAGGTGCTCTGTAATGGAGATAGAGCAGTGCGTATTCAAACAGCATTTTGATTCGTTCTTGAGGTACACACTAGCAGTATATTAGGTACTGTATGGGAGTACTGTTCAAAACCAACAACATTAAACCCGTGAATACCATTTTACAAATAATACAACTGCCTAGTACAAGCAGGATTATTAAAGTGCCAACGACTATTGCTGAGGAACTTAGAATCTTAGGAATTACACGACAGCACGCTATTCCTCGAATTATGAATGACTATCATTCGACGGTGGAGGGATCTTAGCTCAAGCCATTCACAATAGGTCTATAACTGAACGTAATTTTAAATCCAGTTTGGAGTTCCACAGGACTCCCTTTAAATAGTTTGCAACCCTCCTTCGTATTATGATCACTCAACAAGTAGCGACTATAGGAGGGAGGGAGTATGCCACGGGATATGGTCAGACTTTCATTAGAGGTGTGCTTCAATTTTTGATATTTCATTTTAAGATGTAAAGGTCTTGTGGTCATTAACCTCATGACTGACTAAGAAATAAGGAATCATTCAGACCTCGTACAAATGGGAAGGACTACGAACGTAAGGAAATGATGATTGATTTAGCCTTCGTATTTCATAGCGTCCAGGTCAATTGTTATCATGGATTGTTCTACAGAGATAGAACAGGGCTGATATACAAAGTGGAGCCTAGTGTAAGCACGTAAAAATAAATACAGACCAAATTTGTGGATCCTGGTCATCGCATATGACTTAATTTACGGATGTTGTCAAGTAATAAGCTCGGAATAACTCTCGAGAAAGATCCGTTATATTCAAACGCTATCTGGTGTATTATGTACTTTTCTGCCGTGGTGCTCAAGCAAACAATTCTGATATGAACGTTTTAAAATATCCTCCGTCCACATGTACGAAGTGGAAGACAAGTAGCCCAAAACGCAGCTCTGGCAAAATCCCCTGTACTTATTGTGTGAAGTAATTGGGACTCGAGCAGATATACTATAGTCTACGCCCAGATCAGAATCCGTCAGTCAAAAACTACTGACCCTTTGGGAGGAACATTTCTTGCACCAGGGGCCAATCCAAGCGCAGTTATTACACAAGACCGCGCTCGCTCTTATCAGGCTGGGTTACAGTGAGCGCACTCGGCTTGTGGAGGATTCTGAGCCACCTCGTACGTATAGATGACCTGAAATTAGAAGTTAAATCAGGAGACCTACGCCAGAAGTTACTCAGTATCACTACTCGGTTTAGCCACATGAGCATATTGAGTTGTATCTAGAGCCAGAATGAAGAAACAATAACATTATAGCAGGGGACAAGAGCAGTGACTTACTTCCAACGTGTGAACCACTGTTGGTAGTTCCTTGAAGCTGCCCTAGTAATTGGAGGTGCGTTATATGGCTCAATAAGGTAGCGAGGCCTTGGCGTGTGATAGGATCTAAACTACGTAATGACCGTCACGCGTCACAGTACTGCTCTTGTGCGCGAAGACCACCAGTATGAAATAACGATTTTTGGATCACGAGGGTCACATATTAGATATGATCAAAAACCGAAGTCTAATCATGATTATAGACTAAAATTGAAATTGGGTTGGTAACTAATTTGCGTTATCACACATATACGTCATAATTGTCTCTGTCATTGAGTTATTCTATGATTGGCTACGATGTTAGTGACAAAACCTCCAAACGTTGAACATCTGCAAACAAGACTACAATAACAAAAGCAACAATGTATTGTAATCGGAGTAGTCGATGAGGGAGATAAACTAAATAATGTCTGTCTGTACATTTAGAATGTTCGGCCTACCAGAAGAAGTGTGTAATGAAACAAGTAGTTCCGTGAAGAACTATACAGCCTACTTTTCATGACAATGATTATTCTACAGTATATGAATCTATCTAGAATAATGATGAAATTAAGTTGGTAATATCGAAATATCTAATTATTTCAAAATATACCTGGTATAATGTAGCCTAATAGAGCACTACAGTTGGCAGCCCTGGTGACTGAATATATTCTTAGTTCCATCTCTTAAGGTACAGAATACAAAATTTGATAGAAGTCCATTGGACGTTACATGCAGTTAGACACTGGATCTATCAGCACGCGTAAAAGTATGTTGGCAACAATGTCATGTGTGTGCTTGTCAGAAATAATCTGAAATATTATGATATCTTGTTGTGCCAATTTCGGATGAAATCCAATTGTTAGTATAGAAGTTACATGTATTTAAAAATTGGTCTTATCAGCAGGCATAGAATCATGTTGGCAGCACTGACTTATATTAATTACTCCAAATTAATCTAGAATGTCAGGTGCTATACGTGTGCAAAGTATAGAGCTGTTGGCTTGCATACTTTCTGATATATTGATATTAAGGTAAACATAATATAGACAGCATTTATTAACAGTTGGTAGCCCTGATTGCTCTTAACAATACTTATAGTCATATCTGTTATGTTACACATTGCACATACGAAATTTGGTTGAAATCCAACTGATAGTATAGAACTTACATGTATTTAAAAATTGGTACTATCAGTAAGCTTATAATCATGTTGGTAGAACTGAAGTATATAAGTTACTCCAAATTAATCTAAAATGTCAGATTATACGTGTGCATAGTTTAAATCTGTCGGCTTGCATACTTTCCGATATATTGGTATTTGGATTTAAAAAAATAGAGAGAGCAATTATTAACAGTTGGCAGCCCTGGTGGCTCTTAAGAATACACTCAGTCCTATCTGTTTATGTACACATTTGCATACAAAATTTGGTTGAAATCCAATTGATAGTGTAGAAGTTATATGCATTTAAACATTGGACCTATCAGAAGGCTTAACATTATTTTGGCAACACTGTCATGTATGGCCTCCTGGAAATTAAACTGAAATAGTACTATCTACTTGTGTGCCAATTTTGGAATAGCTCCCAAGCATACCTTGCAAGATATCCAACATGGAGCTCAAATTTCTAGTGCGTTTTTCAGCAATTGGTAGCACTGACATCATTTTCAAATATGGACGTGAGATATTCCGGTGCACATCTTAACACATACTAAATTAGGTTTTGATTGCTGCAGCCGTTTAGGAGTTGATAGGGGGAGGGGGGGGGGACACACACACAGCCAGACAGACAGACAGACAGACAGACACACATTTTCCCGGATCGATCTCATAAGTCTACTTTTTCCTCATTTTTGCAAAATGTGAAAAGTAGGCTAAAAATACGGTATATTGTTATCGGTATATTTAACATGGATTCGCATCGACACTACTGAAGTTAAAGCATACTAGGAAGAAAACTAGACAACAAATTAGGCTAAGCGAAAAACACTAAGGATTGAGTAAGATTTTTGATACGATTATTATTCAGAAAATTTGTAGAACATGTAGAGAATACACACATCACACAAAGAGAACTCACACGTCACACAAAGTGAACGCACAGCTGAGTACACGGGGCTGGTGACCAAGGTATCCCAATACCATAAAGCTAATTAACAACAACATACTATCAAATTCAATGTTTGAAGTAGAAATATTATGCACCATATCAAAGATAAAATATTTATATCACTCAACAAATCAGTCAATAAACATAGTTTTCTCCTCTCCTCAAACTTTCATACCAAATAAATGTTTTAAAAGACACCATGCTCTTATTTAATTCAAGCTCTAACATATATGTCACTTTAACAATCTTGACATCCTTTTTACCTTTGAATAAATAATCCGATGATTGAGAATTAATGAATCACTATCTTAGATCAAATACATGACTACCTACATGCCGAAATTATATCTTCAGTCTACACATGGTTGGCTTGAAGTTCAAAACTGAATTCATCCGTCATCTTCGCCTCCATGTTGTATCAAGGTTTCGATGTACGGCAGCCTCGTGTTACCTCTATTTTCCACTGCAACTTTTTTCCCATCAAACATTTACCTCTGAAATCTAACTTGCCTCCACTGAAATGTAAAATCTCCTGCATATTTCCTAGCTCCTGAAATTAGCTTCATTCCTGCTGGTAGTTTCTTCTAATGGTCTCATCTCATCAGAAAATCATTTTGACTAATGATTTAACCCATCAGTTCAGTATTAAAATGTTCCATCATGATGTGTTCGGTGCAACTTACTTGTTGCAGTCTAAACTGTTCTAATGTCATTAGCCAAATCGCTGCTATGCTCAATAATTCTTTCGTGGCGTGAGAATAATATTCACCACTTTAAATTCGAGTATGTAACACTGCTTACTGAACTTCGGCGTATAATGTGATAATATATTCAGTAATCCTCTTATATTGTCTGAGTGTTAAAACATTACAACTATTGTACTCTGTAATACGTTTGCTTAAAAATCACGTGGTCTTTCACCAATATTTTCATTTTAGTGTGTTACTATTCCCAATAATTTAGTGCCATGTGTAGAGCATTCTACTTCGAAACCAACGTTATACAGCACGTTAGAAATGAGTCTCCGCAGCAAGCAGTCCGGCTGCTGCCTATCCAAGTACACAGTTTGGGTAGCGGCAATGTCTGCCCAGGCTCAGATGCAAGCGGAGTTGACAGCTCGAGGGATCAAAAACTCTACGAAGTTCACTCAGTGGTCATCCAACTAGAAAGATGGAGCGTTGCCAACATACGCTATATCACCCACCACCAGCGAAGGTCACTGCGGAGGCTCATTTCTAACGCACTGTTCATTCACATTCGTTTAACCTTCATAACATCCCCAATCAATTCACTCTCTAACATGGGTTAATATGTACATAGAACCTTATGGTATCGTCTTGAATAATCACACTAAAATGTACGCATAATACATCCAAAAAATCATAACAATGGAAGTGATAAAAGCACTAGTAATCATACTGACAAAAAACGACTGCTGTTTTCTGTCGTCCACTTACAGTTACCATATCCATATAGATTTATATAGAACATGATGTAGTCTTTATCGGCAAATGGCTATTTCCTAGCATTGAAACTATTCAATGTTCTATAAAATCGCCTAAGTTGCAATCTCTTTAAACTCATAAAGTGTCTTGTGACATTTATGTTGTTATATAGCCCTTCTTTGTAATAAGTTATAATCTCGTAGTACTCCACGTCTTAAGCCATATTAGATCTAGAATCTTCTTATCAGGGTCTTCAATGTTTTCACAGCTTTGCGCTCTCGTAATTCTGTTGTTTCCTCGTTCAGGCTGTGCTCTGCATCATCACGCTTCTCACTGGACACGTATTACTTGCCGAAATCATAACAAAGATGCCAATGCTCAAAGGGGCACGGTTCACCGGCAGTCTCGGGCTCAGTACTTGTAATATTTCCTGTAAAACTCAATAAAACAGACCCCGACACGCTGTCCCATGAGTGGCTGATTGACAGGTGTCAACCACAGCCCTCATTCTAAACCACACCTTCACAGGAGGTGCACGGTTCCAAAATGTGCCTTATCCAATTTTTAGGAAAATTGAGTTTTTCGCTCATCTTCATAGCTCATCTGATTTAGCATCTTTATTAACAATGAAATAGTTCCTAAACCCGCTTTATCCAATGCAAATGTAGCACGAATTCAGGTGTCATTTCCAAAACTCGCCATATCCTAAGATGATGTTTCCAAAATCCGCCTTACCCATATATGTGGCACCGAAAGTGGAACGTATCTCGAAGAATACTCTATGGAAAAAGCGTCAGCACGATATTTATGAAGTTCTATGTCCAATGTGTAAGTGTGTATTCTTTGAAACTGGTGGCAATACTGTTCCCAATTATTTCGCGCCAGTTATTTTACACGCACGTTCTCTAAGACATAACAGCGGTGCCTCGAGTTTCAGTAAAACAGTACTCATCTTTGTGGAGTAATGGAAAACGGAATCGAGCTGGGGTATAAACGTGGTAGGTGAGCCGAATTGTAAATGTGATATTGGTGTCTTCCGAACTCTCTTGATGAACAATCAGAAAACTGAGAACATTACCTTACGTACTCTTCCTAAAGGTGTCCCACTAAAACCAGAAAAACTAAAGGATATTGATAAACTGCTCTCCAAACGGTTTGGCAAAGCGTGGCAAAGTAATGAGAACCTCGTCTTGTATACCAGTCTCATGAGAATGGTTCATACAGAGAATGAAGACTGCAATGAACAATAGGACGTAGAGGAAATTGAATACGGTAATGAAGAAGACACTGATTTCAGAGTGTGAAGGAGAAACCATCGCATTACTTATTTTCTGGATAAACATTTCTTCAATTTTAACATATTTTATGACTTAAAAGAACATAAACAATAAAAGAATTTCGATTATAATATCACTTCATGACGAAACTTATCATTACAAAGTTTTGGTTACGTTTCCAAAATCCGCCCTTATCCACATTGACAGTTCCAGAACTCTCCTTATCCAATGTTGAGTTCCAAAACCCACCTTATCCAATCTTAATTTGTTAATATCTTCCTTGTATGCCACGAGTTGTGTGCAGATTGCAGGTATATGAATAAGGGCATATGGGTCGATATAATAAACATGAATAAATACATTAATTTTACTGAAGTTGAACAAGAATTTTCTTTTCGTCTCCTAAAAAGATTGCCAAAATGGATGAGGTGGATTTTGGAACCGTGCACCTCATACGTTTACTCCCGTATATACGGAGTACGTTAAACGATACGAGAAGCATAACACTTTCCGTGAATGGTACTAGTCTCTATGGAGTCTGTTATAGAACATCAAAGATATCATTGCTATTTCACTATCATTGACCCCGGTATAGTTACTCTAGGCCAATCAGACAGTGATGCAATCTAACCGAGAAGCAGTTAAGCATGTGTTGGGTTACACTGTTAGTGGTGGCTAAGCAGTAGTCTGTTGAAGTGTTTAAGGATGCCAGATCAGCGTCTATGACTATCATGCAGGCAGGTTAGTGAGTCTCGTCATTTGCATAGGCACGTTCATTGGAGTGCAGTGATTACTTGATGCATCGAATATGCAGTGATTTATTTCAAAGATAGTATAACTCATTTAGCACTAAAATTCTAGAAAGGAATACTCAAGCACACCTTTGTCAGATGACGACGCGACGTGGTGAGTGACGCACAAGGCATACTGCATCAACACAAACGGTGTTATTGGGTATGACAGGAAATTATCTCTATCGTGTATTTGAACCACTACTTCTATAACCTACGGTGTTATTCGATATGACAGGAAATTAACTCTATCGTGTATTTGAACCACAATTTCTATAATCTACGGTGTTATTGGGTATGACAGGAAATTAACTCTATCGTGTATTGGAACCACTATTTCTATAATCTACGGTGTTATTGGGTATGACAGGAAATTAACTATATCGTGTATTCGAACCACTATTTCTATACCCTATGGTGTTAGTGGGTATGTCAGGAAATTAACTCTATCGTGTATTTGAACCACTATTTCTATAATCTATGGTGTTATTGGACAGGAATTTAACTCTATCGTGTATTTGATTCACTATTTCTGTAATCCGTGGTGTGATTGGGTATGACAGATTATCAACTTTACCGTGAATTTGATCCACTATTTCCAGAGGTCACTATGTTAAATACAGTACGTTCTGATATCACGGAAGCTTCCATTCTTGCCAGCCAACCCCCAGGCTATGTATGAGGAAGACAATGTAAAGGTATATGTTGCGACGAGCATCCCTTCGTAATGGATAACAACATTCCACTCCAGCCATGAGCAGCTAGATTAGTTGAACTGCTCCACTTCAGACACGTCGAGGACACGATGTATGCAATATTACAGCAATTTACGAGCTCCGGTCACGTGATTCCATTGCAATTAACAATAATTTGATTTTATTCCTAGCCGAGCACTGGGCAGATTGTTTATTGATTTTGGCCCCACTCTCCATTCTGTACGTAGGACTGAGAAGTGCTAAATATTTCTACAGTACTGCTTGGCAAATCTATCCTGTGAGCCTTCAGTGTGTTTCATAAATCCTTAATAGTATTCAGGATTTTATCTATCACTAGTGCATTCATCCTCGATGAATCCAGAAAATAAAACCAGTCCAATCTGAACAGAACCCTAGTCTTCCAGCTTAGACCCCTGCGTTTCTCAGCCTTTTTCAACTCGAGGGCCAGGAAAATGTCAGAAATAATTCTGTTGACGTTTTTAATAATAATAATAATAATGTTGTGGTGTTTGAAGCCATATTTTCAGTGTTGCCTTAGTAAACAAGAGTTTAGTGCTTTTCAGTCGGTCAACACGAATGTGTTGACCGACTGAAAAGCACTAAACTCTTGAATAATAATGTTATTGGTTTTACGTCCCTTTTTAACTACTATGGCTTTTAGAGACGCCGGTGTGCCGGAATGTTGCCCCCAACGGGATCTTTAACTTGCCAGTAAATTTACTGACACGGCTCCCTCACATTTGCGCACCCTTAAATGCCAAGTGAATGCGAGGATTCGATCCCGCAACCTTGGGAACAGCTGACGAGAACGTTACCGCTGAGCCGCCACGCAGCCAGTTTGTGGATGTTTTTACCTATGTGTTTCTTATTAACATTTGTGACTGATTGCATGGTACCATTATAGCAATAAATCAATAAACATATTTTGAATTCCTACGGAAACTATTGATGAAGTTGGAAGCGATTCATTAAAAGTGAATTATTATATCGAATAGACTCGTAATATTTATTAACGAAATGAATAGTAATATTACGAATACCAAACAAAGAAGGTAAGTAAAATGAATGAATAATAATATCATGTTAGTACTCACTATCAATGAGATCTTGATCTCGTCACCCTCTGCAGAGTTCCTGGATATCTGGCCCAAAGTTTGTCAAATTCAGTGTAAGGTCCACACATGACCTAGGTGGGTTTCTGTATTTTGTTTGTATTTGAAGGAGGGATGCAAATCCTTCCTTGCAAGCATATGAGGTTGAAAATGGTTTGATGATTTCAGATGTTTCTTCAAATAATTCTGAATATTCATTTCCTAATGAAGGCGAGATTCAGGATCAACGCAAACAAGATCACGCAATTACATTCAAAGCTGACTGACCCTCGAAAGCTCCATTAACTCTTCTTCCATTATCGAAACGTTATTTTCATAACATCATGTCTGAAATGGGTCGCAAACCCACATACATTTATCACCAAAGTTATTAGGTAAATGTGTTTCACTTTTTGGCTTCACAATTTTTGAGAGGTTACAAACCCTTTTAAGAAACACAGAATAGAAAAAAATATTATTTTCCAATAGAAATGATACGGATGTCGGAAAAGAAGTAAATTTCATTTCTTCTATACAGTATACCTAGTCTAAACACCAGTTTTTGCTCGAATGTCCTTATTTTGTTGTAGGCATGAAAACAGTTGAAAGAGAGAGAATTATTTTATTCAAGTTATAAAAATATCATAAAGGTAGAATATTGCTAGTAACCATACTTCATCAACAATGAGTGATATGCAATCAGAATTCGGGGCGTGGTGGCTCAGCGGACTAGCTGTATGCCTCTCACCAAGGCGGACCGGGTTCGATTCCCGGTCAATGCATGTGGGATTTTCGATGTGAAATGCCATGTCCTGTGGTTCGGATTCCACGTAAAACGGAGGTCCCGTGGCTTATGATCGCGAGATTAACGGTCACGTTAAACTACAAGCTTCCTTTGCAATCAGAATTATGTTCATCTGCAAACAATAAAACTTTCTGCTTTAACTCAAATTACCTAGCTGATATTTTGCCCCTGGAAATCCAGCAAATTCCAGAATGTAACAAACGTTGTTTGTATTCACTGCCTATTTCATTGCGCAAAACGGAAAATAGTTTGTTTTTTGACGCTAGACGCTAGCACCTGCATAAAATTAACCAACTTTACAGCCCGATCAAACACAATTCGAAATTCTGGTTCCATTCCTATGGAGGCCAATGCTTACCTATGCATAACATACTACATGAAATTGTTATGCGGAGCTACTTGCTTGACTTAAGAAACAACTCCACGAGTCTTCCTGTAAGGGCGCAAGCTCCATCCGCTCTGAAACCCACACATTTGTATCCTTGTATCTTTTGTAACTATCGAGAAAGTAAAGTACTTTCTTGTGCAGTTGTTTGGGTTGGCGGAGCTCAACAAAACAAAATATCGACGCATCTAACGTAGCATATTAACTGTTACAATAGAAGTTTCATCTATTTGTAAAGCAAAATAAGACCTCTCCTAACTCTTTCAATTAATTGAGATTCCACGTTACTTGTAATAGAGTTAATTCTGCGACAAAAAGTATCATTTGAAAGAAGAATCAATATTTGTTAGTAACTTGTTGCGAACTATAGTTCCCACTACATCTTTCAGTGCCGGAAGAAGTAAATCTGTTTTGGCTATGCGCAAACTTAAGAGGTAGGATGCTTCCTGTGCTCTCTTATTAATCGAATCCACGGCCAAAACTTTATGTTGTTATTGATTCTTTAGGGGCTCTGCGACATCATGGTCATTTAGTCCCGTGTAGTTGGCGGTGTGTGCAATTTGTCCGATAACCTGTGTCTTTGTGATTGCTGTATTAGTGTGTGTATTTGTAATTTAGGTCAGGGTTGGGAAGGAGGTGGCCGTGGCCTTAAGTTACGAACCATCCCGGCATTTGCCTGGACTACAAGTGGGGAAACCATGGAAAACCACTTCCAGGATGGCTGATGAAGGAATCGAACCAACCTCTTTTCAGTCTTGATTCACGAGACTGAGCGTACGCCGTTCCAGCGCTCAGACCAGAATTAAATTTATTGGCAGAGCCGGGAATCAAACCCGAGCCTCCGCGGTTACAGCCAATAATGTTAACCACTACGCAACGAGGAGGACAAAAACTTTATGATAAGTGTCGCATACATGTTTTACCTCTCAATGCTTTGATTCAAAATTTTGTCGGAATTTTGCTGGTTTCTTACACTCGCCTGATCAACACTTCGTAACACTAGACACACTGTCGTAAATGTTCACTTTCATCACCCCACCAAATAAACACCAACTGTCATATTTCCTACAGTACTTTTTCTTTGCAATAAGTGCTTCAATTTTAACGGTAGACCTATCACAATTACTCGCCCCTACAAAATACGAATCACAGCTAGAATCAGCATCGCGTGTATCACTTGAATCGAAGACCCTGATCTAAGCCACCTTTCCATTATTAAAACAGGTTTCAAAAATGTAACATTTTAATCTGGGGTTAACTCACGACACACTTTTTCAACTATAACATAGCACTTCTGAAGATCTACTGGGTTTCAATTATGGGAGAAAAACCACCAGTTAGTTGAAATAAAGAACACCATATGTTCATTTGAAACAGCAAGGGTACGTGGGAGCAATATTGTTCAATTCACCATTCTTATGTTATTGTCCCTAGTAAGTGCTAACTGCGGTACCTGAAGTCCTACACCTACAGCAAGACACTCATAAAACTTTTAATCCTTCAAGCATACCCGTTCTCTTTGACACCGGGTGGAAACGTATTTAGCGAATCGACTATTATTGTAAACATCCTGGAAACAGATTTTTGTCTGATCGTTACAATATTCATGGCTTTTAGAAAGTTTGGCTTATAGCTTATAGCCTTACACAGTACGAATACGGTTTCTATTTTATGTCAACAATCTTAACTAATTTTGTTTTTCTGTTATGATGTGTTTAAATCAATTACAGTAGAATGGATTCTTAATTCCGCCTTTCATCCACCTGTACCATCTTCGTAGGCTACAGCCTGAGAAACACTTCTCTAGATCAATGCCATGTTCGAATATACGAGGGCGGATCAAATATAAACGGGAATTTGAATGTACCGCCACCGTTAGCAATAAATCTAAGGCGGGGCTTTGCGAGTATGTTGGAGGGAGTGGCTGAAGAAGGGGTTTGCGTGCACACGCACGGCAGGGAGCTGGGCTGCTTCTGTTCGCTATGAGTAAGCAAGAGGTGCACGTGTCTGTTGTGCAACGCATCATTATCAGATTTCTCGCAAAAGAGGGCACCAAACCTTCCGAAATTTTGAGACGGCTCCGCGCACAGTGTGGGGAAGGAACACTTTCGCAGACTCGAGTGTATGAGTGGGCTAAAAAATTGTGGCAGGAAGAGAAACAGTGGAAAATTAACCTCATGAAAGGAGACCGCGGACAAGCATCACTGCAGACAACATTGTTGCCATTTGTGACATTATTGAAGAAGATCGGCCAATAAAAATTTCGCAAATTGTGTTAGCCGTAGGAATAAGTTACGGAAGTGTTCAAACCATCATCCGAGATGAGCTCAATTTCAAAAAAATATCATTCTTCTCCACGACAATGCAAGGCCGCATACTGCCGCTTAAACACTGGAAAAACTGGAGGAAATTCATTGGACACCTTTGGAACACCCTCCCTACAGTCCAGATTTATCGCCTTGCAACTACCATTTGTTTGGACCACTTAAACAAGACCTAGGAGGACAGCGGTTCGATGATGATGCAAGTGTAGAAAAGTGGCTCCTTACACGTCCATCTTCTTTCTACCAGGACGGCATTAAAAACTTGCCGATCCGATGGAGAAAATGTGTGTCGAAGGCAGGACACTATGTAGAAAAGTGATCTCTATATGTATATATTTTTTTATTGATGCAATACAGTAAATGTAAAAAAAAACGTTTATATATGATCTCCCCTCGTAATAGGAAATATTTCAAGTGAAAACTGGAGCTTAATTAAGCAATTTGCAATTCATTTGTCCGAGGACATGTTCGGCTCGCCAGTTTTGTAGCTGCTTCGAGACGGACACCCAATGGGTGAGCTACAAGTACCGTTGGGGAGGGAAGTTGGAATGCAAGGACGAGGAGTTGGAAGGTAGCGGCTGTGGCCTATAGTTAGGGACCAACCCCGGCATTTGCCTGGAAGGAAGATGGGAAACCACAGAAGACCATCTTCAAGGTTGCCGGCGGGGGGATTCGAACCTCCTCGCCTCCCGGATGTGAGCGACTGCCAGCAGTCATGTCGTAACGACCACGGCTAACTCACCCGGATTAATAGTAATAATAATACGATAGCAGGCTTATAACGTCCCAGTGACTGCTAATGGCTTTTAAAGACGCTAGTATATAAAAATGTTCTTCTACACACTACAAAATATATCTAAATGAAGCTGTCACAAGTGGACACCCATAAATGCCGTGGACTGAGTAGGGGTCCAACACGCAATTTGGATTTTGTGGAGGCCAGCTTATGAACGCTACAACTATTACTACCGCAGGTAATGCCCCTGTGTGAGTATTATTACTAGGGCCTGGATTTGAAAGTTGGAAACTTTTTTCCCAGCTTCCTATTTAGAGCATTTTTAACGTACTTTTCCTTTTCATATTCCTTGCTTCCGAATATATGAATCCTATAGAACCTACACAGGGCTAAATTGGACTGAAGGGTCTTGAAGAGGGCTAAAGAGGATTTTTGAAGACAAACGCTGTTTTTAAATGTATTTTTCCGAAGCAATGCCTGGTAAATGAATACGTTAATCTCCCCATTTTAAGAAAAGACGCTATAAAGTAAATGTATACACTGCACTGAAATTAACAATGTGTATGGCGCTTTGTTGTTCGTCTTTGCAACTCGACAATATGTCCACACGCTGCTGCGTCGGGGTCAGGGTCATTGTAGACCTGAGGCCTCGCCGTCAAAGGGAATGTTACATGTGCCGTCTGGAATACTTTGAAACCTGCAACCAATCCATTGTTGTTTAAACCATTTTCCGGACGACCGAGGTGGGAACGAAACCCCCGCTCTCCCGATTCCAGCCAGGTATGAACTAGCGCGTCAGCGCCCTCGGCTACGTTGTGTTTATTGCATGTTTTATTCAAAGACTCTACGGCGGTTAAAATCGTTTGTATAAAATCTAAACCGGCTACGGTGGTCGAGAACGCTAACGAGCTGCCTTGTGGTTCACGGGCGTCGGGAGAGCGTGGTTTCGAATCCCACCTTGGCCGTCCTGAGATTTGTTTTTGTAGTTTCCCATTTTCACCACCAGGTAAATGCCGGGACGGTTCCTTTCAACAGGTCCACGGCCGATTTCCTTCCAAAATCCCTTCCCTGACCCTTCCTTAATTAGACCCAAGTTAGTGGTCGCCTGTCACCATCCCCAGTTGTATCTGAAGACAGAATGTGTTCAGCTCCCAGACACCGTCCTTGCGACAGTAGAGGAATGATTACTCACAGAGTACGTGAGTGAAGCCAACCTGGGAGGATAAGCGATTAAAAAGAAATATACTGTATATATGATAAAGGCCTCTTCCACGAAACTAACAGGCTAATATTTATTTTATAAAGGCCTAAACTATTAGTAAAACTGTAGAGAATAGAGCATGGTGCTATTATTACTATGTTGGATGTCAATAAAATATCAATAACATTCCAATTACTGAATTTTCTTACACTGGTTATTCAACCCAAAATCCTATAAATCATTGACAAACGTATTGCTTTTTCAAACTATGATGACTTTGCGCAACGTTATAATAGATGAGGTGCTCACAACAGCTACAGTTTTAATTTCCCTACCAGGACATTGTTGTATTCTTCAATGTACAGTGGCTGGCAAATAATTAACCAACCTACCAACTAGCTAACGAACCTCGCGGTGTGATCCTTGTGCTTAAAGTTTAAATGAACTTGAACCCACTCTACAGTGGAACCAATCAATGCTGTTACCTGTGAAGCACCGGACCATTTGCGTCATAGAACTATTGAAGCGGGGTCGTATTTATACATTGTTCAGTGAAAGGCACACCGCTAACACGTCACCACCGATAGCGAGAACTGCATCCACAGAAGCTAGTGCTACAGGGAACACACAAAGCAAGGAACTTTCATAATGTTTAGATGTCTCGACTCAGAGTGACACTGACCAAAGAGCATCGTGAAGGTGTATTGGCTATTGTGGGTAGGATTGGGATGGAAGCACAGCCTACTCACGCATTAATTCGCTCATAATGAGGACTGGAACTCAGAGGATTGAAGGTTTTACTCCCGGAGATATCAGCGGTCATTCTTGACTTTGTCCATACTCCGTTCAGGAAAATACCAAGGTGGTACCTTACATCAAGTCCCGGGGCACCTATCTCTAACAAGGAGAGGTATTCAAGTGGTTTTCTAGAAAAGTGTTCAAATTTGGAGGGTTTGCTCTTCATAAGAAAATATTTTGGCTGTGTTCGAGCGTTTTTGCCAATGGGCCATAGCGTGTTCTAAATTGAACATTTAAAATCAATCCTCAAACTTGTGTAGTCCTATTCTCGCACACGTTCCCGGCTCGTTTCCGTGGAGTGGTCGCTAGCGCATTCGCGTGGGGAATTCAAGGTTTCGAGTTCGAGTCAGACCAAGGTCAGTTTTTTTTTTTACTGTTGTTATTGTCTTTTGTGTTTTCTATAATGTATTTGCTGTGGTCTCTTCGGTTTTGTAGCTATGTACAATATTTTAACATCATTATTATTCGTCCTTGAAGCTTGAGCGAGTCGTAAGTTTTATTCGTTAAAATTTAAGTGCAGCGTGGCCGGCGACGCTACGTTCATGTGCACTGCGCCGAGTCTCATGCAGGAACGCAAGAGTCCTTCCCTCTGTTCCACTCTGCTCTAGCATCAAGCTAAACTGTCTGTATCCAAAACTCGATACGGAACTCGTGTGAGTAACATCGCGGGACACTCTTCGTCACGCAAGTGCCGTATAAGCGGGTTCGATAAGTCGGAGTTCTTGATTGACGCTTATGCGTATTCAATATTACGTGTGTGCGGTTGTCAACAATCAACAGTATCTAGATCATAAAAGACAATAATAACAGTAAACAAAAAACAAAAGTCCTGACCAAGGTCTAACTCGAACTCGAAACCTTTAATTCCCCACGCCAATGCGCTAGCGACTACGCCATGGAAACGAGCCATGAACGTGTGCGAGAATAGGACTACATAAGTTTGAGGATTGATTTTAAACGTTCAATTTTGAATACACTAAGGAACATTGGCAAACACGCTCGAACACGGCCAAAATATTTTCTTATGAAGAGCAAACCCTCCAAATTTGAACACTTTTCTAGAAAACCACTTGGCGACCTCTCCTTGTAAGCTAAACTCTAATAATTATAGTTACACACAAAGAAACCTACGTCATCAGACAAATTCATCACACACCCAAGTACACACCGCTGATGCTGAAAGTGCCCCAAACCCCTAAAATGAAATATTAACATCAAAACAAAAACCTGCAGTCTTGTGAAGTGCATCCATCATCCGATGCTACCTATTCTCGAGTTCAGGACACTTTCACCACTTAACGATGTTTTAATATCCTGCCATATCGTAAGTGATAAGCTATTTTTAGCTTTAAATGCACACATTACTAGTGGAGATAGAGCAGCTTATCTGCACATTGCCTTATAACCAGTGACAAAGAAAGCAACACACCACTGTCACTCACACCCACTTGCTCTCAGCTCTCAGCGCTAGTGGTTGATGTCTTCATTCCCTGGTGGGTCTCAGTCAATTTGCCTTAACGGAGAATCCCATTCAGATGTGTCACCAGGGAAGACAGAGAGAAATAAATGAACAGTGAAGCATACAACAGTGATGGTAACCTAGACAATAGGCTTATGTAACTAGTAATCTCACAAAACAAGAAGAACTATTGCATTGTTATTTATTTATGATTGAGTATGAAAATATCGAAATAATAGTAAAACAATGCAAAATAAAATTTTACAAACATTTATTTGTCGCCAGCCACGCAAGATAATTGGGCCGGTTGAATAAAACCTAGCAATTGCTAAGTCTAGGTAATTTTCAAGCGAGTGCTAGCTTTTGGTTGATTAAAGTTGGGTAGCAGTTGCTCAGAATTTCACGAAATCCTAGCAATTGCTTGAAAGTGAGTTGAATAAAAAGAAATATCTAGATCTCGAGTCTAGCAACTGCTAGGAAATATCCTAGTCTGGTCCGGAGCATGCTAGCTTTTTACTTAGTCGTTGTTAGGCGTTAGATATGGCTGCTTTCCTACGTGTACGTGAACAAAAACAGTACGCAGTTGGTCGGGAAATGACAAAGTGCAAAGAATTGTTAAGGTTTGAGGGTGAAAGTGTTGATTTTTTAGCTGCTGAGTTCTTAAACGAAAGTGATAGTAGAGGAGGTGGCCTGTCTCGGAGGAAGCAAATGGAGATTTTCTTGAGGTTTGGGGCAGACCCCGGGTTTCAATTAGGTATAGCTGAAGATTCGGTGTACATAAGAGTACAGTTTGCAAAACTATAAGTTTTGTATTGGACAAGATAATTGAAAGATCCCACATATGAATACGGTTTCCTTCAACAGCACCAGAAGTAAATGAAGCAAAACTTTTTTGGCAACAACGTTTTCGTATGCCTACTGTTATTGGAGCGCTCGATTGTACACATGTCGAAATTAAAAAGCCCTCGGTCTTACTTCACGGCGTCGAGTACGTAAACAGGAAAGGTTGTACCAGCATTAATGTGCAGTCTACTTGTGACGCCAAACAACGGTTTACAAGTGTTAGTGCGGAATGGCCTGGGAGTGTACATGACTCACGAATCTGGCGGAGAAGTGCGATTAGAGAGAGTATATCTCGTTTTGATGGAGCTTCTTGTTTACTTGGTGACTCTGGGTATGCAATATCGTCGTGGTTAATTACTCCGTTCAAACCACCGGTAGATGTTGAACAACGAAACTTAAATTTAATACACGCTAAAGAGAGAGTTGTAATAGAAAGGTGTTTCGGTCAATTGAAAAGGCGGTTCCCAATATTAGGAAACTGCGTAAGAGTTGCTTTGGACAAAATACGTAAGGTAATAGTTTGCTGTGCTGTCCTCCATAACATAGGAAAACACTTGAATGATGCATTTGATGAGGACGATGAGGAGGATTTGATTGGCAACGAAGACGAAGGCATCGCGGAAGAGCGAAATGAAACACCAGCTACAGTTCTGCGAGGGCAACAAAAAAGACTACAAATGATGGCGCATATGAACCAGCAGTGAACTGGAACTAAATTGATATTCAGTGTTTGTTTGAGAAAACGATAATCTTTAGCATTATGTAAGTAGTTTGACCAACAGTTACAAATGAATATGTAAGTAGCTAAATGAATCGATCATAGTAAAACTACATTGAAATAATTTAAGTTGAATTTAATTTAATTACCATTCTCACTGCGTATGTTTAGCGTGCACGTGTGAATGAATGATTTTTTTAATAATTATAAAAATAATACGGGTATTAATTCCAAACAGAGCATGTTAAACATGTATTGTTAATTTTCTAAGCGCTATAAGCGCATTCAATTTATACAAACATAAGTTGTGTTTATTTATTATAGAACAGTAAGCCACTCATTCACATTTAAACACAAGATCTTTTATAATAATTATTAGGCCGATTTTAGGTTATCTATGTGAAGAACGTACTCACTCACAATATTTATCCCAGTAATGTAAATATGCTTGGATAGATACGTGTATACACACGTAGACTGATGTCCGATGCAACGTTGCAACGCCATTCTAACAGTTCCCGTGTTTTTGTTGGTGGAACGTTTTTACCTAGCTGATGATTTAATAACCGTTCCACCAATTCTAACTCGAAGAGGGACAACACTGAACTTACGACCCGTCGGACGTCGACAACACCCTGAAGTGTAATCGTCCCTAAGGGTGTAAGACATGTTTTTTGTTTTGTTTTTTAATTTGGTTTTTTTTTTCAAATTTATGTATTAAGGATAAGGATAAGGGTTTTAATTTTATTTATTTACAAATTGAAGTACGATCTGCCATATTCAATTAGGTCAGTTTGGGTTGATATATCACTGACATTTTTCTGTGCCTCTTTCAGTTTCTTCTCTTCTATTTGAATTTGAATATCTAGAAGATTTTTTTGCTGAAGCAGAACAATTCTTTGCAGTTGAGTGGTTGACATATTTTTTGTCTCTTCTGATTCGTACTGCATAGCTTGCTTAACACTTTGTCTTATTTTTGTAGCAGCTGGTGATGCTTTTGGCACTTGATCTTGAGTGATTGGCCCAGGTTCAGAGTAAAACACTTCAGCACTGCCTCCGTCTTCTTGAGTTCTTTCCACGGGTCCTAAGCCAACACCAATGCTTCCTGGGATTTTATTGAAGACCGGATTTTCTTGCTGGATTAATACATGAAATAATTGTTTTTCCCAGTCTTTTAGTTAAATTTTTATTATTCCCAGTGGCATTCTTGTCTGTCTTCAATTTAATGTTGGCCTTCATGTTGCTCAGCAGTTTCTGTAGCTGGGCCACTGTGACTACCATTCCCGTAGCTGTTGAGTATTCATCTTGAATTGTGGTCCAAGCTCTTTTTTTTTTTTTTGCAGAAATACCGATGGAATTTTGGACTTTTCTACTACAACCTGATTGACACAAATTAGTTTAGTAAATAGGGCCCGGTCTAATCACTTGTCCCCAACGGTGTCGTCTTCGCCTTCACTAGATGACATGATAATACACACTTCACTTAAGTTGGACGCTACCAAGTAACAACGTGGTCACACTGTGATGTATCAGTGATCAGTGTCGTCTGTTGTCGCCAATCACACGCACCTGACGAACAAGTTACAACCTGCAGGCCTAGCAGTAGCTAGAGCGCTAAGCAATTGCCAGGCCTAGCAATTGCTTAACAATTTCACGCAACATCTAACCTCACCTAGTTATTCCTACCTAGTCCTAGCAGTTATTTATTCAACTGGATTTTAGCAAGAGCTAGTTCTAGGCACTAGTTCCTAACCCCTAGTTCCTACGTTTTATTCAACCGGCTCAATATCTCACGTGCTATTGTTCTTAATGGGAGTGAGCTTCCAGACGCCTAACTCAACGCACGGGTCATCGGTGTCCCAGTCACTTCTGTACACTGATAACAATGACGTTGAATTACATAATATCCTCGGTCAATGAAGGGGGAAATTCTTTGCTAACTCTCTAACGAATGCTTTTCATATCAATGTCTTTCACGAACTTCTTTAAAAATGTTTTACCGTTAGAAACACGTTCCGAGAATACATGGTACCAATTTAGTTACACCCTGTATAGGAGACGTGAAGTCTCGTGCAGTGTTAGAGGAGACTGCAAGCCACGACAGGGCTGAGAGAGACATCTTCTATGAATTATATTTGTTGCTTGTAAACTAGTAGGCCTACAACAAAAAGTTTATGAAATCTTTTGACGAAACTGGTGACCCAAAAGACATGTGCTTCTCTTCCAAGTGGAAATGTAAGAGGCCAGAATTTTTCTGAGCACGACTGCTCTTGGCTCATACGCTAACGAGGTCGTTATATACACGCTGAGTTTGTTCTCTCTTCAAAACTGCGTGGTGGACTGCTGTCTTTTCCAAAGGGGGGAAGAATGGGAAAAAGCAGGAATGAATGAAGGAAGGAAGGAAGGAAGGAAGGAAGCTCTACTCCTCTCAGTAGAAATGTATATGTAATGGATTGCTCGTAGCAACAGTACCCTTAGCCAATACACGCTCATGAAGTGAGTTGTATTAGGTGGATTGCAGTCTTCAACGCTGCCATGTGGGTTGCTACCTTTTACAGGCAATGTGAGAATAAGTCCTGTATCGCAGTTCATCCCCCTCTTCCTGCCCTGGCTAGCAGACTTTAAGTTTACTGTACGTCTCCTCTAACACTGCACAAGACTCCACGCCTCCTATACAGGTTGTAACTAAACTGAAACCAAATATTTTCGGCATGTGCTTCTTACGGTAAAACGTTTTTAAAGAAGTTCGTGTATACATGGGTTTAAAAATCATACGTTAGAGAGTTATTTAAGAATTTGCCCCTTCATTGCCCGATGATACGTAATTCAACTAAGTATTTCATTTCCCTGAACAAACATCACGCGGTTCAGTTCTAAACACTTGGAGAGGAATCATGATCTTCTTGGTCCCTATTTCTTCCCTCCGCGTCTGACTGGGCGAACGTACAGACACTTTCTCAGAATATACAGTAGTTAGATGATGCTGGCAGTTGTTGCTGTTTTCAGCAACGAAACATCGAGGCGATCTACCCATAAGAACTGAATTCTATAATCATATATATTATTTCAGTAGTATAGATCCCTCCTGCGGCACTCGCAAGCGACCGATCGTGAAAATGAGCATTTAAATGAAAGAGAATAGACATTAGCAGTGACAAATTACACTCTAATTCCATAAATATCAATACTTTCTTTAAAAAATTACTTTAAAAAATTGTACGAAGTGTGCGATTTGCAAACACCGTTGATGTAGGAAAATACGCTCCATAATTGCTGTCCACGGGCCGCTGTGACGCCTGTTTCATGTCATATTAACATTCTGAGGTCTTTCCTTTATCCTGAAATGTAAATAGTGTTCAATAATCATTTGGTTGAGATAAAAACATAACCTTTCTCCTTCAGTGTCTCATTATAAACCTATTGGGGAAAGTGTGGTTTTTGAACATGCGAGATTTCTCGCACGGGTCCGCTAGTTTAATAAAATTGATGAAGTGTCTCATGAAGTCATTCAACGAATCTGGATTATGCACGATAGTACTCCAACTCAAATAGTTTGTCAATATTTGAAAGAACAATTTCCTGGATTGGTCACAGAGGATTCATAGAATGGTCTGCTTGATCATCTGGTTTGAATACAGTGGATTTCTTCTGGGAATATTTAAAGTTTTTCATCATGCCATTGCTGAGCCTGATGTTCACGTTATGAGAGAGCGTATCAGCTCAGAATATTTTCCAAATACTAATCACACCAGGGATTTTCAATACAGTACACCGATGTATGTAGCGTTTGAGTAGGGGTGCATCAATGCGGCAGGAAGCCACTTCAAGCAAATATTAAACTTAACTTCCACTGTATCAATGGTGCCATTAGCAATGGAGTCATGTAACTCGAAATATGTTATTTTCTGTCCCATGTTCATATGAACTTTTCTTTGAAATGGTATACTGTTAGGAACACGCCCCTAAAATATTTGCCACCAATTTAGTTACTATGTACATATTCTGAAATAGTAGCCACGACTTATAAAAAGGAAACGTACATTCGGTACCTGATAGTGAAACTGAGTTGTCAATATTAGTAAAGTATGCACTTTCTGGTTTCGGATCTCTATGTGCAATGTTATACATATTCATTCTGACACCATGGCCATTATTCTGAAGCGAAACGTAATATCAAGTGCTAAGATGTCGAGTTGTAAGCTTGCTGTCTGACTTGCCTACGGTCATACAGATGTTGGGCATAATCTTGAGGAATGCCATTCTTTTCTTGTTCTGCTTACAGCTTAATCCAGACGGCATTCAAAGCCAGCGATTTAACACGAGAGATACTTCGTTAAAAAAATCTTGAATGAACTGTTTTAAGACAGGTCAAGTGACCGTCACATCCACTTCAGAAAATGGGAATCTTGTAACATATGCTCAATTCCCAAGAGCTTAATTTGAACGGGCGGTGTACTTCTGGAGAAACACAACCCTAATGTAACGCAGCAAAGCTATTAATACTAGTAGGAATATGTTAAGGAAGTGCGAAAATGCTTTCACACCTTCCTAAACTCCGGACGTAAAAACTATATTCTCAACATTGGAATATCTGAAATGGACCTTGTAACTCCACTCAATACATTATGGAAATTGCTATTCTTCAGGTTGCCCTTAAGACACATACGGGACCATCAGTATCCTTCGGAAGAAAATGTCTCTTTAAGCCTAGAACTCCGAAGTTTATTTTTGCAACATGAACTCCAAAGAGGGGGGTGTCGATGACTCGTCTTCTAAGGAAAGGAATTTAAACTTTTAATAAGACCTTATCTATTTAGAATAGAGTTTAAGATCACTAGACAATGTTTCTAGTTTGCAATAAGTTCAACTATTCTGAAATATTTAAAAAGTGTCTAAAGTGTAATACAGTCATATTATACAACGTGCTACATTGAAAATACTCTGGATCATCTGTGTCAAAGCAAATAACACATTTTACAAGTTGTTCTGAGTGTGCCTTACATACAAGTCTATTAAACTGTGCAGAACATTGCTTTGGTTTGCTCAAATTGTTGTACTTTTCCTTTCTGGTTTTGCAACTCTCACGCAAACGTAACACCGGACTTTCCCTGTAGGAGCCTGATCTCGATGAGAGCGTTCAGCTTGTTTCTCATGTCTAGGATAAATTCCATTGAATAAATAATCTGCCTGGAAAGCCCGTTGGATTTGTACTTCTGTCTTTCTCTTGAGGTTCCACCAATTCCAGTGCAGCTTGAAAAAGGAATGGCATTCGCATGTTATGCTTTGTTTCGTTCCTACCTGTGCGTTGCATGATGAAGATGGCGTACGCGTTGATACCACAAATGTCCATTAGAGAGTAAAATACTGACACGGTTCCTTTATTGAGAATATTGTATTAACATCCGGAGATTATGAAGGTGGGAAAGCCTTAACGCTCTTCGTTAGCATCTTCCAACAGGGGTTCTTCTCTTGGACGTGTACATTTGAGCTATTTGGACTTTACCTTTAGGTGCATTATAATAGCCTACGTATATACGTGGCTTTTCTTCTTCTCTCTTTCTTCATTCGATGATCCAGGTGCACTGTAGAAAACATCAAAAGAGTCGGTTTTGGATTTGACAAAGTCACCAGAGGCCTGCCCGATATTTGGTCAGTAAATGAAAACATTGATGAATAAAGTTCTCGACTACTGTAGTTATGGCTTTCAATATCTCTGATATGTACTTCCTGCTTTTCTGCAGAGTTCCCACTGTTGTAGTGTTGTTTCTAGGTACAACTGTTCTGCCGAATTCACTGAAGTGTTGTATCTATCAGTCGTAATATTCCAACCGGAATTTTTTGCTGGCATTGCTAAACGTTCCACAATGAGAAGCTATCAACCTTTCCTGAACAGGGTTCTATGTTCAATGCATATAGACCTATCTATTGCATCTGATAGCATGTGCATTAGAATGCCATACTTGCCAGGCTTATCTCATATACAGACTTCGAATGGACAACGTACTCTAAACGAGCTGAGCATTTCATCAATGGAGGTCATAATATGACATTATATTAGTATTATATTATAACGGTTTATATAATAGTGGAAATCACTCATTCATTTTTACGAAAACTTCGCGGACTGCAGTGAAAATATCTTCTTCTTCCTTTTTTTTTGCATGCGTGTAGTTTTACCATCAAATCTCATAATTTTCAGTAGTTCCTCAAAACGATGTCTTGGCAGAATTTCTTTGTAAATAGGACGACCCATTAGGTCTGACCAGAGGTCATGCATGCTAATGCTTCTGTCCATAGTAGGGGAGCAAGGCGGTTTCTAACCAGTGTCATGGCCGCCGCGTGAGTCCAAGCCAATATATCGTGAACCCAAGGTCGAATGTTGACAAATGAGGTGTCGTTGGACTCTGGCTGACGTCCTCTTTCCTATGGACCACGCATTATATTTTTCAAAAGATTTTTGAAAATTTTTGTTTTTGAAAGTAGGCGATAGTTTGAAAACCAAACACGATAGAACGTTGTGCCATGGTTCAAACGAGTGGTCTTTATGTCCTTTATTTTTATAATAAAACTTTTATATTTTTTATGTTTTTTGAAAACAGTCCAATTTTGAAATTCCTATGTTTTGGAAACTAGGAACTTAACAAAAAAAATTGTTTGACATAAATGAATGGCCCTGACCACCTCTACCCCCAAAATAAATTTCACGTCTCTAGGACTAAAACTGTGCAGTAGTGTCAATTGGAGAGTTCTACCCATAATCGCGTGTGTGCTTGAATTCGTATGGCTATGTTGGAAAAAGTTGGTGGTGGGGGAGGACTAGGGTCGAGTGAGGGGTCGTTTAGATGGTATTTTTTCCGCTCTATTTGATGGTGAGGATATTTTTTTACAATGGGTGGAATTTGGAAACGCAATTTGAGGTAAACGTGGGTTTTTGACATTTTGGTGATATTTAATGAGCTTGTAAGGCTAGAACGATGTGTTGTTTAGGAACGGGGTGACGTCCTCTTTGCTAAGCATGTGTGATGGTTTTTTAAATTTATTTTGAAAATTCTTGTTTTTGTTTGGATTGGCGTTATTTTGAAAACGGTGAATTTTGGAAAAAAGTTTGTTTGACGTTAATGAAAGGTGGGTATGCCCTCTAGGCGGATAGCAAGGTTCAAGGGTGTAGGAGGGGAAAAAATGATAGCCTACTCTCTCGCGAACATTGGTGATCATTGGCGAACGGATGGTCGGATTTTAACAAATGAGGTGTCATTGGACTCGAGCTAGAGACTTGACTTTTTTTTCATCGTCAAGGAGGTAGGGACCTTTCATTTATGTCAAACAAACTTATTTGTCAACGTGTTAGTTTCCAAAATAGTAAAAATTCAAAATTTAAGTGTTTTCAAAAAATCTCAAAAAATAAAAAAGTTTTATTATAAAAAAATAAAGGTCAGAGGGACCATTCGTTTCAACTATGGCATAACATTCTATCATGTTTGGTTTTCAAACTATCACCTACTTTCGAAAACAACATTTAAAAAAAATCTGAAACATATAACGAGCGATCTATAGGAAAGAGGACGTCAGCTCGAGTCCAACGACACCTCATTTGTTAAAATCCGACCATCCGTTCGCCAATGATCACCAATGTTCACGAGAGAGTAGGCTATCATTTTTTCCCCTCCTACACCCTTGAACCTTTCTATCCACCTAGAGGGCATACCCACCTTTCATTAACGTCAAACAAACTTTTTTCCAAAATTCACCGTTTTCAAAATAGCGCCAATCCAAAAAAACAAGAATTTTCAAAATAAAATAAAAAAAATCATCACACAGACGTCACCCCGTTCCTAAACAACACATCGTTCTAGCCTTACAAGCTCATTAAATATCACCAAAATGTCAAAAACGCACGTTTACCTCAAATTGCGTTTCCAAATTCCACCCATTGTAAAAAATAACCTCACCATCAAATAGAGCGGAAAAAATACCATCTAAACGACCCTTCACTCGACCCTAGTCCTCCCCCACCACCAACTTTTTTCCAACATAGCCATACGTATTCAAGCACACACGCGATTATGGGTAGAACTCTCCAATTGACACTACTGCACAGTTTTAGTCCTAGAGACTTGAAATTTATTTTCGGGGTAGAGGGGGTCAGGGCCATTGATTTATGTCAAACAATGTTTTTAGGTAAAGTTCCTAGTTTCCAAAATATAGGAATTTCAAAATTGGACTGTTTTCAAAAAAACATAAAAAATATAAAAGTTTTATTATAAAAAATAAAGGACATATAGACCACTCGTTTGAACCATGGCACAACGTTCTATCGTGTTTGGTTTTCAAACTATCGCCTACTTTAAAAACAAAAATTTTCAAAAATCGTTTGAAAAATATAATACGTGATTCATAGGAAAGAGGTCGTCAGCCAGAGTCCAACGACACCTCATTTGTCAACATTCGATCTTGGGTTCACGAGATATTGGCTTGGACTCACGCGGCGGCCATGACACTGGTTAGAAACCGCCTTGCTCCCCTACTGTCCATATTTTCACCCATGAGTATGGGTATTCCAATTAGGGCATACACTTCATTTTTGAGTAGTGGGTGTGATACTACACCTAACTGCTTCTCCATTTGAATGTTTTACAATTATATCAGCCAACACCAGCTTGAGTTACGCTAGGCTACTCCCTCACTGCATTTGCAGTACCGTACATATTTTATGTATTCTAGGTTGCGTTCTTATATACCTCCTTCCGTATTTTCTTACAATCACATCTTGGTCTTCATCCGACGCCATGTCACCGCACCCTCCTGAGACTGAATTTTCTTCATCTAATATATTAACAGCATCTGAACCGTACTCCATAACCCCATTTCATCTCCACTTCCACTAAGCAATTCACTCTCTGAAGACGACTCTTTGTTCATTACTTCATATAAAACCATGCAAACTGATGATTCGCCGGCCCCGTGGTGTTGGGGTAGCGCGCCTGCCTCTCACCTCGAGCCACAGGTTCGATTCCCGGCTCCGTCAGGGATTTTAGAAACGGACGTGAGGGCTGGAACGGGGTGCACTCAGTCTCGTGAGGACAATTGAGTAGCTGTCTGACAGTGAGGCAGCGCCCCGATCACGTAAACCAAGATTAACGGCCGAGGGGACCCGATGCGCTGATCACGCTTCACCCCAATATCTGCAGGCCCAATGGCTGGGCAGCGGTCGCTTGGTAGGCCTAGGCCCTTCACGGGCTGTAGATGCACGTAGCATCTTGTCATTTCAGTGATTTTAGTGATTAAAAGGAGAAACACGTTAGAACATGAACATAACTTACTGTAGGATTGAAATATACGAACAATGTACAGTAGATGCTTAGAAAACAACGTTATTGTTAAAAAGTACCATTGTTGACCAAATCACGTTTATCAGAGGATGCAACTTTCCCTTAATTTTTGGAAATGTGAGAATCATAACAAACATCGCTATAAAAGTATCACATGTTCATGTTTCATATATTTTATTAAGCTCACAATTTGGCAACTAAAAGTGTAGAATAGCCTACTATGATCTTATAAATTGGTCAAGGAGAATCTGTTAATATAATATATATATATATCAGTGTATATAACGTTGTGGGTTCAATGAACTCCCGTCGTATGAGTCTTAGGGTGAACTCAGATAGCCACATACCTCCATTCCTCCATCCGAGTAGCCTTTCCTTGGCACAGCTCGACACTTTAGGCTGTATTTTAGTGATTAAAAGTCCTTTAAAGATACGACAAAGTGCTTCAAGGACTCTGTTGAGGTCGTTATGGCCGTATGAACCAACGCTGCTGTCAGGTATGTCGTCTTCAATTACAGTCGTTCGTCTCCACTTCCTGGATCTGCATGCGTTAAGGGTAACCACATTCCTTCTGCTGCCACCTTCAAACAACACACTGCCCGTCCAATACCTTGAACAATTATACTACATGTCTCTCCTTATTTTCCATGGCTCACTATGCAACGTCACACAATCCGTAATAAGTGAACGAGTTGAGTACGATGTTCTCCCTACTTTTCTTTATGAGTTTTACATATTTGGGAACAGAGAAATCGGGATCATTATCACCGTGTATTCTCTTTGATGGCCTAAGAAACTATGCTGACATCAATGGTACCCCTTATTGTGATTATTTGGAGATAGGAATGGACTGTTGGACTTAAAATAGAACCCTACACAAGCACTTGCGATGATGTTTTAGACTTTGAGGAAATGCCACAGACAGAATGTCCGTCTAAAATCATCGTGGATGAAACATTTAAATTTCGAACTTTAGATTCTTGAGCCTTTTGTGACAGATAAGTTAAGGTGTACCAGTGCAACAGATCGTCAACCTAAAGTGAATCATACCAGTCATCACACATACATTAACGCGTATTTGTCTGCAAGAATAATATTAACTAATAATTCAAATAATACTGTATTTCGTTCAAAATCGGAAAAAAACTTGTGAAGAATGGCACGTGGAAGGACTAGAAGATTTAAATTGTGGGATTAAGTTAAGTTTTACCAACACCAAACAAGGTGCAGAAAACTTAGATCCATGTTTATCCATCCAAGAAGCACGAGGTTGAGAAGCTTAACGTCGGCTTTTCTATATACCTTACCCATGGTTGCTTATTTCTCTGCTCATGTTTTTGGTCATACAGGAGCTTACAACATCGTAGCAATCAGCTTAGTTTACTTGGATATGCACACAATATCCATGATAACTGGTATTATTGTGGTGTTTATACTTTTATAAATTACTACATTATTAGGCTATCAAGTCCACCTGCATTTGACATTAATTTATGATGTGACCCAAAAGATTTTAAGGTTTTATTATTAATAAAATATACAGTAGGAATAAATAAAGAGAAATTTTGAAATACCTGGCCAAAAAGGAATAAAATTTAGGCCTGAACATAAATTAAGGTAGGTTAATTCTTTTATGACAGTCAAATACGTTCTTACTCACTCAAAGAAACACAAATCCGGAAAAGTACTATGAAGTAATGTCCCAGTACTATGGTCCCATATCATGAGTGCCGTTAGGAGAAGAGAAGACTGGAAGAAACAATTTATATTCTTTTGAAATATCCTGGGCGATTGTCTATATGAAAATAAGCGATATACAATCTTCGTACTAATTACATATATACAACGATATATGTGGCCTGATTGTTCCCCAGGAGATCTGTAATAATTGATAGGATATGATCCATCACTGAGAGAAGCGTTTTACGTCCATTCACTGGTCTACAAAAAAAATATTTTTTAATGTGACATGAATAACTTTTATTTATTCCTATGTACTTTTACCTGCTGAAACCGAAAATGACACTGAAGAACATCTACCACGTCTGGTTTTTTTTACAGAGACACTGGCAAAAGTGTGGTAAAAATGGGAAAAATAACGCCACAAACATACTATAAAAACAAAAATTTATAATGTAACTGTACACTTTAATTTTTTCTCTTTTAAACAATTTAAACACATTATTCTACCTACGAGCATCTTTGAAATATATACATATATACAGTTTGTTCATGTTTCTTTTCATTTCTTTCTTTTATGTGGAGTGGCATCTTCCTTTTTCAAAAACCAACAGTAATCTCCGAGCATTGCAGGATCCCAGCGGCCTTGGTATCTCGTTTTAATGGTTGCTATATCCTGGTGAAATCTCTCACCTTGTTCATCACTTATAGCTCCAAGATTCTCCGGGAAAAAGTTGATATGCCAGTGAAGGAAGTGAATTTTAAGGGACATTCGGCAACGTTTTCAAAAGGTTAAGGACTAAACTCTTGTAGTTATCTTCTCTGTTGTTGCCAAGAAATCCTTATACCACCTTCACAAATGCTTTCCAAGCTACCAATTCTTTTTTGTTTAGCTTTTTTCAAATTCAGCATAACGTATAACCTTCCTGGTGTCAGGTCCAGTGAAAACACCTTCTCTTATCTTCGCTTCACTAAGCTTTGGAAAACGTTTCGACGAGTACTTGAAAACTGGTCCCTCTCTGTCCATGCCTTTTACAAAGTTCTTCATAAGACCCAACTTAATTTGCAGAGGAGGAAGTAGCACGTTTTTGGGGTCAACCAAAGGATCGTTCAACACATCTTTTCCCCCTGGAGTATAAGATTTTCTTGACGGCCATGATTGTTGAACAAAGTGCTTTTTTTGGTCCCTGCTGTCACAAAAGCACAAAATGCAACAACACTTTGTAAAGCCGCCATGAAGTCCCATTAATATAGTTATCACTTTCAAGTCACCACATATTTGCCACTTAAAATCTTCATACTTGATTGCCCTTAGAACTGCACCCAAGTTGTCATAAGTCTCCTTCATTGAAACAGAGTAAGCAACTGGAATTGATGGCTTTTTATTTCCATTGTGGAGTAAAACAGCCTTGAGGCTAGACTTAAAGGAGTCAATAAAAAGTCGCCACTCTGTAGAAATATGAGTGAGTCCAAGTTCATTCATTAACCCCACAATGTCGAATCATACACACATAGGCCCATCAACTTTCAAACATACAGAGAAGTTAGCATTTCTCTTTCTAAAGGACGTTATGGTTGTGTCTTTTGCTAAAAGATTCCACTCTTGTAATCTTGAACCTAGTAGTTCAGACTGCTGCTTTGATAAGCCTAAGTCACGGGCCAAATCATTTAGTTCATTTTGCTTAATAAGATGAGGTTCAGTAGACGGAGGAACATATGTAGGATCAGTAGTATTCTCCAACAACTCTACAGTTTCCGAATGTAAATCTTCATTGTCATTTAGTTCTGGAATTACCAAATCTTCCCAGTTCAAAGATGGAGTTGGAATGGGTAAGCCTTCACCGTGAGAAACAGGTTTAATGGCTGAAGGTACAGTCGGATAGACAATGTTCATCTTCTTCTTCTTCTTCTTTGAATAACCTTCAGTATTAGTAAGGCAAAAGTAGCAGTCATTAAAGTGGTTACTTGGTTCACGCCAAACCATAGGTACAGCAAATGGCATACTGCTTCGGTTACCCTTCATCCACTGAATAAGTGTTACGTGACAGCTCACACGACTACTATGTGGCGCCCAGTGTTTATCTTGGTCTCCTATTTTGCATCCAAAATACAAAAAATATGCTTTTTTTTACATCTTCATTCATAGGCCTACCTTGAGATTTTAATACACAACGTCCACAAATATAACAAAACTTATCTGGTGAAGTTTTACGAAGTCTTCGCTGATTTGATGCCATTTTCGAACAAAACTTTCAATGAAAACACACACAACCTCACTTCACAAATGCAGCACTTCACTTACAGTGACAGAAGAAAACAAAGAACATCAAACTGCCCCCCCTCTCTCTTCTGCAGTGTTGCCAACTGTCGAGTTTCAAATAGAGAAATAATGTTATATTATGGTAACATATGATGGTACCATATGTTGGTAACATAAAAATGGGACGTGATGGCTATATTTTGATATTTATTTCGTTATCGGGAAGGTAAACGCATAATAAAAATGCTATTTGGATCTGTGTTACATACACCTTGTTGACCAGTGATAGGCTACAGGGTAGATGTGGTACGACAGGAACGTACGATTTCCCGTGTCAGCAAGCGCCAAAGGACGTGAAAAACATTAAGTAAAATGTGCGTGGTTTAAGAGAAAACATTCGGCAACACCACTAGGAAGTCTGCTACTAAGCATAAAGCCGGGTACCATAAAATATCGCTTGTGGTTGAGTCGGTAGTTTCCCGTTGAACTGATTTTAGTGTAAACATCAACATATATGGGACATGTAAACTAGAAGGTACGAAATGGATTCATAGCCAGCTGTTACCCAGCGGAATACACGTAGACAGGTTAAAATTGAAGGTTGGTCTCGCGGTGTGGGAGGGAACTCGTCCACCTATATGCATATCCCTTCCGTTCATTTACACGCGACACTTGTCAGAATGGTTACTGAGAATAGTCTCCCATAAAGGTATAGCAGTAACATGGCACACTCGCCGTTCGCAGTTCCACTCCGGACATCATTGCTTTGTTTGTTATGCTTCACAACTTGGTCCAGATACAAATAGAGTGTACCTTTAGCCTACTTGTAACGAAATAATTTTCCGTTAAACCATCACTTTTGTAAGACGTTTTTACATGCTTTCTGACTTGGAGACCGTTTTATCCTAGCTGCCTATTCTCATTTATTCCCAGCCCAACCCACCCTGTAGAAGCATCAAAGATATAATCAGGAAGTAGAGAATTACGTTACTAATACTAGGAATTGTGGCATCAGTTGAAACATTTCACGCAAGCAGTGAATGATCATGGCTCTAGTGATGAATGCTGTTCAAAGGTAAACAGTACTGCAGGAAGAATCACATCACACAGAAGAAGGATACGAATTTATACAGTTCATTGTTGAACTACTGAAGCTCAGTCAAATCCCTCTTAATTTACGGTTATACTCCTGTGATATGTTACCTTACTGAGCTATAACGTTGCACTCCTAACCACGTCACCATTCAGAAACGAAAATGCTTGCTAGACAGAAAATGGGGTATAGATTTTAAGTTGTTTTAAGCGTAAAATTAATCTGATTGTGAGATGGGTAAACAACAGATCACCATTAAAAATTGCAGTCATTATCTTGAAAGCAAGAATTGATAGTCATTGATGTCTGTGTTATGTTGTTGTGTTAGAAATTTCTGTCAAACACAAATCAACTAGAGGTTTGCTAGTTACACTGTGCCTCCCCAGTGAGCGTGATTGGGCTTTGACTCTCGATGCCTTGCCGTAACCAATCAAAAAAGTAATTATCACAGAATTGTCCATCTGTGTTCTACGAGTACATATTGAGACTCTCGACTAAAAAGTCCTGAGTAATTTAGATCTGAGTGCTGGAATGAGGCTCTCTCAGTCTCGAGAGAATAGCTCAGAAAAAGTGAATTCGATTGAGATCTCAGCCACCTTAGAAGTGATTTTATGCGGCTTGCTACGTCTACTGTACTCCTGGTTGGTACTTCCTACTGCATTGCTAATTCACATCAAACTCTTTACTTGATATAATAATAATACAGTAATTTATTGTTTATTAATTCTTTGTCTGAATAATTATTTTTGGACCAAATTTCTGAGAGCTTGGTGTATGATCTTTTCACACACAATTCACAAGGAACACTCAACTCGTTCAAAAATGGGATTTTGTTGGACTGCTCGAGCAGCTGGCTGAGGTGGTGTGCTTCTCAGAAATTGAGATGGTTTCGCCCAAAATGACATTGTGAGCTGTTATCCAACGTTAAAGTTCACGATCATCGCCCTTCTACTCGGTACGTTGAGGTCTACGGCTGCAATGCTCAACGAGCGATAAGTTGCCGCACTGTAGACCAGAGTGGGGTTTCTTGGCGGGACTACGTAAACAACGAAGTCTGGAAGAAAATAGTCGTAGCGGTCTCGCCTATATATAGGATACTGAAAAGCATTTATACATATCCAAACGCGTAGTAAATAAAGGAATGACCATTTAGAAAACGTTTAAGTACAGCTGGTACTGGTATGATCAAGAGGAGCTGTATTGTTTTGTAAAGCCCATACAGTTTTCTTTTGAATACACCGTTGTTGGTTCAATCTTTGCATTGTGAGAGGGGGAATCACTGGAAAAATATGCGCCGTGTAGAAAGGTCTTCTGAATTGATCACTTCTTCAACAATATACATCTCTGTGATGACTCCCAAGGATAGATGAAATACTGTTATGAAATGATTAGGCCTAATATATTAATAATGTTCATGTCTGTATCAAGTAAGAGAAAGAAAGAAAGGAAGGGTACACACCACGTGTATATGTCACTCTGATGTTTCACCCTCGCGTTTGATAAATATACATTCGTTTGTTCACTTCGTAGTTAGGTATACCTGTACCCTACATACGAATGAGACCGCAGCCGTAATTCCCATCAAAGCTTCGCTGATCACGTACTGTCACTAGGAAACCACATTCTACAGCACGCTGGTTTGTCAATCGCTGTGATTAGCAGCCGTAGTGACCGCAGTGTGACCAGACCTCAACATGCCGAACACAAGGCTGACCAGTTCAATCTTAAACGCTCGACAACAACCAGCTTCCCGTGCAACTCGAACGAAATCTCAGTCCAAACAAGTGTAATGTTCCTTGCCGGTTCCGTCATTTTTCTGTTATCCCACAATACAAGCTCTCCGTCGACGTTCTTCAAGCATATTAGAGTTTGAGTTGGAAGGTGGAAATCGTAACTGTGAATTCGTCGTATCCGTTTCTGTCGTTAGCGAAGCGAAGCACCGTCATTTAAGTCCCCTCCTGTGTCAGAGATAGATGAACCCCTCTCCTTTGATTGTACGATGTAGGCTGTATTATGACACTTGTGCACTTCACAAATACCACGTACAGAACTCACAGTAAATAATACGTTCATTCCTTCAAAGTATCACACGCAAACTGCTAGGAAATAACTTGAAAAAGGTCTGAAGTAGCCCGCAATGGGTTCTCAGAAATTAACGCAATCTGCTGGATTGCCCCCAGCGGTGACGTCACACGATGGGCCAACCAGCTTGGCTTGCTTTGTGTGTTTCAGCCCGTGGCTACAGCCAAATCCTTGTCTATTTGCTGTCCTATATTGCGCACTTCCAGCCCCCAGAAATTGATGTTGAATAGCTTACCTTGTCTATTTGCTGTCCTATATTGCGCACTTCCAGTCCCCAGAAATTGATGTTGAATAGCTTAATCACACTGGATCAAACTGCGTGCTTGAATACACTGCTCCGATTTTAGTTATGTAAATTAGTTATTGTTGTCTTAAGGGGCGGAACCCCCATTACAACTTGCTGGCAAATAGTTCTAAAGTGATTTTTTCAAGAAACGATTCAGAGAAATCAGCCTATAAATAGTTGTTGCTTGTTTCAGGGACTATGAATTAATCTATATGAATGTTCTTGGATACTCTTACACATTGGGAGCGATTAAGGGAGTAGTTTTGGAAAAAGTGTCATGGGAATTTCATTTAATTACCATCTCTCAAATGAGCAGGAGTGATTTGTGACCACTCTAAATCTCCGACAACTGCCGCTTCCCAGTCTAATTGGTGCTATACCAATGGGAGTATGTAGGAAGGGAACGAATATTTTCTGCCAATATATTAAGTTTTAATCATTTCTCTGCTATATTAATTCAAAGAAGTCTCGATATTGTATCTTTCACGACCCTTTGAGAACCGAATATAGCTTGGCCCTGTTGTGTACAGTTCTATCGAGACAGGACGGCAGCAGTTGAGGTACCTTTGTTAAGCAGAGTTAAAGTGACAGCTCGTGGTAGCTCTGTTGAAGAAAGCATTGGGTCGGAAATCCGAAGGTCCCAATTTCGAGTCTAGGATGTGCCAGGCATTTTAACTCTCTAATTGGCTTGTACTTCTACTTCATTTACACAACACAACGTAATTGCTTAAAACCTCATTTGGAGCTGGCAACGAAGTTTCATTTGCCACCTAAAGTTAGGCTTTAGTTCAGAAATCGATAACTTAATTTTAGATCACTTAAAACGATAACAGTAGTCAGCAAAATTACACTATGTGATTATTCCCTAATGTAATTAAACTGATTTTCTCGATATACTTAATCTAAATTTTCAAACGGGTTGCTTACATCACGCCAGTTTTAAGCCTAGTTTCATTTTTTTTTTTTTGCAAAAATTTAACTTAGACTTATGAGATCTACATGGGCTGAGTGTCCGTGTGTGTCTCTGTGTGGGTATGTTATCGTGCCCCCGCCCCCCTCTAACAATTCAAACAAGGCGAGCCCGAATTGACCCAAATATGGTACAGGGATAGCACAAGCAAAGGACACCTCTGTGTCATGATCTATATCACCGCCATCATAACCAAAACCAAATTGTGGCCACCCAAACGTCCAAAGCTTAAATCAAATAACACTGAACTAATCACCGGATCTATACCACGTTTTTAGAAATATACCTTCATGTGAGGAGCGACAGGCGCCCGAATTGCGAGGTCATCAGCGGATTAATTTCAAGATGGCGGCCGAGCAAATCATGTTAGCAATATAATCCATAACATATTATGATCCAATGATTCAATGTTCACAGTATTTGGCTTTCAGATATTTCTATATAAACACCCACTGTTGTTTACGTCGTGATAAAAATATGAGACTGTATGTTACGCGCAGCCGCCATCTTGAAATTATCAGATATTAAAATATATATCTCTTAACAATTAAATGCTATTGTACCAAACATCAGTGACAAGGTAGGACCGGATAAGTGACCTTGAAGGGACAAGGCAAAATACAGACTCTCCACACATTCAAGATGGCGGCTGTGCGAACTAATAGAATATTAAAATCGACAACTCTGAATGAAAATAGGAAACGACGAATCTTACCAACAGGTGTGCAAGGAATTAGAGCTTTCAAATGCGTTAGTGAAAATATTATCACACTAAATAGAGCGCCTAGCGACCATCCTGAAATTCCAAAATAAATTGATATATTTCGGTATCCTAGAGCTATAATAGCGAAATTTAGTAATCAAATAGAACATTATAATCGCTTCGTATACCCAAAGCAAAAGGATAGTGACTCCCTAGATTTAGTATGGCAGCTAGGCGTACTATTTAAGTATAGAATTTAGTAACTCAAGATGTAGAGGAGTATTACATATGAGGCGTCAGTACCGTTAGTGATAAATTTATCACACTGAATATTGGGGGTAGAGGCCATCCTGAAGCTTCATATGTTAAAAAGAAATAACTTTCTATGTTTCAGTACTACAATTACAAAAATTAGTGATATGGTAGAACCTTTATGGAGTGTCGTAAACGCAAGGGAAAATAATAATGAATTTAAATTTTTAGTATGGCGGCCGGCGTAAGATTAAAACGTAATAGTGATTCATTTAGAATGTGACTGTGCAAATAAAAGAAAACATTGTAAGAAAGTAAGTACCATATATGAGACGTTGGTGAAATAAGCCCGAAGAATAACACACTAAATACAACGCGAGGTGGCCATCTTGAAAACATAGAATACGATAACGAATAACACCAAGTGTTTTGAAGCTTTAGTTACGAATATAAGTAGTAATGTAGAACCTTGCAAGTGGCTGCCTGTGACCAAGGTAAAAGAACAGCGACTTCATACGTTGAAGTTGAAGGGCAGATCACCTGACTGTTCCGCCCCTTAAAACCTCAATAACTAACTAACTAACTACGTTCATGATGTCGGCAGGGAGTATTATTAAAATTGAATATCATTAACTCACCATGTAATAGGGTGAGTTAGGCGTGGTCGTTACGGCATGACTGCTGGCAGTCGCTCACATCCGGGAGGCGAGGAGGTTCGAATCCCCCCGCCGGCAACCTTGAAGATGGTCTTCTGTGGTTTCCCATCTTCCTTCCAGGCAAATGCCTGGGTTGGTCCCTAGCTATAGGCCACTGCCGCTACCTTCCAACTCCTCGACCTTCCATTCCAACTTTTCTCCCCAACGGTACTTGTAGCTCACCCATTGGGTGTCCGTCTCGAAGCAGCAACAAAACTGGCGAGCCGAACATGTCCTCGGACACTCCCGGCACTAAAGGCCATACGCTAAAACAAACATGTAATAAGTGGCTTCGGTGGCGTAGTTGGTAGCATGCTGAGCTTCTATGCCCAAGATCGTGGGTTCAAACCCGGCTGAAGTCGTCGGATTTTTTTAAGAGCGTTAAAATCCTTCAGTATGTCTTCCTTTGGAGGGGAAGTAAAGCCGGCGGTCCCATGTCATAGATTTACTGCATGAAAAAAAACCTTCCACTAATTAAACTTGTGTGAAGCTAAATTTGCAGGTTAGATTTCGTTGAAACGCTCTATCAAGGTTCCAACGTTCACCACTAGGTGTCAGTGGCATCTGGTAGCGAAAGTTGGAACTACTTGAAATTGAACGGAACTTGTAGCTCACCCCATGGGTGTCCGCATTGAAGTAGCTACAGCCTCTGGCGAGCCGAACAAGTCCTCGAACACTTCCGGCACTAAAAACCATACGCTAAATAAATAAATAAATAAATAAATATATTTTCGTTACCTAATTCTTTAGGGACATACAAGAAGTGAGTGATGGCAGTGGGCTTCGAACGCCGGTCATCTTGATGGAAAGGTGACTCGGCGGTAATCAATAAGGAAGGCTATGTAAAAATAGCCGCTAGTGTTTGTGTGCCGGCCAGCACCTTGCACTCCGGCGAGTGCGACCGACCCAAGCCGAGCCGAGCGGAGTGGAGCGCTAGTCCCTCCTCGATCCTCGCAGCGCGCGCGGTATTGATTTGAGTGCAGGGGTCCACAAGGTCACTCACTCTACTTGCCCTCCCTCAAATTACACCAATTTCACCTCCCTGCATGCTCCTATCCCCGTGGGCAGTTCCAAGGAAGAACAAATCAATCTGCCTTACAATACAGGGTAGATCAGATTTAGTATAACCCACCAGAGTAGCCAAGATGGCTGGTTCGCTGGAATTCACAGATCCATAGTTGAAATCCCAGCATTAACTGTTGCCATCCTGAGTGTAGTGTTTCTCCGTTGATTTCCAACATTCACTCCAGGAAAATGCTAGGATGGTACATTATTCCGAGCCCCGGAGGTCAACACAATGCAAGATCATACTTGCTGTTGTTGCTTCAAAATTTAGGGGCTTAAGACATCTTTGCTTATCTCTGGGAATACAGTAGATGTCCCAAGATTTGAAATCAGGTTCCATTCTAGCATTTGCCTGGGGAAGTATGGAAGAACGTCCAGAATAAACAACCAGCATGGCCGCTGTCAACATCCGGATACGAACTTCTGAACCCCCAAACCTAATGCAGCTCCTCAATGCAGTTTTGGAGCGTGACTCAACACGCCTGGCTAAGCTGCTAATTACAGACCTTGATACTTAAAACTATTGCATTAACCACAATAACTCAGGTCATGATACAAATACCATGCAAACGCGGTACGTAGGGATGATGACCTAAGACTTTATAACAGAGTAACAACAACCATCCTTCATGTATCTTGATATATTGGATATACCCATTTCTCTTGGATGACTGGCACTAAGCTGCTCATGGAAAAACGTGTGATTATCTCAGTGGCGTAATTTAGCACTTTACCGCATCACGTGACTACGCGCTGCACCTGCAGACTAGACTCTATGCCACGCAGTATGACGGCTTCCGTAAGCCCCATAGTGATAAAACGTTTTTCATGTGTAACATCTTTCCACTCGGTTGCTGGATATTTTTGTGGGAGTGCTTTTGAAAAATGGGGCGGAAGTGGATCGGACGGAAGTGTGTAAGACGCACTGCCAGCTGGATCGCATTGCTGAACACTTTCATTCTGAGGGTAAACGATTATGCGACCTCTGGTGTCAACTGATTGAAACAAAGCACATGACACATGTTCGAAGTCTTCGTATCAATATTTAAATGATGAAATGCTTTAATATGAAACATTGTAAGTAGTCGGCATTGCCGGTATTAAGTTTCTGCACAATGGCTATTCAAATATTAACCCACATAACGGTAGTGCAATCATCAATATAATATAATCATTGTGTTTATACGAGGACTGAGCAAGCCTTCATGAACTATTGCTGAATACATTCTCTTTACTCAAGGCATTTTAAACTCAATTTCACGCAGGAACATTATCGAAACAAGCAAAATATAAATGAAACTTAATTCCGTGATGCAGTATTATTGGTACGTGAAAATAAGTCACCAGCTTGTGCTTAATATTCATGTGGTTGAAATAGCCGTGGGGTTAGCGTCTTTGACTGTGAATCTGGAGATCTCGGGTTCGAATGCCGGACAGGGGAGATATTTTTGCTACCAGATTATCGTTTTAAACGATATTTATCATATCAAAATGACTCATATCAACGGAATCCATAAGAAATTACGTGTTGGTCTGTGAATCAAGAGGTCCGGGAACTGGGCAAGCCTTTCATGATCTACTGCTGTGCACATTGCATTTACTCGCAAGTTGGCCTATTTATAGGGGATTTAAGGTTATGAACGGTGTCGCGTCTATTAATCTAGTTGATCCATATGGTATTCTTTATTTAGGCTAGTGCTGGTGGAAGCAACAAAACCTCTAATAAAATGAGTTCCGTATTATAACTACAATATCTGTAAAACACTCCCTTTTACAATAGATTAATATTTGTGCCAATAATATTATAAAATACCGGTGTATCAACAATTTGCCGTGTATGAAATGGTTTTCCGTGGTTTCCCCATTTTCAACTCCAGGCAAATGCTGGGACGGTACCTTCTGACAGGCCACGGCCGCTTCCTTCCACATCCTTACCCAGTTTCATTCACCATTATTCATTTCATCTCTCATTATCTCCTCTCGTGAGGTTGGCGTCAGGAAGGGTATCCGGCCGTAAAAACCATCCGTCACAAATACTTCCATCGCATCTCATCCCCGACCCTGTAGGAAAACGGGAATAATAAGGGGTAGACATACAAAACCGGTGTATCAACAATTTCATGTGAGGTTTCTTCTATGTCAGATGTTACACATCATACGCGACTACTGTAAGGCTCGTAAAGTTTTTGTTTGTTATATATTTTGCTTAGTCAGACGCGGTATAATGGCTCCACACAGTCAAGAGTATTCTACTGCTTCTGAAGCCAAAAGCCTTCACTGCTACGTCTCAATGACGTACATTATGTTTCATAGCCTATAGACCATCGATCGTCACTACGCGGCCCGCAGGCCGCATGCGGCCCTGGGTACGATTTTTTGCGGCCCTCAAGACGGTTAGGGATAGGAATAAAAACATAAATTTAATAATTATGAAAAAATATTTTATGAACTAATTATACAATATTTTATAAATATATGTTATATTTATTTATTACGTGTATTGAAAATCTGTCGTTGTTTTTCTCTACTTAATTATTTTGCATGTCTGTGAATTTACATTCAGTAAGCTGAAGTTCATAGAAAAACAAGTACCGATCGAGGTTAACGAGTGGAAACGTTGACAACATTTTGAGAATTTCAATTTCTTCCCAACCTGCTAACATAGATGCCATATTAGAGAGCTGTGAAAGATTTCGCCCATCGACTTCAAAGAATTAACAAATTCAAGTGTTCCTGAGTCAAGTAAAATAAATTTCCCTGACTTTTTATATGGAATACAGTTTCTTTTATTGATGTAATAAACGTATGTTATAATCATATAGTTTGTAAGTTATTTAACGCCACTTCATAGTGTAGTATTGCAATAAGAAAAATATATTTTTTAATTAACCTAAATTATACAGTTTATACTTGCGGCCCTGAGGAAAATTTGATACGAACTATTTGCCTCTCTAAGAAATCCTAGTGATGACCCCTGCTATAGACTACTTGCATCCTACCGGATTGCTTCTTTAACGAGGAACTCAGGATTCATTTCTAACATAAAATGTTTGTTTGTCTCGTAGCTTGATAACAGAATGGTTGTCCACCTCGTGACTGAAAAGCTAGCATTCTTGGCAGTCACCGTAGACGCGCGGGTTCGATCCCAGCTCTACCTAGAAATTTCCTTCTTGTCTGAGGGCTGAAATCGGGCCCAATCACCTTCGAGAGTCAGAACTCCCACCACAACCATCCCAGAAACGGTTCCCTACTTCTATTCCAGGCGAATGACGGGATGGTGCGTAAATTACGGCCACGGTCGCTTCCTATCCTAATCTCTATTACAAAAAGTAACACTAGTACAGCCATCACAATGGCACAGGTTATCAGACTGATGCCACACCCAAGTATATGGGGCTGCATGATCACGATGTCCCTAATCCCCTAATTGAATGAACAACAACAATATGATTCTGGCGATTGTGATTTTACATTTAAACAGATAGGCTATATTACCGGAAGCAATTTTCAGTGTTGCCTTAGTAATCGAAATTTAATGTTTTTCAGTTGGTCAACATGATTTGAATTCAGTAGGCCGTGTTCATAATGGCAAAATTAATCTCGGGAGTTTCCGCCAACACAAAGTTCCTCATTTCTCTACTAGAAAGCGCTATAGTGTTCAAGGAGCTTAGGTATCTAACCTCCTAGACTTTCTTAGTGATTCAAGGAACATCGAAATTCGACATGCAAGCTACCCTCTGGGTGTCAAATTACAAATCTTGCACCCGGCACCCGAGGCCATACGATATTATTATTATTATTATTATTATTATTATTATTATTATTATTATTGTTGTTGTTGTACCCAATTTGAATGGGTGGTTCCCTAATCCTGAAAAAGAATACATGAGTTTAATAAATACACTTGGATGACCAGTTTCGAACGTCAAGCGATCATCATCAGATCTTTTACACTCAGGCTTTAGGGGCAGATGACCTCGTAGTTCCACCCCTTTAAACAACCATAACTAACTACCTATATTCAGGCTATTAAATCTAAGTCTACGAGTATGGGTTATGATATTTACAATATACAGTGTGGTCCACCAGCCCCTTATTTTTTTGGAGGAAGGCAACCCAACTAACGCGTATATCACAGTCATCCTAAAAACATTAGCACCTTCTCCTTTACGTCCATTGTACAACTTTACCGTTGAGTACATCCTCGCGAATATAGTAGAAATCAATAGTGGCAGAGTTCTTTCAATGACCTCAAATATAATGCATGATTGAAACGATCAGAGCTCCGAATAACACCTTCTTACGTTTGGACAGGAAGTGTCTACGAATAGATTCAATAAGTGCCAGCAATACGCTGAGGTTCTCGGTAGCTATGGTGGCTAAATCAGGAATTGCTCGAGTAGCGTCAACCAAGTCGCATTGTAGTAGGTTCGAACCTTGAACTAGCACTTTTTTTTTTGCTTAATGTCGTTTATTGTGGATGTATTATGGACGCATATCTATCTGTTCCAACGAGTGATTTTTAATTTGGTCCTCAAAAGCACCGTACTTATCCGATGGTACGCAGCCAGATTGGACGACGACATAATGATCTGTAGAACGAAAGCAAGGTATCCTGTAAATTCAACGTAGCAAGTGTTCGAAGTTTTGACCACCTTGGTTTAAAGGAAAACTCCGACTCACTCTGACGACCCACATAACATATAGATACATCTGACCGAAACTATAATTTCTTTCAATGGCGTCTGTGCGAAAAGCGCTTGCTATACACTTACAATAATAGTTAGTTAGTGAGGTTTTAAGGGGCGGAACAACGAGGTCATCTGCCCCAAACATGCAGTAAATACAGATAATTATAACATTATTGGTTTTACGTCCCTTTTAACTGCTCTGGATTTTAGATACTCCGGGGTGCCGGAAGTTTGCTCCGAAGGGGATCTTCAACGTGCCAGTAAATCTACTGACACGGCTCCCTCGCATTTGCGCACCCTCGAATGCCAGCTGACTGCGCCAGGATACGAACCTGCAACCTTGGACACAGCAAGCGAGAACGTTACCGCTGAGCCTCGCAGCAAGGCAGTAATTACAGAACGTGTTATATTATTATAAATATTGAACTATAAAAATTCTAATTATCACGAATAGAGTCGCCTCCGTTGCGTAGTGGTCAGCGTGATTAGCTGTCGCCCGGACGTCCTGGGTTCGATTCCCGAAATTTGAAAAGTGGTATGAGGACTGGGACGGGGTCTACTCAGCCGCGGGTGGTCCAAATGAGTTGAGGGGGTTCGATTCCCACCTCAGCCATCCTCAAAGTGGTTTTCCGTGGTTTCCCACTTCGCCTTCAGGCAAATGCCGGATGTTACCTACCGTACGGCCACGGCCGCCTCCTTCCTTGCCTGTCCCTCCCGATCTGCCCCTCCCTTCCCATCTCTCAAGAGGACCCTGTTCGCTTTGCAGGCCACCTGGGCGAGGTGCTGATCCCACCTCCCCAGTTGTATCCCCCAGACGAGATGTTTCAAGCTCCAGGACACTGCCCGTAGAGGCGGTAATGATGGGATCCCTCGGTGAGTCCGTGGGAAACCCTAACCTGGAGGGTAAAATCGACTAAAAAATAATAATTATAACGAATAGTATCCATCCATGGTTTTGAACAGTATTTAGGGAAAATAGCCATTTAAATGAGACAAGAAAATAACTTTCCCTATCGTCTTCGTGGATAATGTGAACAAAACCAAGTTGAAATCTTGCTGTACGAGGTATGGAGGGTATAATAAAATAGTTAAAAAGAATTTAAAAGATCTGCCGTTGGATAGTCTTAAACCCGGGACCTTCGAAAGAGCGAGCGGACGCAATAACACTTGCACACTTTTCCAACACACTCGGGAGGTTTTTATTGCGCTTCTTATTAACGCGTATGGTAAAATAATCAATTATTACAGTTAGATCTTAAATATTGATTGGAATGCATTCATTCAGTACCTGGCATGTTTTCTAATTTACTTAAAGCAAGTTTCGCGACCGCTTTACGTTAATAAGGCGACATAACTGCAAATAATGCCCTCAAACGACAGCGCTTCGGTTTTATTTCATACAACTTAGCGTCCAAAATGCTAGCGTGCGATACACTTCGGTCATACAAGCAGGTGTACTGACGAAGAGAACAGAATCATACGGGATTTTTTACCAGCGATCACAGCAGCTTCCTTGCCAGCGAATGTCGTGTATACGGGCCTAAAGATATGCTATGACTTTTTGTTAAAATTTAATAACCAGACAAGATGTTCGGTAAAGAACGTATTGCCTACTTTATCCTAAATGCATGGGTATTGTTATAACTCTTTGTCCTTTTCAAGGAGTATAATTGAATGTTGGTTGTAGTAGCTTCTTGAAATACAACGTGCTATGTTGATATTATACATGAATATGATGTGCGCTTTGCTAGTGCTACCTCTGTAAAAAAAATTCATTCAATTCGGTTTCACCGTGTTTGAATTGATGTGGGGAATCGATTTGCACACATACATGGCCGCTATCTGCAAACTATTGGGCTGATGACCTTGTAGTTCAGTCAAAAGATGCTTCCCACAAAAAGGTGTGTTGTTGAAAAATTTGGTAGAGATCAAATGATTAGGTTGGTCGTAATTTGATTTAAGCTTTTAACATTGGGGTGGCCGCCATTCCGTTTCCGTCAAGATGGCGGCGATATAAAACATGACACTGAGGTGGCCTTTGCTAGTGCTACCTCTGTACCAAACTTCGTTCCATTCGGTTTCACCGTGTTTGAAAAGATAGGGGGAATCGATTTGCACACATACATGGCCGCTATCCGCACATCATTGGCCTGATGACCTAGTAGTGTGGTCAAAAGATTCTCTATACATAAAGGTATATTGTTGCAAAATTTGGTAGAGATCAGATTATTAAGTTGGTCGTAATTTGATTCAAGCTTTTAACATTTGGATGGCCGCCATTACGTTTTCGTCAAGATGGCGGCGATATAAAACATGACACTGGAGTGCCCTTTGCTAGTGCTATCTCTGTACCAAATTTCGTTCAATTCAGTTTCACCATGTTTGAATTGATAGGGGGAATCGATTTGCACACATACATGGCCGTCATCTGCAAACTAATGGGGTGATGACCTTGTAGTTCAGTCAAACGACGCTCGCCATACAAGTTTATGTTGTTGCAAAATTTTGTAGAGATCGGATGATTAAGTTAGTCGTAATTTGATTTAAGCTTTGAACATTTGGGTGGCCACCATTATGTTTCCGTCAAGATGGTGGCGATATAAAACATGACACTGAGGTGTTCTACTCTAGTGCTACCTCTGTACCAAATTTCGTTCAATTCGGTTTCACCGTGTTCGAATTGATAGAGGGGGCAGACATTCAGAGTACACACACTCACACACACACACAGAGAGAGACACAGTCACACACACACAGACAGACACACAATATTTGGCCCTGTGTAGATCTCATAAGTCTAATTTCATTTTTTGCATAAATCGAAAGTATGCTAATAATACCATGGGAATTTCTAAGCAATACGTATACTTCGATGCAAGCACTGGCGATCAGAATATCCTTCGATATGTTGTTGTTTTGTTTCATTTGAGGGGCTAGAATATCGCGGTCACATTGCCCCGTTCAATTGGGCGTGTGTGTAGAATTTGTCTGGTAACCTGAGTTATTGCGGGCTTGTAATGATGTGTGTATTTGCAATTAAGGATTGGGAAGGAGGCGGCCGTGGCCTTAAGATAGATTCTGTCCCAGAATTTGGCCGGAATAGAAGTGGGAAACCACGGAAAACCATTTCCAGGGTGGGTGAGTTTGGAATCAAACCCACTTCTCATATTTGCTTCACGAGGCTACGTGTACCCAATTTCAGCCCTCAGACAAGTATTACAATTCTTTGCAGAGCTGGGAATCGAACCCTGACCTCAGAAGCAACACTTCGATATGTTATGTTAATATTTATGCCAGTTTTTTTAAATTTCTGCCATTACAGGTCACGTGGCATATCGTACCAATGAGATCGTATTTTCTTTATAAAACATCAAAATTCAACGTACTCTTCACAAAAATGAGTCGTAAGGCAATAAATGTGGCAATGTAGTTACATCCCGACTAAAATGGAATGTGGGCTTTCGTTCAAAAAAAGTATGCCTACTACTGGATTCGAAGCAGCGTTCTACCCGCTCACGCCCAACACGTACGGTCAGGCTTTAAACCTCTTTTTTTTTATTAGCTCTTTACAGAATTACAGAATTTTCAGATATGATAAATACCAGACTAATACATCACAAGAAATCCAGATAGTGTCCATATTTATCGTACAATTGTCCACTTTCACTAAGCTTCCAACGCTCTTTTTGCAGGTGATACCTGAGATCCAGGAAAGAGAAATGTTGATCATTGTCCATCACGAAGTGTACATATTGGCCCATTATCCACACAATGGCAGTCTGTTTAATTTGGGGGAAGGCGGTCACCGACAAACGAACCAACTTCCTGTCATCAAGGTCATCCGAGGGCACATTTAATAGTTGACATACTTTTCCCTTACACCACAGCCACGTGGAGGCAACTCGCGTGCATGATGTGAAGCGGTGTATCGCCGTATCAGTTTGACCACATATAGTACACCATGGGTAAGCTTCAAGATGGATGGTATATCGCCGTAGAGCGGTTGGGATGAGATCGTTGAGGAAGATAAAAACTTGGGAGTGTACAGCAGAAGAAATGGACATAGCCCCAAAATTTTTCCAAACAGTGGGCCAATGGACATAGAGGGTGGTGGCCTCTATTCGCGGTTTGGAGTGTACCACTTGCCGCAACATGTTATAGATACTTTTCGTCGTTGGAACAATCCCTGATGGCATTTGGCGAACAGTTTCCAGAAGGTGCTGTTGATGGTCCCTAAATATCTTCGGCAAAGCTCTATCACAACCACGGGCTGTGTTTCGAATATCTTTGTATAGCGCTTTCGTAAAAGTGTCATGTTGGGAAAGAATGGTGATATCGTTCTTGCATAGGAGTGCACGGCATTTCATGCCATGAGCTGTTAGCCCTAGCCCGCCTTGCCGGGATGGGAGATACAACTGTTCCCGTTGTACTCGGAACAAAAATCCTTGCCATATAAACCAACCTGTATATTTTGCCAATTGGCTCTCAAACATTTTGGGAAGTGGGAAAAGTTGTGCGACATACCATATTTTAGAGAGCGCAAACACGTTGAGGACCATGACCCGTTGCACTATATTGAGGTTTCTTTGACCAAATTGGATCAGGACTCCCCTAACTTTGGCAATGACCTTAGTCCAGTTAACTTGCACTGTGTCCAGAAGCGATTGCTTCCAGGTAATGCCAAGAATTTTCACCTCATTTACTATCCGGAACCAGGGCTGTGGGGTAATCACTGAGTTAGTATTGAGCGGAAGCAAAGCAGTTTTCTGGGGGTTCGATTGTGCTCCAGAGGCGATATGGTAGAGCTGAAGGACGCTATCGATGTGGGAGATGTCTTCTTCATGGCGGATCAATATTGATACGTCATCAGCATAGGCGCACATTCCAAAAACATGTGTGGACAGTTTGTAACCCTGTAGCTTCACCTGGGTAGTCCGAATGAACGGTTCAAGGCCAATGACAAAAAGTAGCATAGAAAGGGGACATCCTTGCCTAACTGATCGTTGTATTGGAATCAGAGGGGAAAGAAAACCGTTGACGATCACTCTAGACGTAGCATTACAATTTATCATACGAATGTAGTCAATAAGGATTTCAGGAAATTCGAAGTGTTGCAAGACCATGTACAAGTATTCATGACTGATGCGGTCGAAAGCTTTATCAAGATCTAAGGTGAGAAAACTCATTGGCTCAGTGGGGAGCATTTCGGCTTTTAGGTGTAGGTCCCGTAGTATCGCTAAGTTTGTTAACAGAGTTCTTCCAGGAATACTGCAACATTGTTCATCACCAATGATATCAGGTAGAACAGTCTTCAATCGGCATGCAAGTACTTTGGTAAGGACTTTATAGTCACTGCAGAGCAGAGTAACTGGTCGGAAGTCACCAACTGCCATGGGAGAGGATGTTTTTGGTATGAGGACTATGGTACCCTCGTGATGTGATTGACAAAGAGCACGACGTTGGAGAATGGTACGCAGGACATGACAAAATTCTTTGCCAATGAGAGGCCAGAAGTGTTTATACATTTCATATGGCAGTCCATCAATGCCAGGTGAGCGGTTGTTTGGGAGTCGTTTAACCACAGAGTGAATCTCTTCATCCGTAATATCCGCGCTGAGCAGAGTTTTGTTGTCCGGAGATAGTTTGGTACTGCAAGATGACAGCAATAGGGTCACCTGCTGTGGATCAATGGGAGCCTTAGCGTAGAACCGTTGATAAAAATAATGATATTTCACTACGTATAGCGTCAGGGGAGGTGACGACACTTCCAGTACTGGTGCGGAGGCGGTGGATATATTTACGTTGCCGCTCACGTTGTCCTTTGGCGATATGGTATACACTTGCACTTTCGTCCGGGAGCACTGTACGATCTTTTAAAGCCACGTTGATATGAGCGAGCGTTCGTTGCTGTAGAGACAGGAGCTTGGTTTTAACTTCCCGGATCTGGTCATATATACGCTCCCCAGCATCAGATCTTTGCTGGAGCTGGCGAAGAACTCGATAGTAAAATTCAACTGTATCCCGTCTTTCCCGACCTCGTTGGTAAGATATGTTCTTAAAGACGCGGCGGATCCCTGGTTTAACTAAAATATCCCACCAGTCTGTGCAGTCGCGAAATTTGCATTTTTGTTGGACCCATCGAATCCAGTGTTGTCTGAGAATATCTTGGCATTCCTCCCCCAGTAACAGCGAGCAATTCAGCTTCCAATAACCTCTTCCTATGTGAAATATGGGATGGGGGTAAGAGATTGTACATACGACAGCATGATGGTTAGTGAAACTGGCAGGAATCACTTCATATCGTCTAGGCTGGATAAGTTCCTGTGAAAAGTAGATGCGGTCAAGTCGTGATGAGAAGTTGTGACTTATACAGGTGTAATGGGGCAGGGGCACCCTTAAACTATCCACAGCATCAATGAGGTGTAGGGAGGTAAGAAGGGTCCTGAGAGCCGGGTTGACACCTCTGTATGGACTAGTGGAATCCTCTGGGCGTTGAATACAATTGAAATCCCCTGCAAGAATAAGTTTTTCCTTAACGTCGTGCAGATGAGGCAGTATACTCTGTTGAAAGAACATTTTCCGTTCCACACGTTTATTAGACCCGGATGGGGCATATACATTTATCAGGGTGGTATTGTTTATGTGTCCAGATATTATGCGTCCTGATGGATGACATAGCACACCTGCGAGTGGGATATCATGTCTTATGAGGAATCCGGTCCCTCTATTCGTATTACCGGTATTGATGTATTGTTTGTAGAAGGCAGATATGGGTAAACACGGTATAGCAACTTCTTGAATGAAAGCAATGTCAATGTCAGCATCTCGAAGGAATCTCTCCAACAGTTGAAATTTCAGAGGGCATTCTATTACATTGATATTCACAGTGGCCACAGTGAGAAATTGCGCCATTAAGAGAAGTATAAAAGCTGTGCTAGACATACTGGAAGGTGGACTCGAAAGAAGACACAGGTGAGAATTATCCTGGTGCACTATGTCAAATTAGGTTGAGATAGTTCCTTTTGACTGCCATTCATAGGCCGGCTGTCAGCGGTTGAGAGCGTTCGTGGGTCCCTAGATGACGTAGAAAGAAGATTTTGTTTCTTTTTCACAGCTGCGGAAACGTTTGTGGAGCCAGTTTTATTCTTCGGGGCTGGTACGGCAATCGAGGCATTTGTTTTAATCTTCTTAGAGACGTTCTCGGCTCCCCGATCAACATACTTTAGTGAGTCGGTAGGGACCAGCGAAGTCGGGGGCAGTGAAGACAAAATTTCTGTGGCAGCCTGTAGTAACGGCAGAGTTGGTTCTAAGGCTGCGATACAGGTTGCCGAGAGCACAGGGGCACTCTGTGTCTCGCAGCACTGGTCAGGGCAAGGTACCAGTTCTGCGTCAGATGTATCCGAGGTCACTCCTGGTGTTGTCTCAGCTGACTGATCAATGAGCATGTTTTCATATGACGTTTGCTGCGTCACAACTTCCGAGTATTGTACACGTCGTTGTTGTGTAGGAGTTATACCGAGGGGAATCATTTTCTTTGGGCAGTTAATACGCAGATGTGTGGTAGCATTGCAAATTAAACAGGTCTGTTTCTGTCCATTATACGTTATATAGCCAGAATGGCCACCAAAAGCCTCAGTGGAGGGGATATCTTGCTTGATTTCCATAGTTACGGCACGTATTCCATTATACACCGGGAACTGATAAGCAGAAGACCATTGTTCTTTCCTGACGTCACTCACAGTGCCATATTTCGACAGGACGGATTTGAAAATTTCAGGGGGTACTTCGGGTGGGACATTAAATATACGCACTGTGGTAAAATTGGAATCCGCTGTGGAGAGCTTAACATTGGTCATTTCGCCTGAATCATACTGAAATTTAATAGGATCTGCAAAAGTATTTAACAATTTCTGATAAATAGATATGGTGATTACCTTGATGTACATGGTTTTTTCGTGCGCATTTAACTGGATGGCTTCTACTTGGTCGACAGTCAACCGGAGGGTATCGCCAATCCAGCGGTGAATTTCTCCTGGTGAGGGGCGAGAACTCTGCCTGTCCCATTGGCAGCGTACGGTGTTTTTTCTCTGGTATCCGGACATGATTTTCAGCGGGGTTTTCTGGGTTTCTGGTTTTGTTGTCCTATCTGGAACACTACTTAAAAAAGTATTGTCCGAATGACACACGGAAGGTCAGTACACACGTGGAACTAAGGAAGCACCGGTATTAGGAACCGTAAACTCTTCCAATGCGGTCACACAGCGCGCACACACGTACCGCACTCGGCCACGACCAGTGACCAACTCCTTCTCAGCCACCAACACATGGTACGTGCGGCACGCTAAACGTGCTATAGTTACTGTAGCCGTCCCACCTCAAACGTTTAAGTCCATCTCAAAGTCTTCATTCACGGTTTATGGTGTTGGTTTAACCTTTTACTATTACAAATCACGTGGCGTAAGCTATTACTTCGATCGTATTACGTGTGTGTGTGTTATTTCAAGGAGCAGTGAGTCATATGTTAGTAGAATGGGCCATAGTATTTGGCGGGGAAAAGTTTAAGGTCGGTTTTTCTTTGCTAGACCCATGACCCAATTACATTGCTGTCACACAGTCCGAGCGCAGAGCAATATCGACCATCGGGAGAATTGAGATATTAGTTGGGTTTCATAAAACTAAATAATAAGGGGCGGGTGGACCACACTGTATAGGCTACGCTTATTTAATTGCAATAGTATTTTAACTAGCACAACTGTAATATTTTTTTGAGATATTGATTGTGGTGATTTACCTTTAGTTTTTCTTGCATAGTGCGATTATTTGATTGTTATTAAATATGTCAGCTTTTTGTGGATTGTGCACTTAGCTGTTTGAGCAATGCGTGGTCCGTTTCCATGCAGCTCCCACCTCCCTCTGCCTGCACTGAACTGGTATATTTATTTATTTATTTATGAAAACTATTATCAGTATTGCCACTAAATGTGTCCTTAAAGAATAAGCCTGCATTTTGAAACATTATATATAGTGTTGTTCTATCCCCCATGTGACCTTTCTCTTCTCCTCATGGGACTTGACCTTATGTTAGACGTTCTTTTGTCGAGAGGTGTGTAGTGGGAGAAGGGTCATCTAAAACACCTATTGTATCCCCTGTCTGTCACAAGAGGCGGCTGAAAATTCCAGAGTGCATCATGCCCTCTTCCAGGTGGAGCACATTGGATCACGCTAAGAGGATTGGAAAGTTTGGAAAAATTGTCAACCAAAGATTTCTGAACTGAGTCCGTTTAAACATTTTCAATTTCAAGAGTCTTTAAAGCTGTCTGTGTTTCTTCCCTCTACCTCTCTCGACCATATTTTTTTTCAAATTGTTGTTGTTGATTCTGTAGGGGCTTTGCGACATCGTGGTCATGTATCGCCCGCCGTGTACTTAGGTATGTGTAGAATTTATCTGATAACCTGTATCACTGTGATGTCTGTAATAGTGTGTGCATTTCAAATTGAGGTAGGATTGAGGTAGGATTGTCTTAAGTTAGGTACCATCCTGACATTTGTCTGGAGTAGACGTGGGAACGCAAAAACCAATTTCTGGATGGCTGAGGTAGGAATCAAATCTACCTCTTCTCAGATTTGCCTCACGAGGTGAATATACCCCGTTCCAGCCCTCAGACCAGAATTAAATCGGAAACCAGAATCGAACCCCGGGCTCCGCGTTGACTGCCCAGAATGCTAGCCACTACGCAACGAGGCAGTATATTCTTCAAAGTCACGGGAACCTTAATCTTCGAGTGCTTATGCTATTATATTTTTTTTCATGCTTTTGTCGTATCGCCCTTTCTTACTAGGGGTCGATAACAAAAACGTTAGGCTCATATTATCATTTTAGTCATCATGCGCTACACAGTTAAAACCTGGCAATTGAAATAAATAGCCCACATTTTGTAGGTAAATGAGTTATTGAAGCAAGAACAATGAATGCACGAATCCCAGCTAGAACTACAATAGGTTAAATATGTAAAATAAAGTTTTGAAGCTATTCTTTCAGTGAACAATATGTAAATAACACTTCTGAAAATTATATCGTAATAATCATCACCTACTAGAAAATACATCTATGGCCTAGAAATAAGACAATCCAACATGGCGGCCAGAAAGATATTTCACCCGTTCACAGTACCTTTCATAAACCTGATAATTGCAAAAGCAACATGGCAGCAACGTGAATTTTAAATATAAAATAATCGAACATAGTTGCCATGCAAAATATTTCACCACATCTCAATATCTCAGAAACTATTACAACAATCAAATTAATAACATAAGTTCATCCATGTAACTTTCAATAACCTGATGAACACAAAACCAACATGGTGGCCTCGTAAAATGTAAATAGGCTTTTCTGGCGACTTTATTATTCGACGACAGTGAAACTTGACGTGGAAAATATTTATACAATACATAAAGCGAGGTATGACGGAATTTCTCAACTTTCACAGTTATCATCACAACATTATCACATTTTAATCAATTACATATAGAGTTGATGGCATGCATTTTTTCTAATTTATATTTAAATAGTTTCATTAGTTTTAGAGCATTTTCTTATTAAGAAAGTGGTCCCATAAAAAGTCGCTTGCACCAAAGGTTTTGTTTGACAAAGCTGATTTTTACTACATGTAGTTAAGATGTTTAGAAACAATAATTGCTCTAGGGTTTGGTGTTAGATGGATACTGTCCTTTCCAAAAATGTTTAAACTCTCGTTTCAAATATTTTTGTAAATTCAGCATTATTAATTTAAATCTACCTATCAAAATTTATATTAAATCTCAAAGCAAATTTACATTACTGTACTTCTAGCAACTATTCTATCAAGTTACAGCAATATCTGATACGAATTTCTCCACAAGGAGCATTTTGTACGCAGCGAAACATTGAGAAAGAGTTATGCGAGAAAAGGGCAAATTAATACAGTATTTACTCACTTAGAGCTGCCCTCCTCCATATATTTCCCCTTCACATCTCCTCGCTTTTTCTTACTTTGATATTTTCTGTCATTTTACATGTCTCCTAGTCATTTTCTCCTGATCACGGCCCCTCCTGTGTCTTATTATTATTATTATTATTATTATTATTATTATTATTATTAGACCCTATTATAAAACATCTCAAATGTTTGAATGTCATGCGGGCACACATTAGCTGGCCTCTACAAGCTTAACAACAACCGGAATGACTAAAATAAAATAATTTTCTGTAAGAGGAAGAATTGGGCTATTTTTAAACGAATAAAACAATAAAACGAGTTTTTGCTTCAAAATACGAAAAATTCAAACATACCTCCCCTTAATATATTGGCGTCAAATTGAAATCAACTTTGAGAGAAATTCAAAATGACGGCTGTGCAAAATTTTAAGATCGTATCTTTTATTTCCTGTGTTCTAATCAAGCGATCGAAGTGAAAGTTTGTATTACGAACCTCCATAAGAATTTTCACCTGTTAGGGTATAATTCTATGACCCAAGTGTGGGATAATCCAACATGGTTGCCAAGCAAAATATTTCACCACTTCTCAATAACTCAGAAGTTATTACAGCATTCAAAACCGAATTTTGTATGGTGATAGACGACTATTAATTATATACATATATGTGGGTTTCAAAAGCTTGATAACTGCAAAAGCGACATGGCAGCCACAAGAACTTAAAATATTTAAAATAACTTTTCTGGCGATGTAATCATCCGAGAGCAGTGAAACTTGGCTGTGCAAATCTTTTATCAGAATTTAGTGTATAGGCATATGATTGTGTTCAATTGTTTAAAAAAAATTCGAGAAGGTGTCAGTTCAACACACTAATAAAACATACTGTATTGCTAAGCTATCGAAGAGAAGGCACTAAATTAAGAACCTTACTTTTCGTAAAATAGAGATGCCGTACATTTGACTTTTCTTAAAATTAATTCTCGTGATTCGTTACAGAAAGACGCCATTTCGCAAGAGGAGCCGTAATTACCTATACTGAAAGTTACATATTCTAGCACGTAATTTTCATTGTGGGAATGGTGGTGGAGATTACCTGGTGGACCACGAAGGTCATCTACTCCAATTTTCTATTTTAGCCATCGTAAATTATTATAAATTATACTCAAGTTCATTTCTGAAAAGGAATTTATTTTACTGATGTTCTACTGAATAAGTCTCTCAGTAAGTTAATTAACCAGGACCGTGAACCAAATATTTAATAATTTGGTACACAATTCCTTAGTGTTGTATTCAGGTATTGCAGATAAGCGTCATCGTATAACTTTGGACACATATCTTCCAGTGTATGAGGTGTGTTGATGTGAGTTACAGTACCTTGAGTAACGATGAACGTTTAGATTTTAGACACTGTACTACAACCATACTAATACGATTTTGTTTGCGTTAAGTTTATTGTCTGAAATGGCCACAAAGTTTGGATATTGATGTCCTATACTTTAACACAATGTAGGTACTATACCAAAAGTTATTCAGTCCATCATATGGAAAATCATTTTAAAAGCTGGAAAGATGGAATGTATCAAACTGGGCCATTTAGTTACTTACCGAACTACTTTCCTTTGGTAAAACATATGCTACATGAATTAAACATTACACAGTTACATTACAGTACTATACATATACTGTAGAAGCGTAATTTCTACGAATGACACTAGTATTAAACTAGACTATTAGTCACTCACTCGCTCACTCGCACACGGGATCAGGCTCACACACACACACGTTACTCTTATGTGTACATTCAATTTTCACCTTTCTGAACCTACAGTTTTTGGCAAAATAGTCGTACATATAGGTCTTATACCGTATATCACGAGGAAAGTTATTCCAACAGAGCGATTGCAAAATAGGCCTACTGATTGGCATGCTGTTATTCTGGTGAAAGAGGAACAGAAATAGAAGGGAACAGCTTGTGCTCTGCAGACTGAGCGATTGGGAAGCAGGAAGCGGCTTAGCAGTGCCAATGGGTGTTTATGATTTAGCTGCAACTTAATTAATTGATTTGTTCCATTCAAGAGTGCATTTAACTTCTTCATATTTTAAGCTTCAGCAAATCTTGTAGGAGTATGCCATATTTTTGAGGGGTTACCCCTAGCAGACTTTAGGTACACCCTACATGGGCTCCACTGGTATACTGCATTATTTCCCACATATGAAGCACATCCCACTTCTTTGCTGGGAAACTAAGAGCTCCATCAACATTATATTCTCCCTGCGGAGGAAACAAAAGATGGAATATTGGCTTCCATGACCAAGCTATTTAAATCCAGAAAATCTTGTAGGTTTTAATTATTTCTTTTACAGGATTTGCCTTGGTGCACCAAATTAAGCTCATCATCAGATATTGGAGCACCATGCTTGGGTCCCACTGGCATAGTGAGCATTGCACTACGTCCTCTATCTGAGGCACATCGCACTTCTTGGCTGGGGAACTAAGAGCTCCATCAATATTATCTCCTCCCTACAGAGGTACCAAAAGGGCACAGACAGATTGTAAGCCTAATTTAGTACACCCCAACTGGGCCTCACAGGTATAGTGAGCATTGCTTTACGTCCCCTATATGAGGCACTTCGCACTTCTTTGCAGGGAAACTAAGAGCTCCATCAATATGATATCCTCCCTATACAGGTAATAAAAGCCTAATTAGGTACATCCAGGAAAATACCCGCAAAGGGCACGGCAAACCCCTAGAAGACTCGCCGGAATTGTAATCCCTTTGCCGCGAAAGCCTATATGCCATACAATATAATGTACTTTTGTACATATACCCTGCATAAAAACTGTTCTCTTTATGCATGTCAGTTCCATTATTTTGCCTCGTTCCCTGATTATCTAATTGTTTCTCCTTATAAATTGCATTTTCCAGTCCTAACGGAGACTACGGGTTGCTTATGGTTGTGAAGTAATCAATTAGCAGGTGAGTGTATGATGAAATGTCCTCACCCCACAAGCCAACAAGCCAAGTACTGTATCTGCCACTCTGTGGTTTGCAGCTGCCAGCGGTGTGCCCATTACACAGTGTGCTGGCGGGGGCCTGCTATATTATACAGTACCGGTAGTTGTCAAAGGGAGTCTGTCAGCATGGTGGTGTGGCTCATTCAAGGCATTAACTGTGTCGGCGGAGACACTAGACACAATCGATTTCCTGCAACGTGTTCACTCACTGAAAAGCAATTATCTCATTGAATAACAATTAACTTTCCGATAACTTTATTGTTTCGTGACCCTCAACTCATACAATAGTCTCGCCAATCAAGCAGGCATGAAAATAAGTGTGTAAATGACCTGCATATTGAACATGATAATATTATAGGTTTTACGTTACTTTTAACTTCTGTGGCTCTTACATTTGCCGAGGTGCCGGAATTTTGCCCCGAAGGCAATTTGCTGTGACAGTTAATCTAGTGACACACCTCTCTCGCCTTTGAGGATCCTCTAATGCCACCAATTGACTGCGTCGGGAGTCGATCCCGCAATCCCGAGCACAGCAAGTGAGAAAGTTACCACTGCGCCACGCGACAAGCTGGATATAGAACACTAAAGCAAGTGAGTAAGTAAACAAATTATAATTGTTGCTGTCAATTCATTTCATGTTATGCCATATAATTACTCGCATATACTGTAGAAATGTCTGATGGACCGTGTCGTCGTAGTGTGTACTTGGTATTGGGAAGGAGGCATACATGGCCTCATTTTAAAACAAGGGTGGGTATGTTATAAGTGAAGTATTGTGAGTAAGACATAAAATATGAAATTATTAAAATCTGTTGCTGTTTTATAGTGATGGCCTTAAAACACAATTTAAATTTTCTTATCATGTGCAAAACGTATTAATGCTTTGTTGAGTTATATTTATTTTAATTACTTTTTTTACCATAAATCATACTGGAAGTATGGAAGGCGTAGTGAGAAAGGGAAAACCCCGGATGCATATTTTATGCTTCACTGGCACAACTTACATGTACATTTCGTTTGTACAACATTTACATGTTTAACAAAGATATGTGCACTATTAACATATTTAGAATAATAGTAGAGAAATATAGTAAGTTTTATCCTGATAACTCACTCTTTCACGTACGCACTCTTATCATCTCAATCACTCCATACTTGGTATCCCCTGGCAGTGTGTTCCATAACCGCACAGAGAGGCCGTGGAAACCGGTCAGATAGGCATTGCTACAAGCAAATGGCAGAACTCCTCTTCGAACTGAGCGATCAGCCAATGAGAGTCAACAAAAGGGGGATAGAACCTGCCAACAGGTAAAACTTAGCTATTGTTGACACAGAATGCAAGGGTGTGGTGGGATTTGTAGGTTATGTCAGTATCGGAAATGTATCCTGCAAGAGTTTCATAGTTCACGATTCATCAGATATGTCTATACATTTGCAATTGAATATGGGATGCGACATTTTGGTAGTGCCGAATGTAGAACGACCTCACGGGCATCTAGGCTACGCTACCGGTGGGTGGTGGGGACCAGCTAAATTGTGTTTCCTAGGCAGGCCTGTCAAATCCGGATAGGAGCCAGCCACGCCTGCCTGACCAGGGATTCGCTTCTCTCGTTCATCTCGGTTACTGTACGTCGACTAATCAGCCCTCTGTTCCTGCTACAATATAATCGTCCTGAAATATCGAATAGTGCTACACAACCTCCTTTATTGTTGAGGGAGGGTAGAGAGTACGTCGCAATGGCTCGTAGGTGGCCCCCGATATATGATGCCTGACATTATCTTTGAGATGTGCTACGCTATTTCAAATCATACTAGCCGCACTTTCAACGCCTCATAAGGAGGGAAACTACAGGCACTGTGTCATTTCCTCTTAATCACCTGTCACGGGTGGGAGAGGGGGAGGTACAAGAAAGAGTCCTATCCTCTCGAGAGTAAGTAATCGAATTTGAAGAAGTCGCTGTATGCTTGGAATAACTTTAACATTGAGTTTCAAGAACGAAAACTCAACATAAATGCAGGTGCGTATGGCCTACAAGAAGCGAGATGGTCATTGTCTTAAGTTTGCCTTAGTATCAGTGGTCCCAGTGGTCACTGATGGGTGAAGAATTGTCAAGTAACATAACTTGTCTGAAACTGGGCTAGCTGGAACCAAACTGTTAAGATTCCAAGAGTCAATGTTGGGTCGATTTTATTGAATTATAAATTGAACAAGAAGCAGACTATTGCCCGTGTTTTAATATTACGAGGGGGGGTGTTGGTGCAGTAGTCAAACTATTTGTCTCTCACCATGTGGACTGAGTTCGATTCCCGGTTAATACATGTGATATTGTCAACGTGAAATGTCACGTCCTATGGTTCGGATTCCACGTACAAAAGGAGGTATTGTGGCTCATGATCGCGAAATTAACGGCCACGTTAAACAACAAGCTTCCTTCTTTCCTCCCTTAATGTTAGGCGATGGCTTGCGTAGAGCAGTCGAGCTACTAACCCCAAAGTCATACAGTATTTACATTTCTTTTTAACATAAAATGATCAGAAAATCAGTTCTTGGGGTGGAGATATGAACAAGAGAAATCTTTGATCCTAATTAATTATGGTAAGTTGGATATATTAAGCAATGCTAACAGTAAGCCATTCGTGTTATTGCAGCCCAACAAGTAACTACGTGTGATTTGGCTGCTTGATTACATTGCTGGTGGAACGCTTGACGATGATGATGATGATTATTGCAGTTTTAAGGGGTGGAACATCGAGGTCATCGACCCCTGACGGTAAAATTGACTCTTTTGTAATACACTGACACATATGAAAATGAAAATCCACAGCCTGCTTCCAGTCGACCGACCGGGTCAGCGAATGGAATGAATGAAGCCCCCAGCTAGTGGCGAGGATATGAACTGTGCTGGCTGCCGAAGCCTGTCGCACTCCCCTGGGGCAAGGATTAAATGAATGACATATGAAATGAAATGAATGGAACATTGTAGTTTAACGTGACCGTTAATCTCGAGAACATAAGCCACGGGACCGAAATGAAATAATAGTGGAGAGTGTTGCTGGAATGAAATTGTTGACAGGGAAAAAACCGGAGTACCCGGAGAAAAACCTGTCTGCCTCCGTTTTGTCCAGCAAAAATCTCACATGGAGTGGCCGGGATTTGAACCACGGACCCAGCAGTGAGAGGCCGGTGTGCTGCCGCCTAAGCCACGGAGGCTTGACTGACACATATCTTCCTGCTTAAATAATAGGGTGATGTGTGCAAAACAAATATGTTACTTTTCTTTATGTTCGACCCTGACTATTATATGTCAGAAAACTGTATCATAATGATGGTCATTATAACACTATTTTTCATTATGAAACAGTTTCTCCCACCAATCACAGCTCAAGAATCGGTTGTTTGACCAATTAGGTGAGGATAACAACGCATCTGCGCTAAGTTCCAAGGCCTTCTAATTTAAATATCACTGCCTGACCTAGTGGCATAGTGGGGCGATAGAGGAGGCTATGGTCAAATACAAGGTATTCTGTGCGTCCCATGCGCTCTGTTCAGTACATAAAACTGGCGAAATCTCGACAGATATTTATGAATATTTATGTTCGAACATAAAATAATTATAATAATTATCGTCGAACATAAACAGTCGTATGCAACTCGCCTATAATGGTAATTAAGACACTCGTATGGAAATTATAAACATAGTCGATTCTCAATTATTGCCATTATAGGCTTGTTGCATAATGTATTGTTTTCTTATCTACGGTTTCCAGAATTTCCGTGTTGCATCGCATCTTAGCAAAAGCCTCCTGATTTTTTTTTTCGTTCTTCAAATTCGATACAGGATCTTTCAATGCAAGTACGTTAAGAAATTGCAAAACGTATTCTCCTGATAAAGGAAGTGACATAATTAACTTCTGGTTTAAATCGTACAGCAATTTCAATTGTGATCTTTCACTAAGATATCTCTGATACATGCTTCGTATTTGTTTATCCCTCCTGGGTAAAATTCCGTCATTCGGAAACCTATAAACTCAAATGAGTTATGAATGGCAACTTTAATAAATATATCCCTCCCCTTCGTGAACTTGCACACCCAGCTAGTAGGTAATTGCTTGACAAAAGAGATTGATCCATAACTACCCCCCATTTACATTCACGCAGGTGGCCCGGAGAACATTGGACAGTAGGTTAACCATGTCACTTTCCTCATCGTTGTCCTTTCAATTATATATATATATATATATTTTTTAGTCGTTTACCCTCCAGGTTGGCGGAACCCACGGACTCAGCGAGGGAACTCACCACTACCGCCTCTGCGGGCAGTGTCCTAGAGCTGGGAACATCGAATCGGAAGGGATACAACTGGTGAGGTGGGATTGGCACCTCGCCCAGGCTGCCTCACCTGCAAAGCGAACAGGGGCCTCATGAGTGAAGGTAAGGGATGGTTAGGATGGATAGACAAGGAAGAGGGAAGGAGGCGGCCGTGGCCTTGAAGAAGGTACCATCCCGGCATTTGCCCGAAGACGAAGTGGGAAACCACGGAAAACCACTTCGAGGATGGCTGAGGGGGAATCGAACCCCCTCTACTCATTTGGGCCACCCGAGGCTGAGTAGACCCCGTTCCAGTCCTCGTACCACTTGTCAAATTTCGTGGCAGAGCCGGGAATCGAACCCAGGACCTCCGGGGCGGCATTCAATTATATACTAGGAATATCATTGTCATCAACCGTTAATGATGCTGTTTTATTGCTGTGTCTGCATTGGTGTGTATAATTGCATTTATATTTACAATGGGGCTGAGATTAAGTGTTTAGGAATGTAAAATACGGTATAAACTCGTGAGTGATTTACAATGTGTGGAGTAAAGGCACGAGAACACCATGCTTAGCGAAGTCTTCAACAGTTATTGCAGAATGAACTCAAGCTTCCCAGTAATCTTAGCATGGTCAACAGATTCCTTTCTAGTATCACCACTTATATCTAAGTACTGTTGATGTATCGTTTAGGTTTTCAAGGTGAAATGTCACGTCTGTTCAGGATTCCATGTAATGTAGTAAGTGTCATGTCCGGCTCCATGGCTAAATGGTTAGCGCGCTAGGCTTTGGCCCTAAGTTCCCCGGGTTCGATTCCCGGCCGAGCCATCAGGGATTTTAATCTCCTGGGATTAATTCTCGTGGACTGGGTGTTTGTGCCATCTTCATCATCACTTCATCCTCATTACGACGCGCAGGTCGCCCACGGGCGTCAACTAGAGAGAACTGCACTCGGCCTCTCCGGAGGCCACACGTTCATCGTCAGTAAGTGTCGTGGCTGTTATTGTGAAATTAACAGTCACGAAAATCTACAAGCTTCAGATTCAGCTTTGATACCTTTATGGGCTGTGCGATGTCGTCGTCTTGTAGCCCAGTGCATTTGGGTGTGTGTGGAATCTATATGATGACCTTTGCGTGTAGTAGTGGGTGAATTTGAGGTTAGGGTTGGGAAGGAGGTGACCAAGCCATTAAGTTAGGAACCCTCCCAACATTTTCCTGGTGTAAAAGTGCAAAACTTATGATGGGTGAGGTGGGCATCTAACGCACCTTCTCACTGTTCTACCTCGTGAGGCTCAGTTTACCCCGTTCTAGCCCTCAGACCAGTATTACATTTATTGGCAGAGCCGAGAACCAAACCCGAACCTGAGAGAGGACACCCAAGAATGCAAGCCACTACACCACCAAGTGGACATATTTAAGTTGTTGTTGTTAATTTCTTTTATATTTCACTTAACTTAGGATAATAACTTATATAAATTGATTAATTTTTGACCTGCTGGGCTCTCTCTCTCTATGCAATGTGAAGAAGAGCAGTAACTTAAATGAACATTGCAGCTAATTGAGTGGAGTTCATTATGGAGTCTAGAAGACAAGTGGTAGGGAGTTATACAGTTTTCCAGTACCCAGCCATGGCATTCAGCAAAGGCTTAAACTATTAAAAATTATCCGAAAGTTTTTAAGAGCACAATTACTCATTAAAATTCTGGGCCAACTTAGTTCATTTCCGTTGTACGTATCCTGTAGATCAGGGGAAAGAATTGTATTAGCCTAGGTATACAAGTTCATAAATAACTTAGCACATCATATTTTCTGTGAAAATATTACAAAAATTATACCTAATTGAAGGAAATAAGCCGCAATTCATACCCATTATGATATTCAGCCACCATAAAAATTAAATGATTTATTTTCTTAATATCACAGGAAAAGAGTCCTTAGAACTTCGTAGGATGCCTATTTTGTCTTGTCTTGAATGAGTTACCATTTAATGTGGGTATATTCCAAGCTGTTATTCCACCATTCATCTATAAGGCTGTTTTTGTTCACTTGTTTCCCATACTATTACAGAAAATACGATGTTGTGACATTATGGATAAAGATCTCGTACGTATGGAAAAAATACACTTGCTTTCCATGCTATATAAGTAAGGCATTTAATTGAAAGCAAAGCGACGTCTCCGAAAATTTGATAGCCACCGATGCTATCCCGTTAATTGCAGTGTTTGAAGTAAACGTATGCAACCAGCGTAGCATGCATGCAATGCCAGTCGTGTAATGCAGGGAGAACTTCAATCAAATACCAGTCCTGAGCGGGCCCTGCGGAATATTCCAATTAGTTGCAAGTTACACAGTCCATTGGTTAACCCAGAATACTCCAGCTAATACTCCTGCTGTCATGCCCTGGGTTGTGATGCTGCAAGAAGTGAGCCGTGTAAATGCCCGATGTGAGAAATATACATGGGTCGTAAATAAACTCGTGGCAACACTACCGGGAATGGGTCATGCACATGGCGCATTCCCATGCTAAACGAGAAAATTGTGATTGTAGTTGTATTGAAAAATGAAACTTATTGCCTCGACAACAGACGATATTATTGTACATGGCTGAATGTACAGTACTATTTTTAACCGCTCTAAAGCATGTTTCTCAACTTGAACAGGAATTACTATGGCGTTTGAAGCCATTTTTCAGTGTTGCCTTAGTTAACAAAACTTTGGTGCGTTTCAGTCGGTCAACACGAATGTACTCATATGAGATGGGTTATACCCTAATCCTGAAAAAAAAAATACATGAGATTAATAAATACACTTGGATGACCAGTTTCGATCGTCAAGCGATCATCATCAGATCCATTACACTTAGGCTATAAAATCTATGTCTGAAAATATGGGTGGAAATATTTAAAATATGTACACTTATTTAGTTGCAGTATTAGTAATGCAAGCCTCCGTGGCTTAGGCGGCAGCACGCCGGTCTCTCACCGCTGGGTCCGTGGTTTAAATCCCGGTCACTCCATGTGAGATTTGTGCTGGACAAAGCGGAGGCAGACAGGTTTTTCTCCGGGTACTCCTGTCACAATTTCATTCCAGCAACACTCTCCACTATCATTTCATTCCACCTGACATTCATTTAATCATTGCCCTAGGGGAGTGCGACAGGCTTCGGCAGCCGGCACAGTTCATATCCTCGCCGCTAGATGGGGGCTTCATTCATTCCATTCCCTGAACCGGTCGGTCGACTGGAAGCAGGCAGTGGATTTTCATTTCATTAGTAATGCAACTCGTTAGAATTTGTTGGTTGTAGCTTATGTGATGTTTTGTTGAGATACTGGAAGTGGTGATAGAACTACGGAATTTGCCTGTTTGGAGTGACTATGTGGTTGTTGTGAATGGTCAATTCCGATTGTACTGTATTGTACAGGCTACTTGTCTGGTTAGGTTCTTGCGCGGTCCTGTTGTGAGCAGTTCCCTTGGTCACTTATAGCACTCGACTGACTGGACAATCCTGTGTGTGAGGGTCTGCTATCTCACTGGACTGTTCCCCCTTCCCAAATTCCTAAGTGCAGTGTACTCCTGGTGCAAGTGTACCTGTAGTGGGTTGCCAAGTCTAGACTCTAAAATGTGGTGTATGTTACTGTATTCAGGACAGTATTCAACTGTTAATGACCGAGGAATCAATTCTCGCCACGCATAAACGAGTGCCCAATGAGACCAATAGTCAACTGTAGGAATGCGCCAAATTACAAAATCAGCAACAAGTTACTAAAAATCTTTAAACACCGCCTTTCCCATGACAAAAATAATTGTGTAAAGAACACAACGGAATTAGATACTAGCTTGCGGCTAGTATCTTTCGATATAACTAACATGTACACCGACATTCGAATTAATGAAGCAATCAACATTATCGAAAACAACTTAAACTCCAACAACTCGGCAAAAGAAACTGAAGAGGTCGTGAGATTACTGAGGGTCAAACTGAGGCCAATTCGATAATAATATATACACACAAACAGAGGGCCTAGCCATGGGGTCACCTCTAAGCGGGCTAATCGCCGACATCTTCATTAACGCACTGGAGAATGCGTTCCTAGAAATGACCTCAACTATGGGAATAGTAATATGGAAAATATACGTGGATGATGTAATTTGCATCTACGACACTGAATTAACAAGCGAGGAAACAATTATATAAACCATTAATTGCTTACACCCCTGAATCAAATTCACTAAGGAATTCGAAACCGATTGGAAAATAAATTATCTTGACATAACCATCGAACGTAAAGAAAATCAGCTTTCATATTCCATATTCCGAAAAGCCACTTAAACCTCGCATGCAATCGACAATCAGTCCAATCACCCCCAGTACGCATACATTAGCGGGGTTCAATTCAATGGTGCACAGGGCTTTAAAGTTTAAACATACCCATGTCAAAAGACAATTATAATAAGGAAATCAGATTAACCAAGCAAATAGCAAAGGAAAACTATTTCCAGTCCAGCAAAATAGATCAAATTGTAGCCTGACATAAAAATAAAGATAACAATTAAAAAACCGGACAATAATGAGATTTTTTTTTGGTGCGTTTCAATTATGTGAACGCAAACACATATAAAATCACTAATCTGTTCAAAAAGCAAGGCATAAAATAGCAGTCACAACGAATAACACAACCGGAAAGCATTTTCACAATAGTAATCTAAATAAACAAGACCCGTATTCAAAGTCAGGGGTATATTCTATTACGTGCCATGATACAGGTTGTCAAGCAAATTAAATCGGACAGAGTGCATAAACGTTACCATGAACATAGAAATGCGATAAAATACGGGACACACTCAGCCGTATGCGAACACATGTGCGACGCGGGAACAGTTTCACTAACATTTAAACCGTCTTAAAAATAATTCATCATGAACCGAAAGGCAGAACTCTTGACATAATGGAATTAATGGAGATACACCTAGCCAAAAGAAACAACCCCAATAATTTAAATGAACACACTTTCATGGAGAGTTCACCCCTCTTCACTCTACTAGAAAACATACCCCGTCGGAAACAAGACACAACATAACGATGTAGTCAAGCTAGATAAGGGATTAATAAGGAGAATAATGTTATTTGGATCAGGATGTACGATGTATCTTTTTCTTCAATAAACCTAGGCCGGTATTCACGGCAGTATTAAAGGTGCCGGGACATTCCCAGAGACCGGGCAGCGCTTATATGACTACTGTACTAGTTTATGCGTGGCGAGAATTGATTCCACGGTGATTAATAGTTGAAGACTGTCCTGAATATAGTAACGTACACCACATTTTAGAGTATAGACTTGTCAACCCAGTATAGGTACACTTGCACCAGGAGTACACAGCACTTAGGACTGTGGGGAGGGGGAACAACCCAGCGAGATAGCAGACCCTCACACACATGAATGTCCAGTCAGTCGAGTGCTACAAGTGTCCAAGGGAACTGCTCACAGCATGACCGCGCAAGAACCTAACCAGATAAGTAGCTTGTACAATACAGTACAATCGGAATTGACCATTTACATCAACCACATATTCACTCCAAACAGGCAAATTCCGGAGTTCAATCACCAGTTCCAGCATCTCACCAAAACATCATATAGACTACAACCAACGAATACCGACGAGTTGCATTACCAATACTGCAACTATATAAGTGTTTATATTGTAAATATTTCCATTCATATTTTCAGACATAGATTTTATAGCCAAAGTATGATGGATCTGATGATGATCGCTTGACGATCGAAACTGGTCATCCAAGTGTATTTATTAATCTCATGTAATTTTTTTCGGGATTAGGGTATAACCCATCTCATTTGGGTACATTCGTGTTGGCCGACTGAAAAGCACCAAACTTTTGTTTTGAGCAGCAATCGTGGTTAAAACTCGAAGTAGCCCGTGGCACAAATGCACGCCATTGTCATCAAGGGTTACTTAAAGCGCCTGGCAACGATTCACTGCCGTATCGGACGGTTACAAAATGGGTTGCGTTTCGTGCGGGTCGGAATGAGATGGCACATGTGGCTTACAGAGTCGCTCGCCAACTTCTGTTGATGGTGTTAGTGCAAGGTGTTTCTGAACTGTTCCATCGAGGTTGGATTCAGTCATCAAATATGTAAAATGTAATATAAATTACACAAAAAAAGGACAAGCAATGGAGGCTAATGGGTTCATACCCCCCTCTTTTACTTTAAAAAATCCTTCAAGGATTTTACATTTAAATACATTAATTATACGTATATTAATTTACATTTCTTTCACTTATTGATTAGATGGCGGCACATGTTGAAGAATAATCTCCACATGAGAAATATTGCAGTACGCTGGGTTCCCCATAACCTGATAGAAGCACAGATTTGGTGCCGATACGCAATAGCTCAACTCCCTCTACAGAGGTACCGCAGTGATGGAGACGTATTCTTGCAACGATTTGTTGCCATTGACGAGTCGTGGGCACAGCCATACGAGCCTAAACTGAAGCGTCAGTCTAATAAATGGCACCACAATGGATCACCATGCCCTAAGAAAGTGCAATATGAATTCTCTTGGGTTAAAGTGATGCTGATATGTTATCATTAGCAATGCCATACTTCAAGACCAACATGTCAATACAGAGTACTACCAACATCTCATCGAACAAAAACTACGTTCAGCTATGCGGGACAAAATTCCACATTGTATGAGAGACAATCCACTTTATATCTCCCCTGATAATGGTCGTTGCCATGTCGGCAGGAGCAGTGGCTGACTTGCAACAGAGATGGTGTTAGGAAGTTTAACAAAACACCGTATTCCCCTGACATGAGCCCTTGGGACTACGACTTGTTTCAGTGGCTGAAAGAACTACATAGAGGCAGATGGTTTCAGGATATTGCATCAGGGATTCGTGCATGGGGCAGTCCATTAGAGAGATCAACAGAAACAACCTCGTCAACGGCATTCAGCGGTTACCATATATTTGGCAAATATACAGGACCTTACTGGTTATTATATTGAAGGGATGTAAATGTATTTTCCAAGTATGTCCAATAATATGTTCGTACTGTCTGAAGGGCAAATAGTAGTAAGAACAGCTTGGAGACGATCATTGAGATGATTGATAGGCACGAGTTGGAGAGGCACGGATTAAAGAAATATTCTGGCAAGCTTGGAGTGAACCAGATGTGTCGAAGGGAACTAGTGTCTGGTTCAAGGAAGAGGATCAGGAGGTGACATGAGTTATCACGCCAGAGACCAATCAGAGCAAGGCTGCCCCACCAAATGCGAGCTTGTGGCAACAGTCCGGAGCCAGTCACTAAGAAGCCACCTAAAGTATAGGGACACGTAATATGGGACAACTTTGCTCGGTTTGGCCATTTCTTGGGCATTGTACGCCTCACGTGCTTATTTAAATGTCATCCTTTCAATATCTGTCCCACATTTTAGAGATGAGATTAGATGATTTGCTACCAGTCTGACTAACATATGGAAAAGATCAGTGAGTTCACGTCTTACCTTCACCAAGGCTTATCCTCCTCGCCCATACACCCAGACTGACTTCAGTTACCAGCTCTGCCATAGTGGTATGTGAATGACATCAAGGTTTAATCAGCATCATGAGGACAAACGGGGAGAAAGAAACTTGTACAATTGTTCAGGCATCACAGGGAGTTTACAAACGTATCCCAGACACACAAAAGAACTAGGAGAACTAGAATAATAAGGCATGACGGTCTCGACACTTTAATTTGGATAGTAATAATAATAATTGCAATAAGAAGAAGAAGAATATAAAGGAAAATTTTACGAAACATTTTTGGCACAGTTTGTTTAGAGGGAATATGGAGGATCAAATCATCCCAGGAAATACGTATATTGTCAATCTGAAAAATCTCTCACACTTTTCGATAAAGACGATTTCAATTTTATGGACACATTTTAGAATGAACAATAATCGTAAAATTGAAACAGATTTCCAGGAAATCAACATCCCAGAAGACATTGTACGCGACAGATGTAAACTCAGAACCAAAATCGACAATCACCAATTTGGAGACAAACCCAACACCAGAGACACTATAACTTGGACAGAAGAACCAAGGAAGACGCTCAGCGAGAGGATGAAGAGAATTAGGGAGGAAAAGAAGGCCAACACATTACTGCTCTGGTCTAAGCTGCGTGAACTTGAGAGGAATGTGCATCGCAGACTTTGAGAAGTGGTGTTGACGAATGATGAGGTTTCTCAGTCCGTGCATAGTACAGAACCAAATACATTGGTCGATGACTCACTCACTCATTCGTAACACCACAGTGGTTTGAGCAACGGCCCTATGTTAGCAGTATTGGAATAGAAAGGAATACCAGATATCACGGCGGGCTGTTGACAGACCCTTCTCTTCTCGCCTGACCCTTCCCTGCTCTTTCTCCTCACCCCGCAAGTTCACGGAGCAGTAGCTAAGCAGGTTCAATCGTGCTCCTGAGTAGGACATAACGATGTAGATAATAATAATAATAATAATAATAATAATAATAATAATAATAGGAATCGGCCCAGTGTTAGTGAGGCATAGTGACGTAGCCACTTGCTTTTGTTGGAACAGCCGAGGCGCCAATACCGGTGCCAGTGGAGTGGAATAATCACCTCAAAAATCACATAGTGACCTGGCCTCAAACTCTTGGGCAAAACCAAACTGAGTCCCGTTGGCCTCGGCTACCCCAGGTAATTAACAAGATCTATCGAAAACTAATAATAATTCAAATGATAATTACCTAGATGTATGTTGTTGGTTTTTGATGTGTTACATCATTCCACTCGGTTGCTGGATATTTTTGTGGGAGTGATTTTGAAAAATGAGACGGAAGTGGATCGGACGGAAGTGTGTAAGACGCACTGCCAGCTGGATCGTGTCCCTCCTGGACATTCATAACACACAAAAATCTTTTTTTATTTACACACTAATAATACATAACAATTCCAAGACTCTCTTTTTATTCTTCACTGCCTACATGATATTTCTACTCTCGCACTGCCTTCTTGATTGTTTTCGCACTGCCTTTTTGATACTCTGCTGCTAAACATATCAATATGACTCATTTTAACATAATCCATATGAAATTACGTGTTGGTCTGTGAATCAAGAGGTCCGGGAACTGGAGAAGGCTTTCATGATCTACTGCTGTGCACATTGCATTTACTCGCAAGTTGGCCTATTTATAAGGAATTTAAGGTTATGAGCGGTGTCACGTCTATTAATCTAGTTGATCCATATCGTGTTCTTTATTTAGGCTAGTGCTGGTGGAAGCTACAAATCATCTAATAAAATGATTTCCGTATTATAAACTACAATATCCGTAAAACACTCCCTTTTACAATAGATAAATATTTTTGCCAATCATATTATAAAATACCGGTGTATCAACAATTTCACGTGAGGTTTCTTCTATGTCAGATGTTACACATCATATGCGATTACATTAAGGCTCGTAAAGTTTTTTTATTCATTCAAGAGGCTTGAGACATCATGGGTTATCTGCCACCGTGTAGTTGGGTGTGTATTGAGCTTATCTGATAATCTGTATTCCTGTGATGACTGTAGTAATGTGTGTGTAGTTGTAGTAGGGACAGGGATGAGGTAGGTGTCCCGGAACTTGAAGTAAGGTACCATCCCGGTGTTTTCCTGAAGGGAGTGTGGGAAAGACCTAGGAATAACCACACTCAGTATGGCCACTATCAGCGCCAAGATTTGAACCTGCTGTAGCTGCCCTCGCGGACGTGGTGCCTGATTTCACAAGCACAGCTACGCCGCGGGGTAGATGTATATGAAAACTGAGCGTTGATGTGGTAGCTGTTAAGTTTTGGATTCAGGTGAAAGGATTTTTAACCCCAGTTCTTGATGAGTTTCATTGCAATTCGTGTTAAATGCTGCATTTTAGATGATAGTAGCTCGTGTAAATTACCCTACTAGCTGGCCATTACTTGAAATCCTCATCTCACAAAACCAAAACTCGTTCAGTTAGACTCGCAGAGCATGAGAATGTTTCACTTACACACAAGGCCTAGGATATTGAAGCAACAGCAACTGTAATTGTCCGTTCCGTATCGTCTCATCTGCGACAATAATTCCAAGCCCTGGCCTACGGTAATGTTCGCCAGCGTGTGTTGCAGGCCAGTATCGATCGCGCCCCTGAAGGCCACCCAGCAGACTGTGTTGGCCCGGGCAGGAAGCCTCTCTGAGGTCTTCTTTAATGGAGGGAACCAAACAGCAAGAACTTCCCGTAGAAATTATCTTCAACATAACAGTGCAGCCGAGTGCATTGAATCACGCTCCACGACTGCAATGGAAAACTGCACTTTAGAGATCCGAGTTTCAAATCCCGGCACTACCATTAGTCATGCTGTGTGTGCTTTTCCCTGGGTTTCCACACTCTTTGTTGGTTAATATAGGGAAGTCATCCTCATACATAAATAATGTTTTACAGCCACATCTTATATCTACATTTTATAAAAATAAAAAAACTTTGCTGCTTTTCAGTCGGTCAACACGATTGTACCCAAATGAGATGGGTTATTCCCTAATCCTGAAAAAATTACATGAGATTAATAAATACACTAGGATGACCAGTTTCGATCGTCAAGCGATCATCAACAGATCCATTACACTTAGGCTGTAAAATCTATGTTTGAAAATACAGGTGAAAATATATAGTAGTCTATAACCATGGTTGACTTTTACAACCATATAGTCACTCCAAATAGACAAATTCCGGATTTCTATCACCATTTTAGCATTTCACCTAACAACATATATACTACAACTAGCATAAACTGATAAGTTGCATTGCGAATACTGCAACTAAATAATTTTACATATTGAAAATATTTTCACCTGGTTAATACAGGTGATCACAAAATATTTACGAGTGTAAATACAATAGTGTGGTTTTGTACATAGACTACTATTACCGGCGTTTAGTTGTGCACTAAACATTCAGAGCTCAGCGGTAGGAGAGTGGTGTAGAGAGGTGCGGGGAACGTGCCGAATACTTCCATATGTGAGAACATTGATGCACGTGACAGTAGGTTCTCACAATCAGGCACAGACATGCTCAGTGTGGCAAATGTTTTACGCTGCATTAGTATACCGGGTGAGTGGGATGGGAAGCAGTGCAGATCTAACTGCCGGTAACTGTACGTCTTGTTGATAATCCATCTACAGGGGTTACACCAATTACATGCTAAACACAAGCACAAAACATTTTTTTTTTTTTTTTTGGCGGTAATGCTCGACAAATTCCGCGATGTTTTCGAACTTAAATTTAAGGGTTTAAGTCTAAAACAACGCGCTTTTTCCCTTCCATCACTTACGGATTTAACAACAGTACGACTTTCTACAATTGGTCACGGAATTACATTTAATAAGAATTTTACTGTAGGCCTATTGTGTAAGAAGCAGTTCAGGTTTGTTCATTGGACCTGGCATTCCTCCTTATTACCCCTGTATGTTAATCCTCACAAGAATGTGGGGCATTCCCTTGTGAAGTGAATGCCGCACAAGACTTCAGGAATCTCGCCAAGGGATCTCCAAACCACGAAGGGGGAACATAAAGGGTTGTCCAAAGAGTTCGTAAAACATTCCTGTTTCTTAAATGGAATACAGCTATAAACACATAATTCTCCGGTAAATAAACTGTAATTTGCTTCAGTCCCAGCGTTAAACAGATTCCGCTACATACAGGCAAATTAATAGGAATAATAGGCCATAATTCACGGGACAGGTGATTTTTTCCGTTGTGGACAGGATTCCGCGTAGTCAAGGTTCCGTCAAAGACAGGTTTTATTTTACTACTACTACTAGAACAAAAGTTTGGGAAAGCTTAACAAACAGGGGGGTAGGCAAGGAACTGAGAGACATGATAAAAGAAATGTGCATGGATTGCTACAGTAGTGTGAAGACTAGAGTCGGGACATCGGAATGGTTTAAAATTGTCACTGGACTAAAACAAGGAAGTGTGTTGTCAACATTATTGTTCTTAATGGTGATGGATGACATCATGAAGGCAGCAATGAAAGACTACTGTAGGGCAAATATGAAGGTACTGTTGTTTGCAGACGACGTTGTGATCGGGGCGAGGATGAGATGGAGGTACAAGAACAGTTAGATGTAATAAAAGGAAAGATTGAGCAATGGGGATTGAAGATAAATGTGGAGAAGAGTAAAACAGTGGTGGTGAGTAGAGGTAAGAAAGAAGGAAAAGTAGTAATCAAAGTAGGAGATAAGGAATTGGAGTGGTGAAACACTTCAAACACTTGGGAAGTGAACTGACTGTTGATGGAAGACTAGATTTGGAAATTAGCAGAAGAATACAACTCGAGAGTGACTTCTACCAACAGGTACGGGGACTAGTATGGAACAAGGATATACCAATTAAGGCTAAAGAAATTATGTACAAAGCATATTATGCAGCAGAAACTTGGATAATGACTAAGAGGGATAATAATAGAGTACAGGTAGCTGAGATGAGATTCCTGAGAAGTATGGTCCAGAAAACGAGGAGAGACAGAGTGAGAAGTGAAGATATACGGAAAGAACTGGGAGTACAGAAACTAAATTACAAACTGGAGCAAAACAGATTGAGATGGTTTGGACATGTCAAACGGATGAATGAAGTAAGGCTACCAAGACGAGCACCGGAACGACGGATGACAGGGAAGAGAGGACGAGGAAGACCAAGAATGCGTTGGATGGATTCGGTGAAGAATAGCATTAGGGATCGGAACCTGGATTGGAACATCGTGTCGGAGGAGGAATGGTGGAACGACAGAAGAAAGTGGAGAGGAACCATATTTGCCATCACCCAGTGTCAGCTGGAAAAGGGGAAATGAAGAATACTACTACTACTACTACTACTACTACTACTACTAATAATAATAATAATAATAATAATACCTAGCGATCGAATTACCGATGTCTTACAAGCACATGCTTCTTTAACTTCTCTGCGGAACGTCGACTAATGTGAATTTTTGCCACCTGTGCACACTTGCCATCCGATTTTAAGAAATTAAATATACCTGCACATGACGGTCAGGGCATGATAATCTCAAATCTCTGCTCCATAACACTGGCACAACTCGATGCACAAACACGATTTAAGGGCTTTGAAGGGTTTTAACATCGTAGAAATTCAGCCCCGTGGACTTGGGTGAGTGAGAAATCTTGAATGAAAACCTGTGTTATTGTGATGCTATATTAGTGTGTATATTTGTGAATTCAGGTGAAGAATTGGAAGGAAGTGGCCGTGGCCTTAAGCTAGGAACCATCCCGGTATTTGCCTGGAGTAGAAGTGGGAATCCACGGAGAACCACTTCCAGGATGGCTGAGATGGGGATCGAACTCACTTCTTCTCAGTTTCACCTAACGAGGCTGAGTGTACACCGTTCAAAGTCCTCAGACCTGAATTTGACTTCTCGACAGAGCCAGGAATCCAACCCGGACCTCCGGGATGACAGCCAAGAATCCTAGCTGCTAATCCAGGAGATGAACCGCTTTTAACTTCAATCTAAGCACAGAAGTAATACCTGAGACTACACGCACAACGGAAAAGTGACAGGGGGTCGGTTCCAATTCCTCCCAATCCTTTTAAACAGGTTGAAAGTAAGTACAATATAACCTGATGAAAACGGACCCTTTATATACCGGAAACCTGGACAAATGGAAAACGAAATACGGAACGGAGGTATTTCATGTAAAAAGACACTGTAAACCGGAAAACTGCCTAACGCGGAAATGGAAAGGAATTCCGGAACTGTAGCCATAAATAACCTGACTAAGACGGATTATCTTATCTATAATACAAAGCTATGTACAGTACTAAATTTTGAGTGCGACTATACTTCCACCAAAAATCTAGGAAACAATAACGACTGAAGACATTCAAGGTGCAGCTGATATAGCTGCCGAAACAGCAGGTGCGGAATAATGGACGAAATGAACGACGACGATGAAGGCAACGAAAGGGAGCTAAAAATACACATCTTTGAAGAAGCACTTTATGTTGTGAGTGACCTTCAGGAATGTTCCAGAACTCCTTGAGTTACTGCAGGATGCAAAGGAGATCATACAACTTTCTCTTGTAAAGAAGTCGCGACAAAGCACTTTGAAAGACATGTGGAAACAAAGAAACGAGCAGAAAAACTGTATGTTTTGTACGTAAGTTGAAAATAGAGTGTAATACATGAGAACCTATTTCCTTTCTTATTTACAGACCTATATTATTTTAAAAATTATTATTTCATTGTAATCCTATGGAGCTCTACGAACTAGGCAGAAAAGCTAAAAGCAAGTTTAGAAATGCAAAAATTATAATGAGTGGCATTAGAGCCTCCGTGGCTTAGGCGGCAGCACGCCGGCCTCTCACCGCTGGGTCCGTGGTTCAAATCCCGGTCACTCCATGTGAGATCTGTGCTGGACAAAACGGAGGCTGACAGGTTTTTCTCCGGGTACTCCGGTTTTCCCTGTCAAAATTTCATTCCAGCAACACTCTCCACTCTCATCTCACTTCATCTGTCATTCATTTAATCATTGCCCCAGAGGAGTGCGACAGGCTTCGGCAGCCGGCACACTTCATATCCTCGCCGCTAGATGGGGGCTTCATTCATTCCATTCCTGACCCGGTCGGAGACTGGAAGCAGGCAGTAGATTTTCATATAATGAGTGGCATTGTTCGGCGGGGAGATGTTCCGTTAAGGCGAGTTAAGACTGTAAATGACCGCATGGACTGGGTTTGTGCACAACTGGGATTAGTGTACGTAGATGCTGACTGCTGGATTGGTGGCCGTGACTTCGCCCGAGACGGGCTACATTTAAATCGACGGGGCGCTTCCAACCTAGGGAGCCTACATGACAGGGTCATCGGTTCGTGCCGGCCATTGTAAGGAGGAGCAGGTCCAGAGGTTGCCAGCCGACGGAAACAGAAGGAGCTATTTCGGGATATTTGCTGCTGAGGTAAGACTCTAAGATTACTGCAGGTTAATTGTCAGAGTTTAGGAAATAAATTAATTGAATTTTGGAATCTTGTCGAGACGTATTCTCTGGACATTGTCATTGCTACTGAATCTTGGTTATATGAGGATATAAATAGTAACGAAATAATTCAAGGGACCTACGAAATGTACAGAAGGGATCGGGGGAAGCGAGGCGGGGGGGGGGGGGGGGGCTATTTATTTGTGTGCGCAAAAATGTAGCTAGTTTCTTAAAGTGGGCCGATACGGATCATGAAATGTTATGTGTACAAATTTCGGATAAAGGAAATAAATTCCCTCTTCAGGTGATAGGGGCGTATAGAGCACCAAAAGATAGCTTTTCGCTTCTCGACACACTGTATGATAAAACTTGTACGGGTAATGCTATGAAAAAGAGCATAAGAATTGCCGGAGATTTAAACCACCCCAAGTAGACTGGTCTGGTGAGTCAACTAGCTGTGGTCAAGCTCAGAGCACTGCAAACAAATTCTTAAGGGAGAGGGGATTTTCCCAAGTAGTTGACTTCCCAACTAGAGGCAATAATACCTTAGATGTTTATCTCGTAAGGCCTGTAGAGCTATATATTAATTGTATGAAAGTACCAGGAATTAGTGACCATTCTGGGGTTGAATTAAATATTAGATACGGTGACATTACTAAATTAGACTCTGATGTAGCTAATAAGATCATATTCCAGTATCGCAGGGCGGATCAGGGCAAATTTCAGGGGTATTTGAATGAGCTATTTGTAGGATGGGCATCGGAAGGAAATCACATTAATATCCTGTGGACTAACTTTTTGAAAATGTTAAATAGCGCTATTGATAAATTTGTCCCATTTAAATTATTGAAACAAAACCCAGATCCTGAGTATTACACACGAGAAATCAGGAGTCTAAAACGGAAAATTATGAAATTATACAATAAAAGACATGATAGTGACAAGTATATGTTGAAATGTAAGTCCTTATCGAGAGAGCTCGTCTCAAAAAAGAGGGCTGCTCATGACAATTATATGCAAGGTTTACTTGGTTCGGGAGGCGAAGGGTGGAAAAAAAATTACAGTTATGTTAGGAGAAGAAAGGGAAATTCAAATAATTTGTCGATGATAATGTCCGGTGACGGTAAATTAATTACTGAGAAACAGGCCATTGCTAATGAATTAAATGTATTTTACGGTAGTGTGTTCAATAACTCCAATAGCTGTGTGTTGGACCTTAACGGTGAACCAGGGGCTCCCCTTTTCCAAATAAACCAGTCAGCAATTGTAAAGCTAATACAAAAATTACGTTACAATATATCGAAGGGTCCTGATAATATTGTTAGTGAAGTACTTAAACTAGGAGGTAGTGCCGTGGCACGATACTTAGAGGTGATGTTTATTGTGTCCATAAACAATGCGCAAATCCCGGATGACTGGAAAAGAGCTACGGTAGTCCCAATATTTAAAGGAGGGAGCAGACTTGAATTGGGCAACTACAGGCCGGTTAGTCTTACGTCCATCGTTTGTAAACAGATGGAGCATCTCATTTGCGACTACTTGAGGGAACAGTGGGAAACATTATCATGGTTTAATGATAGGCAACATGGATTTCGGAAAGGTTACTCATGCGAGAGTCAGATGCTATCACTTTTTCAAGATATTAGCGAATCGTTAGACGATGGAGTTTCAGTCGACGCCGTAGTTATAGATTTTGCGAAGGCATTTGATGTCTTGCCGCATGACATGTTACTCCATAAATTAGCTTCGACGAAGATTGATAGAAGAATAATTTTATGGATCCAAGAATTTTTGACGGGTCGTTCCCAGAAAGTGAAAGTTGAAGGCCGATTCTCGGATGAAATTACCGTAACGTCGGGTATCCTTCAGGGCAGCGTAATCGGAACTTTGTTATTTTTGGCGTTTATATATGACTTACCAAATGGGATTCGCAGTGACTGTCGATTGTTTGCGGATGATTGTGTAATATATCGAAAGATACATGACTCACAAGACAATGCAGTACTTCAAGATGACCTGAACCTGGTCTATAAGTGGGCGATTGAAAATAAAATGAAAATAAACACAAGAAAATGTAGTCTAATAAAAATAGGGAAAGTGCGAAGGCAAGATTTTCAATATAACATTGGCTCGGAAATACTTGTAGAAGAAGATTCTTGCAAATATTTGGGCGTTCACGTAAGAAATGATATGAAATGGAGTAGTCATGTAGGATGTGTAGTTTCTAAAGCTTACAAATCCCTGCACTTCGTAATGAGAGTATTAAAAGGAAGTAGTACCTCTGCTAAAGAATTAGGATATTTGTCACTTGTAAGACCTATTCTGGAATGAATGAAGCCCCCACCTAGCGGCGAGGATATGAACTGTGCCGGCTGCCGAGGCCTGACGCACTCCTCTGGGGCAATGATTAAATGAATGAAAGATGAAATTAAATGATAGTGGAGAGTGTTGCTGGACTTAAATTTTGACAGGGAAAACCGGTGTACCCGGAGAAAAACCTGTCTGCCTCCGTTTTGTCCAGCACAGATCTCACATGGAGTGACCGGGACTTGAATCACGGACCCAGCGGCGAGAGGCCGGCGTGCTGCCGCCTAAGCCAGGCCTCATTCATTCCATTCCTGACCCGGTCGGAGACTGGAAGCAGGCTGTGGATTTTCAAGACCTATTCTGGAATACGCCTCGGCGGTTTGGGATACATATCAAGTAGGGCTCATAAATGAGTTGGAAATGGTACAAAGAAAGGCCGCTAGATTTGTGCTCAGTGACTTTAATCCCAGGAGCAGTGTGAGCCGTATGTTAAACTTGGGTGGGAATCACTTGAGGCTAGGAGGATGAAATCTAGACTATGCGCTATGTACAACACGTATACAAATCAACCAGCATGGGGTGAGCTTAGCAAACGTATGGGAAAGCCCACTTACATGGGTAGGGGCGATCATCCTTTCAAAGTTAAGGGCCGACCACAGCGAACAAATTATGGTAAATATTATTTCGTAAACCGTACAATTGATAACTGGAACTCTCTACCTGCCGCAGTCATAGAGCCTTTTCCCAAACATATAGGTGTGTTTAAGAAAAGACTGACTATTTGTGTAAATACTCCAGTTTAATTGTTAGTGAATTGTTATGGACAATTATTTATTTGTTATGTATATCTAATTTGCCACCGGGGGACACACCCCCAATTGCAAATAGACGAATGAATGAATAAAACAGTAATTCTTCGTAGTGTATTTTGTCTTATTAAAACTCAAACCTTTGTAAAACGGAAGCCTGTGAAAACGGAAAAATAAATCCGGAACGATTGAGTTCCGCTTTAGGTAAGTTTTACTGTAATAAATGTCCGGCTCCGTGGCTAAATGGTTAGCATGCTAGGCTTGGGCATGAAGTGTCCCGGGTTCGATTCCCGGTCGAGCCATCAGGTATTTTAATCTCCTGGGGTTAATTCCCGTGGCTCGGAGACTGGGTGTATGTGACTTCTTCGTCATCACTTCATCCTCATTACGACGCGGAGGATGCCCACGGGCGTCAACTCGAAAGACCTGCACTTGGCCTCTCCGGAGCCACACGATCATCATCATCATCATCACTGTAATAAATTGTTACTGTGTGTTTTCTTTTTCTCTAGTAGAAAATGTGTTTCTCAAAATTGGCTACAGAAACATATCCGAAATATAGCCGCCACAGGAGCTATTTGGCACGTTTTAAACCAAGCACGGTTCATAAAGCCAGAGTGAGGGTCGGGCCTAATCCCTTACGAATCTTTGAAAATAGGCCGCATGTGCATCACAGAAGATTGTGTGAAGTATTCTATTCCCAAGACTCCAAGTAAATGGTCTACATACAGACATGTCAGAATTATCGGGTCTAGTTAGTTAGTTAGTTAGTTATTGTTGTTTTAAGGGGCGGAACTACGAGGTCATCTGCCCCTAATTATCGGGTCTCAAAGAGCATTTGTAACGTTTATGGGATCAGTACGGGCGTACATGAAAGGAACAAATAGGCGCAGGTACTCGAATCATGTTCCCTGTCCAATACTGAACCTAGGACTATGGGTTCCAATGAGTTTGGTTTCTAAGTTATATTATTATTATTATTATTATTGGAAGTCCAGCCTGTTGAAACCTGTTGACATACCATTTATGAAAGCGCCTCACCAAGTCATAAAGCTAAAAGCCAAATCTTGTAATCCATCGTTTCCTTTACAAGCATTAACCATTTAAAAACAAGATATCCCAGTCAGATAATCTAAAACAAGCTGTCTCCATTTAAAGACATGGAAACCTCCAGTAAACAGCTCTCTTTCATAAGAAAACCTTGAGAGTCATTTATGACGGAGTTCTGAAGCTTCTAGAAGGAATTTTTAACTAACCTTCAATATTTTACGTATCATTATTTCTCCCACTCAGAGAGACAACTCCCTCCCAAACGAAGTAAACTTCTGATTGGCTAGTCTTTCAGAGAAACTCTCAACCCCCACTATGGATCATCCAGTATTTAACTTGGTGCACAAGGGGAGCTCAGCCTCTTCTACACTTGTAACTTTGAGTAATGTAACTCTGTTCAACTAGACTGCGAAGCAGTCAGGCTACATGCCTTGTATATAGATTATTGTGAATGTATTATTTGTCGGTCGACTTATAATAAATAACATTCATTTGGGAATCTTCGTGTTCAGTTGATTCAAGAAATACCAGTCTCGAGGAGAACCTGAGTGGACCATGTTCTAACTGCTGTCCCGCTTGGAAGCTGAAAAAAGGGAATCTACATATTTAATTAAAAAACCCTTTCGGGACGACAAATTTAATTGTGGTTCCATCCGGGATAACGTATTTAATTGGGGGCCCGGCCGCGATTCATACATGATCACCACCAGATCTACGTGCTGATTGGACCAGGTATACTGACAACGCTCAACGAAGCCAAGACTTCAAGTGGCGCCTTTCGTTACCAATCCAAGAAAGCCAGTATCATCCCGAAAATACTGAAGTCATCTTGATCATCTGAACCAAGCCGACTGGAAAGAAGTGGTACTGACAACCTCGCTGGAGGCCTTTCGTCCATAACTAACCAGCCAGCTTTAAGGGAGGAAGCTAGCTGACAACGCTGAAATAAGCGCCTTTCAACAGTAACCAACCGCCATCGCCGTCCGAGTAAATCGACAACTCTGTTAAGGGGCCTTTCGGTCGCTCGAACGACACTGAAGAAACCCAACCGACTACGGAACGAGAGGAGGTGAGCCGGCAACGCTGAAACAAGCGCCTTCTGACCGCCATCTATCGCCATCCGTAGCTGCTGTACGTGCGCACCGACAACTCCGAGAGGGGCCTTTCGATAGCACGACATCGCAGAAGGAAGCCAACCGACTACGCAGACCGGAATGCAGTCCATGCTGATCATCATTTCCTGGCTGTGAGTACATTCAAAATACCCTGTTTTTTTTGTGTACCTTTACATGTTGCTTGTTTATAGCATGGTTCATTACTCAAGGTAAAATTTGAGGGAAGAGCGCTAATAATAACTTATTTTGCCTTTCAAAAGAAAGTGAGTACGCGTCAAAACTAGAACAAGTGTCGCATGCCATTATTCTTTTGAATTAATCCGTAATTTATAAGCAGTAATATTAAAAGTAAAAATATTAATAATAAATAAATCAAGTATTATCCTCCTACATCGTGGAAACCTAAACGGGGCAATTTCACGTATTATTCTTAGTTAATAATAATAATAATAATAATAATAATAATAATAATAAATAATTTTCCTTTAACCAAGTGATAATAAATAAATAATCTTTAATTATTTTAATTAAGCTAATCAATTAATTATCGAAGTTTTGTTCAACGATATAAAGTCGAAAAAGAGAAGCGAGTAGTATTTTAGATCGATATCGAGCAAGTAATTAATTTTAAGAAACTCTAAATTAATTTCATTTAATTAATTTGCTTAAGCTTTCAATTATTTTATTTTACATATTCGACTAAAACACAATATACTTAGGCTATATACTTCATAGTAAATATTTGAAAAAAAAAACTTCCCAAAACAGTTTCCAACAACTCGACCACTAAGCCACTCAACGCGAAATACATTCACAAATTTTAATCCCGCTCTAACAAAAATACATTAAGCTAATCCTTCACCAAAAATCAAACCCACAAATCTTCTCTTATACAAATTACAATTAAGTTCCGAACACCCAACCTTGTAATTCACTTTAAGTAACATGGACATAGAGCTAATAGAGACCATAAAATTTTACCAAAATCGATTGGAAAGTTGCATAGAAAACCCAAAAGAAATGTTCTATTGTATTAAAAAGTTGTATAACTTACCAATCTACACAATACATTTGCAACAAACTCTTGTAGCAAGGATGGTAAATGCCTTTCGACATTATGAGGGAAAGGTTGGATTCGCAGCAAGATTATTGGTAGCCAGATGGAGAATTATAGTGCTTGCACAGATTTTAGATGAGGAGCAAGAAGCAAGGGAAAGAAATAGAAGGAGAGGATAGGAAGTTAATGAAACAATTATTCACTCTCTTAACGTACAGTCAAATATCCCGAGAAAACACAACAATTTAAATCTGCATGTAAGATTCGCATTCAAATAGGAGTTAGAATATTTATTTAATTATCACACTAGTCACCTGTCACTTGAAACCTTTTTCGAGCATGATGCAGAGAATTATCAGGTCTTGTATCCTGCAGAAACGAATTTAAAATTAGAGTTTAGTAAACCAGTGCTAGTGGAACCTTTGGAAAATATCTCAATACAACCATTAGAAATAAATTCTATTTCGGAATGCGAGATTCAAGAATATCTCCGCACGCAGCATATGAATGACATAGAAAGAAGTGTCATATCAGAAATATGCTCTGAATTCGCGGATGTGTTTTACTATCCAGGGTGTGACCTAACATTCACAAATGCAGTAAAACACTTCATTCGAACCACCGATGAGGATCCGGTATATCAGAAAAATTACCGATATCCTCCCGCGCTAAAGAAAGTACTGAGCGAAGAAGTAGAAAACCTTCTTAAGCAGGGGATAATTACCCATAGTGAATCTCCATATAGTAATCCAGTATGGATAGTGCCAAAGAAGCTAGATGCTTCAGGACAAAAGAAATGGAGATTGGTCATAGACTTTAGGCAGCTAAATAAAAAGACCATTGAAGACAAATATCCTCTTCCTAGGATAGAAGAGATCCTAGATAACCTAGGACACAGTTCCTATTTTTCGACTCTAGACCTCGCGCAAGGATTTCATCAAATTGAGATGGATCCTAGATCTATAGAAAAGACAGCATTTACTATAGATAATCGCCATCTACAATATTGTAGAATGCCGTTTGGTCTTAAAAATGCTCCTGCCACTTTTCAGCGTGTAATGGACAACGTCCTACGCCCTTTTCTTTACAAGTTCTGTTTTGTGTATATTGATGACATCATCATATACAGCAAATCCCTAGAGGAACACAGACAACACCTTACCCTTGTAATGCAAAAATTACGAGAGGTGAACCTGAAGATACAGCTTGATAAAACTGAATTTCTTCATAAGGAAGTAGCTTTCCTAGGGCATGTTGTCTCACAAGAAGGTGTAAAACCAAACCCTGACAAAATTAAAGTAGTAAAAAACTACCCCATTCCCAAGACCACGAGAGAAATCAAACAATTTCTTGGCCTTGCGGGATTTTACCGGAAGTTCCTGAAAGATTTTGCCAAAATTGCATATCCAATAACCCGCTGCTTGAAAAAAGGAACCAAAATAGATGCAGAAAATCCCGAATACAAATCTGCATTTGAAACCCTAAAAACCCTGTTAATAAATGCGCCAGTATTAGCTTACCCAGATTTTGAAGAACCATTCGTGTTAACCACGGATAGCTCAGACTTCGCATTAGGCAGTGTTCTCACACAGAAAGGACATCCTATTGCCTACTACTCCAAAACTTTAAATCCCGCCGAAAGAAATTATTCAACAATAGAAAGAGAACTGTTAGCCATAGTAGAGAGTAGCAAACATTTTAAGCCTTATTTATGGGGACGACACTTCACTGTAGAGTGTGATCATCGTCCACTCCAATGGCTGTTCTCTCTTAAAGATCCCAGTTCAAGACTCTATCGCTGGAAAATAAAGTTAGGAGAGTTTGATTTTGACATAAAATATGTCAAGGGAAAAACCAATTATGTCGCGGATGCACTTTCACGAATACAAGTGAATATAAATGAGGAAACAGTTTCTAATGTAGCCATCTCCGGGGATGACACACACCAACATGAGGATGACACATACCAACACGGATATGATACATACCAGCATGAAATGGATAATGAAACTGTACATTCCAATCAGGAAGACCCAATTTTCACTTTAAAGATATCAGAAAGAAATTTGAACCAGAACCGTAACCAGATAATAATAAAGTACGGAGAATTCCCAAAGATTCTAGAACAGAAATTATTTAAGAAATTTACCCGCCACGTCATGATTGTAACGCAGAAAAATCTCTATGACGATTTAAAGAGACACCTTCTTAAAGTCATAAATACCTCAAATAGGTACGCCGCCTACTTTGATGACGTAACACTTGCGATTCCGTTTATCAGAGTATGCCAGAGATTATTCACTTCAGAATTGATAATTATCAGGACATCCAAATTTTTAGAGGACATAGAATGCTCTGAAACTCAAAAACAGTTGATATTGCAATACCATTCAATAAATCACAATGGTATTATTGAAACATATGAGCACCTTCGAACCAAGTACTATTGGCCACATCTAAAAGAACAGATCAGGAATCTAATTAACCAATGCAATTTGTGTCAAAGAAATAAGTATGAGAGGCACCCTAATGAGGTACCAAATCAAGGACCTATTGTAGCAGATCACCCATTTGCCCAGATTCACATTGACACATTTCATTTTGAACAGAACCGCATTTTAACGATATTGGACGTATTTTCTAAATACGGACAAGCCTACGTATTAGCTAATGGTACAGCTATGGCAGTTCTGAACCAATTACAAATTTATTTTTCGCACCATGGGTATCCCAAAAGAATCACTCATGATCAAGGAGGAGAATTTGAAAACAGCTTAATTACAGAGTACTGTAAAGCTATGAACATTGAGTACCATGCCACCACACCTCTGAACTCAACCTCAAATTCACCTGTGGAAAGATTGAATTCCACCCTCCTCGAAAAATTAAGAATTTCGAGAGATAATGATAAATTTACCCCGTTGCCACAGCTCATAATCACTGCAATCACAAATTACAATTCCTCAATTCACACAGCAACCAAGCAACCACCATTTAATGTCCTATATGGCCCATACTACAAAGCATTGGACCACATTTTCTCCCCATCACCAAAAATTAATGAATACATACAAAGACAGGCAAACCAAATTAAAGTTTTAAATGAAAGAAAGCCCGATCCAAGGGATTCCACCTTTGAACATCCCTATAAAATAGGTGAGGTAGTTTATGTTTTGGATCCCCTAACCAGAAATAGGAAATCAAAAAATTTATATAATGAAGGCACAATAATCAAAATCGAGGAAAACCGAGTTTATTGTAAAATGAAAAACGGTAAAACTCATGTCCGAAACTTCCGTGATATAAAACCTAAGAGGAAAATTTTTCCCATTGCAGATTCCTACCAGGGTATGCCATCATCCACACAGAACCCGTAAAAACTCCAGGATTCTACGCCGATCCTATGGGACCCGTTGTAATAATTAGCAACTATCACAAATTCATGTTTCATTTCAATCTTACTACTTTAAAAGAGGCATATAAAAATATTGATGACACTGTCTCCAGTTTAGTATTAAAAAGTAATAATACTTTTCCCTATTTAATAAATGAATTAATTGAAGTAACTAAAGAAACTAAAAAGGATTTAAATAAATTAATACCAAACATTTCTAATAGAACTAGGAGAGGTTTAATTAACGGTTTAGGAAAAGTAATTAAATTCATCTCTGGTAATTTGGACCAAGATGATTTGGATAATTTATAAAGTCAATTAGACACTCTAAAACAAAGCCGTAATAATGAGATTAAACATATAAATAAATTGGTATCTTTTGCAAACTCAATTGCTCAAAAATTTTACGATGAAATGAATCATGTTACCAGCAACATGAGGGTACTTCAGGGTATTCTCCAGACAGAAGATTTCAAGATCAACCTACTGGAAGACCTTCAATATGTTTTAATGTGCATCAATACATATAACAAAATAGTGCAAGTGCTGCAAGAAACTATTTCTCTCTCATTTAACGAAATGACAAATGTAAAATTATTCTCCAGAAAAGACTTAACAAACTTGGTAAAACATTTGCTATCTATTTACCCTGTCAAAAGTATGATTCATGCAGATCAATATCATCAATTCGAAAATTTAAAATTGTCAAAAACCCAGGTAATTATAATGGACGAGGAAATGATTGTAATCCTCTCCATGCCAATCACGGATGGAAGCCAATACCAATTGTATGACGTCACCCCTGTACCAACCATTGAAAATGCAATCCTTATCCCGACTGAAAAATATTATTTACAGGGACCCATATTAAAATGGTCCAGTTCACCTTGTGTGAAAAACACACAGTCATATGTATGTATGTACTATAATATTAGAATTACCAATTGTAATCTAACAAATCCTGCCGGATGTGAATATGCTTCCATAAGAAATGATATAAGAATATTCCAACCTATAAATAAGGAACACATTCTGTTCTTTAGCAGAACACCTGAGATAATTTTACAAACATGCAAAGAGACTCAAAGCTCTCTGAAACTCTCAGGTCCACAAATAGTGTTTTCAAACGAATCTTGCCCCATGTCTAGTATAGGCATAACGCTGCAACAAAAACCTACTAATTATGTTCACAACTTCCCAATCCTGAATATCCATGACACACCCATAATAAAAAGTGAATTGAACTTCCTTAATTCCCATCTTGATGTAACCAAATTAAAATTAGACTTGAAGCCAATTCCTACAACTTATATCACAAAGAGGCAATTTACATCCATTAATATAATTTTTGTATCAATTATAATATGTATCGTTTTATTTATATTTAGACAAAAACTGTGTCATTTATGTAAATCTGTAAAACTTAGAAGTAAGAAAAATGTAAAAGTTGCTGAGGACAGCAAAACACTAAGGGGGGAGGAATCATGTTCCCTGTCCAATACTGAACCTAGGACTATGGGTTCCAATGAGTTTGGTTTCTAAGTTATATTATTATTATTATTATTATTATTGGAAGTCCAGCCTGTTGAAACCTGTTGACATACCATTTATGAAAGCGCCTCACCAAGTCATAAAGCTAAAAGCCAAATCTTGTAGTCCATCGTTTCCTTTACAAGCATTAACCATTTAAAAACAAGATATCCCAGTCAGATAATCTAAAACAAGCTGTCTCCATTTAAAGACATGGAAACCTCCAGTAAACAGCTCTCTTTCATAAGAAAACCTTGAGAGTCATTTATGACGGAGTTCTGAAGCTTCTAGAAGGAATTTTTAACTAACCTTCAATATTTTACGTATCATTATTTCTCCCACTCAGAGAGACAACTCCCTCCCAAACGAAGTAAACTTCTGATTGGCTAGTCCTTCAGAGAAACTCTCAACCCCCACTATGGATCATCCAGTATTTAACTTGGTGCACAAGGGGAGCTCAGCCTCTTCTACACTTGTAACTTTGAGTAATGTAACTCTGTTCAACTAGACTGCGAAGCAGTCAGGCTACATGCCTTGTATATAGATTATTGTGAATGTATTATTTGTCGGTCGACTTATAATAAATAACATTCATTTGGGAATCTTCGTGTTCAGTTGATTCAAGAAATACCAGTCTCGAGGAGAACCTGAGTGGACCATGTTCTAACTGCTGTCCCGCTTGGAAGCTGAAAAAAGGGAATCTACATATTTAATTAAAAAACCCTTTCGGGACGACAAACTTAATTGTGGTTCCATCCGGGATAACGTATTTAATTCTCGAACCTTTTAAATCCATCATAAATTCACGGTTCGTTTATGGTTATTATTTGAGTCGATGGGCTGGTTGTTGGTTCCATTCCCACGTGCTTGACAACTGTTTGCTCCAGCTTGAAAAAGCAAGGAGCATTTTCGTTGCTCTTAAAGTAACGTCGTTACCCTCTCGTTACTGTAAAGGTTACTAGTAACACGTAACTCCTCAACCCTGCTGTTTTATTATTATTACTAAGATGGTTCGTACTTCCATCTCCCGGTCCAATTTCATTACTATTCATTTGATATCTTAGTAACTCGTACGCCGAGTTTAGCGTATGTATGGTCACACTTATCCGTGTGGTTCTTGTTTCATTTCAGTGCCTACGGACGTCACTGTCATCAGTCCCATTTTATTGCGTTTGTATGGAACCTTTCCAATAGCCATTGTTATTTAGACATCTGTACTCCTGTATGTGTATGTACCTTGGGCTAAGGTTTGGAAGCAGTCGGTTGTGACCTGAACTGATACTAGGTACCAGCCCGGAGTTTGCCTCCATTAGCAAGCAGTAAGAATACACAGAGAACCTCTGTTGGAATTGAACCTCTTTACGAGAATTAGTGCACCCCCTGCATACCTTAATACCACAAATAAATTTCTTGTCAGTGCAGGGAATCGCATTTTGTTCCATTTTGTTTTATTTCTTGTCCCATTGTCCAACATACCGGCACCTGTTATATCTATGTAACCTATACAATAGACAAAAAGTCAACCCCTGGCACTACACAGCCCATGACTGGCTAAGGCCGACCAAGTGACCGCTGCCCAGCCATTTGGCTTGCAGATATTGGGGAAACGCGTGATCAGCGCGTCGGGTCCCCTCGGCCGTTAATCTTGGTTTTCGTGATCGGGGCGCTGTCTCACTGTCAGACAGCTACTCAATTGTCCTCACGAGGCTGAGTGCACCCCGTTCCAACCCTCACGTCAGTTTTAAAATCCCTGACGGAGCCGGGGATCGAACCTGGGGCCTCCGGGTGAGAGGCAGGCGCGCTACCCAAACACCACGGGGCCGGCCCTATACAATAGACAGTTCCCTTTAATCGTCACTCTAGATGCAGAGGAATCTTCACTTAATCTTGAAGTGAATGTGAAACGAGCACTGTGCTATGGCACATAAACGTTATAGTGGCGCCGGGGGAAAAGACAATAAACATCTTGCTCGCAGTATTGATCACGAGGATCCTCCTTTTTCTCACCACCGCTCAATAACAACACCAAAACAGTCCTGCATCTTCAAGGCAAGTTCATGATATTTGACCAACCATCTCAGCCAAACGTGCTTAGGTGCTGGACTCGACTCGACGGTTTCTAGGTTTTAGGGTGTCAACCTACATCCGATACACGAATAATTGCAGTTACATTCACTCCTACAGCCAACAAAGTAACACATTTAAACCGTAATTATTCCGAGGTTAAAGAAAGATCAGCTACTGGCTTCACACCTACAACTTAAACCTTATTCGGAGGTTTGTTGGCCGTTATTGAACAGATGAAGTCCTTTTTCCTCATGTTATCGTGACAAGCGATAGAGAGCGACTACTACTTCAGCTGACCACCTCGTGGTGCAGTGACTAGCATTCTTGACTGTCACCCCTGAGGTCCAGGTTCGATCCCCGTTTCTGCTAAGAAATTTAGTTCTGTGTTGGAACAGGGTTCACTCAGCTATTTGAGGCAGAAATTAGAAAAGGGGGGTTTGATTCCCACCTGAACCTATTTAGAAGTGGTTTCCCGTCGTTTCCCTCTTCTATTCCAGGCAAATGCCAGGATGGTACCTAATTTAAGTCAACGGTTGTCCACAAGAGCATACTGTATATATGAATTACAAACAAGAATGTTATTGTTATTTAAGAAGGAACGAAGTGAAACCAGTCAATAACATCAAGTAGACTAACAAAATGTCCCAAATAAAAAAATGAAATTATAAATGACGGTACTCGCACCACTGCTGCCCTCATAGCAATGGCCATAGGAACGCTGCCGCCCATGTATGGTGAACCACAGTTCTCGACTTCAGTTCCGGGCACCTGAGTCTATTTGCAGAAAAAATAGTGCCCATTACCACAGAAAAACTTTGTGTTGCCAGGAATAATTTCATTTCTAAACGTTTCAGTCATTTGGAGATCCACATGGCTGGTCCGCATATTGCCAAAAGACAATACCCTTTACAAGAACCAATTTTGACCTTACTACATAGAACGGAATAAATAGAAAACCGGTCGAATGATGTTCTCTTTGTTTCTTCGCCTATCTAGGACATGTTAATGTGTGCCCTCACTGGCTGCAGGCCCAAGGAGCATATAACAACAGAGGACGCACTCTCTGTATAGTCACTAACTTCTTAGATGAGACCATGGCGACGTAGGTTTTGGGTACGAACGATGCCACACACATAGATAATTCCAACGCCACTTACTTTCAAAAACTGAGCATACATCGAAGCAAACAATATAAGTGGCTGAACAATCGAATAGGGGTTTGCCGACTACCCGTACCAACTTATGCAATGAAAGTGACCTCATGGACTTAAATTATCACGAGCATATATCATTATTGATTATATTAAGTACGGATTTGTGCATTTAACAACGAAACATTACAGAATATGTAATGATAGAAGGCAATGCGCCTGTGGAAATTAAGATCTGTTCACTAGTTTTGTTCCACAATGTTGGTAAGATTTCTAATTTAGATGGAACAGTCACGGTTTTAATTGCCCATATTTAAGTTATAGAGAGTATGGGAGTGCAGAAGAATGTCCCAACTTTGTTTAATAATAAAATGTGAACTATTGCTGCTAATCGCAACATTGTGGTACCAAAACCTCCTAAGTTCATACCCCTCCTCTCTCCAACCACCGTCCGGAGATCAGCAGTAGAGTGCGTTTTGCATTTCTTATAAGTAAATTTGGTGACAATATCATATTGCAAGGCAGTTAAGTTTCTGTAGGAGGTTCAATGAACCATGAAGACGTCATCAGAGAATACATTTTAATCCATAGCATGAATATACGGGATGTTGTTTCCATTCATCAGACTCACGCACTAATTTAATATGAACAGCATAATTAAATAACAAATAATCCCTCAACTAGCTACACACACAGTAGCAATTATACCTTATTTGAATAATATTATTAATAACTAGCAACCCGACCAGGTTTCGCTCGGGAACAGTTATGAATGCATTACGTGATAAGCGCTTTTTTTTCTTCCAACGTCAATGAACAACGACCAATATCCGTTTTACGTCTCGGCATGATGGGTTAAAATCACTGACTGGACTATTAATTATATTATCTTGTCAGACGTAATTTAAGAATGGCGAGGTGCAAAATACACAAATCCCCCTTCCGTCCAATCTTAACTTGACTGTGAATTTTGCGGAACGAAAAATTCACAGGCGAAATGAAGAAAAGGCGAGGTGCACTTCCTGGGAAACTCCAAACACAACCACTCTTCTCTAAAGTGTTTAACTCAACACGACTCGACAGTTTGCTGCTGGCTGTATCTGGGGCAATAAGCTCGTCCGCTAGCTAAGCTGTAACTGGGGTGATAGACTCGCCCCTAGCTAGCTCGTTAACTGTCGCCTCAGCAACTGAATGGAGATTGTGGAAGAAATGAAAACGTAGAAACACTTATAGTAGGCGATGTATTGAAGATAGAGATATGCTCTCACAGGATTTTGTGTAGAACCTTTCATGCTGAACAATTCTTACACTCATAGTATAGAGATATTTGTAACGGTTTGACCAGCGTAAGCTCAAAAAGTGCACGGACGCCAGCTTTTTTTCGACCTTTTCACTGAAATCGTTAGTGCTTGACTTCCTTTGGTCACAAATAAATTATTTTCTACAGAAGCCTTCCTCGAGATATCCTTTATAGAATGGTGAAAACCGCATCAAAATCCATTCAGTGGTTCTCAAGATTACCCGTGACATCCAAGAATCGGGGACTTTGTTTTATACTAAGTAGAGATTATACGCCAATCAGTATAATTTAATGTAATATAATCCCCCTTCCGTCCAACCTTAAATAATTGACTGAGAATTTTGCGGTACGAAAAGTTCACAGGCGAAATGAGAGTTGCACTTCCAGGGAATGGCGAGGTGAATGAAAGTCATATCCCCTTCCGTCCAATCTTAACTTGACTGTGTTTCACAGGCGAAATGAAGAGAACCCGAGTTGCACTTCCAGGGAAACTCCAAACACAACCACCCTTCTCAGAAGTCTTAACTCAACACGACTGAACGGTTTGCTGCTGGCTGTATCTGGGACAATAGGTTCGCCCGCTAGCTAGGCTGTAACAGGGATGATAGACTCGCCCTCAGCTAGCTCGTAAACCAGAGACGGGCACAATTCAGCTCATTGAGCAGCACTCCCGCTCCGGCCGGAGAAAGACCCGAGTATGAGCTTTCACCGATTTTAACCTTGTAGCTGCTTGCAAAGCTTCCCGCTACAAGCGGCGTATCACAACAGCTTTATACTTGTGCCCAGTTTGTTGTGCATTAGATGATTAGATTATGGTGCTACGTACATACGCTTAATTATATTCCTTTTATTAGGTTCTGTGTAGGAAACATAATTACTTAGACAGCTGATAAGTACACACTCCTTTACCCACTACCGATAGTCCTTCAACTACAATAAGCCAACCTAACAACTTGTTTAGAACACAAGGAACGAAAACTTACTCTAGGAGTACAGATATAATACATGAACAAATATAAATCACCATAAACAAAACGTAGGCCTTTGTGTTCTTATATATCTGAACTGTCATTCTGCAGATTTTTTTTTTTTGTCGTGTAGCCTCCTGAAAGGCCAGGTGCAGGTATTGCTAGTCGACAACCGTGGGCGACCTGCGCATCGGGATGAGAGATGGAATGGATGAAGATGAATGAAACTGGGCAAGGATGTGGAAGGAAGCGGCCGTGGCCTGTCAGAAGGTACTGTCCCAGCATTTGCCTGGTGTTGAAAATGGGAAACCACGGAAAACCATTTCAAGGACAGCCGACGGTGGGGCTCGAACCCACGCGTCTACCGAGTCAGTAGAGAGCTTGGCCCCTTGACCTAACGCAGCGCTTTAGCCGGCGTAGACACTACAGTCGGTATTCTGCAGATGATGAGGAGGTGTGCGTATCCTTTCGTTGAAGCAGAAGGGTTACATTTGGAGCGCTCGATCTTGCCCTTGCAATTCGTAAAACGGCAGTGAGATGTGCGTCAGTTAGAGTGGTTCTTCGTGGAGATTTATTTATCTTCGTTAGAGAGAACAGATTCTCACACAGATATGTTGAACCAAACATTGATAGAAGTTTGGAAGTCATTTTGTGCATGTTTGGAAAATCTGCTTGCGAAAACTGTTCATAAAAAATGTGCTAAGCCTGTTCGTGGTTCATATTTAGCGTACAGCCGTACACATAATATAGGCTTACTCAGCCTGGTACAATGTTGTACCTATGCTTGCGCCTTGACTGCACATATTGCCATCTAGTCGTTCCAGCACAAACTATTAGCGAGCAGTCAGCTGAGCCCGGCTCCTTGGCTCTGCTCGCGCTCAGGCACTAGGCTCCAGGAGCTGCGCTCTCTCATTGACCACCTATGTCGTAAACTGTCGCCTCTGTAGTTGAATGGCGTTGGTGGGAAGAAATTAAAACGTAAAAACACTTATAGTGGGCGATATATTGAAGATAGACATATGCTCTCGCGGACTTTTTTGTAGAACTTTTCATGCTGAACAATTCTTATACAGTACTCATAGTATTTAGATATTTTTAACGGTTTGCCCAGGGTAAGCTTACAAAGCGCTTGGACGCCAGTTTTTTTTTTCGACTTTTCCACTGAAATCGTTACTGCTCGGCTTCCTTTGATCATAAATAAATTATGTACTACAGTAATCATCCTCGAGATATCCTTTACAGAATGGTGAAAACCGCATCAAAATCCATCCAGTGGTTCTCGAGTTTACCGGTAACATCCAAGAATCGGGGACTTTGTTTTATACTAAGTAGTGAAGAGATAATGTTATTGGGAACAATAGTTTTTTTAGCGTATGACTTTTAGTGCCGGGAGTGTCCGAGGATATATTCGGCTCGTCAGAGTTAGTAGCTGCTACTATGCGGACACCCATGGGGTCAGCTACAAGTACCATCGCGTGCGGTGTGTTGTTTGGGGAGGAAAGTGGGATTGTAAGGACTAGGAATTGGAATGTAGCGGCTGTGGCCTATAGTTACGGACCAACCCCGGCATTTGCCTGGAAGGATGATGGGAAACCACAGAAGTCCATCTTCAAGGTTGCCGGCGGGGGGATTCGAACCTCCTCGCCTCCCGGATGTGAGCGACTGCCTGCAGCCACGCCGTAATGACCACGGCTAACTCACCCGGTCGGAACAATAGTATGACCACGTTACAAGATGATTCACTAAATTGTCGAATTAGCCGCTAGTCATTTGCTTCTTTACAGGACCAACATAATAGACACTGAAGTCACCTGGTAAGGTTGGCAATTGAGGGCATTCCACGTGCTTACCAGGCGCTTTTCAATTGTTTCGCTGGTGGCTATTGGCTGCCGCTTTGTACGCAAACCCTCAGCGATACAGTGGCCTCTGCCGACTAAGCAAGCAACCACCAGCAAATGGCTGCTTTGTATTGGTTGTAAACATACACTCATCCCTCTGTGAGTGACGTCAATGCCACCAGAACTGCTACAATCTGTTACACTGTTACATTACGTTCTGGGACAAATACCTTGACATCATTGGCCTATCAATATACTACCAGGCGATGCATCCATTCCACCTAAGTACTCACTACCTCGCCCTGGGGTGCTCTTGAAATAGGGGCCGATAACCCGGATGTTAGGCCCCTTAAAACAACAATTATCATCATCATCATCAGCTCTTGAAATACATCTCACTAGATCACTGATTTTGAGTATGAGGACATCAGGCTGGTTTATATCTAGTCCGTGCATTCGTGATCAACTTTGGTATGTGTGGGAAGATAAGGGGTTGTTTTGTGGCTGTGTCCATCTAACTTAATCAGCTCGTGTTAGCTCGTATCACACGGTTGCTGGTTCATTTTGTTTTTTGTAGGCAGATTTAATGCCGGATGCCCTTCCTAAAACTACGTGATCTTTTGCTTGAAAAGCCCAACCCCACCGTCACCCGGCAGTCTGGGTGAACGACAAGCAGTTAAGCTACTGCGCTAACTGTGTATTATAGGGCACGCAGATGCTCCACACAGTTTTATCTGGCTCTCACGTGGATTGTATAGCTCAGGGTTTTACTAATTTCCATGATGTGGCTTATTTACCTTTACAATTTCGAATTCGCATCCTTGCTTTTGCTTCACCAGACAGTAAGGCTGATATGAAATTGAATAATAATTATAATAATGTTATTGGTTATACGTCCCTTTTAACTAATGCGGCTTTTTGAGACGCCGCGCCGGTGTGCCGGAATTTTGCCCCGAAGGGGATCTTTAACGTGCCAGTGAATCTAATGCCACGGCTTCCTAGAATTTGCGCACCCTCAAATGCCAACTGGCAGCGCCAGGATTCGATCCTGAAACCTTGGGAACAGCAGGCGATAACGTTACCGCTGAGCCACGCAGCCAGCCGATATGAGTTTGAGAACCTGATGAGGGCAAGTTTAGGAATAGGCTACACTTTGTTGCTGTTCACAACCACAAGCAGTTTGTGAAGTCTCACAAGTAAATAGTTAGTCTACCTGTTGGTTACTTGTGGAACAATTCTCGTTGTTTCAAACTTGCGCTCTTTAATCGTTTCTATAGAATATTTTAATTCACTTAAATCATATTTATCTTTCTTGAGAAATTAACAATTTCAAATCTTGAGTCGATATAAAGTACAGTCATTAAAGCCACCCCACCCCCATTGATCGCTTGTGACAAGAAACCCCGTGGGAGAGCAATATTGAGCAGAAGCAGAACAAACTCAAGGTCCAATAATGTTGATGGATCGGGAGAGCTCAAGGAGTCTGCAAACAGTACTCGATCTGCTCGACATTGTTGTCATTACTCTCCAAACACTGAGTAAACTGTGGCCGTTTGCCAAATGATGAACACTCTGCACTCGCACTCAACACTCTCATGTGCACTTACACTCGATCACTCGATCCACACTCGGTGTCGTACACTCGCTGTTTCGGAATTATCTGCACTCGCTCTCCCTGGGCGCGGCGCGCTATGTATGATTGCCGGCGGCGCGAACAGCTGACCGTCTCATCTTAACATTCGCTGCGATCTGATTGTCACGAATAAGAAGGGGTACATCGTGAATTTGGCTCTGGTAACTTAAGTATGTGAGAAAAGTAAGCTAATGTGTAACCATGGGATGTGAAGGCTTCCATGCCTGATGAAGGATAATATAATTTGTAGCATTTCTACCCTTATACCTACGGTACTACTGCAGTGTAATGTTTAAGAATGAAAATCCATAGCTTGCTTCCAGTTGACCGACCGGGTCAGGGATGGAATGAATGAAGCCCCCATCTAGCGGCGAGGATATGAACTGGGCCGGCTGCCGAAGCCTGTCGCACTCCTAATGATTAAATGAATGACGGATGAAATGATAGTGAAGAGTGTTGCTGGAATGAAAGTTTTGACAGGGAAAACCGGAGTACTCGGAGAATAACCTGTCTGCCTCCGCTTTGTCCAGCACAAATCTCACATGATGAAGTGACCAGGATTTGAACCACGGACACAGCGGTGAGAGGCCGGCGTGCTGCCGCCTAAGCCACGGAGGCTATGTTTAAGAATAAATCCAACATTTATTTATTTATTTATTTATTTGGCATTTAGAGCCATTTAGTCCAATGTGATAGTGCCCAATCAGTTGCTAATGGCGTAAAATTTAATATTAGAGTGTAATGATCGTGTGGCCTCTGGAGAGGCCGAGTGCATGTCTTTCTAGTTGACGCCCGTGGGCGACCTGTGCGTCCTAATGAGAATGAAGTGATGATGAAGACTGCACATACACCCAGTCCCCGAGCCACGGGAATCAACCCCAGGAGATTAAAATCCCTGATGGCTCGGCTGGGAATCGAACCCGGGGCACTTTGGGCCAAAGCCAAGCGCTCTAATCATTTAGCCACGGAGCCGGACAATATTAGAATAAGACCGTTTATTTTGTCTGTCTCGGAGAATGGTCTCCTTTGCAACTCCTTTGACTCCCCACCTTAATATAGGCTACCTTACATTCAATTGGTGGAGGCTTTGCTAGATTGGTAGTCAGAAGCGTGTTCGTCCACTACCCTGGAAGCGTAATGGTTATTTAAAACATGCCCACCAGTTCTACGTAACCAATGCAAGATCATAGAAGATGATTTGCAAATGTCATCATGGGACTAGTTTTAATTAATTTATCTGCTGTTTTATATGCATTCAAAGCCTGAAAATATTGCCAAAATTTGGTATTATTTAAAAAGTTGTAAATATTTGCATTATCTAACAGTGCTGTAGGAGCATCCGAATGTATAATGCATTCGATATATTAATGTCAAGGACAAAGACATTCCAATTGACAGCTGCTACTGTATGAGCTTAAATTGTTTAGTGAACAACGGCCAGTTTCTACACACTTAAAGAATTCACTAGGGTGTACAAAGTAATACTGGGGTGTACTCCAGTAATTCAACAATGGATTTGCGCACAGAATGTATGGAGCTCGTATTTTCCATGCTTTTTTTTTTTAGCTCTTGCTAGTCAATAGCTTGTTAGTTGAAAATATACTGTACTTCCAGTTTGATATAAGGCATCTTGTAATAGCTTACGCCTACACAACAGATGGTCTAGTGCAGGGCTGCACAACTTTTTTATAATAGGTGGCCAAGTTTATTTTTACACAATAAGTGGCGGGCCGCAAATTACCTTTCCACATAGGCACTTGCCAAACCCCACCGCTAAAGCTAAGTTTACTATTATCTGAATAACCTATTTTACCAGCAGACAAAACATATGTTTCAATACCTTTCTGTGTCCTGTAAATCGTTTAAATCCTTTTTTGAAGTTTTTTGGCAAATTGCGTTATTAAGTTATCAAGTTACTGATTTACAATCAACTTAATCCTAATTCGAAAAGGTTTAGGGGTATATAAAATAAAATAATACTATCACAAGGTTGTAAAATTTTAATTTTTACAAAAAAAACAGAAAATCGACATATCGTCAAACTGACCATCAAATCAAGTAGTAGCCTAATGTTCCTAATGTGATGCTTGCCATTATTTATTTTTCAATAGTCTGTCAATATCAGGTTATTTCAAGTAGGGCCTTCAATAATGGGAAAAATCTCATCATTCACAACATAATATATATTCACGTTTTCAATAGTATAAAATATATATCCGCGGGCCGCATACACTGCCTTTGAGGGCCACAAGCGACCCGCGGGCCACGGGTTGTGCACCTCTGGTCTAGTGTAATCTTCCTTGGAACAGGGTGTGATCAATAATATTTAAAATAACCCCCAATAAATACTGTGACTTCTCATCACGCTGCCAGTGTTTCACCCTAGTGCCCCGTTCGGCTCATCAGTTGCTATGGCACACCTCACCACGACACTGACCAGTATATAGCCTAAATAACTAGCCATAGATCACCTTGATTTTAATATCAACATTCTGCAACCTGACCTCCTTTGCTCTTTACGATAAAATAATGCACCTAAGCTTTCGAGAGAATTCCTGCTTTTACTTTTGAAAATATGGAAAGATACTCTAAGATAATTTTTAAATCTTCAGAAACGACACCAAAGACAACAGTTCATAAAAAACTAGTGTAATGAAATTACCTCTGGTTTCAAAAAAAAACAAATCCCTTGAAGGGCAATAATTCTCACTAAAAATAGCTGTCAAAGGTATTAGCCACCTGCCTAGAATCTGTTACATAATTTAGTATAATCGATAAGACGTCTAATTTTAGTGGGAGGGGAGCTGTATGATTGCCTAGTGTTCTAGCTGCTTGTTCCTCACCAAGGTAAGCCAGGTTAAATTCCTGATTAATGCATGGTCGACATAACAAGGAGATCATGAGACTTCAAAGTGTGATATTTGATAGCATTGGTTTAATGTCTTCTATAATTGCCACTGTTTGAGGTGCCAGGGTGCCAGAATTAGACCCTGGAGGGGTTCTGCAAAATGCCAGTAAATATACAGACACGGGCCTCCTGAATGCCAGGATCTAATCTCGCAACTTTCATGTAGTAGACTTGGGGCCTTATAGGCTGCACCACATACCTGACCAATCATAACACCTAAGACCACGTTAAAACTACTAGCTTGAGAATAATTACTTACCGCCATGTTCTGGTGCAGCTTACAAAACCAAGAGCATATCGTATGTGTTCCTCATTGTTTAATAATCAATTAAGAAACCTGCAATAACAACTTGCGGACAATTCCACACACTTCATAGTTGTAAGAGTCTGTATGCTTTCCTGCGATTAAAGATGTTTCCCAGCTCTTCGAAACAAGGTAACTAGGACGTGTGGTATAACACCTGAATCGTATAGACTGCATGAAGTGTGGTACTATACTACAGAAGCCATGAATTCCGTTGTGCACACAAGTAATGGCAAGAAATAAACGGACTAGCTCGTCATAAATAACATTTTAAAATTAGCACTTTTATTGTTTTCTTCCCTTCTTGCTGCTATTTTCCTTAGAGTTTCACTGAACCAATGAACACTGTGTCTGCGTTAAGCCTGCTTTATATAGAGTATTTTCACATCTAGTGAATAACTTAATTATTAGACATGACAAACATACACTCACAAAGGCAGCTAAGTCACAACTCTGGTGTGGTGTCCAAGTGCCAATACTAGCTTTCAATTCACCCTAGAAAAAGCAGGGTTTAAAATCAATTTAAAATCGAGCAACATGCATTCACATTCTAGCATGGCATGTTGCTTCTTTTTCCTCATTTCAGATTAACTGCATCCTGATTAGTTCCTAGCACCTTGGATGACAAATCAGTGCATATGAAATGCAGCACTTCGGATGAGAGATTTATATAGACACTGACTCGTATTCACACAGAAGTGCGATTCTGTTATCGCCGTTGTCCTAGAAGAACAATGTAATCCGAACAGGTTTAGAAAAATACTTTTTCAAAAGGCATAGAGTAGCTTACATCCATCATTAGGTAGCTTCTAACAATAGACACCTCCACTCTTCAGCACTGAAAACTATTCTAGTGTTTTGTTTAGAAAACAATGAGCTCTACAGTAGAATAGCGGGAGTCATTCTTCATTATTGGAACATCCTTAATCAAATAATAATATTAGGCTATTGGTTTTTCGTCCCTTTTAACTACTGCAGTTTTCAGAGACGGCAGGGTAGCAGAATTTCCGCCCAAACATGTCAGTAAATCTGTGATACGACTCCCTCTCATTTATGCACCTTCAAAAACCAACTGACTCACCACGGATTCGATCCTGCAACCTTAGGTATAGCACGCAAAAACGTTACCGCTGCGCCACACGCCTAAATCAGGCAGCAGCACAGGAAAAATATCTTGCTCATCCTGCTGTATAAACACAGGCATGCCTATTATGCAAAATTGTGATGTACCCCATGCAGTTAAGTCTATAATGTTGCAATCTTTACAGTTTATAAATACTTTCAGGAATAAAAGGTTGAAACACATTAAATTACTGTAAACTGTACAGATATGATTTTGAAATTAAATTTTATTTCTCTAAGGTACACCCTTTGACTCTTCATATTACACAGTTTTGTTTTCTATTTATGTACATTGCAGGAATTCTGAAAGGGAGATCTCCAATTTCTTCAGTCGTGGTGTAGATCCTGTCCTGGAGGCAGATGGCATCGACAGGGTTGCTGGATGGGGATAAGATAATGTACTGTATGTTGTCAAGGAGTTGAGAATATAATGGGGCTTATTATAAGCTTCCTTGACAAATTCTATATTGCACTCCTCACCTGTCAATGTAAAGACAGAGATTAGACAAATTAAGTGATTAAAAGCAATTCAAAATTATGCAGTCATAACATAAGGATAAATTGTTATACATATGCACCTCAACAAAAGTTTGGAATACTGGCATAGAGCGTAGTCATACCATATTGTTGTTTCATTATTTATTTATTTATTTATTTATTTATTTATTTATCGTATCACTTTTAGTGCCGGGGGTGCCCGAGGACATGTTCGGCTCACCAAAGGCTGTAGCTGCTTCAAGCGGACACCCATAGGATGAGCTACAAAATCCTTTCAATTTCAAGTAGTTCCAAATTTTGCTACCAGATGTCAATGATACCTAGTAGTGAGCGTTGGAACTTTGATAGAGCATTCCAACGAAATCTAACCTAGAAATTTAGCTTCACACAAGTTTAGTCTGTGGAAGGATCTTTGCTAATGTATCCCCTGGTCTCTCCCTCCTATAAACTAATATTGTATGCACCATGATGAAGAGAATGGAGAACGCACAAGCTAAGCATAAAGCAGTTACACCATAGTGCAAGCACTTCTAATGATAACCATTGCATCAACGGATGTACCAGACTTGAAATGAGACTAGTTATACCTAGGTACAGGGCGAATCAATCCGGAATAAAATCAATAGTCCGAATATATGTTCACAAAAAATATATTTCCCTGATATTGAATAACAGTCACCTAATCTCTATCCATTAGAGGCGCATCCATAAGATCATGTCAGAAGTAAACCATTAGGCCCATGATGCCAAAGTACAGTAGAATCTCGGTAATCCGAGCCCCGGTAGTCCGAGTCTCCGTTTAATCCGAGGTGGATGACAGTGAGACGCATAGCTTACCCAAGGCCTTTGGCGGAGATGCGCGCATATGTTGTTTACAATTCTGCCCGCTATCGCCCTCCCGCAACTAATAAATGTTGTTCTGAACGTTAAGTAAACTAGTAGAACTGTGCGAGCTTTCGCAACGTGAATGTAGGTTGAGCAATTTTCGAGAGACTCCTCAGCTAGCAGTACGCCGTGCTCCCGCTAGATGGCTGGTTACGGTGCGTTCATTTAAATGTACATTTTTAAGGTATTTATTTAATTGTGAGGCATTTAAAGAGGAAGTGAGTATGTTTCGCGCACACATTGGGTTATGAGGAACCTGTACGTACCCCATATGTGTACGTTGGTGTTAATGGGACGTTATTTTCGGTACAAAACTGGAATGGGACCTTAGCAGAATAATATAGGGAGGGATATGTACATACTTGCATTTCTTTTGTAAAATATCGTTTTTATTTCTTGCACCGCGTTGTGCTCTTACGTTAAACAAAATAGCAGAGGCGTGAGGAAATACAGTAGAAGTGAAAACAACACCTTAAACAGGATCGCTAAGGAGCGGGGAAAGGATGTCTCTTTCGATGCGTGCTGGGCCCAAGATTCCGGATCGAAAGAAAGATACTTTCCAAAAAAGGAATCGAATGAATTGTTTAAAACAAATCAAAAGCGGAATTGAAATTATCTAATTGATCGAGGAACCCAGAAGCGTGAAGGTCGTGACTGCGTTACAGTACGAAGCCAAGACCGACGAAATCGGACGAGAGATGAGGGAACTTAAAATTACAAATGAAAGAGGACGAAACCAAAGTGAACTACTTACTAATGTATTTAAAGCAAACTAAAACAGGTGCGCATAAGAGTAAGGATTAAATCTAAACACAAAATGAAAGGTAGACTTGAATTAAAGTCACTTAATAACAAACAAAATTAAATTAAATTAAAGATGGTACCTAAGAAAGGGGTACCCAAAAATGATATCAAGAGAAAAGTGTATAAATGAACTTAAGCACAAACAAAGATGAAACAAGATTAATTAAAATGTACTTACAATCAATGTGCAACTAAACCGTAAGCGCGACTCGATAACCAAAATTTAAAATACAAAAAAAAGATAGAGAGTATGGATGATTCGAATAAGAGAACACCTCTACTTACGAGGATGACCTGGACTAGAATGGCCCCGCGTCAAAAACAGAACTCAGACGCTCATGATGTTGTGAAATCATGGGGTAGGGGGGGTGAAAGTGGTAGGGATTGGAGGAGTGCGTATGTAGGAAACAGGGGTGGGGGGATGACACGGAGTTACGTAATATAACGAAGCCAGAGGAAGCAACACAAAATTAACACATAAAAATAAAGGAAAATGAGCATTACATTAAATTAATTGACATTACCGGGACAGGAAATGAAAGGAAAAATCAATCAGCTAAGAAATATGCTTTGTAGGAAAATATAGGCTTACATAGAGGTAGTAATGTCTAAATATAACGACATACGAAGAAACAAAGGAATTAAGGCATGGCGAATGGGCAGTGACTAACACAAAGACTATCGCTCACACACTTTTCCTAAAACAGAGGGAAGGATCAACTTGGAGGCGAAATGAGACATGGCTCCGTTACTCCAATGATACCTTGACCCAAAAATACAAACTCTGATACGACAATCAAATGAAAGATGCCTCGAAAGAGTGCACATCAATTTGTGACGTAATACAGAGCGCTAGAAAGCCTCGCAGAAAAATAGCATATATTTCAGACCTGAGAGATTTGAGTAAAAATAAAACCGATTACATGAAAGGTAGGGATGACAAATAAACACAGAGGCTTCGCTAAACTAACGTAAACAAAGGCGAAGGGACTTGGGTTCATGGATCGAATTCACATAATCATAAGAAAAGGAAATTGTAAGTGAATCAAAGGAGACATAAAAATAAAATAAAAAATGGATAAACTGAAATTCCAAAATCAAGTGATTGAATCGTACTTACGCTTAGTTGCGTGACCGTTTCACATGACGGTCAGAAAAGGAAGGAAGCCACCTTCTCTAAAAGGAACGCAGTAACGCCGCTCGGGAAAAATAAGTCGTAGAACTCCCCCTCTCCAGAACATAAAGGGGGCCAATGGGAGAAGCAAAGCTTAGTAACAAGTTATGCTTCAACCAATGGTAACACAGTGTCAGTAGGGGTGAAAAGTTTCACCATCTGACGAAACATTTACGCAGAATTACAAAGTTTGAACGCAGTAGGTGAGACAGAGAAACGTATGTCACAATAATGCGACATGAAGGAAATTATGATAATAATAATATGACAAAAATAATGAACCTGATAAAAACGGTTCATTCTGAAACAAAGCCTAAATGCAACACATTATACGATAACTGATGAAATAATGCCGTTTACTATAATAATATTTAAACACAAGGTTCTTGTGCATCTAAATTCAAATTTAAGGTCTTTAAATTTCGTAACTTTGTGTAATCCGAGATTTTCCAAATTCGAGCTCCTCTTGGTCCCAATTACCTCGGATTACCGAGGTTCTACTGTATATAATTCTCAGCAGTTTTCAGAGTATTGATATTCTTTCAAATTTGATGCGCTCTCAGCAATTTGTTGCAACATGAGCGGGACGGATGGATGTTTCCATACTTCAGCTAATTGACAGTGCTAGCATTCACGATAAACATAATGGCCACAATGGGACAGCATGCACAATGTGTCGCAAGAGTTTGTACTTCCATAATTACAAGCTGGACCACTGAACACAGTACGATGGTGCTCCACCACACTGGGCTCTTAAACGGTAGTGTGGAGTGTTTAGAAGAGACATTCATCAATTGCTATTGCAGCTGTGGTGGACCTATCGCATGACTTGCGAATATCTTAGACTTAACACTGGTGTACAGACATAGATCACAGAATGAAGCAAGATCGACAGATCACTCTGAGTTGCCATGTGACACAATCAGTCCACTTGGTATAATCTATGCCATGTCCGCAATGACTGTCATATTGAATTCTGGTAGCCAGAAAAAAGAGAGTATCATGAGCAAAAAATTTACTTTCTGTTAATAAGTAGCATGAATAGTAAACACTTGCCAATTAGGCCTCCAACATTTTACCTCCAAGGATATTGGTGTCTGGTAACGTTAATATGAATTGTCACAGAATGTGTTACTCCGGCTTTCTAGGAATGGCATACACTGGGTAGATTTTACTTCAAGATTATGCTGTTCATAAACCGGACGAAGTGTTATGGTTGGGGGCTGTAGGTATCCCTGATTTAGAGAAGCACCAATGTAAGCTAACATTCAATTTTCAAAACAGTAGCATTAATACATGTTGCATAGGCTACTTGGGGCAGTAAGAATATTAGTAATATTAAACTACTGAAATGATTTTACAGTAAGGAAAACAGACGGAGGTGGCATAAATGCGTTTCTCCATCAGAAGTACAATGCGGAGCTAGCTTGTAGAGATTGAAGTAGGTCTATATGGAATTCCTCATTCAACTAGATACGAACACACAATAGCAAGACTCATTCACTCGCAGGAGTAACCAACTGTTATTTTATGGGGAGGAATATCGAAGTTATCTGCAAGAGTGGCAAGCTAGATAAACATACTTCGAACACTGATGACCACAAGAATGTTGCATCCAAGCGCCCTATTAAATGCAGCTAGCATAAATACAGTAATTAATAGATCCTTGCTATAAAAACCAACCTAATTGCCTAACTCATTATATTTATTATTATTATTATTCAGAAATCAGATATTATTACCTATCTTGCAATTTTATATGGTGCTGACTGTTCAAATTTGCCAAATCACATCACATCCGTGAGAAACAAAATCCGTTTTGAAAAAGAAGTTCCAGTTTATCTTTTCACGTAATACTCCGTCATCGACCCTAGAAAATAAAAAGGAAAACATTATGAGCAAATATTTGAAAGTCCATGGAGAGTTTGGTTAACCTCCCAGGTCATGGAACACTACTAACAAACAAATTTCATTCAACGTATGTCAAAATACAATCACCACTATTTTAAAAGATAAATACTTACAATTAAACGTAAGTATCCCTTGTATCGTCGGAAATACACAATTGATCATGTCAAGTGAGAATACCGAAGTTCTGTTAAAATGGCGACATCACAGAGCCTACACCGAGTAAACGAACCCAGTCTGCACCTTCGAAAATGTCGCTATGTACACTCGCACTCTGCTCGTACACTTGCACTCGATCGTATTTGGAACACCACTCACTGACGTCACTTCCGAGTGAGAGTGTGCAATGGTGTACACTTTGGTTATTTGGCAAACAGCCTGTGCCTCTCAGCAAAATTGAATGGCATCTGTGGGGCTTGCCTACCGGTAGGGTTAGCCACCTATATTCTGATCCGTAGTGCCGTTTTACTTTTTATGTAGCCTATGGTAGTAAGGAAAGGTACAACGTTATCATGTGGCATTGTTAATCACCGACAGAACGATACAAGCTTTCGTTTTTAGCCTCTTTTTTTATCCAATTTGGAAAAAAAGTTATGTTCGACGATGTCGAAATGTAAATATTTTATGTCAGAAACCTGGATCATAATGAGGGTCATTATAACACTATTTTTCATTATGAAACAGTCTCTCCCACCAATCAGAGCTCAAGAAACAGTTGTGTGACCAATTAGGTAAGGATAGCATCGCACCTGCGGTGACTTCCACGGCCCCCTATTTTAAATTTCACTGCGTGGCTAGTGTCATAGTGGGGTATTTGAGGTGGCCGTGGTCAAATACAAGGTATTCTCTGCGTCCCATGCGCTCTGTTCAGTACATAAAACTGGCGAAATCTCGACAGATATTTATGAATATTTATGTTCGAACATAAAATAGTTATAATTATCGTCGAACATAAACAATCGTATGCAACTCGCCTATAATGGTAATTAAGACACTCGTATGAAAATTATAAAACTCGCTTCGCTTGTTTTATAAACATACTCGTGTCTTAATTATTGGCATTATAGGCTCGTTGCATAATGAACTAATATACTGTACCTATATGAAAGTAAGATAATGAGATTAAAGTACGGTATGTGAGTGACGTCAAAGCCTCCGTGGCTTAGGCGGCAGCACGCCGGCCTCTCACCGCTGGGTCCGTGGTTCAAATCCCGGTCACTCCATGTGAGATTTGTGCTGGACAAAGCGGAGGCAGACAGGTTTTTCTCCAGGTACTCCGGTTTTCCCTGTCAACATTTCATTCCAGCAACTCTCTCCACTATCATTTCATTTCATCTGTCATTCATTTAATCATTGCCCCAGAGGAGTGCGTCAGGCCTCGGCAGCCGGCACATTCCATATCCTCGCCGCTAGATGGGGGCTTCATTCATTCCATTCCTGACCCGGTCGGAGACTGGAAGCAGGTTGTGGATTTTCATTTTCATGTGAGTGACGTCAACGCCTGCAGAAAATTTAACAAATTTGGTATGCATCAAGTCCTCCTTCTAGGCATCTGATTTTCAGTTTCTCAAGTGCGCCATTGCTACCAACTGCAAATAAGATGCCCTTTTTTATTTGAACACTAGACTTCATACCTCCAAAACGATTCACTGTAATGACACAAAAGTTAATATATTAATATAACATACAATAATTGAAGAAGGTTTGCAAAATTAAATGTACATTAATTTGAATATCACGTATATCTGCCAAAGTATTTAGATTGATAATATTAATCTATTAATTTTGAACGTTGGCAAATAGGTAATATCGTGCAAGAACTTTATTCTGTTGAAGGCACAAGTCCATCAACGTAATACATTCAGGATGGTGTCCACGCTTACTATTACAGCATAAAATTAAATGAAGAAGAATGTAACTGAGCAATCACCCCAAACCTTTGTGAATGAGAATAAGAGATTTTACTTGCACTGAATGCTAGACACAACCACTGTCTTGAATATATAAAATATTCAAATCGATAGTTCACCTCCCAAAAAATTGCAATTTTGAAACGTGACAAGAATATTGAGCAACACTCAGCTGAAGGTACATGTCCGTCTACTTTAAACATTCAACTAGCAACACGCCCCGGTTTCGCCCGGTAACAGTTATGAATGCATTCCGTGCTAGCTCGTAAACTGTTGCCTCAGTAGTGGAATGGTGATTGTTGGAAGAAATGAAAACGTAAAAACACTTATAGTGGACGATGTATGCTCTCACGGAGTTTTATGTAGAACTTTTCATGCTGAACAATCCTTACACTCATAGTATATCGATATTTTTAACGATTCGCCCAGCGTAAGCTTAAAAAGCGCACGGAGGCCAGGTTTTCTTTTCTATCTTTTCACTGAAATCGTTACTGCTTGACTTCCTTTGATCACAAATAAATCATTTTCAACAGAAACCGTACTCGAGATATCCTTTATAGAATGCTGAAAACCGCATCAAAATCCATCCAGTGGTTTCTCGAGATTTCCCGTGACATCCAAGAATCGGGGACTTTGTTTTATACTAAACTAGTAACCAATCCGGCTTCGCCCGGGAACAGTTATGAATGCATTACGTGATAAGCGCTTTTTTTACAATATCAATGAACAACGACCAATATCCATTTTACGTCTCGGCATGATGGGTAAAAATCACTGACTGGACTATTAATTATATTATCATGGAGATGCATGTGCAACAAATTCTTGTCAGACGTAATTTAAGAATGGCGAGGTGCATGAAACACAAATCCCCCTTCCGTCCAAGCTTAACTTGACTGTGAATTTTGCGTAACGAAAAGTTCACAGGCGAAATGAAGAAAAGCCGAGTTGCACTTCCAGGGAAACTCCAAACACAACCATTCTTCTCTAAAGTTTTTAACTCAACACGACTCGACAGTTTGCTGCTGGCAGTTTCTGAGGCAATTAGCTCGTCCGCTAGCTAAGCTGTAACTGGGGTGATAGACTTGCCCCTAGAATGCTCGTAAACTGTCGCCTCAGTAACTGAACGGAGATTGTTGGAAGAAATGAAAACGTAGAAACACTTATAGTAGGCGATGTATTGAAGATAAAGATATGCTCCCCCGGGCTCTTTTGTAGAACTTTTCATGCTGAACAATTCTTACACTCATAGTAGCCTATATAGATATTTTAACGGTTTGCCCAGCGTAAGCTTAAATAGCGCACGGACGCCAGTTTTTTTCGACCTTTTCACTGAAATCGTTAGTGCTTGACTTTCTATGGTCATAAATAAATTATTTTCTACAGAAACCTTCCTCGAGATATCCCTTACAGAATGGCGAAAACCGCACCAAATCCATTCAGTGGTTCTCGAGATTACCCGTGACATCCAAGAATCGGGGACTTCGTTTTATACTAAATAGAGATTATACGCCAATCAGTATAATTTAATATGATATAATGCCCCTTCCGTCCAATCTTAAAATAACTGTGAATTTTGTGGAACGAAAAGTTCATAGGCGAAATGAGAGTTGCGCTTCCAGGGAATGGCGAGGTGAATGAAACTCAAATCCCCCTTCCGTCCAATCTTAACTTGACTGTGTTTCACAGGCGAAATGAAGAAAATCCGAGTTGCACTTCCAGGGAAACTCCAAACACAACCACTCTTCTCTAAAGTTTTTAACTCAACACGACTCGACAGTTTGCTGCTGTCTGTATCTGAGGCAATAGGTTCGCCCGCTAGCTAGGCTGTAACAGTGATGAGAGACTCGCCCTTAGCTTGCTCATAAACTGTCGCCTTATTTGTTGAATGGACATGGTCGGAAGAAATTAAAACGTAAAAACACTTATAGGGGGCGATGTATTGAAGATAGACATATTCTCTCGTGGACTTTTTATAGAACTTTTCATGCTGAACAATTCTTACACTCATAGTATTTAGATATTTAAAACGGTTTGCCCAGCGTAAGCTTACAAAGCGCTCAGACGCCAGGATTTTTCGACTTTTCCTCTGATATCGTTACTGCTCAGCTTCCTTTGATCATAAATTAATTATTTTCTTCAGAAATCATCCTCGAGATATTCTTTACAGAATAGTGAAACCCGCATCAAAATCCATTCAGTGGTTCTTGAGTTCACCCGTAACATCCAAGAATCGGGGACTTTGTTTTGTACTAAGTAGAAATTGAGATATGGCAGACTTCCACATTTTCAAAACTTAAAAATCGATCAATCAGAATGTTGACTAGTACAATGGCTAAGACACTGCAAAATAGATCTTTGGGTATCACTGCATGTGTGTGGGTTATATGGCACAGCAAGGCTTCCCTCGCACTTTTTATCCATTTGGCCTTTAGGCATGTACAACGGTTCTCAGGGTACTGTCAGTGGTTCATGATGCAAAAGTATCACCACAAAATTCCAGTGTCATTAACTGCATAGCAATGTCAAAATGCACTAATGGTGCAATTAAAATTCAAATTAAAAATAAGGGATTTGTTCCTTACGGAATATTTTCCTTTGAATACAACTATAGTGGTATCTGCCATTATTATTATTATTATTATTATATTTTTACATTTATTGATTTTGATCATGAATTATTTCCTCTAGACTGTGCCCATATCATTGAAAAACAAATTCAAATCTTCTGGTGGCTCGGCTAAGATGGCAATGTCGTCAGCAAGTCTCCGAGTTGTAATAATTTCACCTTGAACCTTCACTTCCACTGTAAATTTCTGTCTAAAGTCGTTCATTGCGTGTTCAATGTTCATCTAGGCCATCTGCCCAAAAGGAAATACACTAATGATACCGTATCAATAAGTTGACAAAGCTTAAGATGCAGCTCGAAAAGTCATAGTCCTATAAAACAAATTAATAATCAGTAATTAATTAGCAGCTAATAACATCAACTACAGTAATAATACAATAGAGGTAAATGTGAAATCCACGTGAGGTTTCCTCGCCAAGAATAGACCTACTCTTGCATGGCATAACAGTTGTTTATTTAGTGCTAATTATCCTGTAGTCTCTTGATCAGAAAGTCCTGTTCTTCCTGTCAGCGTATTTCACTAATCCCAATCAAATCAAACTTTAACCTGTCCATTTTACTTTCCAATTTCTCTAAACTACCACTACCAATCAAGACCATTCAACATTCTACAGTCCAACCCGTAAAATGCCCTCTTTGTGACGGTAACTTTCTTACGAGTAGTGTCCACCCAGAGATCCAATCGGGGACCAGTTTACCCCCGGACTGATATTTTGCAGGTGAGGAGGCCATCAACGCGTGTTATTATACATGTACGAAGAAGTGCATATCCTCCGGAAGCAGCTGTGGTTACCCCTTGCTATCAGTCGTGTACCCATTCGTTAGTTCATGTCAGCAATGGGTAATAGACAACTAATCAACAGTGATGCATTCAGTTATCAAACTATAATCACTAGCAGCAAATACAAAATGAAAGTATACTAACTCATGCAATATACAGTATAATAAGATTCCAATATTCATTTAATAAAATCATAACATGCACAAAAGCCTCCGTGGCTTAGGCGGCAGCACGCCGGCCTCTCACCGCTGGGTCCGTGGTTCAAATCCCGGTCACTCCATGTGAGATCTGTGCTGGACAAAACGGAGGCAGACAGGTTTTTCTCCGGGTACTCCGGTTTTCCCTGTCAAAATTTCATTCCAGCAACACTCTCCACTATCATTTCATTTCATCTGTCATTCATTTAATCATTGCCCCAGAGGAGTGCGTCAGGCCTCGGCAGCCGGCACAGTTCATATCCTCGCCGCTAGATGGGGGCTTCATTCATTCCATTCCTGACCCGGTCGGAGACTGGAAGCAGGCTGTGGATTTTCATTTCATAACATGCACACTGCAAATCCCCTCAAACAAAAGAACTACTGCTGTCAAACACACTCCTCATCCATTCTTATAAATAACAGTTAATGAAAAAATGAACTATTATGAATACTCTTACACGAATCCTTCCAAAACTCAAATGAACAATAAACAAAACTAATAAATGATATAACTGTTACTAGAACACACATGGGCACTCTGCCAGCGAAGTTCAATTCAACACAGAACATAACAGTATCGTGTTGGAAGCCATTTTTTTAGTGTTGCCTTAGGAATCAAAATTTAATGTTTTTTTGGTTTGTCAACACGATTGCACCCAATTATAATGGGTGGTTTCCACTTTCAAGTTCAGCGCAGGCAGTGGGAGGTGGCAGCTGCGGGGAAACGGACCACACATCGCTCAATCAGCTAAGCACACAATCGACAATAACCAAACCATTTAATAACAATCACATAATCACACTAAGCAAGCAAGCAAACTAGAAGGTCAATCCCCACTTTCAGTATCTGAACCAAAAATCACATAGGCCTATCTTGACAAGTTGTGCTAGTTTAATTTTTACTGCAACTAAATAAGTGTATATATTGTAAATATCATAACGCTTACGTGTAGACATAGATTTAATAGCCTAAGAGTAAAGAATCTGATGATGATCGTCTTACGATCGAAAGTGGTCATCCAAATGTAATTATTAATCTCATTTTATTAAGGATTAGGGAACCACCCATTACAATTGGGTACAATCGTGTTGCCCTAATTTTAGCCTATTTTCATTTATGACAAAAATAGTTTTATGTGATCACCTTTTGCCCGTGTGTGTGTGTGTGTGTGTGTGTGTGTGTCCCCACCCTAATAAAATCTAAACGGCCGATGGGATTTCAATGAAACGCGGTGAGTGCATACTAAATCCCTGTCACATCTCGACCGTGCCTTTTAAATTTGAATACGTTTCACCAATCTAGCATGGCATTCTCTATCTCCGCAACAGTAACAGATATCACCATGAAATGTTGTATGCTGATAAAGGGTACTACTAAAAGTTCATCTATGTGACTTTAATAAACCTGTTAAGTACAAAACGAGCATGGCGGCCAAGCGAAGATGAAACATTTAAATCAACTTTTCTCGTGATTTAACCATCCTAGCACAGTGAAACTTGGTACAGGAAATGTTCATACACAATTTAATTCACTGATATCTAATTTAGTTCAATTGTTTAAATAACCTCAAGATGGCAGTTGTGAAACTTTTTTAAATTTAGTTTTTATTTCTTGTGTCCTAATCATGCGATCGAAGTGAAAGTTTGAATCAAGAACTTACGCAATAATCTTCATCTAATGGTACATAACTCTATGGCCTACATATATAACACTCCAACATGGCGACCATCTGAAATATTTAGGTGGCTCTTAATATCCTCGAATCTATTACAGCAACCAAACTGAAATTTTGTATGTTGATAGAGGCTATTAACTTAGATTCACCTATGGATCACTGGTGAGCAAAAAACCAACATGGTGCGACGTGAAATTTCAATATTTAATTGGATTTTTCTCGCTACTTTTCATCCGAGCGCTGTGAAACTCGGCACGGTGTATCTTCATACAAGCCTTAATATACTGTCGTCTAATTTAATGGAATTTTATGAGAACTAAAAAATGGTGGCTGTGCAATATTTAAAAATCTTGTTTTCATTTCTCGTGTCCTAAGGCCTAACAGTAGGACATTATGAAAATAGGCTATTTAGTTATTTTTGGAACTACTTGTTTAACATACCACAGTTCAAATGAACTTAAATAATATGATATACTGTAATTGCAATATACTTAAATGATATCAAAGTTAAAGTTACGTGAGCACAGTGACAAATGTGAGGGCTTTGGGCAGGTAAACTGTGGCTGTGGGCACAGAGAGGGGGGGAGGGGGTTAAAATGGTGGAGGAATGAACCTAAGTCTAATGTTGTCCACCTTTATGGTACATTTAACATTTAAAATGTAAACAGAAATGGAAGAGTTAATGATAATAATGTTCTTAGTTTTACGTCCCTTTTAACTACTGCAGCTTTTAGAGACGCCGGGGTGCCAGAATTTTGCCCCGAAGGGGATCTTTAACGGGCCAGTAAATCTACTGACACGGCTTCCTCGCATTTGCATACCCTCAAATACCAACTGACTGCAGCGGGATTCGATCCTGCTATCCTGGGATCAGCGGGCGAGAACATTGCCGCTGAGCTACGCAGCCAGGCAAATGGTAGAGGGAGTTATTATGTACAGTAGGTACTGTATCTTGTACCGGTAGCTCACGACGCCACTCCGTGAACATGAAAGTTTCAGCATGCATAAAATAAGCCTGTAAGGGAGGGTAACACTGCTGGAGAATACGCTGTATTATACAGTACAATATTGCCTTAGAGGAACATGATGGCTTGGCTCTTGCGCTGTTTATCTTGTAAACAGATGAATAATGAGGCTTCCATCACAACCTCTGGCGGTGTCAGTGAGGTATGATGTGGTCTGTCTGGACACTAGACAAACACGTTGTCAACAAACTTTGCTAGGCTAATTTAAATGATAGATAACGTGCCTCTCCGAGTGTTTTAGCCTGAATTGATGGAGAAAATTAAAATTGATATAACAACCAGTTTACAAAGATAATTGCGTCAGATTAAAATCGTGCAGTGCGAAATTATGATCTATTTGCAGTGTGATTTCCAATGTACAGTATAATAGCTATTTTACATTTTGATCCAGGGTTAATGATGATGATGATGATGATGATGGTGGCTGTTGTTGTAGTTGTTGTTGTTGTTGTTGTTGTTGCTGCTGCTGCTGCTGTTTTAAGGGGGCGGAACAGCGAGGTCATCTACCCCTCTTAACACAGATGTTCCAGAACAGAAGGCTCTATGTTACACTTCAAGGGAACGAAAAATATAAATGAATGCTCAATATTTATACTTTAAATTTTTATTCTTAAGGGCATACGGATCTGAGTGAGTGTGTATCACTGGATGTAACACTGACAGCATGACTGCATGCTGGAGCCGGCAGTACGGAGATCGATGGCTCGAGTCCCGGCGCTGACAGAGGCAATCTTGAGCGCTATTTTTCCCTGGGTTTCCACACTATCTCCAGGCAAATGCCGGGATGGTATCTTCTTTTAAGTCAAAGGGAACCTACACTAATCTTTATTGTCAGGAATTACTTGCACCTTTCTTACGTATCACAAGGAATTGAAAACCCGGGGCGTAGCCGTGCTTGTTAAATTGGAAACCCCGGCCGCACAGGCAGCTGCAGCAAGTCCGGACAACACAGTTTCGAATCCCGGCGCTGATATCGGCTATCCTGAATGTGGATTTTTCCAGGTTTTTCCACACTCCCTTCAGGAAAATGCCGGGATTGCACCTTACTTCAAGTCCCGGGGCAGCTACAATACCTCATCCCTGTCCCTAATACAGTTACATACACTACTACAGTCATCACAGGAATACAGGTTATTAGACAAGTTTGACATACATCTGACTACATGGGGCTGATGACCAAGATATCCCAAGCCCCTCAAATGAATTAACAAGAAACAACGACAAGAAATTGGAGGTGAAATGCCATTTGGATTGCAGGAAATGGGAGGTCCTGTGGTTAAGCGAACTCATTATCTATTCGCATTGCGAGTTTCAATTACAAACACACTCACCATTACGGTTTCCACAGTAACACAGGCTATCTGAAAAATTCAACACACGCCTAAGTGCATGGGGCTGATGGCAATGGTGTCCTAAGTCTCTAAAGTGAGTTAACAACAACAGCAACGGGATAGAAATGGAATTGATGGGGGACTGGCAATGTAAAACAGCCAGGCCCATTACAGCCGAGTACAGTTTTCATTGACGGTTTTCAGATTAGATGTAGAGTTGACATCAGACTACCTTTCTCTGGTTCACATGGTATGAGAACCCAGACGAGCTTTGAATAGGAGTGAGCAGTGTGAAAACGTCTAGGTTCCGAAACGAAAGTAAAGGAGGAATAAGCCTTTTCAACTGTATATCAGTGCTATAAACAGCTATCTTATCCATGGGCTGATTTAGTTTACTGCTGATCACTTCAGTTGGGCATGGACCCAGAAGGCAAGTCCTGTGGTCTGCCCTAATGGAGTCGCCATAATGCTCCACTGCAGCTGAAAATAAAACTCTCATATATTTCTAAAGTCATGACCAGAATTTAGCTCAGAGAGAAAAAAAGTACGATTCGAGTTTAGCGGAATGAGAAATTACAGGGGAAAATGTGATGTATGAGGTCACCTTTACAGGAATCGATAGAACAATGAGAACTTGGCAGCATGAATAGCGTACGAAATGAGGGTGTGTGTAACACATATTCAATAGGCTCAGCGCACACCTAATTCCTTTGAAGATGTGGGTTTGTTAGCAGCATAGAATCTGGAGTTATACAAGGGTGAAGTCGAGTGCCCATACCGGATGCAGAGTTGAGAAATAACGACACGAAAATGTGCACACCCTAGAATCTAGATGGATGCCACTGTCCAATGTGATCGTGGAGGGTGTTGCTGTTTTCTCACACAGTTTGGCAGAAGTACACTCCACAAAATAAGAAACTTAAATGCAGTGCTTTTTTTTAGGGGGAACGCGGGGATACGCGTACCCCTTAAACATCTGAAAACTGGTACATTTGTATCTAGTCCGGCAAATATAACTTCCGACTTGAAAGTTCATCGATCAGCTGGTGTCAATGAGCTGTTCACAACAGATGGAGGAGATTTCGAGTAATCCTCGATTTAAATCTATCGAATCAGTTTCATTTGGTCGGCAACTCGGCACTCCGTTCTTATAAGCACGCAGGCTAGTGTTTGGAGGCGGGATAGGTTGTTAGTTTGTGCGTGTGGTTAGTTCTGAAGGATGAAGAAAATAACGAACTATTTAACAACCACCCAGGCATCGAAAAAGCTGAAAGTTAATGATTCGAACACAAACAATGACCGGACTTTGCAAACGGTCGAAAATCGCAAGATCGTGATGTTTTGTCGACTACAACTGAGACTACCAGTACCGTACCACTTAAATTTTTTAAAGAAAAGAAGCACTGCTTAAATGAATTAATATACTGTGGTCAAGAGTCATTTTGAATGTCAGAATATTCTGGTGGCGGGTATAGAAACTATCTGCAAGTACAAAAACTCTGCTAATAGTGTACGAGCCAATGCATTTATAAACAGGCAGTGAGGTGACACATTGCGGAACAACAGCTGGTCCTTATCAATGTGCCCAGATATTTTCCCCTACCGACGCGGATTAATTGTTTATTTTTTTGATAAATCTTTTTGGGAACTAGGGGCATCTTAGATATCAACCCCCTGTACTTTGGTCTGTGTTGAACTTGTCTGATAACCTGTGTTTCAGTGATGACTCTAGTAGTGTGTGTAGCTGTATTGGGGCAGGGATTGGGGTAGCTACCCCGGGACTTGAAATGAGGTACTATCCCGGCATTTGTGTGGAGACAGTGTGGAAAAAACTGGAGATAAAATCACACTCATGCTATCTACTGTCAGCAACTGAATTCGAACCTCTGGACTTACTGCACGAGTTGGGATTTGCAAATTGAAGATATATTATATTATATTATATTATATTATATTATATTATATTATATTATATTATATTATATTATATTATATTATATTATATTATATTATATTATATTATATTATATTATACTAGCTATACCCGGCATGCGTTGCAATGCCAAAGAAAGTGTTGGCGTTGTAACTTTGTTTGTTGAAGTACTTTTGGATTCCCAAATTTTTTTTGTTTTTCCGTTAACCACCTCTAAACTATTGTAAAATAGATTTACTATCTCAAAAAAAACAAGAAGTTCCGTTAAGAACTATACAGCCTACTTTTCATGCCAATGATTATTCTACAGAATATGAACCTATCTAGAATAATGACGAAATTAAGTTGCTAATATCGAAATTTCCAATTAGTTCGAAATACTGTATACATGGCATAATGTATCCTAATAGAGCACTACAGTTGGCAGCCCTGATGACTGAATATATTCTTAGTTCCATCTCTTAAGGTACAAAATACAAAATTTGGTTGAAGTCCAATGAATCGCATGGACGTTACATGCAGTTAAACATTGGATCTAACAGCGCGCGTAAAATCATGTTGGCAACAATGTCATGCATGTATTGGTCAGAAATAATCTGAAATAATATGAACTATTGTTGTGCCAATTTTGAATGAAATCCATTAGTTAGTATAGAAGTTACATGCATTTTAAAATTGGACCTATCAGCAGGCTTAGAATCATGTTGGCAGCACTGACGTATATTAGTTACTCCAAATTCGTCTAGAATGCCAGGTACTATACGTGTGCAAATTTTAGAGCTATTGGCTTGCATACTTTCTGATATATTGATATTAGGGTAACAAAAATAGGGACAGCACATATTAACAGTTGGCAGTCCTGGTTGCTCCTTAGAATACGCATAGTCATATCTGTTATGGTACACATAACACATACGAAATTTGGTTGAAATCCAAATGATAGTATGGAAGTTGCTTGTATTTAAAGTTGGACCTGTCATCAGGCTTAGAATCATGTTGGTAGCACTGACATATATAAGTTACTCCAAATTAATATAGAATGTCAGGTAATATACGTGTACATAGTTTAAAGCTGTCGGCTTGCATACTTTCTGATATATTGGTGAAATGAAAATCCACAGCCTGCTTCCAGTCTCCGACCGGGTCAGGAATGGAATGAATGAAGCCCCTAGCTAGCGGCGAGGATATTATCTGTGCCGGCTGCCGAAGCCTGTCACACTCCCCTGGGGCAATGATTAAATGAATGACGTATGAAATGAAATGATAGTGGAGAGTGTTGCTGGAATGAAATTTTGACAGGGAAAACCGGAGTACCCGGAGAAAAACCTGTCTGCCTCCGTTTTGTCCAGCACAGATCTCACATGGAGTGACCGGGATATGAACCACGGACCCAGCGGTGAGAGGCCGGCGTGCTGCCGCCTAAGCCACGGAGGCTCTTGATATATTGGTATTTGGATAAAATAAATTAGGAGCATTTATTAACAGTTGGCAGCCCTGGTAGGTCTTAAGAATACGCTCAGTCATATCTGGTTATGTACACATACAACATACGAAATTTGGTTGAATTCCAATTGATAGTGTAGAAGTTATATGCATTTAAAAATTGGACCTATCAGGAAGCTTATAATCATTTTGGCAACACTGCCATGTTTGGCCTCCTGGAAATTAAACTGAAATATTATGATCTGTACGTGTGCCAATTTTGAAATAGCTCCCATTCATACTTTCCAAGATATCCAACATGGAGCTCAAATTTCAATTGCGATTTTTTAGCAGTTGGTAGCACTGACATCATTTTCAAATATAGCCGTGAGATATTCAGGTAGTAGTGGAGTAGTGGCGCTTCTAACGCACTCCAAAACCCTCCTTGCCCCACTACTAAGCCTTAGTCATGTTAAATATTTCTCGAACGCGTGGTCCGATTTTGACAAATGAGGTATTGTTGGACTCGGGCTGACGTCCTCTTTGCTATGGACCACTCGTTATATTTTTCAAAATTTTTTTGAAAATTTTTGTTTTCGAAACTAGGTGATAGTTTGAAAACCAAACAGGATAGAACGTTGTGCCATGGCTCAAACGAACAGTCTTTATGACCTTTATTTTTTGTAATAAAACTTTTTTATTTTTTATATTTTTTTGAAAACACTTTAATTTTGAAAATCCTATATTTTGGAAACTAGGAACTCTACAAAAAAAATTGTTTAACGTAAATCAATGGTCCCTACCCCCTCTACCCCCAAAATAAATTTAAAGTCTCTAGAATGAAAACCTGCAGTAGTGTGGTAAGGACAGAGCTGCTTATAAAAGCAAGTGGTGAGCCCCTGCGACCTTGGAATGGAAGGAGCCATGCTAGGAGGGCGTGCTTGGATTCGTTTTTTTCGTCTCGTTGTGCTCTTTACGGGAATGTCGGTGTCGAAAAGGTGAAAATCTGGAAACACAGTCTTTTTGGGGTAAAAACGTGATTTTAGACTTTTTGCTATATCTCGCGAACCAATCATGCTAGAGGCATGTTCGACAGGTCCAAGGACTCGGGGTGACGTCCTCTCTGCTATGGACCACTCGTTATAATTTTTAATAAAATTGGAAACTCGATTTTGGGGTAAACACATGCTTTTTGTGATTTTGCCGATATCTAACGAACCAATAACGTTAGAGGCATGTACGATGGGTCCAAGGACTCGGAGTGACGTCCTCTTTGCTATGAACTACTCGTTGTAATTTAAAAAAATTTTGGAAACGCGATTTTGGGGTAAACACGTGTTTTTTGTGATTTTTGCCGATATCTCACGAACCAATAACGCTAGAGACGTGTACGAGGTGTCCTAGGACTCGGGCTAACGCCCCCTTTCAAATGTGGTAGATATTTTTTTTCAAAAAAGATAATTCACAAAGGGCCTAACGCCATACATGTTGAAAAAACGTTTTCTTTTTCTTTACCTGTTTATAATGTTTATAAAGCGTGGTGGTTGAGAGAGAGAGACCATACGGCTGGGTGTGTGTGTTTCAACGAACCTGTCGCTAACCACAAGGACCATGCTTAATAGAACAATCGCTATTTCGACGGGTCGGTGTATGACAGAGCGAGCGTGCGTTTTTCTGATATTTTACCTTTAACGTGTAAACGGTGATGAGAACTTGATTCTATGTTGGTCGAAGCGAGTATCGAAAACAAACGAGCAGGAGGTGAAGGTCATTTGAGCTTATTGGAAGGCTCCGATCTGACTTGACAACAGGTGCAATGGAAAAAATGACCAAGACGCTTGAAGGTGAAATAATCTGACCATTGTGGTGGCAGGGAAGTGCGAAAGGCGTGCACACATGTGAAACCACAGGCACGCTAAACCAGTGACATTCTGTCTTGCTTCGTACGTGACAAAATGCAAGTCCATGTGACATTTGATCTACCGCAGGTGTTCACTTTGGACGTTATCTGTCCACGTGCATGATAACTGTTAACAAGTCACATCCTGTTTTGCTTCGTACGTGACAAAATGCAAGTTCATGTGAAATTTGATTCGCCACAGGTGTTCACTTTGGGCGTTAGCTGTCCACGTGACCGATAACAGAATGGTCAAAGCGTGGGAAAAAATGATTATACATGCAACGTAGTATATATAAAGACATGTCGTTATCATTTCCACTCTCACTTGGGTGGACTACCTTTGAACACACTGCGTTGCATGAAACCCCTGGTCTTGTTTAACAGTTTTGGTGTTGGTGGAAAATACTTAACCGTGTTGTGGGGTAGGTATTTATTTATATACTTATTCATTTATACATTTATTGATTAATATATATGTATATTTACAAGCAATTATTTATTGATTAAGTAATTAATGATTTTATTTATTTGTTTGCAGATAACCGGCATACCTTACATGTCTGAGGGAGAAGAAACCATTGCACTTTTGAGCCCACTAGAAGGGAAGAGTAACAAGTCACTGCAAGTAAAGGTGAGATGATTTTTTTAAACTAACTTGTTTCATTTTTTTTGTTTTATGTTTTATTTTATGAAATGTATGTATTAACCTGAATTTAGGTATTTATAGCGGTTTATTTTATTTATTTTTAGAAACTTGGAAAGAATAGCCTTACCGCCGTAGCAGTCGCTGAAAAAAAACAGAAACGCACTAAAGCGAAACCACTGCCAAAGAGTGAACTGTTTAAAACTCAGGTAAGTCCAACTTAAAAATGCTATTCCATTTTACCACTACTGAAAACTCGTAGACAAAAAAAAATTCATTACCTGTACATGACTGGGACAATGATTGCTTTCTTGATGAATGGCTATGTTGTTGTTGTTGACTGGGAAAAGTACAAGGCCATGTTGGATTTTCTAAAAATAAAAATAATAAATTTAATTTATGGGTGGTTCCCTATGGACTCAACGAATATCCACAGGTTTGAACATGATAATGTGAACAAAATGACATGACATTCATTTTTGTTTATATATTGGTTAAAGGGAGGGTGGGGGAATGTAAATGACTGTAGCTTTATAAAAAAGAAAATAAGTACATGGGTTACTGTTAGTGCCAACATACAGTTTATTTTTAATGGTGTTTTGATATATTAATGCCAATTAACGTTAACGTTTTATTTACAAGTATTGATTGATTGATTGATTGAGTGATGGGTTATTTTGTTTGCTTTTAGGTGTCGTCATGTGCCATTAACGTAATGAACAGACAGTGAACAAGCATGCATTATGCTTTAAAGTACTCTGTGCAATGTTAATAACTTACAATAAGAAAAAGTTTTATTATAACACATGGCGTTAGTACCAAATACAACAAGTGAGCAAGTTGGTTTACCACGTGGGTTAAATTTAAAATCAGAACATGATCGATGGTTAACATTTGAATCCTGGCCTGTAGGCTTTTTGTCGACGCATGAACTTGCAAAAGCCGGTTTTTTTTACTTGAACCGAGAAGATGTGGTGCACTGTGTGTTTTGTCGTATTGAACTTTCACACTGGGAAGAAGGGGATGATCCCTTTAGAGACCATTTGCGATGGTCTCCTCACTGTCCTTACATGCTTGGAAAGCAAGTGGGTAACCTACCCGTGCATTCATTTTACCGAACCACAAGGCCTTTGGCCGCTACTTACGTTGCTGAATCACAAATAAATAATAATAATGATGTATTACCAGCCAACGGTAGTGTCGATATATGTGGTCCATATGCCATAGACAGTGTTGAATTGGCGTGTGCTTTTGAAAAATTGGGAGTTTGCAAGACTAAAGCACTAGCACACCCAGAGTACAGCTCTGTTGAAAAACGTTTCGAATCTTATAAAAATGTTTGGCCATTAATATTAAAACACCTTACCAAACAGCTAAGTGAAACTGGATTTTTTTATACTGATGAAGGGGATAAAACAATATATTTTTATTGTGGATTTGCTTTAAAGGATTGGCAAATGACTGATGACCCTTTTGTGCAACACGCTCGTTGGTTACCAAACTGTAAATACATGGTGTTGCTTAAAGGTCAGGAATTTGTGAACACTATTCGTAAAGAAAAAGTGATTGCAGCACAAGACATAAAAGTGCCTTTAGAGTTAGAGCACGCGGAGCAAATACATAAGGCTGAAAGAAAAGACTTGTCTCACGAACAGATACAAAAGTGTGACCAACAATTATGTAAAATTTGTTATCAAGATGAACTAGGTGTTGTATTTTTACCCTGTGGACACATGATAGCCTGTGTCAAGTGTGCATTAGAACTTAACACTTGTGCTATATGCAGAAAAGTAGTATCTGCTACAGTTAGGGCATTTCTTGCATAACTAGTATAATTTATTCGCCATGCATAGTGCAAAATCCCTAATTGCACAATATTATTAAAACTGTTTTAGAGTGTAATAGATATGCTTTTGTTTTGTTTATAGACTACTACAATGAATGTTTTGAATGCTGTGGGACAATCATGTGGCTTAGAGACAAAGAAGCTCAGCGAATTGCCAACGCATATTCCATTCCGCATTATCAAGATTCGGAAATTGAAAACAGCATATGGTGATCGTGTACTTTGTGTATGTGAAAACTTTGAGACATTTCTGCCTATACGGTTTAATGATATGTCGGAGAGTGTTTTTGATGAAGTCAATAATGCTGTACAACCTGTACACATAATTTATGAAGGTTTTAAAAACAATAGGTGCATGGTTCGTTTTAATTAAATAAATAAATAATGTGAAATAATAATGGAAAATATAAGTAATGACAATATACTGAAAAAGAAAGAAAATATGTGTATAGAATAATAATGTTTTAGTGTTTAGTGTTGTCTTTAAAAATATTATGATGAAACCAAAAAAAAAATGTATATAAAGTTTGTAAATAAATGCAAAATGATGTTACAATGCTGTTTTATTTTATACAAAGTTAGTATATTTAACATTGCAGAGTATACATGATTATGACAATAAATGCACACTGAATACAAGCCTTTCTCACTTTACAATAGTCTGTTATAGTTTTAAACACAAGGCTTGTTGTAGATCATTTTCTAGCAATGTCCATTCAATGTTGTTTTCGAAAAGTGGGGAAGCCACAATGGTTGTATTGACATAAAAACCTTATGGTTATTACTATTTAGTCACTTTCACCCCCTTGCATATCAAGAGCAGATGACCTAGTTGTTCCACTCTTTAAAACGACAACAACAACACTACCTCTTGCATAGTTTGTGATGTTGATGGCTCTTGCGACGTGGAAGATGGATTAAAAATAACTTTGAGAACAGGGGTTAAACGTTGATCATTAAACAATGCACTATTTTGAGTAGCAATATGGTTTTCTTGATTTTTTGTCGACGGCAACTGTGTTTCATGCGGTACACTACATTGATGATCACTGACACTTAAAACCTCACTATTTTTACTTTTTAGGTCACTACGACAATGTTTGGAACGTTGCTTTGAACAACGCCAAATAACAGTTCCATTTTTATTGGTTCGTTTCACAATATATGAATATCCTTTATAGTATGCGTAAGGCTTACCATACCTAGTCACTGATACTTTCATATCAACTGTCGAGTATAGACTAAGCTCTAGTAAAGTCAACTTGGTAATAAGAATACTAGTTTAATGTGAGAGCAAATATGGATCCAAAGAGTTCAGGTAAAAGTGAAAGCAAATAAGCAAATATTAGAAACAAGTGTTGGGGTGAAAGTGGTCGCAAAGTGGTAGACCCATTACACAATAATTTCAGCACGACGAAGCTCTTGTTCAATTTCTTTGATTTCCCAATCGTGACCAGTATGGCCAGATTGACGTGAGGCATGCAACAACTGTAGCCGCTGGACGAGCTTATTGGGATTGTGCCAGTATACAAATTTAACAAATGGATTTTTAGGTGTAAACAAAGCATTACCATTATCATGATCATTATCATCATCATCATTATCATCATCATGATCACCATTATCATCATGACCATCATCACTGTTACTATATAGTCCTTTTTGATCCTCTTGCAATACCACTTTATTTATAGTCTGAGTTGATTTTGATAGTGTTGAAGGTTTCTTGGACGTTGACAACTGTCCTAACATAACGTTTTGAGGACATGATAAGTCATTTTGAACAAACACTGCACTATCTTTAGCCGCAATATCGTTTTCTTGAACTTGCTTTTTAGCATTTTGATAATTGTTTGTAAACAGTAAGCGTGGTTCGTTTCGAGCACTACATTGATGAACACTCACACTTAAAACCTTTCCATTTTTACTTTTCAGATTGCCTCGACATTTTGTTGACCTCTCTTTTGAGCATCGCCAGAATATTATTCCATTCACATTCTGGCGATTATAGTTATAGGAGTAGCCTTGATAGAGTGCACGTAGCCTACCTTTGTTGGTTGTAATAAGTTCCATTGTAGTAACTGACCTGTCAGTACGATGTTCACACTACAAAGGTTACAACTGTTTTGCTGATGGAGTGACCTACTATAAGCTTATATATTGGCTTATGTGTTGGCTTTTTGTGTTGGCTTTTCGTGTTGGCTTTTCGTGTTGGCTTTTTGTGTTGGCTTTTTGTGTTGGCTTTTCATGTTGGCTTTTCATGTTGGCTTTTCGTGTTGGCTTATGTGTTGGCTTTTTGTGTTGGCTTTTTGTGTTGGCTTATGTGTTGGCTTTTTGTGTTGGCTTATGTGTTGGCTTTTTGTGTTGGCTTTTTGTGTTGGCTTTTCGTGTTGGCTTTTCGTGTTGGCTTTTTGTGTTGGCTTTTCGTGTTGGCTTTTCGTGTTGGCTTTTGTGTTGGCTTTTCGTGTTGGCTTTTTGTGTTGGCTTTTCGTGTTGGCATTTCGTGTTGGCTTTTCGTGTTGGCTTTTTTTGTATTGGCCTTTCGTGTTGGCTTTTTGTATTGGCTTTTCGTGTTGGCTTTTTGTGTTGGCTTTAGTATTGGCTTTTGTATTGGCTTATTTGACAAGTTATTTGTGTCAATGTATTTAGTGGATTTTTTCTTGGTGTTGGAAAGTAGTTGAAAGAGAGGGAATATTTAAAGACTTAACCTCAGCTCACTAACCTAACCTAACCTAACCTAACCTTTCAACTCTCAGATGTTAATTAAATTCTGTGCATAGTCGAGTTGGAGCCCAAGACCTCAGGGGTAAAAAAACAATTATTTTTGACGACTTATTTTGGTAACTTATTTTAATGGCTAACCTAACTTTACCTAACCTAACCTAACCTAACCTAACCTCAGCTCACTTTGGATATTACTAGTAAGTGTTCATATCCTCTGCTAGGTAGCATGCTAGTAGTACAGGTAGTGCTCATATTTACCGCTAGATAGCGGAAACATATTTTGCATGTTGCATGTGACACTTGTGAAGTTTAACCACATGCAAGACGTGCTTGTATAAGTTCTCTATTTAAACTCAATATACAATTAACCACTAAATGTTCAGAACTAACATGTATAGCCATGTTTAGGGTATATAGGAGACCCTTAGCAAGAAAGGCTGTCTAACCCACGAGTGTACAGCCTTGTCATACGCAGTAAGCCCCTGTTGGCAGAAAACAACAACAACAACAATTTGAGAAAGCCAACAGGGGCTTACTGCGTATGACAAGGCTGTACACTCGTGGGTTAGACAGCCTTTCTTGCTAAGGGTCTCCTATATACCCTAAACATGGCTATACATGTTAGTTCTGAACATTTAGTGGTTAATTGTATATTGAGTTTAAATAGAGAACTTATACAAGCACGTCTTGCATGTGGTTAAACTTCACAAGTGTCACATGCAACATGCAAAATATGTTTCCGCTATCTAGCGGTAAATATGAGCACTACCTGTACTACTAGCATGCTACCTAGCAGAGGATATGAACACTTACTAGTAATATCCAAAGTGAGCTGAGGTTAGGTTAGGTTAGGTTAGGTTAGGTAAAGTTAGGTTAGCCATTAAAATAAGTTACCAAAATAAGTCGTCAAAAATAATTGTTTTTTTACCCCTGAGGTCTTGGGCTCCAACTCGACTATGCACAGAATTTAATTAACATCTGAGAGTTGAAAGGTTAGGTTAGGTTAGGTTAGGTTAGTGAGCTGAGGTTAAGTCTTTAAATATTCCCTCTCTTTCAACTACTTTCCAACACCAAGAAAAAATCCACTAAATACATTGACACAAATAACTTGTCAAATAAGCCAATACAAAAGCCAATACTAAAGCCAACACAAAAAGCCAACACGAAAAGCCAATACAAAAAGCCAACACGAAAGGCCAATACAAAAAAAGCCAACACGAAAAGCCAACACGAAATGCCAACACGAAAAGCCAACACAAAAAGCCAACACGAAAAGCCAACACAAAAGCCAACACGAAAAGCCAACACGAAAAGCCAACACAAAAAGCCAACACGAAAAGCCAACACGAAAAGCCAACACAAAAAGCCAACACAAAAAGCCAACACATAAGCCAACACAAAAAGCCAACACATAAGCCAACACAAAAAGCCAACACAAAAAGCCAACACATAAGCCAACACGAAAAGCCAACATGAAAAGCCAACATGAAAAGCCAACACAAAAAGCCAACACAAAAAGCCAACACGAAAAGCCAACACGAAAAGCCAACACAAAAAGCCAACACATAAGCCAATATATAAGCTTATAGTAGGTCACTCCATCAGCAAAACAGTTGTAACCTTTGTAGTGTGAACATCGTACTGACAGGTCAGTTACTACAATGGAACTTATTACAACCAACAAAGGTAGGCTACGTGCACTCTATCAAGGCTACTCCTATAACTATAATCGCCAGAATGTGAATGGAATAATATTCTGGCGATGCTCAAAAGAGAGGTCAACAAAATGTCGAGGCAATCTGAAAAGTAAAAATGGAAAGGTTTTAAGTGTGAGTGTTCATCAATGTAGTGCTCGAAACGAACCACGCTTACTGTTTACAAACAATTATCAAAATGCTAAAAAGCAAGTTCAAGAAAACGATATTGCGGCTAAAGATAGTGCAGTGTTTGTTCAAAATGACTTATCATGTCCTCAAAACGTTATGTTAGGACAGTTGTCAACGTCCAAGAAACCTTCAACACTATCAAAATCAACTCAGACTATAAATAAAGTGGTATTGCAAGAGGATCAAAAAGGACTATATAGTAACAGTGATGATGGTCATGATGATAATGGTGATCATGATGATGATAATGATGATGATGATAATGATCATGATAATGGTAATGCTTTGTTTACACCTAAAAATCCATTTGTTAAATTTGTATACTGGCACAATCCCAATAAGCTCGTCCAGCGGCTACAGTTGTTGCATGCCTCACGTCAATCTGGCCATACTGGTCACGATTGGGAAATCAAAGAAATTGAACAAGAGCTTCGTCGTGCTGAAATTATTGTGTAATGGGTCTACCACTTTGCGACCACTTTCACCCCAACACTTGTTTCTAATATTTGCTTATTTGCTTTCACTTTTACCTGAACTCTTTGGATCCATATTTGCTCTCACATTAAACTAGTATTCTTATTACCAAGTTGACTTTACTAGAGCTTAGTCTATACTCGACAGTTGATATGAAAGTATCAGTGACTAGGTATGGTAAGCCTTACGCATACTATAAAGGATATTCATATATTGTGAAACGAACCAATAAAAATGGAACTGTTATTTGGCGTTGTTCAAAGCAACGTTCCAAACATTGTCGTAGTGACCTAAAAAGTAAAAATAGTGAGGTTTTAAGTGTCAGTGATCATCAATGTAGTGTACCGCATGAAACACAGTTGCCGTCGACAAAAAATCAAGAAAACCATATTGCTACTCAAAATAGTGCATTGTTTAATGATCAACGTTTAACCCCTGTTCTCAAAGTTATTTTTAATCCATCTTCCACGTCGCAAGAGCCATCAACATCACAAACTATGCAAGAGGTAGTGTTGTTGTTGTCGTTTTAAAGAGTGGAACAACTAGGTCATCTGCTCTTGATATGCAAGGGGGTGAAAGTGACTAAATAGTAATAACCATAAGGTTTTTATGTCAATACAACCATTGTGGCTTCCCCACTTTTCGAAAACAACATTGAATGGACATTGCTAGAAAATGATCTACAACAAGCCTTGTGTTTAAAACTATAACAGACTATTGTAAAGTGAGAAAGGCTTGTATTCAGTGTGCATTTATTGTCATAATCATGTATACTCTGCAATGTTAAATATACTAACTTTGTATAAAATAAAACAGCATTGTAACATCATTTTGCATTTATTTACAAACTTTATATACATTTTTTTTTTGGTTTCATCATAATATTTTTAAAGACAACACTAAACACTAAAACATTATTATTCTATACACATATTTTCTTTCTTTTTCAGTATATTGTCATTACTTATATTTTCCATTATTATTTCACATTATTTATTTATTTAATTAAAACGAACCATGCACCTATTGTTTTTAAAACCTTCATAAATTATGTGTACAGGTTGTACAGCATTATTGACTTCATCAAAAACACTCTCCGACATATCATTAAACCGTATAGGCAGAAATGTCTCAAAGTTTTCACATACACAAAGTACACGATCACCATATGCTGTTTTCAATTTCCGAATCTTGATAATGCGGAATGGAATATGCGTTGGCAATTCGCTGAGCTTCTTTGTCTCTAAGCCACATGATTGTCCCACAGCATTCAAAACATTCATTGTAGTAGTCTATAAACAAAACAAAAGCATATCTATTACACTCTAAAACAGTTTTAATAATATTGTGCAATTAGGGATTTTGCACTATGCATGGCGAATAAATTATACTAGTTATGCAAGAAATGCCCTAACTGTAGCAGATACTACTTTTCTGCATATAGCACAAGTGTTAAGTTCTAATGCACACTTGACACAGGCTATCATGTGTCCACAGGGTAAAAATACAACACCTAGTTCATCTTGATAACAAATTTTACATAATTGTTGGTCACACTTTTGTATCTGTTCGTGAGACAAGTCTTTTCTTTCAGCCTTATGTATTTGCTCCGCGTGCTCTAACTCTAAAGGCACTTTTATGTCTTGTGCTGCAATCACTTTTTCTTTACGAATAGTGTTCACAAATTCCTGACCTTTAAGCAACACCATGTATTTACAGTTTGGTAACCAACGAGCGTGTTGCACAAAAGGGTCATCAGTCATTTGCCAATCCTTTAAAGCAAATCCACAATAAAAATATATTGTTTTATCCCCTTCATCAGTATAAAAAAATCCAGTTTCACTTAGCTGTTTGGTAAGGTGTTTTAATATTAATGGCCAAACATTTTTATAAGATTCGAAACGTTTTTCAACAGAGCTGTACTCTGGGTGTGCTAGTGCTTTAGTCTTGCAAACTCCCAATTTTTCAAAAGCACACGCCAATTCAACACTGTCTATGGCATATGGACCACATATATCGACACTACCGTTGGCTGGTAATACATCATTATTATTATTTATTTGTGATTCAGCAACGTAAGTAGCGGCCAAAGGCCTTGTGGTTCGGTAAAATGAATGCACGGGTAGGTTACCCACTTGCTTTCCAAGCATGTAAGGACAGTGAGGAGACCATCGCAAATGGTCTCTAAAGGGATCATCCCCTTCTTCCCAGTGTGAAAGTTCAATACGACAAAACACACAGTGCACCACATCTTCTCGGTTCAAGTAAAAAAAACCGGCTTTTGCAAGTTCATGCGTCGACAAAAAGCCTACAGGCCAGGATTCAAATGTTAACCATCGATCATGTTCTGATTTTAAATTTAACCCACGTGGTAAACCAACTTGCTCACTTGTTGTATTTGGTACTAACGCCATGTGTTATAATAAAACTTTTTCTTATTGTAAGTTATTAACATTGCACAGAGTACTTTAAAGCATAATGCATGCTTGTTCACTGTCTGTTCATTACGTTAATGGCACATGACGACACCTAAAAGCAAACAAAATAACCCATCACTCAATCAATCAATCAATCAATACTTGTAAATAAAACGTTAACGTTAATTGGCATTAATATATCAAAACACCATTAAAAATAAACTGTATGTTGGCACTAACAGTAACCCATGTACTTATTTTCTTTTTTATAAAGCTACAGTCATTTACATTCCCCCACCCTCCCTTTAACCAATATATAAACAAAAATGAATGTCATGTCATTTTGTTCACATTATCATGTTCAAACCTGTGGATATTCGTTGAGTCCATAGGGAACCACCCATAAATTAAATTTATTATTTTTATTTTTAGAAAATCCAACATGGCCTTGTACTTTTCCCAGTCAACAACAACAACATAGCCATTCATCAAGAAAGCAATCATTGTCCCAGTCATGTACAGGTAATGAATTTTTTTTTGTCTACGAGTTTTCAGTAGTGGTAAAATGGAATAGCATTTTTAAGTTGGACTTACCTGAGTTTTAAACAGTTCACTCTTTGGCAGTGGTTTCGCTTTAGTGCGTTTCTGTTTTTTTTCAGCGACTGCTACGGCGGTAAGGCTATTCTTTCCAAGTTTCTAAAAATAAATAAAATAAACCGCTATAAATACCTAAATTCAGGTTAATACATACATTTCATAAAATAAAACATAAAACAAAAAAAATGAAACAAGTTAGTTTAAAAAAATCATCTCACCTTTACTTGCAGTGACTTGTTACTCTTCCCTTCTAGTGGGCTCAAAAGTGCAATGGTTTCTTCTCCCTCAGACATGTAAGGTATGCCGGTTATCTGCAAACAAATAAATAAAATCATTAATTACTTAATCAATAAATAATTGCTTGTAAATATACATATATATTAATCAATAAATGTATAAATGAATAAGTATATAAATAAATACCTACCCCACAACACGGTTAAGTATTTTCCACCAACACCAAAACTGTTAAACAAGACCAGGGGTTTCATGCAACGCAGTGTGTTCAAAGGTAGTCCACCCAAGTGAGAGTGGAAATGATAACGACATGTCTTTATATATACTACGTTGCATGTATAATCATTTTTTCCCACGCTTTGACCATTCTGTTATCGGTCACGTGGACAGCTAACGCCCAAAGTGAACACCTGTGGCGAATCAAATTTCACATGAACTTGCATTTTGTCACGTACGAAGCAAAACAGGATGTGACTTGTTAACAGTTATCATGCACGTGGACAGATAACGTCCAAAGTGAACACCTGCGGTAGATCAAATGTCACATGGACTTGCATTTTGTCACGTACGAAGCAAGACAGAATGTCACTGGTTTAGCGTGCCTGTGGTTTCACATGTGTGCACGCCTTTCGCACTTCCCTGCCACCACAATGGTCAGATTATTTCACCTTCAAGCGTCTTGGTCATTTTTTCCATTGCACCTGTTGTCAAGTCAGATCGGAGCCTTCCAATAAGCTCAAATGACCTTCACCTCCTGCTCGTTTGTTTTCGATACTCGCTTCGACCAACATAGAATCAAGTTCTCATCACCGTTTACACGTTAAAGGTAAAATATCAGAAAAACGCACGCTCGCTCTGTCATACACCGACCCGTCGAAATAGCGATTGTTCTATTAAGCATGGTCCTTGTGGTTAGCGACAGGTTCGTTGAAACACACACACCCAGCCGTATGGTCTCTCTCTCTCAACCACCACGCTTTATAAACATTATAAACAAGTAAAGAAAAAGAAAACGTTTTTTCAACATGTATGGCGTTAGGCCCTTTGTGAATTATCTTTTTTGAAAAAAAATATCTACCACATTTGAAAGGGGGCGTTAGCCCGAGTCCTAGGACACCTCGTACACGTCTCTAGCGTTATTGGTTCGTGAGATATCGGCAAAAATCACAAAAAACACGTGTTTACCCCAAAATCGCGTTTCCAAAATTTTTTTAAATTACAACGAGTAGTTCATAGCAAAGAGGACGTCACTCCGAGTCCTTGGACCCATCGTACATGCCTCTAACGTTATTGGTTCGTTAGATATCGGCAAAATCACAAAAAGCATGTGTTTACCCCAAAATCGAGTTTCCAATTTTATTAAAAATTATAACGAGTGGTCCATAGCAGAGAGGACGTCACCCCGAGTCCTTGGACCTGTCGAACATGCCTCTAGCATGATTGGTTCGCGAGATATAGCAAAAAGTCTAAAATCACGTTTTTACCCCAAAAAGACTGTGTTTCCAGATTTTCACCTTTTCGACACCGACATTCCCGTAAAGAGCACAACGAGACGAAAAAAACGAATCCAAGCACGCCCTCCTAGCATGGCTCCTTCCATTCCAAGGTCGCAGGGGCTCACCACTTGCTTTTATAAGCAGCTCTGTCCTTACCACACTACTGCAGGTTTTCATTCTAGAGACTTTAAATTTATTTTGGGGGTAGAGGGGGTAGGGACCATTGATTTACGTTAAACAATTTTTTTTGTAGAGTTCCTAGTTTCCAAAATATAGGATTTTCAAAATTAAAGTGTTTTCAAAAAAATATAAAAAATAAAAAAGTTTTATTACAAAAAATAAAGGTCATAAAGACTGTTCGTTTGAGCCATGGCACAACGTTCTATCCTGTTTGGTTTTCAAACTATCACCTAGTTTCGAAAACAAAAATTTTCAAAAAAATTTTGAAAAATATAACGAGTGGTCCATAGCAAAGAGGACGTCAGCCCGAGTCCAACAATACCTCATTTGTCAAAATCGGACCACGCGTTCGAGAAATATTTAACATGACTAAGGCTTAGTAGTGGGGCAAGGAGGGTTTTGGAGTGCGTTAGAAGCGCCACTACTCCACTACTTCAGGTGTAGATCTTTACTCCTACCAAATTTTGTTTCGATTGCTGAAGCCGTTTAGGAGTTGATAGGGGGGGACACACACACAGCCAGACAGACAGACAGACAGAAGGACAGACAGACAGACAGACAGACAGACAGACACACATTTGCCCGATCTCATAAGTCTACTTTTTCCTCATTTTTGCAAAATGTGAAAAGTAGGCTAAAAATCATGGGAGCGTGCTCAACAACTCGACAAAGTTTCATCGCAATGAAATGAATGGTATATGAACGCATATGGGACTTTGTTGAAACGATTCGAGCGCTGTCACCCATTTGTTGAATCTACTTGTGCGCCACCCATTGAAAAACGGATTTATTAATTCATACAGCTTCGCAGACTGTACTCAACTCACCAAAGTTTTATCACAATCGGATGAATGGTATATTAACGCATACGGGACTTGGTTGAAACGATTCACGTGCTGTCGCTCATTAGTTGAATCTACTCGTGCGCTACCAATTGTAAAATTGATTTACTAAATCATAAATCTTCGCCGGAGTGGAAACAACATTTCACCAAATTTCATTGCAATCGCATGAATGGTATATGAACGCATACGGATTTTCTTTTAAACGATACGCGCGCCTTTACACATTTGTTGAATCTACTCGTGCGCTACCTATTGTAAAAAGGGTTTACTAAGTCAGAAACCTTCCCTGGAGTGTGCACAACAATTCACCAAAGTTTCATAGCAATCGAATGAATGGTATATGAACGCATACGGGACTTTGTTTAAACGAATCGCCTGCCGTCATTCATTTGTTGAATTTACTTGTGCGATACCTATTGTAAAGTGGATTTAGTAAGCCAGAAACCTTCCCTGAAGTGTACACAATATCTCACCAATGTTTCATCGCTATCGGACGAATGGTATATGAACGCATACCGGACTTGGTTGAAACGCTTAGCACGTCTTCGCTCATTTGTTGAATTTACTTGTGCACTACCTATTGTAAAATGGATTTACTAAGCCTGAAACTTTCCCTGGAGTGTACACAACAACTCACCCAAGTTTAGTCGCTATCGGACGAATGGTATATGAACGCATAAGGGACAATATTGAAACACTTCGCGCGTCATCGCTCATTTGTTTAATCTACTTGTGCGATACCTATTGTAAAGTGGATTTACAAAGCCAGAAACCTTCCCTGAAGTGTACACAACATCTCACCCAAGTTTCATCGCTATCAGACGAATAGTATATGAACGCATACGGGACTTCGTTGAAACGCTTCGCGCGTCGTCGCTCATTTGTTGAATCTACTCGTGCGCTACCTATTATAACATGGATTTACTAAGCAAGAAACCTTGCCTGTAGTGTACACAAACTCTCACCCAAGTTTCATCGCTAACGGACGAATGGTATGAGAACGCATACCGGACTTTGTTGAAACGCTTCGCCTGTCGTCACTCATTTGTTGAATCTACTCGTGCGCTACCTATTGTTAAGTGGATTAACTAAGCCAGAAACCTTACCTGAAGTGTACCGAACATCTCACCCAAGTTTCATCGCAATGGGATGAATGGTATATGAACGCGTGTGGGACTTTCTTGAAACAAACGCACGCCATTTTGTTCAAGCTTCTCGAGCGCCATCTATTGTACACTGGCTTTACTACGCCTATGACTTTTCCGGGACTGTGCGAAACAACTCACCAAAATTTGATGGCAACCGGATGAATTGTATATGAACGCATCGCCAACACGCATTTGTTTAAACTACTCGCGCGCTGTCTATTGTAAATTGGATTGACTATGCCTATAATGATTTCGAAAGTGTGCACAACAACTCACCAAAATTTGATTACAATCGGATGAATGGTATATGAACGCATAAAAGACGAACAAATCAACATCGTTTTATAATATATTATATTCTATTATATTATATTATAGCGGCTTCGGTGGCGTAGTTGGTAGCATGCTGTACTGCTGTGTCCAAGATCACGGGTTCGAATCCGGCCAAAGTCGTCGGATTTTTAAGAGCGTAAAATCCTTCAGTATACCTTCCTTCGGAGGGGAAGTAAAGCCGGCGCGGCGGTCCCATGTCATAGATTTATGGCATGCAAAAGATCCTTCCACAGAGTATACTTGTGTGAAGCTAAATTATAAGTTAGATTTCGTTCAAACGTTCTATCAAAGTTCCAAAGTTAACCACTAGGTATCAGTGACATCTGGTAGCGAAAGTTGGAACTACTTGAAATTGAACGGAACTTGTAGCTCTTCCTATGGGTGTCCGCTTGAAACAGCTACAACCTCTGGAGAGCCCAACATGTCCTCGGACACTCCCGGCACTAAAAGCCATACGATAAATAAATAAATAAATAAATAAATAAATAAAATATTATATTATATTACTAGCAACCCCACCCGGCTTCGCCCGGGAATAGTTATGAATGCATTACGTGATAAGCGCCTTTTTCCAATGTCAATGAACAACGACCAATATCCGTTTTACGTCTCGGCATGATTGGTTAAAATCACTGATTGGACTATTAATTATATTATCATGGAGATGCAAGTGCAACAAATTCTTGTCAGACGTAATTTAAGAATGGCGAGGTGCATGAAACACAAATCCCCCTTCCGTCCAATCTTAAGTTGACTGAATTTTGCGGAACGAAAAGTTCACAGGCGAAATGAAGGAAAGCCGAGTTTCACTTCCAGGGAAACTCCAAACACAACCACTCTTCTCTAAAGTTTTTAACTCAACACGACTCGACAGTTTGCTGCTGGCTGTATCTGGGGCAATAAGCTCGTCCGCTAGCTAAGCTGTAACTGGGGTGATAGACTCGCCCCTAGCTAGCTCGTAAACTGTCACCTCAGTAACTGAATGGAGATTGTTGGAAGAAATGAAAACGTAAACACACTTATAGTAGGCCATGTATTGAAGATAGAGATATGCTCTCCCGGGCTTTTTTGCAGAAACTTTCATGCTGAACGATTCTTACACTCATAGTATACAGATATTTTGAACGGTTTGCCCAGCGTAAGCTTAAAAAGCGCATGGACGTCAGTTTTTTACGACCTATTCACTGAAATCGTTAGTGCTTGACTTCCTTTTGGTTATAAATAAATAAATTTCTACAGAAACCCTCCTCGAGATATCCTTTACAGAATGGTGAAAATCGCATCAAAATCCATTCAGTGGTTCTCGAGATTACCCGTTACATCCAAGAATCGGGGACTTTGTTTTATGCTAAGTAGAGATTATACGCCAATCAGTATTTAATATAATATAATATAATCCCCTTTCCGTCCAATCTTAAATTGACTGTGAATTTTGCGGAACGAAAAGTTCACAGGCGAAATGGGAGTTGCACTTCCAGGGAATGGCGAGGTGAATGAGACTCAAATCGCCCTTCCGTCCAATCTTAACTTGACTGTGTTTCACAGGCGAAATGGAGAAAACCCGAGTTCCACTTCCAGGGAAACTCCAAACACAACCATCCTTCTCAGAAGTCTTAACTTAACACGACTCAACGGTTTGCTGCTGGTTATGTCTGGGGAAATAGGTTCGCCCGCTAGCTAGGCTGTAACAGGGATGATAGACTCGACCTTAGCTAGCTCGTAAACTGTCGCCTCAGTAGTTGAATGGACATGGTTGGAAGAAATTAAAACGTAAAAGCACTTATAGTGGGCGATGTATTGAAGATAGACATATGCTCTCGCGGACTATTTTGTAGAACTTTTCATGCTGAACAATTCTTACACTCATAGTATTTAGATATCTTTAATGGTTTGCCCAGCGTAAGCTTACAAAGCGCTCGGACGCCAGGTTTTTTTCGACTTTTCCACTGAAATCGTTACTGCTAGGCTTTCTTTGATCATAAATATTTTTTTTCTTCAGAAATCATCCTCGAGATATCCTTTACAGAATGGGGAAAACCGCATCAACTTCCAACCAGTGATTCTCGAGTTCACCCGTAACATCCAAGAATCGGGGACTTTGTTTTATACTAAGTATATATATTGTATTATATTATACAGGGAGATTTGTTTGCTGGAGCAGGGCGAGCACACCTTCCGCCAGCCGGCCAAGCTCGAGTCGCGGATTGCGCGCAGGTGGAACCCGTAACAAAGTACATTAATTAATGGTAAATTCACCAGCAAATCATGATTAAAAGACTTGCCTTTCACAGAGAATGCTGAGGGTGTTCTCCGTCACTTGACAGACAGGCGTAGTATCGTGTAAATAAATTAGCGTTTACACGTTGTAATTCCCTTCTGTTGTGAGGGATATCTGCTGCCGTATATTGTTCTCCAGCTCCACTAGATTACAGGTAATAGATCTGTACACGTTGAATTTAAAATTACCCCACAGTTAAACATCAAACGGGCCTAGGTCCGTGCTTCGATTAATTACAGTAAACATGCAGGGGGGTACAGGAGTAGCTACATAATGTAACGATGTAACTTCCAAAGTTACTGTCTGTCAGCTGAGGGAGGTGGAAAGGTAATTTCTAGCCTTTAACAGGTGACGTGAGGTCATCCAGATTCCCAAGAAATAAAACATATCCGTGCTTTTTTAATTGTATCTTGCAGGAAGCTGTTGTTTAGGTAACCTTCTTATCTGTGCGCTGACATTTCACACACTCTTTGATGAAAGTTTAGTGACTTAATGTGACTGGTTAGCTCACCTCCGCGCAATATGCGGCCCGAGTTCGGTTGGCTGGAGGAGGGCGTGTGCGCCTGGTGGTTGGACGCTGGCCCCGCTCCAGCAAAAGAATATATAATTCGCTAGGGTCATTTAGGATCACGTTAAGTCTTGTTACATTTGGCTTTCATTTGCACCCAGAATTCCCGCATCTTTGGGAATGAGCCTGCTTATTCATTTATTTATTTATTTATTTATTTATTTATTTATTTACTCATTTGCAATGTAGCGTTTGAAAGTGGTATATTTTTATGAAGTATGTATGCACTTGGGAAATTCATATATAAATGAATACATATTATTATTATTATTATTATTATTACTATTTTAATAAGTATTGCTCTTATTGTGAAAGGTAAAATACTAGAAGTGTATGTTCCATCTTTAAGAAGTGTGCCTGCCGTTACTAACAACTTGAAAGTATAATATCATATACTACGTGTGATCCATTAGAACTAAGGAATAGCGATGAGAGACTCTTTAGGTATGTTTTGTACTATTTGGGCATCTGGCCTTTCCAACCACTCAACCAGCTCCAATTTAATTCGATGTAATCTAATTCATTGTTAGGAGCCCGAAGCTTATTGAGTTTACAGATGTAGAATTAAAGACATCAGATACATACAAATACCTAATCCCGAAATGTTCGTTCACTTGAAAACTAGATAAAATATATGTTACTTACTCGTTATTTACCACCATTTTGAAAGAGACGTTCGCTGTCTTCCGATTGCCATTGAAGTGAATATTGTTATTAATTCGTTAAAAGAGCCTGAGATATCTTTGGTCATTAACCCCGTGTACTTGGATGTGTTCAATTTGTCTGATAACCTGTGTTTCTGTGGTGACTGTGGTGGTGTGTGTAGCTGTATTTATTGGGGCCGGGAATGGAGTAGTATCCCTGGGACATGAAAGAGTGTACTATCCCGGCATTTTCCTGGAGGGAGTGTGAAACAATCTGGGAAAAACCACACTCAGAATGTCCACAGTCAGTGCCTGGATTCAAACCTGTGAACTCTCGACTTGCTGCAACTCCCAATCGCGGTCATGGTGAATGATTTAACGCGCACGTCTACACTGCGGGATGAAGTACACACAGACAAGCTGTCTGAGGTAGTGTGCTTCTCAGGCGATCAAATGGTTTGAAGCTAGAGTAGAGGTGGCCATACACCACGCCGGGCGTGCTTCTGACGCGGACGGCCTTGTAGTGATGGTGGGTGGTATATTCTTCGGAATTTACACTTAATTTTAGCTTTAATAATAGTTTACTCTGTGATGTTTCTTCCTTTATTTTCGTTTTTTCTTTAGCTTCCCTTTTTTCGTAAACGCCAACAGACGTTCTCGTTTCCTGTTATTTTTGTGTCTATTCTGATCCCTGTCTGTTTCAGTTATGCAATTTCCTTGTAAGATTCTCCACAGCTCTCCATGCGGCAATTCGTTGAAGCCTTTGATTCCAGTCATTTCAAGAACTACAACTGCTAACTCTACAACTTTGAATTAGATGGCATCATTGTCGATACCTACAATCTCCATGAAGATTTCAACTCCATTGTATCGAAAGTGTGTTATGTATAATTTGTTTTTTATATGTTGCCTACTCTGTATCTCTTCTTTAGCTTCCCCCTCCTTTCCCCTCTCCTCTCTGGCCCTCCGAGCGTTTGAATTTCCTCGATCACTTCTCTTCGTGTGCTAAGGTGTGACAGTTCGGCCCTCTTCATAGGAGGAGCTCATCTTCCTCAACCATGTGTTGAATTTTTAAATAGACGGCATGTTTTAATCTTATTGTAACAGCTGGCTGGAAACGTCAACTGCGCTGCAATGAAAAGATAAGTACTCCACTAAGTGGTTTTATCATCAAATTTTATGGGGCTTTCGGAAATCTAAATCGAAATATTTTAATGAACACTTTCGGCAGAATTTAAATTTTCACATACTTGTGCAATCTTCTAACGTCCCAACGAGGGAAATGTCCTTGCTTTGATTAAACTTAACTAAGCTTGCTATTGAAAGTCATGCAAAAACCTAGTACTTCTTGTACGAAAAAAGGGAGATACTTCTCTCAAGCGTGGGAATTTTGCTAAAATTATAGCATTGAAAATCATGCTTTCTTCTTCGTAGGATTGTTCTACTAAATCTTGAAACTGTACAAGGTTATTCTTCAATTTCATTGTGGGATTTTGCTTTTTGTCCCATTTTATGTTGCCTTCAACTTGTGAAACTTCAAATCATGCAATAGACTCTGTCCAGTGACAGACTTTGCTGGCTACCACCTCAAAACTCTATAACGTCAAATTGCTGCTAACTTTCAACTCAATTGAACTATAAACTGCAATAGAGACAATCTATCAATGCTCAACAAAACTGTTAGTGCTACGAAAGGTGTTCGTGTGGCTATCTTGCGCGCCGCGGTACTTGACGCGCCGCGTTCCGTTCGAAACAATAACATTGGCCAAACTTTAATTTCCCATTTCCTATATTCCCAATTTTCCTATTACTAACAATTTAGCATAATTTAAATACTTTTCTTGTAATCTTTTCTATGAGGCCTTGCCTATTAACAGGCTCGCTCCCATGTTTTTAGGTATCACTTGCGTAGCTCTGTATAAATACTCTATGTGGTTATAAGTCCATAGTTTAATCTGCACTTTCATTTTCCTGCTGCGTTCAGGAATCTTGAAATTGTAATTTCCCAATTGTTAATACATTTTGTATTTTTTTTCTTATGTAATCGAGGTTTCACTGAGGTGACCTCTACAAATGTGAATATAGCATCAATTAGTGGCTGTTTAAATATTAGTGGTTATAATCCACTTTCTAATCGTCTTCCTGCTACGCTCAGGAATTTCTAACTGTAACTATATATTTTTGTCTAAAGCTCTTTTCGCTTTATTTCGAAAGCATTCTAGTCCAAAATTTACTTGCTTCCCAAGAATCTATACCCTTGTTAAGGTCCTTGTTATTCATGTTATAGGTCTCAGACCTCTTAATTGTACAAATTGTTCGAAACCCCTTGTAAGGGTTCTTGTTATTCGTGTTATAGGTCTCAGACCTCTTAATTGTACGAATTGTTGGAAAATCCTTGTAAGGGTTCTTGTTATTCGTGTTATAGGTCTCATACCTCTTATTTGTACAAATTGATCGAAATTCTATTATTGTTGAGGCAATTAAAATTGCTACAATATCCCGAAGTTCAATTATATTTGCTCGAAGAACTGTTAGGTATGGCCTTCCTTTTCCCATCCTTTCTTGCATTTAAAGAAATAATCATGAGTACTGAATACCTAGGTATGGCCTTCCTTTTCCCATCCTTTCTTGCATTTAAAGAAATAATCACGAGTACTGAATACCAAGCATAATACAGATTTAATCATGCGTTGTGTTTATGGCAAAACTCTTGCTAATACTGCAAATAAAGTTTATTTTAGTTATCTCTTGTAAATTATTAAAGGCGAGTATAGCTTGCTCAGCCAGCTTCCTACTCAAGGCGAATTTGCCTTGTTTTATAATTTACCTCTGAATTGTAGTTTTGTCTAAAGTTAGGTTTGTTTTTCTTACCCGTTCTAAACTTTTAGTCGGCACTCTGCTATAAAAAGTTAAGTCAAATCTAAACACAACAATTGTTTCTTTGGAGTAACTTTTATTAGTTACCATATTCTTGCCAAAAAACGTTGAGGGCTTTCTAGCTCTGTCCACATTGAGGGCAATCACTCCCCTCTTAGAGATCCATCCTTGGCGGGGAATAAAAATATCCCAATTCTTGAAATCATCACTAAATATCATTATGGGCAAAAACCGTTTCAATGTCTGAGAGCGAGTTCAGTGTTCATTGTAAAAATTTGATTTATGAACATAAGACTTAATCTTTATTGAAGGCAATAAGGTTCTACTTTGGATTTAGAAAGTATTTGTCAAATTAATTGCGAGATCATTCCATGGCCCGATGGAACTCACCAAGGATCACGGCTCGATGGCAGAGAGACACTGCTTTATGTGCAGGATCGCCACGCCATTTGTCATCTGTTAATTACAGTGACGTGTTAACATAGGGACATGAGACCGTGGCCGCATTAGAGCAGAATATTACCGCCAGATTAACCAGAGTGTCGAGGGAAACATTACAATCCAAATAAACGTACAAATAAATTAGATGAGAAAATTAAATATTAATGATTCCATTCGGGGTAATTTAGCCTATTTCCATGACAATAAAAAGGGTTTATGAGATCCCTTGTGGTCAATGTGTGTCTGTGTGTCTGTCTGTCTGGTGTGTACGCCCCCACTGTCAAATTCCTTAATATCTGAACCAAATTGGCTAAAGTTGCTACAGAGGTAGCTCTTCGCCCGTGCTTCTTAACTGTCACTTAATATTGTCACCATCTTAGCGAAAACAATAGGAGTCATCTTGAAGATAAAAAATATTAAAATTGTTTATTCAACATACCTTCAAGATGACGGCCATGCGCACTATTAAAACATTAAAATAATTAAATGAAGATATAATTGCGCAATTTCGGCAAACAGAGGTAAAAGGAGGGTATTATATTAAATAGCTCAGTGCGTCACAAGAGTATCACTTCAAAGAATCACATGCATCACATGTTTAGAAACGGGTTAGCCGAATTTCTGGCATACTGATCACTATTAGTTTTCCCTCGATGTGACTACAGACTATTATGCGGGTTACATAATAGTGTTCAGTATCGCTTGCAGGATATGCTTGCAGTGCATTAATACCATATACTACGGGATACAGCAGAGAAATATCGACCTTCCTGGTAACACGCGTTCGTTGGGAGGCATAAGACAATATCTTTAGGGGCAACTGATTTACCTGGTATATAAAAGATAGAAATGCACTACTTACCATCTAATGAACTTGGAATAAGAAAGCTTAGAATAGAGTTAGTATTGTAACTCGAAAGATATATACTCTGATATTTATATCATATTTCAAGATTTGCAATGCGTAATGTTAGGACATTAAAATCAACACTTTAGGATGACTTTAGCTATTACCTCGAAATTTAGTAAACATGGAGCCTTCTATGAGAGAATTCAGTTATAATAGCAACATGATAATCAGACTGACTACTCTATTACGTGCGGCTGGCATCCTGAATACATAAAATTAAAAAGTGGAAAATCAGAAAACTTAGAAATGCACATGAAAAATCCACAGCCTGCTTCCAGTCGACCGACCGGCTTAGGGAATGGAATGAATGAAGCCCCCATCTAGCGGCGAAGATATGAACTGTGCCGGCTGCCGAAGCCTGTCGCACTCCCCTGGGGCAATGATTAAATGAATGACAGGTGGAATGAAATGATAGTGGAGAGTGTTGCTGGAATGAAATTGTGAAAGGGAAATTTGGAGTACCCGGAGAAAAACCTGTCTGCCTCCGCTTTGTCCTGCACAAATCTCACACGGAGTGACCGGGATTTGAACCACGGACCCAGCGGTGAGAGGACGGCGTGCTGCCGCCTAAGCCACGGAGCCTCCCTAGAAATTCATAACTTAACAACAATATAGTGTAGTACTGGACATTATCTCTGTTGACGCCACACAGGTGTAGACCATACATTCAAAAGGACACAGGATAGGCTTGGCATTTCAAAAAGTGTTAGGGGTGGGGGTTCTCCCAATATTCTCTCTGTTTATGCTCCCTGCTGAAGGCCACGTCTACTCCCTTCTCAATTCAATCCTGATTTATAAATTCAGTACCGAGTACAGACATAGAAATAATAAAGGTTATCAGGAACATTCACGTAATCAGTAACTACCATAGTGTTTGATGATGCACCAATTTCATAAATAAATATAAGTACTACCCTACCAGGGAATTGTTAACGCTAGACGTGGAGCGCGGCTGTTCTGTATACATTACGTCATCTTGCCTCGTTATGGCTGCAGCAAGCGGCTGCGGAGCAAGAAGGGAACGCATGTACAGTCATACATGGGTTGGTTTTTTAGTTTTGGCACCTTAGTTATAACTGGATTAATAACTCACTTAGATGGTTACAAGTTTCATAGGCCCTCAATGTAGTCCCCACCGTTGCGTACAACGTATTCCCAGCGATGCGGAAGTCATTGGATCCCGTTGGCACTGCCCAATCTATTGATGGTACGAAGAGAGCGCTCGGCAACCTGCTTAACGTCTTCAATGGTACGGAAGCGCTCCCCGTGAATTGCCATCTTCATCTTCGGGATGAGATAGTCGCAGGGACTGATGTCGGGAGAATAAGGGGGGGATAGAGGACCATGTGAAGGTAATGTTGATTCTTGCCTATGATTGGGTTGGTGTGATCATTCACCATACTGTTCCCCGAGGGCAAATCGTTAATGCGGCGTACTATTGTTCGTTTCTGCAAGACTATCTCCGAGGAGCTCTGAGAAGGAAACGGCGCCACCACATGGCTACACCGCCCATCGTTCTGCATGACAATGCTAGGGCACACACAGCAGGCGTTGTGTCGGCATTGTTGGATTGCTGGGGCTGGGAGGTCCTCTATCACCCCCCATATTCTCCCGACATCAGTCCCTGCGACTATTATCTCATCCCGAAGATGAAGATGACAATGCGCGGGGAGCGCTTCCATACCATTGAAGACGTTAAGCAGGCTGCCGAGCGCTCTCTTCGTACCATCAATAGATTGGGCAGTGCCAACGGGATCCAACGACTTTCGCATCGCTGGGAACATGTTGTACGCAACGGAGGGGACTACATCGAGGGCCTGTGAAACTTGGAACCATCTAAGTGTGTTGTTAATCCAGTTATAACTAAGGTGCCAAAACAAAAAAACCAACCCATTTATAATGCGAACACACCACACAGCGCACGACCCAGCACGAATCATGCACACAAATGACATGCGATGAGATTTCTCTGGTGACGACTGCACGTCTATCGCAGGCGTGAGGCTGGGCGGAGCGCATTAGTTCCGATTTCCGCCATCGGTAACAATTCGCTGGTAGGGTAGTAAATAGGTACATATATAAAATAAATAACAAAGAAATAAATAGATAGATGGATAAAAAGGAAGATTGTAGTTTTACGTGACCGTCAATCGCGAGATCATAGATAAATATATAGATAGATAAATAAATACATATGAGAGAATAATAATAATAATAATAATAATAATAATAATAATAATAATAATATCGTATGGCCTCGGGTGCCTGGTGCAAGCTTTGTTAATTGACACCCAGAGGGTAGCTTGCATGTCGAATTTCGTCGTTCCTTTGATCGCTATGAAAGTCAAGGAGGTTAGGTATCTAAACTCCTCGACACTACAGCGCTTTCAAGTAGAGAATGGAGGAACATTTTGTTGGCGGAAAATCCCGAGATTAATTTTGCCATTATGTACACGGCCTACTGAAATCAAATGATTTCTTTAACATTTCAACAACGTATGACATGAGTATCGTGATTTTTGTCGCCTTTCAAAAATCACTTACCATGGCCAGGAGCGAACCTGCAATCTTGGGGTTGGTAGTCCAACACTATAACCACTCTCCCACCGTGGCAAGCATATGAGAGAATATAAGTTTATATCTAGTAAACGGTTTGTACGGCCGGGTGCCTTTCCTGACGTTAACCACACAGAGAAGCAAATGAGAAACGAAATTAATGAAGGGGATTAAAAATTGGACAAGGAGCTGATAGGAAGCGATCTTTGCCTGTTAATAGGTACTGTGGCATTTTCCTGGAGTTTGAAATGCATAATCCATGGAAAACTATTTCATGTACCACCGATGGTCTCATCTCCCGAATCCGAAATTATCCTGACCTTCTGATCTGGCAAGTTAATGTAATGAGCTACCCAATCTCTAAAAAGGTAAATGAATAAATAACTGTACCGGTATTAATAAATAGATAATGTGAGGTCCCAGGTGGCTGAGTGACTTTGGCCCGGGCCGGGCTGGGCCGGGCGTCGAGCCCACGGCTCCACTAGCGCAGAGCCCAGCAGAGCAGGGCAGAGCAGCGCCATGCCGCATTGACGTCACACACACCGCGGAGCCTGACCTAATTTAACTTTCTCTATGTCTCTATGCGATACCGGTATCGTTCCTGCACATTACAATTTAATCACTTCAAGATGCAATATATTATTGTCGGTACAGTAAAAACTCGATTAACCGTCATCGTCGGGACCGTGGTCGTGACGGTTGAGTGGATAGACGGATAACAGCAACACAGTATTATTCCTCCAAAACCTCAATCAATTATATTATAGACAAATATAACTCTCACAGTAATGTAATATATTTCGGAGCGAAAAGAAATTAAACACGATAGTAATAGCAATTAAAGCTATTTATTACATGATAAAACATCCGTACAGTAGCTACAAATGTGGAAAAATAATGTACAGTACGGTATTATAAACTTACAGGTGAAATAGTTCATGTAGCTTGAAAATAGTCTCATTTTCTTCTGCCTCTTTGATGCTCGAGCTTTCACCGCGGCAATATCTCGTATTTTTCGGAGCAGTAGTGTCTGCATTGCATTGGCCTCTTCTTGACTTTGAAACCATTCTATACACTTGGACAGCATTGTTTCAGCAGCCTCTGAGTGGCTAATAGTTTGTTTTTCGTCATGGTTTGAACACTATGGTGGGCAGGTACATTCACTTCCCACTAAAATAGAGTAAGTAAACAAAGCGAACACGTCACTGCACCCTAAATCACTTCGTTATTACAGTATTATTATGCTATTACGATTAACAGACGGTTAAGAGAAACTGACGGTTTAAAGAGTGAAGGTTAAACGAAGGTTTACTGTATTAGAATATTCGTTAAAAGGAAGTGACCAACAGATTATCAGAAACGATACAGTTTAATTCACCTAACTTTGCTGTTGTTGTTAATTCATTTAGGGACTTTGCGACATTGTGGTCATGTAGCCCCGTGAACTTGGGTGTGTGTAGAATATGTCTGATAATCTGTATCACTGTGATGTCTGTACTGTGTGTGCACTTGTAAATGACGTAGGATTTGGGTGGGAAGCGGCCGTGCCTTTAAATTATTACCTAACTTCTATAACTTTTTGTTCATGTTCGTTTTACAACGGTTGATTTAAAGTTTGATATATATTTACCAAGTCAGCATGTATGCAATTCCTTGCCTATGATTGGCAAGGTCGAAATTATCACCGATAAGGTAGTCATTTCATCCACGTTTTATAAAAAGGTATGGTTCATCGGGGCACTATTTTCAAAATAGCTGTAGTCATAGGTCATGGTGATGAAAAGTTGAAAGCGACACTTATAGGCTACATTTTAATGTAATTCTTCCAATTCTTGAGTGTACCTTAAAAGCATTCATATCCAATTTAATCTTGTTACCAATTCTGTGAAATATTTGTAATGACAAAGGAGCAATGGTCTGGATCTGAACCAGATTCCTCGTAATCCGGAGATAAGCGTCTTACGCTCGAGGCTAACCATAACCCGTACTAGGCAGAACATTCCAAGACCTTGCACAACTACAGTATCCTATTGAATAATCAGATAAAAGAAGCCTTTTTAATGCATGTGGATTGTCCGGTCCGAACATAATTTTATCATGATATTCATCTGTGTCACTAACGAGGGAATTACCCCAGCTCGAACGGCTAAAACCGACTGGCAGTGTGCTTAACATACGAAAATGTGTCTGTTCTACTACCCATCACGGGCATTTATCTGTAAAACCCCGCATTAGTGTATAATCAATGTTTGGAAGTTACGGCGTCCAAAGATTGCAGAACACAATTCTCAGCAGAAAATACTGTGCAACAGGCAATTCGGACCATTATATTAGGGAAAATCCATTCCTAGCAAATGGTTAGCCCTTTAGCATATATATGGTAACATTACAAAAATATTGCAGAAACACAATTCGCAGCAGATACTACAGTGCAACAGGAAATTCGGACCATTATATTAGCAAGAAACAGATGTGGTGCAGTATCATCTGGCAAGAGATTGAACACTTGCTTGCAACAAGAAATCTTAACACATGCAGTACCGTGTTGACATAGTCATCTTTCCCACAATAGAAGATACTGTGTTGTCCTCCATTTGACGTCGAAGTGTAAATGTGGAGTTGCAATGAAGTGATAAAAAAAGCGGAATGGAACAGTACGCACACGTAACAAGGGCAACATGTAGACATACTGTAACCTTCCCAGTTTACAAAGGAATCGAACCCTTACTTTCGGGAGGTACAATTTTATTTATCATGTGTATATTTTTATTTGATGCTTTTTTATGTCTTAGAATTATTTATTAGAGTGTATATGATGACGCGATTGATTTCCGATTAATTTGTTTAGCTTTTAAGTATTGTAATTTAGCAGGATCTGAATCTAGGGATAGCTGTATATTTTAACATTGGGACATGTAAAAGTTTTGAAACTGTAATTGTGCTCTTGACGAGGAAACACGAGTTGTTTTCGAGGCCGGGGTAAAACCCGAGCGCCGGTGGAGGCTGAGTCAGGGGTGAAACTTGACATCTATGTACAAGCTAGGGCGAGAGTCGGGCATTGTGATTGGTTGGATCCCATGGTTGAAGCCAGGTAAACCAGTGATTGTGGAGGGGTATGATGACTGTTACTTAGATCAGTTGAATTAAGTGTGAAACACTCAATTTTCAGACCGCGTGTGGAGCGGAACTCAATTTAGGACTGCGGTGCGGTGTATATTCAGTTTTAGGATCCCGGGCCGATCGAGACTTATTCTTCGGTACTCCAGAGGGAGTAGGACTTTTACTTTTGGTATTGTGTGTTTTTGGTGGTCGAGGAGATAGTACTACGGAATAACAATAGTTGTGTTCCAGACACAATTACTCAGTTAATGGCTATAAGTTCCTTAGTGAATGATTAGCCTAGTTTTAAGTATATCGCCAAGGTTACTTATCTCGAAATGCACAAAGTATTTTGATCTACAATCTGTATACCAATATTCCGAGACTATAGTGGCAAAAATTATTCTTCGACAAATGCTAGTAAAATATGCTAGGCATTATTAAATTTAGCAGCGAACCAATTGCTACGGTCCAACACACGGATTCAAGGCATTTATATAATATCAGATCCACGACGAAATTTGAATCGTTGGATGCTGGTCATGAAAGTAATATATACAAAATTCATGATAGCAAAGATAGCGTGTGAAACCAATTTAAGTTGTGCTGCGAGTATCTAGGACTTATTCTTTGGGAGAGCCTACCCCAGAATTAGTAGAGTAAGGTCACCACTGCTGAAACCAACATCTGTAAGTACCAGTCAACATCGTTCCCGAGGATCATCTGTATTATGTCATATGTGTATCTGTGTAACTACGATAGGGAGTGTAATTAATCTGTACAATGAGTATCCTGCGCGTGTTTATACTATGTCTGGTTTGAGATTACACGATTGCATTTACCAGAATTTCAAGGGTTTTATTTATCAGGTCACCAGTGTAGTTAGGTGTGAATGTATATTGCTGTTAACTATATCGTACAGGTGATTAACCCCCACGCACCCCGTATATATATATATATATATATATATATATAAGTATTGAGATGCAGGTACTGTGCCCAATTCTAGGAATGGGTATTCCAAGATTCAGACACCTAGGTATCAAGGGAAAGGCTACAGCCGCTTTTGAAAGTTGAGATATTTGAATATCGCGCTCCTTTCCTTCTAGATTGAAATGGAAACTTTATGCAGCCAAGAAGATGTTAAGTGACGTGGCAAATTGTAGCAGAGGTCGAGACTATTTGGTGATTAAATACTTAGCCATGGAGTAGAGACTTGATACTTGGATCAGATTACTGGCACGGCCAAATGAAAGAGGATGCACTTAGTCTCAAGTAAATCAGACCAGAGACACCGGAGATATGAGGATTTACAGATTTCCGCGTGATCCAGCGTGGAGCCGACCGTTTTGTATAAAAGCCGCTCGGCCCAAGCATAAGCAGCTCACTTCAAACCAAGCTCTTGTAGGACAAGGTGCTGCTGCTACGTCGAGCCAAGGCACATGGTTGCCGAATCTACGCAGAAGATATCTTTGAATTGTGATAGTCACAAAAGTGCTACGATACGTGGGGAACGTAGTAAGTTTCCGGTAGAGGGAATCACTAAGGTGATTGTTATTTTCTACGGACATTGGTGAAACACTTTGTTTCTATATGGACATATGCTAGACTTTGTCTAGATATTATTCTGTCACAGTCCAGTAACAATAATTCAATACTTGGATATTTTAATCCAACTTGTCAGTTTCACAAATTGTAACTAAATAACCACTCAGATCTTTCAGTATATTGAAGGCCAGTCTATCACGGTGTTGTTCATTAGCCGACAAAGGGAAACTATATGTTGCTTCGCGCATGATAGATGGTGTGAAGCCATGCCCAGGGAACGATCTTCAGAACAGCCGTTGATTGTTTTAGACTATCAGTGTTTTCCTGTACTGAAAAGATTACCGTGAGTTATGTTACAACTGACGCTTTTGAGAAGAGATCATTTGGATCTGACCCCTTTTAAGCAAACTGCTATGGATTTAATTGAAGTCAATATTAAAATGGATCAGCAGTTACTTCAAACTTCAAGAAATATTTCCACTATGTCGTGCTAGACAGATTGTGGGTATATAATGGCGGCCGATACAAGGATTAGACGTGCGTGTCCAATAGGGCATGTATCTGGATAAATCTGGTACAGACCAGGTTCACTACGCTTCAAGACCAACGAGATATGTAAGCCACATTTGACTTTTATATTATGCCTAGCTAATTGGAACAAACTCATTTTCTGCATATGACCAACACATTTATTTTTCTTCGTATTTAAATTGTGCATTGATTTACGCAAGACACATTAGGATTATTCTGAGTATTTTCAGCACTCAGAACAGTTTAGGATCGATGACCGAGCATACCGAGCATTTATTTGAATGTTCATTTTGTTTGAGAATCACGGTAATCAGCCGATATAATTGTAGAAGTTAATATTTATTTTTGTTGAGGAATGGATATTTTGTCCATATTCGAAGAGTCGAACATGTGTTTTTTTTTTCACATAAGGAAATAATAATTAAACATATTTAAGGAAATAATAACAATAATAATCCAATAATAATAATAATAATTTTCATAATTTTTCTAAATAATTATTGGATCTTACATTTTCTAATAATCACATTCGTTGAGAGAGAGCTTAAGGATTAGTTTAATCATTCCTAGTTTGGAACAGGTGATTTTCCGAAAGCTAGTGGATAGCGCAAGCCCGTATTCCACCAACATTATAGTTCTGGTTGAACAGTTAATATTTGCATTGAGCAAAGTATATTTTTCAGATAACACGGAAAGGCATGAAACAGGAAGCCAATGATATTTGTATCAATTAGTTTTTTTTTTGTTTATATAAAATCATGACGTAGGCACACATTCGAAAGTGAAATAGAGAATATCACAAGTGTGGTAACTTCACGGTTTGAACTGAATGGTAAAATAAAATAAACTTGTAAGTTTATAGATCTTCCAGTTTTGATAACAAGCAGAGGCTTGATTTATTGTATAAATTTTGGGAAGAAAATTTATGTGTGTGGAGTAGTTGAAATGCCATTCCCAGGTGCGCATGTTTAAGTCGCAGGAATGAGGAGGTTTTTTTTTGAGCATCAATCAAATAGCAGGTTCGATGGCTCAGGTTTATAGGAGGAGTATTGGAACCACACATTTCGTCGAATGAATGACCAAACCATCAGTAATTATTTCAAACTTGTTTACGTATTCCATTAATACTTTGGATTCGCTAGAACCCGGTTTTGTCATGATAAAATGTTATTCTTCTTCAGAGGAAGACCTTTGCCGTTGTTGTTGGGATATTGTGTTCTTACACAAGTAATTGAATGGGCCACTGCCAATTTAAAAAAAATTCTGTATCCACGAATTACTTAAAGGATGCTTTCAATCCTATTGTCATGAACCAAATGAATTTATTATAAAGCTACAATTCTTATTTCCGCATTCTGTTCAAGAATTGCAAGTTGTGAAAGTTACTAAAATAGCGACAAATATAAATATTTTTCTTAATAATAATTCCAAGTGGAAAATCGAATAGTTGAATGGTTCAACAATTTTTTTTTGATCAAGTTGATGATTCAGAAATCATATTTCTTTGGAATTTGAAGTTCATAATCGAGTCACTTCTCGAAATGTTTAATTTTGGAAGAATAATAAATTTTATTGTGCTTCGCACAGTTCTTCGATGCTATGCTCAAGGGTTAAATACTTTTCAGATGTTGTTATTAATATGTGTACATAATTAGTGTTGGGTCAAAGATAATATTTTTGACAATATTTTTTGAACTGGAAAAATAAGTGGAAGTTAAAAATTCTATAAACAATTATAAACAGTGAGAATTTGTACGAGTGTTAATATCATGTTAGAAATTCAACCAGTGAACTACAAGATTTCCAGTAAAGACAATTTAATTTGAACTGGATTTCATCGTAAATAATTGATATAATTTTGGAACACAGTCTACAGGACTGATAATCAGACTTGTGACTCCAAAGACAATTGTTCAATGTGTTGGAAAATTTCTGTACATTGTGTAAATAGTAGTGTGTGCCGTCGCACTGGAATGATGTTACCTTGAACATCATTTTGCAGTCAATTTTAAAATTTAGAATAAAATGAGTTAATTTTACATGTTGTGTTATGCCCAGTTGAATCTCCTTCTATCCTTATTGTTGCATTGAGCCAAAAATCAGTAAAGCATTTTTTTATTTGATGTCTTTTTTTGCGATTAGCTTTAACCCATCTGGCGCCCCGGGATATTTTGACTCTCGTGCTGACTGATTCTTGGTAAAATGCATATGTGGTCGTGCGGACTCCGGTCTAAACGGGCACATAAAATAAGATAGAGAGAGAAAATGGCTTCGAACGTGGGGCCCGAGTTAGACACGGTCAATCGCATGCCGATTTAAATTGTGATAATTTTTATAGATATTTTGGGAGTTGAGAGATGTCTGGTTTGGATGAATAAATTAGTAGGAAACCCAATTAGTGGGGAAAATTAAAAATTAACTGGGTTAATAATTAGAATGGGTTTGATTATTTTGATAATGGCTTAACCATTAGGGCGTCAAGTAAATTCAGTAGTAAACGTTCGATGACTGGTCATACGCATTTGTAGAATGCAGGTGGAGGATATTTGAGGACTTGCATATTTTTCTTGTGATATTGTGGCAAATTTAATTCGTAAAAGTAGAGAACTTTTTTTTCCATCGCGTCGACATTAGGACAAAACTCATTTTATTAGGGTGTTCCAATTAGCTATTCATATTTCTTGTTCTAGTTATAATCTTGTGTCTGCCAACATGTATACCCCTAAGTTTTGACTAATACTGAAAATTATGGAAGAGATGATGAGGATGATGAGGAGTTTGGAAGAGAGCTCCAAAGAAGCTGGACTGCGCGTAGCAGCCATCATGAAAGAAAATACAGAGGCTTTGGAAAAGTAACTTAAAGAAAATTCCGATATGTTAGAAAGCAGGTTAAAAGATAACTTAAAAGATAGTTTAAATAGTAAATTTAATTCTATGGAAAATAAATTTAAAGAGAATTCCGAAATCTTGAAAATGTCACTTGAGGGTAAAATTACTAAATTATGCGAAAAAACACATGAGCTCGAAACTTCATTAGCTACTAACGCAAGTTTAATGGACGATAAATTTCGCGATGCCGATCTAAGATCCCAAAGTTTAGCTGATAGGATAGAAAGTGGTCTTAGGAAAGTTGGTGAAGACATGGTCAACCTAGAAGTCAGAGTGAAGAAAGAGAGCAATGAGATGGCAACTCTAGTTGTTCAACGTTTGACAGACCAATTCAAAGAACTGGTAGTGGGAGAAATGAGAGAAGGTGTGATTAATGAATTACAAACTGAAATTAAAACCACAGTTATCGATGAGATTAAAAACACACTCAAGCTGGAGAACCAAGATGGAGTCAAGGAGATTGGAGAATCTTTGTCATCCCATATTCAAGTAATTTACAAAGATATTCAAGCGACTCAGAAGGACATGTCAGATATGACAGGGTCATTGAAGAGTCGCGAGGCTGTTATGAACCAGATATCCACTGATGTCAAGGAGAACTATAAGGAAACAGAAGAAATAAAGAAGGAAACCGAAGGAATTAGAAAAAAGGCCGAAGAAAACCATAAGGCAATTGAGGCTATGAAAACCCAAGTTAAGGTCGAGAAACAGGCTGACCATCTGTTGAAAATGCCAAGTATAGGAGGAGAAAACAGATACAGGTAAACCTAGGAGCAGCTAGAGGAAATGATAGTCAAAGACAGGATGAGGCCAGGACAGTATTTCAATCCAACCCCATAACTGTATTCAAGAATGTAGAGGATAAGCCTTCTAAATTTTCAGGGCGAGATTCTGTGACACCCGTAGAATTCTTGAGAGAAGCAGGTGATTACCTTAAAGATTCCAAAATCCCTAAGGAAAGACAAATCCGAGTGATAGGGAAATTTTTGGAAGGGCCCGCACTTCTCTGGTTTAGAGCATTCAGGTCCACTCTCACCAATTTTGAGGAGTTTTCCCGTGGGTTATTGAAAAAGTTTTGGTCCCCGGAAACCCAACAGCAAGTCAGAGCAGAATTATATTCGAAGAGATTTTCGACGTCACAACCTACTCGATACTCTTCGTACTTTTCTGGACAGCTTTCTAAACTTCAACATTTAGATCCGCCGATGCCAGATAATGAATTAATTACTGCATTAATACGTCAGTTTCCAGCAGAAGTCCAAAGAACTTTGATCGCTGCTGACATTTATAATATGGAGCAATTTGACGAGGTATTGCAGAAACTTGATCACACGAACGCTCAATTCTTCCATCAGAAGGTAGGAAAGAATGGCAACGCTGTGTACACTGTTATGGCCGACAGTTATTCCCAAACACCTCGAGAGATTCGAGAGGGGCGAGAAGAGAAAACGCCGAGGGAAGACCCTGATAAAAGAGGATGGAATCAGAACACTAATAGATACAGTTACAAGCCTTATGCGAGACTAAAGGGTGGATATCGATATGACAATCGATGGAGAGAGCCAAGGAATAATCAAGGAAGATACCAGGAAAGACGGTACTATGGTAGAAACAATAACTACAATAACAGAGGGAATGAGAACACTCGTCAGTCCAATGAAGAGTTCAATAAGGAGACGAGGAAGATCTTGGAAGAAAGACACCATGAAAACTCGCAGTTTTTGGAACAGAAGTCCAATGAACCAGGTCCATCGGGAACACAGCAATCCCGGGGGAATGAAAAAAAAACTTCGAATTCACAGTAGGAGATAGAATTTTAAACATTTTCACTTCCAGGATTATTAAATGGCAAACAGAGGATGATGACTTAATTCAACATAATGACGAACGGAAAGATATGGGTACAAGAATTAAACTGCCAATCATATCATGCGAAGTATTCGGCATGCCTGTCGATACTTTAATTGATACTGGGGCTATGCTTTGTCTTGTGAGCGAGAAGCTTTATATTCTGTGGAGGCTCAAAGAGAATTTAGAAGAGATTCCAGTATCAGGAATTAAAATCCAAGGAATAATACCCAACAAAATATCGCTGTGTAAAACACAATTATACTTATGTGTTACTATTGGAGGACATGATTTCCGACATGTGTTCGTAGTAATGAAGGACATGGCTTTTGACATGATCTTGGGAGCGGATTTCATCCAGAAATATCGAGCCGTGATAGACATGAAGACAGAGACGGTCAGATTCCAGTATACCGAAGAGATAAACTTCGAGGGAAAGGAAGAGGAAGACATCGAGGGAGACGCTCAATGGTCTCTGATTTTTCGGGAAGTTGAAGGAAAAGAAGTCTACACTGAGAAGGGGTCCCCAGAGCTAGGGAAATTTTGGAAGAGTACCATGATATTTTTGATATTAAACCTGGTGAAATTAAAGATTTTGAATATCGAATTCGTGTAACTGATGATGCACCTTTCCATGCTAAATTGTATCCGGTAGCGGAAAAGCATCGAGAAAAGGTAAAAGTGCTTATCAAAGAGATGGAAGGTAACAATGTGATTGAAAAGTACACTACCTCTTATGTCAATCCATTAGCAGTAGTGTCTAAGCCGGATGGAAGTCTGAGACTGTGTTTAGACGCGCGAAATTTGAATTCAAGATTACTGCCAGAGTATGACAGTATAATTTTCCAAAGAAAAATATGTATTGTCCGTTGAGCCATTATATGTTTAAACACAAATTGTGCTAAATGTTCCGGCATAACTCAAAAAATGACAGTGTTTCGCCCCGGTGTGCAATTGGGCTCTTCAGTTGGTTAATGCACACCTCACCAAGACACTGCCTAGTACACACTGGGAAGGCCATTGCAAGACGTATTTGATACATGTGTATCCACGTCACGAGCAAAGCCAGTGCACTATGGGAGTCGAAACTCCACTCCAAAGCAATTATAACCTTACCTTGGCATTGAATATATAATTTTCCAAAGAAAAATATGTATTGTCCGTTGAGCCATTATATATTTAAACACAAATTGTGCTAAATGTTCCGGCATAACTCAACAAATGACAGTGTTTCGCCCCGGTGTGCAATTGGGCTCTTCAGTTGGTTAATGCACACCTCACCAAGATACTGTCTAGTACACACTGGGAAGGCCATTGCAAGACGTATTTGATACATGTGTATCCACGTCACGAGCAAAGCCAGTGCACTATGGGAGTCGAAACTCCACTCCAAAGCAATTATAACCTTACCTTGGAATTGAATATATAATTTTCCAAAGAAAAATATGTATTGTCCGTTGAGCCATTATATGTTTAAACACAAATTGTGCTAAATGTTCCGGCATAACTCAACAAATGACAGTGTTTCGCCCCGGTGTGCAATTGGGCTCTTCAGTTGGTTAATGCACACCTCACCAAGACACTGTCTAGTACACACTGGGAAGGCCATTGCAAGACGTATTTGATACATGTGTATCCACGTCACGAACAAAGCCAGTGCACTATGGGAGTCGAAACTCCACTCCAAAGCAATTATAACCTTACCTTGGCATTGAATATATAATTTTCCATTCAATGCCAAGGTAAGGTTATAATTGCTTTGGAGTGGAGTTTCGACTCCCATAGTGCACTGGCTTTGCTCGTGACGTGGATACACATGTATCAAATACGTCTTGCAATGGCCTTCCCAGTGTGTACTAGACAGTGTCTTGGTGAGGTGTGCATTAACCAACTGAAGAGCCCAATTGCACACCGGGGCGAAACACTGTCATTTGTTGAGTTATGCCGGAATATTTAGCACAATTTGTGTTTAAACATATAATGGCTCAACGGACAATACATATTTTTCTTTGGAAAATTATATATTCAATGCCAAGGTAAGGTTATAATTGCTTTGGAGTGGAGTTTCGACTCCCATAGTGCACTGACTTTGCTCGTGACGTGGATACACATGTATCAAATACGTCTTGCAATGGCCTTCCCAGTGTGTACTAGACAGTGTCTTGGTGAGGTGTGCATTAACCAACTGAAGAGCCCAATTGCACACCGGGGCGAAACACTGTCATTTGTTGAGTTATGCCGGAACATTTAGCACAATTTGTGTTTAAACATATAATGGCTCAACGGACAATACATATTTTTCTTTGGAAAATTATATATTCAACGCCAAGGTAAGGTTATAATTGCTTTGGAGTGGAGTTTCGACTCCCATAGTGCACTCACTGGCTTTGCTCGTGACGTGGATACACATGTATCAAATACGTCTTGCAATGGCCTTCCCAGTGTGTACTAGACAGTGTCTTGGTGAGGTGTGCATTAACCAACTGAAGAGCCCAATTGCACACCGGGGCGAAACACTGTCATTTTTTGAGTTATGCCGGAACATTTAGCACAATTTGTGTTTAAACATATAATGGCTCAACGGACAATACATATTTTTCTTTGGAAAATTATATATTCAATGCCAAGGTAAGGTTATAATTGCTTTGGAGTGGAGTTTCGACTCCCATAGTGCACTGACTTTGCTCGTGACGTGGATACACATGTATCAAATACGTCTTGCAATGGCCTTCCCAGTGTGTACTAGACAGTGTCTTGGTGAGGTGTGCATTAACCAACTGAAGAGCCCAATTGCACACCGGGGCGAAACACTGTCATTTGTTGAGTTTTGCCGGAACATTTAGCACAATTTGTGTTTAAACATATAATGGCTCAACGGACAATACATATTTTTCTTTGGAAAATTATATATTCAACGCCAAGGTAAGGTTATAATTGCTTTGGAGTGGAGTTTCGACTCCCATAGTGCACTCACTGGCTTTGCTCGTGACGTGGATACACATGTATCAAATACGTCTTGCAATGGCCTTCCCAGTGTGTACTAGACAGTGTCTTGGTGAGGTGTGCATTAACCAACTGAAGAGCCCAATTGCACACCGGGGCGAAACACTGTCATTTGTTGAGTTATGCCGGAACATTTAGCACAATTTGTGTTTAAACAGAGTATGACAGACCACCAAACATTAGGGAACTGTTAAGGAAATTCCAGGGCAAGATCTGGTTCTCTAACATTGATCTCATTTCGTCCTACCACCACATTAGGCTTAGTGAAGATTCCAAAAAGTTTACAGGGTTTATGTTTGACCAACAGACATATGTATTCCTCCGTCTACCATTTGGGATCAAAACATCTGGATCTGTTTTGATCAGAGCACTGGAACAACATTTGAGTCCTGATGTAAAAGAGATAGCGATTCGTTACATAGACGATATCCTAATCGCATCTGAGACTAAGGAGGAACATTTGATACATCTTCAGATGTTATTCGCAGATTTAAGAAAAGCGAACTTTAAAGTAAACCTTCGAAAATGTCAGTTCTTTCAGAAGGAAATACAATTTTAGGGCCATATTTTAGATGGTGAAGGATACCGTCCCAATGAGACAAAGATACAAGCGATTGCGAATTTCCCTAGACCTACTAGGGTGAAGAATGTCCGCAGTTTTCTCGGAACATGCCAATTCTTTGCAGGGCATTGTCCACGCTTCACCAATGCAGTTGCTCCCTGGCAGGAATTATTAAAAAAGGGAAACAAATGGAAATGGAATGAAGATTGCGAACAATCATTTCAAGATGCCAAGAGGTTATTGGTAAACAGTGTGAAATTAGGGTATCCTGACTTCACCAAGAATTTCATCATAGAATCCGATGCATCCACCGTAGGGATTGGAGCTATTCTTCTTCAAGAAGATGACGATCACAGGAGAAATTACCCGGCTTTCATAAGCAGGAAACTTCGTCCATCTGAAAGGAACTATTACACCACAGAGTTAGAAGCCCTTGCTGTAATCTTCGCGTTGGAGTCTTGGAAGAAAATGTTAATTGGACATTCAGTAATTGTGAGGACCGATCACCATGCATTGGAGTTTATCTTAAGAACAAACATTACCAGTGATAGAATAACTAGATGGTCACTTTTTATTCAAAAATTCAACCTAGTTATCGAACACACTCCAGGAAAGTTGAACATTGGGGCCGATTTATTGAGTAGAGCAGTGGAGTCTACATCCAAGGTCTTTCAAGTTAACCTGACGCATGAGGATGAGGATACCTTAAGAAGGTTAAGATTGTTACATTTATCCCAGAGGAGAGACCGACGTCTTAGAAACATTTTTCGTTTTCTACAGGGAGATATGGATCCCCATGACGATGATTTTGTGGAAACTGAAAGAATTTCAAGAGATTATTTGATGTTAGATGGTCTAGTCTACAGGTTTGCAGATCCCGACCATACGAAGCTGAGGGTAGTGGTACCTCCACGAATGCAAACACCCATTATTTGGATGGCGCATCGAATTGCAGGTCATGCTGGAGTAGATAAGACAGTCAACTTGATACAAGAGAAATTTTCATGGGAGCGAATGCGACAAACTGTCAGGAACACTATTCGGGAGTGCGACTTATGCCAAAGGAGTAAATATAATTCTAAATTATTGAGAGAATTACCAAAGCCTATTATTCCTGCTAAGCCTTGTGAAATCTTTGCGACTGATCTTTATGGTCCTCTCCCAAAGTCTAAAAGGGGTAACCGATATATTCTGGTGACCATAGATGTTTTCAGCAAATACACTATGTTACACCCAATTCAGAAGGCAAACGCAAAATATTGTGCGAAGAGAATTAGAGACAGCGTAATTCCGGAAGCAGGCAAGCCGGAATTCCTTTTATCAGATCACGGACCCCAATTTACATCTTTAGAATTCAGGGCCGTCATGAATAATCTTGGGATTAGACAATTGCTTTGTTCTATCAGACATCCCGAAAGCAATCCAGCAGAACGTGTGATGGCTGAAATATCTAAATTAGGCCGCCTCTATTGTCCAAATGAGCATTGGAAATGGATGGATGTTCTCTCTTTAGCTTCCGAATCCATCAACTCTACGATTCATGAGAGTACTGGACAGATTCCCATGTTGCTTCATCATGGAATTAAACCAACAAGATTATGGGATCGAATCATCTCTATTCCACCCGAGATTGAACCTAGTCGTCAGAGGAGGGAGACTCTAGCTTTAGACAAGTTGGGGAGCCAAGCTGAGAAAAGAGAGCGCAGAGTGAGAGGAAAGCGTTTTCGCAGACCTTTGCGCGTAGGAACTCTTGTTTTAGTAAAAAAAAATACACCCTCCGACGTGCAAAATCGAGTGTACTCGAAGTTTGCAAGCCTTTACGATGGACCCTATCGTGTTGTGGAAGTAAGCAACAATGGAGGCTATAAAATCGCCAATACACGAACTGGTAACATCGTGGGAATTTATAATGCAGCGAATTTGAAGATTTATTATTCAAGAACCAGATGATTTAATGAGTAGATAGGAAAAATAAAAAAATTTCAATTTTTTTTTTGCTAGGTGTGGGGTGGATGTGCCCAATTCTAGGAATGGGTATTCCAAGATCCAGACACCTAGGTATCAAGGGAAAGGCTACAGCCGCTTTTGAATGTTGAGATATTTGAATATCGCGCTCCTTTCCTTCTAGATTGAAATGGAAACTTTATGCAGCCAAGAAGATGTTAAGTGACGTGGCAAATAGTAGCAGAGGTCGAGACTATTTGGTGATTAAATACTTAGCCATGGAGTAGAGACTTGATACTTGGATCAGATTACTGGCACGGCCAAATGAAAGAGGATGCACTTAGTCTCAAGTAAATCAGACCAGAGACACCGGAGATATGAGGATTTACAGATTTCCGCGTGATCCAGCGTGGAGCCGACCGTTTTGTATAAAAGCCGCTCGGCCCAAGCATAAGCAGCTCACTTCAAACCAAGCTCTTGTAGGACAAGGTGCTGCTGCTACGTCGAGCCAAGGCACATGGTTGCTGAATCTACGCAGAAGATATCTTTGAATTGTGATAGTCACAAAAGTGCTACGATACGTGGGGAACGTAGTAAGTTTCCGGTAGAGGGAATCACTAAGGTGATTGTTATTTTCTACGGACATTGGTGAAACACTTTGTTTCTATATGGACATATGCTAGACTTTGTCTAGATATTATTCTTTCACAGTCCAGTAACAATAATTCAATACTTGGATATTTTAATCCAACTTGTCAGTTTCACAAATTGTAACTAAATAACCACTCAGATCTTTCAGTATATTGAAGGCCAGTCTATCACGGTGTTGTTCATTAGCCGACAAAGGGAAACTATATGTTGCTTCGCGCATGATAGATGGTGTGAAGCCATGCCCAGGGAACGATCTTCAGAACAGCCGTTGATTGTTTTAGACTATCAGTGTTTTCCTGTACTGAAAAGATTACCGTGAGTTATGTTACAACTGACGCTTTTGAGAAGAGATCATTTGGATCTGACCCCTTTTAAGCAAACTGCTATGGATTTAATTGAAGTCAATATTAAAATGGATCAGCAGTTACTTCAAACTTCAAGAAATATTTCCACTATGTCGTGCTAGACAGATTGTGGGTATATAATGGCGGCCGATACAAGGATTAGACGTGCGTATCCAATAGGGCATGTATCTGGATAAATCTGGTACAGACCAGGTTCACTACGCTTCAAGACCAACGAGATATATAAGCCACATTTGACTTTTATATTATGCCTAGCTAATTGGAACAAACTCATTTTCTGCAGATGACCAACACATTTATTTTTCTTCGTATTTAAATCTTGCATTGATTTACGCAAGACACATTAGGATTATTCTGAGTATTTTCAGCACTCAGAACAGTTTAGGATCGATGACCATGCATATCGAGCATTTATTTGAATGTTCATTTTGTTTGAGAATCACGGTAATCAGCCGATATAACTGTAGAAGTTAATATTTATTTTTGTTGAGGAATGGATATTTTGTCCATATTCGAAGAGTCGAACATGTGTTTTTTTTTTCACATAAGGAAATAATAATTAAACATATTTAAGGAAATAATAACAATAATAATCCAATAATAAAAATAATAATTTTCATAATTTTTCTAAATAATTATTGGATCTTACATTTTCTAATAATCACATTCGTTGAGAGAGAGCTTAAGGATTAGTTTAATCATTCCTAGTTTGGAACAGGTGATTTTCCGAAAGCTAGTGGATAGCGCAAGCCCGTATTCCACCAACATTATAGTTCTGGTTGAACAGTTAATATTTGCATTGAGCAAAGTATATTTTTCAGATAACACGGAAAGGCATGAAACAGGAAGCCAATGATATTTGTATCAATTAGGTTTTTTTTGTGTTTATATAAAATCATGACGTAGGCACACATTCGAAAGTGAAATAGAGAATATCACAAGTGTGGTAACTTCACGGTTTGAACTGAATGGTAAAAAAAATAATCTTGTAAGTTTATAGATCTTCCAGTTTTGATAACAAGCAGAGGCTTGATTTATTGTATAAATTTTGGGAAGAAAAATTATGTGTGTGGAGTAGTTGAAATGCCATTCCCAGGTGCGCATGTTTAAGTCGCAGGAATGAGGAGGTTTTTTTTGAGCATCAATCAAATAGCAGGTTCGATGGCTCAGGTTTATAGGAGGAGTATTGGAACCACACATTTCGTCGAATGAATGACCAAACCATCAGTAATTATTTCAAACTTGTTTACGTATTCCATTAATACTTTGGATTCGCTAGAACCCGGTTTTGTCATGATAAAATTTTATTCTTCTTCAGAGGAAGACCTTTGCCGTTGTTGTTGGGATATTGTGTTCTTACACAAATAATTGAATGGGCCACGGCCAATTTTAAAAAAATAATTCTGTATCCACGAATTACTTAAAGGATGCTTTCAATCCTATTGTCATGAACTAAATGAATTTATTATAAAGCTACAATTCTTATTTCCGCATTCTGTTCAAGAATTGCAAGTTGTGAAAGTTACTAAAATAGCGACAAATATAAATATTTTTCTTAATAATAATTCCAAGTGGAAAATCGAATAGTTGAATGGTTCAACAATTTTTTTTTGATCAAGTTGATGATTCAGAAATCATATTTCTTTGGAATTTGAAGTTCATAATCGAGTCACTTCTCGAAATGTTTAATTTTGGAAGAAGAATAAATTTTATTGTGCTTCGCACAGTTCTTCGATGCTATGCTCAAGGGTCAAATACTTTTCAGATGTTGTTATTAATATGTGTACATAATTAGTGTTGGGTCAAAGATAATATTTTTGACAATATTTTTTGAACTGGAAAAATAAGTGGAAGTTAAAAATTCTATAAACAATTATAAACAGTGAGAATTTCTACGAGTGTTAATATCATGTTAGAAATTCAACCAGTGAACTACAATATTTCCAGTAAAGACAATTTAATTTGAACTGGATTTCATCGTAAATAATTGATATAATTTTGGAACACAGTCTACAGGACTGATAATCAGACTTGTGTCTCCAAAGACAATTGTTCAATGTGTTGGAAAATTTCTGTACATTGTGTAAATAGTAGTGTGTGCCGTCGCACTGGAATGATGTTACCTTGAGCATCATTTTGCAGTCAATTTTAAAATTTAGAATAAAATGAGATAATTTTACATGTTGTGTTATGCCCAGTTGAATCTCCTTCTATCCTTATTGTTGCATTGAGCCAAAAATCAGTAAAGCATTTTTTTTTATTTGATGTCGGTTTTTTTTTTGCGATTAGCTTTAACCCATCTGGCGCCCCGGGATATTTTGACTCTCGTGCTGACTGATTCTTGGTAAAATGCATATGTGGTCGTGCGTACTCCGGCCTAAACGGGCACAGTACGTTACAATTGACGCCCTAGTGTGGAGCTCGAAGTACGATACAGCAACAACAATAACATTCACATGTACGCATACGCTAATAAGCTTAGTAATATTTTCAGGCAGTTTAAATGTTATTGGAGGATGGAGGTGAGAAGTAGAGCTAGTTGTAAAGTTAACGTTGAACATGGATATGGATAGGAGCGGGGTAGGTGGAGGCTTGATAGAGGAACCGTCGGAGAACTCTATCAATTCCGAGAAAGATCAGATCACTATGCAAGGGGGGGGGGGGGTATTGAGAGTAAAGGTAATGGAGGGGATGTGGACGATATGATATATGATATTCCAAATGATTGCGGCTATGAACGAATCTTTGGGTGAGAAATTAGACTATTTATGTAAAGAGATAGGAGGATGGGGAGAAACTTTGAATAAGTCTTTATGTAAAGAGAAAGGAGGATGGAAAGAGGCTATAGGAGAGGTTAAGAAGCAGGGAAAGTCTTTATGTAAAGAGATAGGAGGATGCGGGGAGTCTATAGATCATAAGATAGAATCTCTAGGTAAGCAGGTTGAAACTATGAAATTGCACATAGGTGAGACAATCGAGAAACAGGGAGATGCCACTAATGCTAAGATAGAGTCTGTAAGCAAGAAGGTAAGAGAGTGCAATGAGTCTTTGAGTAAGGATGAATGAGAAGCTAGGCAGGAAGGTTGATGATGATGATGATAATTGTTGTTTTAAGGGGCCTAACATCTAGGCTATCGGCCCCTGATAGTTTGGGTGATCGTGAAGATGAAAATGAAATGCAAACTTAAAACTAAAACTAACTACCAACCTACATACTAGAAGAAGAAATGGAAAACTAAAGGAGAATAAGGCAAATAAAGGACAGGAGGAAAAGAAATGCCCTCAACCCTCGAAGAATGCGGATTGAGGGACTTGGAAGGAAGGAGAGCCATGAAAGGCAGATAGGAAAGTGAAAGAGGAGAGGGTCCGCCCCGAAGGTAAGGGACAAAAGGGGAAAACGGACCCAGCTCAGGAATCCCTCGGGGTCGCCAACTCCCGAACTCACCAGCCGTGAGCCCCTGAGGGTGTAGCATTATCTAGGGTGCACCAAAAGTGGTGGGGCTACATACACCCTGCCTCCTTGAGGGCCTTGAGCAGAAGGCAGGAGAGAACATGAAAATAAAAAGAAGGCTGACCCCTCACAGAAGGAGGGAATCAGAAAATATGAGACAAGGGCCAATTAAGGTGGGAAAGGAAGAGACTCCCTAGGCGTCGGATACCCTAATACCGTCGGGGTCGGAAGAGAACAAGAGTTGACCAAGTGAGGTCGACAAGAAAGAAGACAGAGAGGAGCCCGGCACAAGTATAGGCAGGAAGGAGAGTCTATGTTAAGTAAGAGTAGTTTAGATGAGGAGAGGCAGCAATTTAAAGGGACGTTAGGTGAGAGTAGTTTAGATGAGAATAGGCAGGAATTGGAGGGGACGTTAGGTGAAAGTAGCTTAGATGGGGAGAAGCAGCAGGTGAAAATGACGTTAGATGAAAGTAGCTTGGATGAGAATAGGCAGCAGTTGAAGGTGACGTTAGGTGAAAGTAGCTTAGACAAGATGAGGCAGCAGGTGAAAGTGACGTTAGGTGAGAGTAGAGGAGATGAGGAGATGCAGTAGGTGAAAGTGACGTTAGGTGAGAGTAGAGGAGATGAGGAGAAGCAGTAGGTGAAAGTGACGTTAGGAGAAGGTAGAGGAGATGAGGAGAGGCAGCAGGTGAAAGTGACGTTAGGTGAGAGTTGCTTAGATAAGATGAGGCAGCAGGTGAGGGTAACGTTAGGAGAAGGTAGACGAGACGAGGAGAGGCAGCAGGTGAAAGCGACGTTAGGTGAATATCAGCAGCGAGTTCCTAGTAGACAGAATGAACAGAAGGTGGAAGTCAGGAATTATAGGAGTAGAAAGAAGAGTAAACAGATGATATTGCATATGAAGTTAGATTTGATTTATGAAGTAGTAGGCCTACTTGTTGATGACAAACTGAACAAACATAAACGGAGTTTGATGTCTGGAGAGGGACATTAAGGTTCAGGGAATTAAGATGAGGTATGAATTTGTTGAGGAGATGGATGGTGCGTGTATTATTAAAGGTATGGAGGGGATGTCAGCAGAGGTGTCTGACGAGAAGGTACAGCTGGAGGCTGTAGGTCGTATGTTGGTTAAGGAACATCGAGGTGATCCACTTTGGGAATCCGTGGACACAAGTAAGTTGTGTGATGAGAGTAAGGAAGATTTATTGGAAGTGTTGTTGAGTGACAAGCCGGGATTAACGCACGTATACACCCATCAATTCGAGCTGGTTGATAGTTCACCTTTTTCAGGACCCCGATATGTCATTTTTCAGGTATGATGCCGCCGTGGAGAATGAAAGTAGCCACATGTAAGAGTTAGGGGTCATAGAGCCAATTAAGGGTACTGGTAAGTATTTCAAAGCAGGGAGAGGTAAGTATTTGAGTTCGCCGGTAAGTATAGGTAAGTATGATGCTCAGGGAGGTATGATTTTGAGGTAGTTTCATTGTTGGTGATGATGATCACAAGGCGGGAGAAAGACGAGAGCAAGGCTCAGATTTTTAGTTTGATTTTTGTAGGGGTAATCGGATCTTACTCAGAATGCCGTGCACTTTTTCCGTTGTTGGCCAGGAAATTTAAGAGTAATTTTCAATTGTTCGGGGGACCCTTTATAGTAACTAAGCGTATTGGCGAGTGTGCGTACAGCTTAACATACAACCAAGGAACCAATGTAGGGTCATACAATGTGTACAATTTAAGGAAATATGTTAGTTTGTAATGGTAGGAAGGATCCTCAGACACAAATGTAGTCGACATTGTGGTGTATTACACAGATACACTTCAAGAGATGACGAAGAGGCTACCATTGGCCAAGTGACGAAAGCAGAGCAATAAAGTGAAAATGCATTTTAGCATACATTACTGCGAGTGCAGCATGGCTCGGTGCCTAATTTGATCATGTATGTCACATGGCAAAGTAGAAGGACACGTGAGGAATTCCGTGTGAGCTAGTTTTAGGACACTTGAGGAATCGGTGTGAGGTAGTTTTAGGAGGATATACAAAGACTATTGAGAGAAAGATATGTAGAATCATGACATCAAGAAAATGAATTGTATTGAGTTTTTTTTAAATATATTTGAAGGCTGATTTTTGTATGTTGTTCATAGTGTATTTTATATAAGGGTAATTTGTGTATGTTAGTGTTTTGTGATGGAGTCCCCATTCATATTTTCATAGGAACTCCAATGAGGGGAATTCGTAACCTTCCCAGTTTATAATGTAATCGAACCCTTACTTTCGGAAGGTACAATTTTATTTATCATGTGTATATTTTTATTTGACGCTTTTTATGTCTTAGAATTATTTATTAGAGTGTATATGATGACGCGATTGATTTCCGATTAATTTGTTTAGCTTTTAAGTATTGTAATTTAGCAGGATCTGAATCTAGGGATAGCTGTATATTTTAACATTGGGACATGTAAAAGTTTTGAAACTGTAATTGTGCTCTTGACGAGGAAACACGAGTTGTTTTCGAGGCCGGGGTAAAACCCGAGCGCCGGTGGAGGCTGAGTCAGGGGTGAAACTTGACATCTATGTACAAGCTAGGGCGATGTGCTCTTTCCATATTTGGTCATATTTTGAGTCGGGCATTGTGATTGGTTGGATTCCGTGGTTGAAGCCAGGTAAACCAGTGATTGTGGAGGGGTATGATGACTGTTACTTAGATCTGTGGAAGCAAGTGTGAGACACTCAATTTTCAGACCGCGTGTGGAGCGGAACTCAATTTAGGACCGCGATGCGGTGTAGACTCAGTTTTAGGATCCCGGGCGGATCGAGACTTATTCTTCGGTACTCCAGAGGGAGTAGGACTTTTACTTTTGGTATTGTGTGTTTTTGGTGGTCGAGGAGATAGTATTACGGAATAACACTAGTTGTGTTCCAGACACAATTACTCAGTTGCTGGCTATAAGTTCCTTAGTGAATGATGAGCCTAGTTTTAAGTATATCGCCAAGGTTACTTATCTCGAAATGCACAAAGTATTGTGATCTACAATCTGTATACCAATATTTCGAGACTATAGCGGCAAAAATTATTCTTCGACAAATGCTAGTAAAATATGCTAGGCATTATTAATTTTAGCAGCGAACCAATTGCTACGGTCCAACACACGGATTCAAGGCATTTATATAGTATCAGATCCACGACGCAATTTGAATCGTTGGATGCTGGTCATGAAAGTAATATATACAAAATTCATGATAGCAAAGATAGCATGTGAAACAAAATTCTTTGAGAGAGCCTACCCCAGAATTAGTAGAGTAAGGTCGCCACTGCTGAAACCAACATCTGTAAGTACCAGTCAACATCATTCCCGAGGGTCATCTGTATTATGTTATATGTGCATCTGTGTAACTACGATAGGGAGTGTTATTAATCTGTACGATGAGGATCCTGCGCGTGTTTATACTATGTCTGGTTTGAGAATACACGATTGCTTTTACCAGAATTTCAAGGATTTTATTTATCAGGTCACCAGTGTAGTTAGGTGTGAATGTATATTGCTGTTAACTATATCGTACAGGTGTTTAACACACACGCACCTCGTATATATATATAAGTATTGAGAGGCAGGTACGTTACAATACTCTATTATTTACAATGTTCCCGCATTGCAATAGTCCAAACTCAAAGGCCTCGGTGATCGTATTATCACATACTCAGATGGCACTGGCGACCGAACACATACTTTTACATATGAATGGCATTGATAACTATTGACATAGGTATAACTGTATACTTTAAACCCACTTTCAGTTGGTTTTCCTCGTTCAAGCTGGAATACCTCCCTCGTAAGTGGCATGTAGTTTTCGTGCACGTGCAAAGGTGAACCCTCGCACCAGAAGAACTCCAATTCACGCTTTGCGCAGGGGAATGAAAATATCCTCCCAAAAGACTGATCTTTCATCCAGTGACCTCCACTTCTTTCAGGCATTGAGTGATCTCCATATCAGCCACGAACGACGATAACATTTGTACATCATTTGAAGTATTTTTAACTTGATGGGAATAACTCTTTCAACATAGTGGAGCGATACATGTGTTTCAGTGCTTATGAAAACGAAATAAGTATGGCCCTTTCTGTGGATACTGTATCTTATTTCGTAATTAAATGATACTACTAATAAGTAACTCACTGCACTTGTACATGTTACATAGGTTAATCGGGTGAAGTACTTGGGGTTGTACAGTAAGATTGGAAATAAATTCCAGAAATTTATAGGAGTACACGTAGCTAGGATGGAGCATAACAGGTGGACATACAGACTAACTACTGCGGGTCCCAAGAATCGGCTGGAGAAAGAAAATAGCCGGACCAATAGCAAGAGACAGGCAAAAGTGGAAGACTCTAGTAAAACTCCTCTACATTTTACATTGTACATTGTACATTGTGCATTTTACATTTTACATTTTTACCTAGTGCGTATGAGGATAAGAAGTGAGTAATTCAATGCAATCGGGTGAATTCTTAAGTAAAAAGTAAGAGTGAGAGTGGATCAAAGACAGACAAAGAGAGGAATATTAGAGAATACTCTCCTAAAACAAAGTGCACGTGTGATAGAATGTGAACAATTCTGTAAACGTTTAGTTATTAGAACAAGCGTTCACAGCATACTATAAATACAGTAGGTTAGGAATGGATATAGCAATGGTTATAAGAAAATTATATATTACTAATATGCCAAGAAAAGTACACAACTGAAAGCTTCACAACTCTTTAGGACTGCTCACCCTATGATTATAATTCAGCAAAATCCCTGCCTAGGCCGAAGGCTATTGCCTTAATGGATTGATGGGCTGTATTTATTATTATTATTATTATTATTATTATTATTATTATTATTATTATTTACTATCACACATGCAACGCACTCATCATTATTTTAATCAAACTAGTCATCCTTGTCTATGTGCAACATTTACAAGAAGGCTTACTTTAGTTGTGGGGAGTTAGTTGCATTTCGTCTTGAAATCTGAATTTCATTCCATTTATGATCGTGATGAAAAACCCTGGAGCTAGAGTGTAAATTAACGGGAAGTTGAAGGGATTTTCCCCCTTGTGGAATCATATCTTTAATGCTTTAATACCTATGCTGAGACAGAAGATTTTCCTGGTAAGAAATAGACTTAATGAAGTGAAGAAAAGAAAATAACGGTGCTACTTCACCCGAGAGAAATGAAAGAGAATTCACCTGATCTCTAAACTCCAACGCTATATTTTTAGCCTATTTTCATTTATGAAAAAACAGGCTTATGAAATCACCTTTTGTCCGTGTGTCTGTCTGTGTGTGCGTGTGGGTGTGATGGTGTGTCTCCACCCCTAATAACGTCTAAACGGCTGGAGCGATTTCAATGAAACTCGGCAAGTTCTTAGCACTAATCCGGGCGACCTCGAACGTGGCCTTCAAATTTTGTTACGACTCACCAATCCAACATGGCGGCTGTGCGAATTATTTCACCAGCATTCAATATCTCCGAAACTATAACCGATATCACCCTGGAATATTTTACGGTGACTTTTGAAAACCTGGTAACTACAAAACCAACATGGCGGCCAAACGAATTTGCGACTTTTAAATAGACGTTTATCTCGATTTAACCAACCAAACGCAATAAAACTTGGTACAGTATATGTTTATACACATTGTAATGAACCGACATCTAACTTCGTTCAATTGTTTACATAACCTCAAGATGGCGGCTGTGCGAATTTTAAAATTAAGTTTTTATTTCTTGTGTCACAATCATGCGATCGAAGTGAAAGTTTGAATAATGAACCTACGCAATAATTTTCCTTTAATGGTACATAACTCTATGGTCTATACATATAACAGTCCAACATGGCGACCATTCGAAATATTTAGATGGATGGATGCGATCGAAGTGAAAGTTTGAATAATGAACGTACGCAATAATTTTCCTTTAAGGGTACATGACTCTATGGCTGATACATATAACAATCCAACATGGCGACTATCCGAAATATTTAGATGGATCTCAATATCTACGAATCTTTTACAGCAATCAAACTGATTTTTTTAATGTTCACAGGGGCTATGAACATGAGTTCAACTATAGGACTTTCAATAACCTGGTGATCACAAATTCAACATGGCAGCGACGCGAAGTTTACATGTTCACATGCTCGTTTCTCGCAATTTAACCATCCGAGTGCAGTGGCACTTGGTACAGTAAATCCTTATACAAATGTTAATCCATTGCCATCTAATTTTTTCAATTGTTTCATAACCACAAGATGGCAGCTGTGCGAAATTTTAAAATCTCGTTTTTACTTCTTGTGTCCTAATCATGCGATTGAAGTTTGCATATTACACGTACACAATAATCTTCATGTATCAGTACATAACTCTTAGGCCTACATATATAGAATCCAACATGGCGACCATCTGCAATATTTAGTCGGTTCTCAATATCTATGAATCTATTACAGCAATCAAACTGATATTTTGTATGTTGATAGAGGCAATTAACATAAGTAGGATATATGAAAATAGACTGTAGAGTTCTTCACGGAACTACTTGTTTGTGATAGAATTCAGCTTACCTTTTTGCACTGAAAATTTGTTCAAATGATGCAGTTCAAAGACAATACTTGACGGGCCCCTACTCAGATGGTCGCCAGTTGAAACGGTGGTTTGAGTACTCATACCCAATTCACATCACTTACTCCATTGTAAGCATGGGTCTAATGGGTGCAATAATGATAGTTTATCACAGACTAGTAACAAGATGTAGATGCTCAGTAAGGTCAGACTACAGGCGTAGGTTGAGCCTGACTGTCCTAACAATTAGATACTTTAATTATGCCTTGAATTACCTTATGGGTTGCATTAATTTATTTTAAAACATTCTGCCTACTAAACTACATAACAACCATCAAACCCCTGGAATTAATAATAATAATAATACATTGATTTAAGAAAGATATCTTGGCACTAATGACACCAGACTCTGTCTCACTTGTGGCATTAACCAAATCAGTTCACAGCCTGTATAGAAGAGGCACGTTACTTGTACCAGCTGTGAGGGAAGGTGAGGTAAGTAACCGTGTAGCTCCATCAAGGTGTTGAGTACTCGTGAAGAAGGTAGGGTGAGTCACCGCGCTATTCGCAGTGTCCTCAAACTAATTGGAGAGCTGCTTTAATTATTTACTGCTCATTACGCTCTAGCCACACCTGGCGCCCTCAGGACAGTCTTCTCAGCCAGCCCGGTACATCGTATATGTGCTTTATTGTATGGAGTAGTTTCTTGATCAGGCAAACACAATGCATAGTGCTTTATTGTATGGAGTTGTTTCTTGATCAAGCAAACACAATGCATAGGAGCTTGATTGTATGGAGTTGCTTCTTGATCAGGCAAACACAATGCATAGGTGCATTATTGTATGGAGTTGTTTCTTGATCAAGCAAACAAAATGCATAGGTGCTTTATTGCATGGAGTAGTTTCTTGATCAGGCAAAACAATGCATAGTGCTTTATTGTGTGGAGTAGTTTCTTGATCAGGCAAAACAATGCATAGGTGCTTTATTGTATGGAGTTGTTTCTTGAAGGAAGGAAGGAAGGAAGGAAGGAAGCTTGTAGTTTAACGTGACAGTCAATCTTGAGATCATGAGCCACGGGACCTCCTTTTTACGTGGAATCCGAACCACAGGACATGGCATTTCACTTCGAAAATCTCACATGCATTGACCGGGAATCGAAACCGGACCGCCTTGGTGAGAGGCATACAGCTAGGCCGCTGAGCCACCACGCCCCTGTGTTTCTTGATCAGTCAAATACAATGCATAGGAGCTTTATTGTATTGAGATGTTTCTTGTTCAGTCAAATACAATGCATAGGAGCTTTATTGTATGAAGTTGTTTCTTGATCAAGCAAACACAGTGCATAGGAGCTTTATTGTATGGAGTTGTTTCTTGATCAGACAAGACAATGCATAGGTGCTTTATTGTGTGGAGTTGTTTCATGATCAGTCAAATACAATGCATAGGAGCTTTATTGCATGGAGTTGTTTCTAGATCAAGCAAACACAGTGCATAGGAGTTTTATTGTATGGAGTTGTTTCTTGATCAGACAAGACAATGCATAGGTGCTTTATTGTATGGAGTTGTTTCTTGATCAGTCAAATACAATGCACAGGAGCTTTATTGCATGGAGTTGTTTCTTGTTCAGTAAAATACAATGCGTAGGTGCTTTATTGTATGGAGTTGTTTCTTGATCAGACAAAACAATGCATAGGTGCTTTATTGTATGGAGTTGTTTCTTGATCAGTCAAATACAATGCATTGGAGCTTTATTGTATGGAGTTGTTTCTTGTTCAGTAAAATGCAATGCATAGGTGCTTTATTGTATGGAGTTGTTTTTTGATCAAGCAAACACAGTGCATAGGAGCTTTATTGTATGGAGTAGTTTCTTGATCAGACAAGACAATGCATAGGTACATTATTGTTTGGAGTTGTTTCTTGATCAGTCAAATACAATGCATAGGTGCTTTATTGTATGGAGTTGTTTCTTGATGACGCAAACACAGTGCATAGGTGCATTATTGTATGGAGTTGTTTCTTGATGACGCAAACACAGTGCATAGGTGCATTATTGTATGGAGTTGTTTCTTGAGGAGGCAAACACAGTGCATATGTGGATTATTGTATGGAGTTGTTTCTTGAGGAGGCAAACACAGTGCATAGGTGGATTATTGTATGGAGTTGTTTCTTGATGAGGCAAATACAGTGCGTAAGTGCATTATTGTGTGGAGTTGTTTTTTGATCAGGCAAACACAGTGCATAAGTGCATTATTGTGTGGAGTTGTTTCTTGATCAGGCAAACACAATGCATAGGTGATTTTTTGTAAGGAGTTGTTTCTTGATGAGGCAAGCACAATGTAAGTGCTTAATTTTGTGGAGTTGTTTCTTGATGAGGCAAACACAGTGCATATGTGGTTTATTGTATGGAGTTGTTTCTTTTTCAGGCAAACACAATGCATAGGTACTTTATTGTATAGAGTTAATTCTTGATCAACAGACAAACGCACGGGCGCTTTATTTTAATGAGATAATTCTTGATCAGGCAGACAACCACATCGCAGCTCGTGACTTTGAAGTGTCCTTTACCTGGACATTCATGTATTTAAGACGTGGGCAACATTCACTCAAACATTGAAGAAGTGTTATCATTAACTGAAATGTGGTCACCCGTGGTTTTTTTTCTTCGAAGTAGCACGCAGAAAGCAGCCATATTGCATAGTGTGGGTAAATTTCAGCGACGTGGTTTGTTTACTAAACACAAACAATATATAACAGCTTAGGCTTTCACGGCCGGCGTTCATAATTAAGTACAAACAATATATTTTGTTAGTTGGAAGCCGCTATACACAGGCTCACGTTCCTCAGTTACAAAACAAATTGTTCTTTTCACTCTCAGATACAAGTATGGTCATGGTTGTGAAGTATACCCGTAGACTTAAGTGAGTGTGAGTGAGTGTGTGAGTGCGTGTTCAATTTATATGATAACCTGTGCTTCTGTGATGACTGTAGTAGTATGTGTAACTGTAATTATTAGGATCGGGAATGGAGGAGGTGTCCCGGCTCTTGAAATAAAGAACTATCGGGCATTTGCCTGGAAGAAGCGTGAAAAAGCCTAAGGTAAACCACACACAGGATAGCCGCTGTCAATACTGGGATTCAACCCTCCAATCTCGGATTTGGTGCTGCCTCCATCACCGTTGTAGAGTGCGATGCAATACACTTGGCTAGGTCGCGGTGTAAGTGGCGACAATCTAAGTATCGCTTGGGATCCTGTGGTCACCTCTCCCTTTTGGAGGATGTCTCATATTATAACTCTCAATACTCTCTGTCCTTGTTTACTCAATATTCAGTCAACGAAACACCCCTCCCCCGTTCCCGTTTGTACTCCATCTCAGTCAACTCAAGTGTCACAGGGAAACATCAGTGGTCCTCTCAGTTCCATCCCTTGTGTTGCCAACGTAGGATTCTCATTAGATTCAAAGAAGTGACACCAGGTATGTAACAGCCTTCTGCAGTCTCGGGGTAGGAATAAAGACTCCGGTTCCAAAGGTCCTGGCTTCGATTCCCAGCTTTGACAAGAAATTTAAATCTAATCTGAAGGTTGGAATGGGGTTCACACAGCCTTGTGAGGCAAAACTGATAAGAAGTGGGTTTGATTATCACGTCAGCCATCCTAGAAGGAATTTCCTGTGGTTTCTCACTTCTACTTCAGGCTATTGCTAGGATGGTTCCTATCTTCAGGCCACGATCACCTCTTTCCCAATCCGAGACTCAACTTCCAATGCACACACAACTGCAGACACCAGAATTACAAATGTTATCAGACAAATTTTACATATTTAGCCAAAGTACAGGGGGATGAAAAGACTGCGATATCCAAGCCCTATAATGAACATTATCGTGTTGGAAGTCATTTGTAGCCTATTTTTATTTATGAAGAAATAGGCTTATGAGATCACCTTTTGTCGGAGTGTGTGTGTATGTGTGTGTGTCCCCCTAATAAATTCTAAACGGCTGAAGCGATTTTAAAGAAACTCGGTAAGGTGATAGTACTATTCCGGCCAACCCCGACCATACCCTTCAAATTTTATTACGTCTATCCAATCCAACATGGCGGCTGTGCGAAATATTTCACCGGCATTCCATATCTCTGAAACTAATACTGATATCACCCTGAAATTTTGTCGGTTATAAAGGACACTACTAGAAGTTCCGATATGAGACTTTCAAAAACCTGTAAAATACAAAACGAACATGGCGGTCAAGCGAAAGTGAAACATTTTAACAGACTTTTCACGCGATTTAACCATCTAAGCGCAGTGAAATTTGGTACAATAAATGGTTATACACATTGCAATGCACTGGCATCTAACTTAGTTCAATTGTTGACATAACCTCAAGATGGTGGCTCTGCGCAATTTTAAAATTAAGTTTTTATTGCTTGTGTATTAATAATGCGATCGAAGTGAACGTTTGAATAATGAACCTACGCGAAAATCGTCATCTCACAGTACATAACTCTATGGTCTACATATATAAAAATCCAACGTGGATACTATCCGAAATATTTAGACGGTACTCAATATCTATTAATCTATGATAGGAATCAAACTGAAATTTTGTATGTTGATAGAGGCAATTAACATAAGTAAGATATATGAAAATAGGCTGTATAGTTCTTCACGGAACTACTTGTTTAGTGTTTAGAAATTTAATGTTTTTCAGTCGGTCAACACGATTGTATCCAATTGAAATTGGTGGTTCCCTAATCCAGAAAAAATGCATGAGATTTATAAATACACTTGGATGACCAGTTTTGATCGTAAAGCGATCATCATCAGATCCCCTACCCTTAGGCTATTAAATCTATGTGTATACGTATGGGTTATGATATTTACAATATATACACTTATTTAGTTGCAGTAGTATTTAAATTAGCACAACTAGTCAAGATATGTGAATTTGTGTGTTGGGATACCGATAGTGGTCATTGACCTAAGTATGCAAGTAGTCAAGATATGTGATTTTGTGTGTTGGGATACCGATAGTGGTCATTGACCTAAGAATGCAAGTAGTCAAGATACGGTATGTGATTTTGTGTGTTGGGATACCGATAGTGGTCATTGACCTAAGTATGCAAGTAGTCAAGATATGTGATTTTGTGTGTTGGGATACCGATAGTGGTCAATGACCGAAGTATGCAACTTACACAACACTTTGTTTTTATATACAGTATTTGACTCCACTGGGATAGCAAAATTCAGCTAGAACTGCAACAAGATTAGACAATCTTCGGGGAATTCAAAACGATGTTAATAATATAGCAACGCATTACGCCAAAAGGAAATTACGAAATGATAGTAATATGAAAATAGAATAGCCTAAGGATAAACCCCAAGACTTCATGAGTTCCTCGGACAGCCCAGGACAAGTCACTGCATTGTGACAGTGGTGAAAGAATTGCAAGCCTTTGTTGTGAGTGACGTCAGACACGAGCGCATGACTATAGCAAAGCCATCGTTATTTCCTGCTTGATGTGTCAGTGCTACGCTAGACCTATCTAGCGGTCAGAAGTGAAATCACTTTAACTGGCCAATCACAGGCAGCCATTCGAATCTATATATCACCACAAATTGAGTTTCGATACGAATGGCTGCCTGTGATTGGCTAGTTATAGTGATTTCACGTCTAGCCGCTACATAGCTCTAGCGTAGCACTATAGGTGGAGTGAGTTGCCTTTGCTGTGGGTTGCTTGGGTAAAGTTAAGTGCTCGTGACAACAAGAACAGTATGCAGGATGCAGAAAAGCTTCGTTTCGCAAATCAAAGGAGTCTAAAGTCTTGTTCCCACGGCCTGTGACTTGGCTAGCCTACTCACAGACGGGTAGTCTGTTGTGGCCTGTCGTGGTCTGTCGTATCCCGACCCCAAGTCGTTCCCAAGGAGCGGAACGGCTCGTGGCTTGGCGAATCTCGAGCGGCCACAAGTCTAGTAGAAGAGGTAGCAGGTACAGTGTTCAGTGTCTTTATAGATGCCGAAAAATGGATTTGGACAGTGATGACGAGAAAGTAACGTGTGCCCTAGCGGCTTATGTATTATTGAGTGGCGATTGTTTGAAGAAGAAAAAAAGAACTGCTCGCAAAAGGCGGTGGTGGATGGGAACACTGAATAAAAGTCGTGAAAGGTAATTATAATTGACTAGTTAAATAAAAGAAAGTAACTAGGCAGCTGTAAAATATTGGTCGTGCTTCTCTTCTGCAAACCATCAGCCTAATCTAGTACTGTACTGAAAACAAAGAACAAGCCAGCACAATCTGTAACACACCACAACAGATCGTGGGAACGGGTGCTCGAGCTGTAATGCGGCCCGTCATCCGTCGAGCCACAAGCCTTTGAGGTACCGACAATACGCGGGAAAAGCCGAGCCACCACGCGCCAACCCGAGTAATAACGAGTCTTTGCGTTCCCATGGCGCGAAATCTGGCAAACTACAGACCAGACTCGCCGAGTCACAGGCCGTGGGAACGCGGCTTTAGAGGGTACAAATACCGGTATTGTGAACATAGGTACCATAGGCCTGCGGTAATTGGTTTAGGCGTTGCGCGAGCTTTAAGATTTGTGATAGGCAGCCTACCTCACAGGCACTCCAGCGTAAACGTGCTACACTGCATACTTTAAGTTTACATTTTAACTGCAGACAATAAAAATGTACTAACGTACAGCATATCAGAGCAGGTGATCGAAATGTCTTCTTCCATTTCTGTAGTGCCAGGGAAAAGTGGCATAAGTCAATATTCCTTAGTTACACCCTCTGTCTGAAAAGTTCGGTGAGTGGGTCTATATTACGAAAGGATTGTTGGCTTACTTGAAACAGCCGTTACTATCCTTCGAAGTAATCCCCGTGGATGGTTATGCACGTCTTAGAACGGCTGTACAAGTCCTGGCATAATCTTCCTGAGGGATAGACTTCAGTTGGGTCGTCACATTACGTTGGATGTCCGAGATGTCCGAAAACCCCTGGCCCTTCAGGGCTTTTCGACGACCCTGCATCCCGATACTCCATAGTTTGACGCATGCCTTCGAGGTCGTACCTCAGGCACCAGGTCTCGTCACCCGTGACGATGGTTTTCAGGACCATTCCATTCCACGGAATATTCACCCTACTCACTGCCACCCGTCGAACAGATGTGCACGTTAGGTTGCAGAAATTCACCCGTCTCACTGCCACCCGTCTATCAGGTTTGCAAGGCAGGTTGCATAAATTCACGCTTCTCTCTCGCTTACAATTTAGAGTTTTAACGACCCAAACTGAAGGCTATTCCAAAGAAGACAGGAGTATAGACCCATTCACAGAACTTTTCAGACAGAGGGTGTAGTTAGTTACTTAGTTAATTCTAGTGGGCATTTGGAGCATATCCAACTTGAGAAGAGAGGCACAAGTGATTTGGCAACTACAAAAGAGAAACTGAGGTTTTTAAAAATGTCAATATTATGTATTCGTTACGACAGATTTCTCACTCTGTCGTAAAATTTCATTTTTCGACTTGTGCCACTTTTCCCCGGCACTACAGAATTTGACCTCATAACTCAACATTGATGCAACATTGATTCACGTAGTCTCTGGAAATTTCCCAGCACTTCTGGGACACGATATGCAGAAACTCGGGTTTCATACACCAGGCTCCAATGTGACCCTTCAGAAGAAGCGTACAGATGGAAGGGTAGGCTAAGTTACAGACTGACGGAATGGCACAAGGAAGATTAGTCTACAACAGCAACATGGCGGACATATGTATTGTGTGCTCTGAGAAATTTAAAGTGAATCAAAGGAAATTAAAGTGTAAGAAGTGTTGTAAATGGTGCAATATGAGTGAAGAATGTTTAAAAATGCAGAAACATGAGATCGAGCATCTGGAGACTCTCCCAAGGAAGGATCGGACATGGGTATGTGCATCGTGTGTATCGGCGTCAGTTGATCACAACCAAGACACGTCTGTAGAATCATCAATTGACAGTTCTATTACGTCCAAATTTGATATAATTCTTCGTAAACTTAACGATTTAGAAACGGTATACACCGAATTGAAAACCTCGGTCCAATTCGTCAGTGATAAATTTGACGAGTTTTCTATCGAAATGGGGAGGATGCAAACGGAAATTAAAGCCGTTACTGCAGAGGTTCAGAGTGTTAAGGGATCTAGTGTAAAGCTCCGGGAAGATGTATCAAGCCTCAAAACAGATGTTGAGGAATTGAAACAGTACTCGAGAGCGAACAATCTGAAGATTACAGGTGTTCCTTTCACGCAAGATGAAAACCTTGTGAATATCATGGTGAAGATAGGCAATATTCTGGATGTGCCTATTCAGGAACAGAACATTGACACCATTCATAGGGTGTCATCCTACAATAAAAACTCTCCAAAGCCCATCGTTGTCCGTTTTGTTCAGAGAACCAGGAAGGATGCTCTTCTAGTAGCTGCTAGACGCCTCAAGAAATTGAGCATTTGTCTGCTAGGATTTCGTGGCCCTCAGGTTAATATCTACCTGAATGAACATTTGACCCCGTACAACGATACCCTGTTTAAGAAAGCTCGTGAAGCAAGAAATATGGGACTAGAAAGGGTATTTGTCCGGCGGCAAGGCAGAATTCTGGCAAAAATTTCAGCCAATTCCACAGAGGTGTTTACTATTAGGACGGAGCAGGACATTGGCAAACTACTTGCGATCGTTGGATCACGATCATAGAATGATAATGTACAATCCATATGGCAGACTTATCAGTAAATTATGAGTGAACTACAATGGAGATCATATTTCGAGTGTGGTAAATTCATTTACTCACTAAGTTCTATCCCATCTTTGAGGATAATGTACCTTAATGCTAGAAGCTTACGAAATGGGAAATTAGAGATGATTGCTGATCGACTGGATGCTATTCAGAATGTAGATTTTGTTGTCATTTCTGAGACGTGGTTGTCTGAAGACAATGGTGAATGTATCTTATATAATATTTCAGGTTATGAGGCTTTTCATTCATTTAGAAATTCTACCTCAAAAGATGGAGGTGGTGGAATTGCCGTCTATGCAAAAAGTAACTGTTGGCAATGCAAACTGATATATAATATACAGAAAGATCATAATATCCTAGCATTAGAGATTTCTAGGTCGGGGCTGAGCTACATCATTGTGGCTGTTTATAATCCTCTTGTGTCTAACTGGTATCATACAAGTGCAGACTTAGAAATGATTCTTGATAACATAAAACACAGGAATGTAATTGTTGCTGGTGATTTTAATATAAATACTCTCCGTCATGATGACTTGACTAATAATTATAAATGTTTCATGCATAGCTATGGTCTTATCCCCTGCAACACTGTATATCCCACCAGAATAAGTCATAATAGCTCACTGATTGATCATTTCCATTGCTGCATAAAAATAAGTAATTGGAGAGTAGATAATATTATTGATGATATCAGTGATCATAATATATTGCTTTTCTCTTTAGACTCCTCAAAAACAGCAACCAATAATCCAAATGTACCAAAAACTTACAAATACTCACATATTGATTATATACTTGCCCTAAACTATTATGAAAGCCATACTTTTGATTTTGTAGAGGATGATGTTAATGCATCATACACAGCCATAACTACATGTATCCAAGATGGTCTAGTCTGTGCAAGTACAGTTAGAACTGCTCAGCGTAGGGATATTAACTATCCCCTGAATCCCTGGTGCACTCCAGAACTTGTTGCATTGTGTAAGCAAAAATCACATAGTTACAACAAATTAAAAAGTTCCCCCATAATACAATAATAAAAGAAGAGTACAGGGTTTACTGTAATAGAATAACAGCATTGAAAAGATCACTAAAAATACATATTATGATAATAAATTTCAAAGTAACATGCACAATTCAAAACGTACTTGGCAAATTACTAATGAAGTTTTAAATAAACCCTCAAATACAACATCTGATATTAAAAGTATAAATGTAAATAATAGGTGCATAGAAGACTAAATTGAGATCTGCAATGTTCTGAATGAATACTTTGTGTCAGTTCCTGCAACATTATCTTCTAACATTATTCCATTACCGGAGCGAACAGCAACAATCATTGAAGGTTCTAATTCATTCTTCATAGAACCTTGCTCCCCACAAGAAGTATCTGATATCATTAACAATCTTAAGATAACCAACACCTCCTATGATGGCATAACTAGTAAACTACTTAAGACTTGCAACCGTGTCCTCTCAGGACCCATCTCAAAATTTGTCAACTGCTCACTAGTCAATGGTATCGTCCCAGATCCCCTTAAAATTGCTCGTGTTGCACCCATATATAAACAGAATGACAGGTCAGATCCTGGTAATTATAGGCTCATTTCAGTACTATCTGAATTATCAAAAATCTTAGAAATAATTATGAAAACAAGGCTTTTGAGGTATCTAGAGAAATGCCATTATTTTTCTGAATTTCAGTATGGATTTCGCGAGAAGGCTGGGGTTAATTCTGCTATTGTTGATATCATAATCGAATTACAAAACAATATAGATAAAGGGAATAAATCTGCTGGATTCTTTATTGATTTAAAAAAGGCCTTTGATACCGTGAGTCATCCACTGCTTGTATATAAACTGGAGAAGGCGGGTGTGAGAGGTGTGGCATTGTTGTGGTTTAAACATTACTTGGCAAACAGGCAACAATTTGTAAAAATTGGAACTAATAGAAGTAACTTACAAGGGTATCGTATGGTGTGCCCCAGGGATCTATTCTAGGGCCGATTCTATTCCTCATATACATAAATGACATAACCTTATGCCCTTTTAAGGGTAGATTATCTCTCTTAGCTGACGATACTTCGTTGTTTTACTTCTCTAAATCTGACAAGGAGATTATATCTGATATCCAGCATGACTGTTATGTCTTGGAGGAATGGATAAGAATGAATCTGTTAACACCTAATTACTCAAAAACTGTCTGCATGATGTTCCATAAATGTGAATATGATTTAAATGCAACAACAAATATCTCTTTTGGTACTACCAGACTTCAGTGGGTGAAGGAGGTTAAATACCTTGGCTTGACAATAGACAATACTCTTTCTTGGGCATCACATATAACGAATCTAAAAAATAAAATCTCAGCTTTAGTTGGAATCTTTGCTAAAATCAAGTTTTATGTAACAACACAGACACTACGTGTAATATACTTCGCAATGATTCAGTCTCGGCTCTCATACCTATGTTTCATCTGGGGAAGAGCCTCACAAACTAATTTGAATAATCTGGAGGTTCTACAAAACAGGGCTCTAAGATCAATGTATGGATTCCATCGTTTATACCCTCGCTGTAGAATGTACACTGAAACTAATATATTGCCGTTGAAACTGCTTGTATCTTTCAACTCTACGTTAATTATTTATAAAATATTGCATAGTCTCATGACCACAAACACTACATTCTCTTTCGTTAATGAAATTCACCTGCACTGCACAAGACAAAAAAATAAGTTTCATGTAGTCAGCAATAGAACGACTAAATTTGGAGTCAATGCACTGCAGCACTCGCTCATCTCAGTGTATAACCTGGTACCACTTGATCTAGCAAGAATCTCTCAAATTGGGCCATTTCGTGTAAAGTTGAAAAAGTACTATTTGCTGACTCGGAATGTATAATAATGTATGTATAATAATTTACTCTAAATGAATAATAACTTACTCTTGTGATACCACATTCTTCCAAGTAATCTTTATCTTTTATGTTTATCAACACTAATTGACTCATAACTTCAAAGCATGCTCATTAGCTTATAGTCTCATTTCTCCAATTATATTATACCGCTTTTTCCTTGGTCATGTATTGTGTCAAAAGCGTCGCTTTGAATACACTTCAATTGCTTATTTGTATACTGTACTCTAAATGTATTATAATTTAGCATATGTATAGTTAGTCCGTCATCTATGTAATGAACTATGTACTGTTCCCCACGACAGAGCTCTGCTCTCGGGAATCTTTTTCTAGACAAATAAAAACAAATTAAAAAAATAAAGACAGTTTTGTTTGTTAATTCATTTTAGGGGCTTGGCCATCTTGGTCATCAGCCTCGTGTAGTTGGGTGTATGTTGAACTTGTCTGATAACCTGTATTTCTGTGATGACTGTAGTAGTGTGTGTAACTGTATTAGGGACAGGGATGAGGTAGGCGGCCCGGGACTTGAAGTAAGGTACTATTCCGGAATTTTCCTGGAGGAAGAGTGGAAAAACCTTGGCGAAAAAGCTCATCCGAGATAGTCGCTTTCAGAGCTGGGATTCGAACCTGTGATGTCCAAACTTTCTGAAGTTGCCCTCGCGGTCGTGGTACAGGGTGCACGATTTGACTAGCACGGCTACGCCGCGGGACACAAAGGAACACAAAAGGAAGTTGGAGCAGACGGCTCCTAAGCAAAATGTGTGGCATGCTTACGTTCAAGCGTCTGGAAGTTGGGCAACTGAACTTAACATCTTAAGCGCGTGTGGCACCAAGGCTAAGCCCCGTAGACCGAATACTTGTATCTGCACCCTCTAACACTCCCTTCATTTGTGATAACAAGTTTTTCCGAACTTAGACGTAGGCAACTCAAGCCAGCTAAGACATAAGTATGCGGCGAGACCAAGGCTGGTATGGTTTGTTGTTGTTGTTTTTGTTTCATTTGAGGAGCTTAGACATCGTGGTCATTTGACCCTGTGTATATGGTTGCGTGAGTATAGCCTGTAGAGAATTTGTCTGATAGCCTTTGTTATTGTGGTATCTGCAGTAGTGTGTATATTTGTAATTCAGGTGAGGATTAGACATGAGGTGGTCGTGCACTTAAGTTAGGAAGCATCCCGGCATCTGTTTGGAGTAGAAGTGGTAAAACACGGAAAACCCCTTCCAGGATGGTTGAAGCAAGAGTCGAACCCATCTCTTTCAAATTTTGTCTCATGAGGCTGAGTGTACCCCTTTCCAGCCCTCAGAATAGAATTAATTTCCTTTGCAAAGATAAGAGTTGAACCTGAGCCTCAGGTAAATTACTGGCCAATACACCATGAGACGGACTTAGGCGACTGTGCAGTTTATCAAGCACATTTCACACTCACCCAAGTACGTGGCTAACGATGTTCTAAGCTCCCAAGCTAAATTTAAAAAACAACAGCGGTTCTAAGTGTTATGGAAATCTATCATTGAAGATTAAGCATAGGTAACAGATGCATCCAATTCTATATATTTAAAACACTAAGCTGATTTATGTTACCGCGAGATTGAGAAAATGGCGTAACAATTGACTTCGTAAAGCATTCTGACGAAAGCTCTTGGCCTGTAGATTTGCAGAGTGTCTTTAAAAGGAAAATAGATGTTACGGTATATTTTTATACGATTAAAGAAAAATGTAATATATGTGACAATTGCGCCTGTGCACAATGGCGTTCCTTCACGAGAGAAATGTCGGATAAGAGATCCACTGCATCGTAGTGTGATCTTTTTTTATGAGAATTAAAAAGGGAAAATATCGTTTATGATGTGTCACGGTATACACTGGAATAGAATCATAAAAGAAGGGATATATTTAAGAACTTTAACTGGCAGTTGAGTGCGTTTGTTGTTTACGTAACTTAATATTGCACTCGAACTCCGTTGTCTGGGTGGCTGATGGGCATGCCGATTGAAGACTGTTCTACCTGATATCATTGGTGATGAGCAATGTTGCAGTATTCCTGGAAGAACTCTGTTAACAAACTTAGCGATACTACGGGACCTACACCTAAAAGCCGAAATGCTCCCCACTGAGCCAATGAGTTTCCTCACCTTAGATCTTGATAAAGCGTTCGACCGCATCAGTCATGAATACTTGTACATGGTCTTGCAACACTTCGAATTTCCTGAAATCCTTATTGACTACATTCGTATGATAAATTGTCATGCTACGTCTAGAGTGCTCGTCAACGGTTTTCTTTCCCCTCTGATTCCAATACAACGATCAGTTAGGCAAGGATGTCCCCTTTCTATGCTACTTTTTGTCATTGGCCTTGAACCGTTCATTCGGACTACCCAGGTGAAGCTACAGGGTTACAAACTGTCCACACATGTTTTTGGAATGTGCGCCTATGCTGATGACGTATCAATATTGATCCGCAATGAAGAAGACATCTCCCACATCGATAGCGTCCTTCAGCTCTACCATATCGCCTCTGGAGCACAATCGAACCCCCAGAAAACTGCTTTGCTTCCGCTCAATACTAACTCAGTGATTACCCCACAGCCCTGGTTCCGGATAGTAAATGAGGTGAAAATTCTTGGCATTACCTGGAAGCAATCGCTTCTGGACACAGTGCAAGTTAACTGGACTAAGGTCATTGCCAAAGTTAGGGGAGTCCTGATCCAATTTGGTCAAAGAAACCTCAATATAGTGCAACGGGTCATGGTCCTCAACGTGTTTGCGCTCTCTAAAATATGGTATGTCGCACAACTTTTCCCACTTCCCAAAATGTTTGAGAGCCAATTGGCAAAATATACAGGTTGGTTTATATGGCAAGGACTTTTGTTCAGAGTACAACGGGAACAGTTGTATCTCCCATCCCGGCAAGGCGGGCTAGGGCTAACAGCTCATGGCATGAAATGCCGTGCACTCCTCTGCAAGAACGATATCACCATTCTTTCCCAACATGACACTTTTACGAAAGCGCTATACAAAGATATTCGAAACACAGCCCGTGGTTGTGATAGAGCTTTGCCGAAGATATTTAGGGACCATCAACAGCACCTTCTGGAAACTGTTCGCCAATTGCCATCAGGGATTGTTCCAACGACGAAAAGTATCTATAACATGTTGCGGCAAGTGGTACACTCCAAACCGCGAATAGAGGCCACCACCCTCTATGTCCATTGGCCCACTGTTTGGAAAAATTTTGGGGCTATGTCCATTTCTTCTGCTGTACACTCCCAAGTTTTTATCTTCCTCAACGATCTCATCCCAACCGCTCTACGGCGATATACCATCCATCTTGAAGCTTACCCATGGTGTACTATATGTGGTCAAACTGATACGGCGATACACCGCTTCACATCATGCACGCGAGTTGCCTCCACGTGGCTGTGGTGTAAGGGAAAAGTATGTCAACTATTAAATGTGCCCTCGGATGACCTTGATGACAGGAAGTTGGTTCGTTTGTCGGTGACCGCCTTCCCCCAAATTAAACAGACTGCCATTGTGTGGATAATGGGCCAATATGTACACTTCGTGATGGACAATGATCAACATTTCTCTTTCCTGGATCTCAGGTATCACCTGCAAAAAGAGCGTTGGAAGCTTAGTGAAAGTGGACAATTGTACGATAAATATGGACACTATCTGGATTTCTTGTGATGTATTAGTCTGGTATTTATCATATCTGAAAATTCTGTAATTCTGTAAAGAGCTAATAAAAAAAATGGGCTAAAATTACAAACAACGAAATTAATTTTGCATCGTCAAAGGAGTTCGAATCCCACCTCAGACTTGTATTTTTATTTCCCAATTATTCTTTCTTGCAATTGGTATTATACTGTCTAAACATATTTTACTTTTATTAATTCCCGTTAAGCAGGGAATTCTCCACGATTTACGTTGCCATATACTTATAAATTATTAAATAAAAATGGCCACAATCGCTTTCGCCATGAGAGACAATTGGCGAACATAATTCATTTGATGGACTCAGACATCGTGGTCACTCAGCCCCGTCTTATTTGGTGTGTGAGTGTAAACTTTTGCTGTATTGATGTGGGCATTTGTAATTAAGGTGGGGAATGGGGAGTTGACGACCGAGGCTTTAAGTTAGGAACTCTCCCGGTATTTGCTCTTCTTAGTTTTGCCTCAAGAGTGCGGCCCGTTCCAGTCCTTAGACCAGAATTAAATTTCTTGGCAGAGCAGGGATCGAACCTGGAATCCGGGGCGATAGCTCAGAATGTAGCCTTAAGAGTGAGCTTCCCTGTGTTAATACGATTTTTGGCAAGCACTGAACATAGAATTCTAAAACTCCCTCCATTACGGTGGCTGGCGAAGTGAGACTATGCTCATTCCAGCAGTTGGTGAAGTGATTCTATGCTCGCTTGCATAATTTACTGTCATGACTTGAGCCACTTTTTCCCGGCACTACAGAATTTGACGTCACAACTCACATTGATGCAACATTGATTCACGTAGTCTCTGGAAATTTCCCAGCACTTCTGGGACACGATATGCCGAAACTGGGGTTTCATACACCAGGTCTTCAATGCGACCCTTGAGAAGAAGCGTACAGATGGAAGGGTAGGCAATTGCTTATTTAGAGCAGTTTCGTACTGTTTATTTTAAAATAAAGAACGTCGTCCTGAGCTGCGTTTGCAATCAAATTGCAAAAATTGTTGCTGGCAGGGATAATTATAAGGATTTAATTATTGGCGATCAGTCTCATCGCAATCTCATCAGCAACCAACCTGAGAATAGAAGTCTCTGAACTTCATTGTATAAGTGAATATTATTGTTTATTGATTATTTGTTTAGAGTCTAACCACGCTGTTGATTTTGGCAATGGAAGTATTATTTGCCATTTAATATTTGTCGGCTGCGTTGATGCAGGCCACTATAGTATTATTGAATATGACGTTAATTTGGGGAGAAATGCTACTATAAATAAACCCATTTGACGAAAAAGAACATTAGCCGCAATAAAGTGGGAAATCGGAGAAAACTACGAAGCCACTTTAAAAATCCAATATAAATATGCCATTTCAGAAACAATTCCAGATATTATGCAGTTACAGTGTAGGGTCCTTGACGAACAAATGTAAACTCACTGTATTTCTGTAGCGTGAAATCAACACTTGGTTACTTCGACTTTCGCTGTTGTAATGGTAAATTTGATCTGACTATATATAAAATATTTGACAGGCTTCAACAATATTTTTTCACTGGAGATGATATCTCAAGGAAATTCAGAGAGAATAATCGGCTGTACAATGTTATATGTTTCGTTTCATTTGGTGCCATTGTTACTCTGCCTCATGCATACGGTCCATATTGTTTTAAAATGTATGGAATTGCACATCATCGCATGTCTCAGTTATATTCCAAAATTATAAGCGACGGTTTGCGGCCAATTGTATATATTAGACTCATCAGAATTCTTGAATTCCTCGGAATCAAATGATTTGCCTCCACATACTCCAAACGCTTGACCCATAGTTATGCTCCTTAGAAATCTGAACGTTTCCCAGGGGCTCCTAAATGCAACCATATTGCTTGGATTTGGAAACAATAAGTGCAGTTAAAATTAGGCAGAGAGGTCTAATCCTTCGACTTGATTTAACACCATCCGATAAAAACACTATCATTTTCTTTTACGAGGCAAGATTTTCCAATTCGCTTGGCATACTTGATCACAATCAATAAAGCTCAAGGGTAAACTCAGGAACGCATAGGTGTCAATTTGCCTCATGAAGATTTCAGTAGTATTTTGTAATGTGCAATCTTTTGACGCCATTAAAGTTTTAATAGAGCCGAAAAATAATCGTACAAAGAATGTATATAAGGAAATTCTTCAGTAAATATTTTCCCATTGACCGTCATGTTTTGACGGGTTTCAACTAGTAATAGTTTATAATGAGTATCGAACCGTCGACCTTCAATGTGCGGGCAGACAAGGTCATCAAATTTGTGGCGGATCGAAGCTGAAGGCCGCGCGCGCCCAGTTCGATAGTAAGCTGAACACACGACTACCCGAATGGCATTTGCATCCAAATTGACTAGGAATGAGCGGATCAGTGAAATATGAATTGTGGAACACGCTAGCAGATCCCCAAACATTAGATATGACGTCATACGTCAGAGATATTTAGCATGATTTATTGATGTTTCGTATTACGCGAGTCAGATTAGCGGCTTGGGACAGATCTGGGTCAAAGATTGTGGTAGGAGAGTGAGAGAGATCACTGTCTGTTTGTACAAGGCACGTAAACTTGGATAACAAAGGTAATGGAGATTACACATTCCAGATACAGTAATAACTTAATGAGATTTACACCCCAATTTTAATATTTTAATGGTACCTTTGGCTGGCATCTTGAATCTATTATCGGTAATTCAAAGAATTGTATACCAAAAATTAGAAAATGCACTTCTAAGTTATTACTGCTCGGCTGTGTAAGTTTACTTAAAATGAATTATGGAATTTAGTAATTCATATATCCAGGATGGTTATTGAGCACACTGATCAATACGAAAATGTGATCATAGCACAATGAATTCCTTATACTGTAATTTTCTGTTCCAAAATTTCGTCATACTCGCATTTTCGTATACTGTGGGATTGATTGTAATATTCTGTAGTTTCAAGATGGAAATTCAGCGTATTGTTTGCCATAATTACAATTTTTCGATTTGTGCAACTGGGATGTCCCATACAAGGCTCTGCTTTCACTAAGTTCCGAGGTAATAACTCCGGTACATTCTGGATTATCAATATGTTATAGTGTTCATGGAGCTTAAATATCTAACCTCCTTGACTTTCATAGTGCTTCATGGAACAACGAAATTCGACATGCAAGCTACCCTTTGGGTGTCAAATAACAAAGCTTGCACCCGGCACCCGAGGCCGTACGATATTATTATTATTATTATTATTAGATATTATCAATATGTTAAATATAGCATATTGCCACCATCCTAAATGTATGAAATATGCTCATGTGTGTCGGCAGCAGTATAAATATTTCCTAAATTTATCTTTATGCAAATTCTTGAAACTCAAAGTTAATTAAAAGGTGCATAATTCAATTTAAATTGTATATAATCAAGATAGCGTCTGTGCGCTATATTCAATCTTGTGGTAGTGAATTTTAGGTCTTCTCTTCCACCACTGTCCGTGGCAGTTGCTCAATTACATCCTAATTCATCTATTTTAATGTTTTGAAAGTACGTATTGACATATTGAATATATAACACCTAACTACTTGCTCCTTATCAAACTAACATTTCATATACAATATTTCCTAATGAAAAGTTTCGAAGTTCTAGGTTTATTTGATTATGAATTACCGACTTTAATATTGTATATACGTAATGCACGCAATATTCAGTAGACTAAGTAAGACACTACTAATTCAATGTGGATTCTAAATCACTTTGCTTACTGAGGTGTCTTGTGATGACGTCTTGAACTTTAAACCACAAGGGAAGAGTAGTGACACGAGTTTTTGAATTTTCAACGTGATGCTGGTGAGGCCTGGTTTCCAAAAACCTGTTTCGAATGAAATGTTGAGCCAATAGCCACTGCTGACTGTATGCTTTTTGGAAAAGGGAACTCCTAAATGTTGACACACTAGCCATCACTGACGAAAGGCTTTTGAATAAATGCAATTCCTGAAATGTTTACCTGCGAGCCACCATTGACACATTCAAAGTATGATCGGTTTTCCAGTGATTGGGGAAATCCGCATGATGAAGTTACCTCTGGCACGCCATTCACAAAAAATATGGAGTGTGGAATTCCCTCAGGAGGTTGAGAGGTGCGGAAAGAAGTAGAGGGAGTTGAGAATGCACCAGGGTAGGGAAAGGAGTTAGGATAGGATAATTGTCTCTGTCAAGTTGGTACATTAGGGGAGTATGAGGCCACCAGATTCACAGCCCTGTTTTCCGCGATTTGAATTCGATTTATTTTCTCACTGATCAGAACCTTTATTGAATTAGTACCGGTAGCTCTTTACATGGCCTACTATAATCAATATGGTTACAATGTAGTTTGGACAACTTATGTCCGACATTTGAAGCTTCCTAGATACAAATTTTGTTGGCAATTGTTCAATTAGACGTTGGCTATACATTATAATACTTGAAAATTAGGTACCACCATCATATTGATCAGAATTACCGAGGCAGTTTTTTTTTCGTCTGACTCCCTTCATGATGACAAGTGAGACTTGAGTTTAGGAGGAATCTTATGATTGGTTCAAGGAAGGAAGTTTGTAGTTCTTCGTGACCATAAATCTCACGACAATGAGCCACGGGACCTCCTTTCTACGTGGAATCCTAATCACAGGACGTGATATTTCACTTAGAAAATCTTGCATGCATTAACCGGGAATCGAACCTGGTCCACCTTGGTGAGAGACAAGCAGCACTACCACGCCCCTATGATTGGATCATCCTGGAGCTGAAAAAGGCAATACAATTTTCCGTAGTCACCAGTATTTCGTTAAGAAGGCGGCAATATATAAAGCTCGAATCAGATCAGGCGTTGATGGATTGTTCGGGGACACGTACACCAAACACACAGACCGACACACACACTCACTGACCCCCGAGTGATCTCAAGCCAACCTCATTTTAATGAACGAAGCTAAAAAGTACTAGATCTAGCGACTTATCACTAATGTTGGCAGCACTGGTCTCAATGCTGGTCGGTTCGCCATTCCTGCCCAATATACAGTTCTCAAAAATGTTGCGCATATGACGATTACACATGGGTGATGGGACGATGCTGCAAATATGTTTACTGTACGCACTGTACGTCATGTTTAGAGCCACACAATGACTGTACACCGTACGAATCATTGAATATTTGTCCGCTGGGAGGCATGTCTCGTATCCATCCGTTTAACAACATTATTTGTAAAGTAAGTTTCAAAAGCACGGGGAAGACAAAAGTACTGTAGCCTACTGTAAACATGCCATTCGTACAACAGACCGTATTGGAATTTGAACATTGCTTCAGGAGGGATTCTGACAAGTGGATGCTGCTGCTCGTGTTGGAGTGAGTCAACGTGATTTCTCGAGGGTATGGAGCAACAGAGAGACCCAAAACAGTTGCTGATCGACAACGAACTGGACACCCCCGCAAAGCCACTCGCCGGGAGGATCGGTGTATGTTACTTTCAGCACGTCGTATGCTCATTGGTACTGCACGTCCTTCCGCCAGGTTCTTCGAAGGGCCACTGGAGGGAATGTGTCCTGTCAGACAGTGCGCAATTGGCTGTAAGAAGCAGGACTGTTATCAAGGGTGCCTGCACCAAAACCTCCTCTGAAACCATAGAATAACGCAACTCTGGTAAAGGGGGCAACAACTCATCGGACATGACAGCGTACTCTCCTTACTGATGAGGTCTCCATTGGTTTGAACCCATACATCAGGAGCATTCAAGTGTGACGACAAGTGGATGAGAGATTTCATGAGACCTTCATCCAGGAACGCCACCAACAGCAAGGAGGTTCAGTCATGTTTTAAGGTGGGATGATGTTTGGTCGATGTACGCCTCTAAATCCTATCCACGGTAACATGACTTGTATGGTGTACACAGACAACATCCTTAAACCTTTTGTTACAGGTTTCGTTGCCACAGTGAGTGAGGGGTTTACACTAGTGGACGATAATGCTCGCCCCAGCATGCTAAGGTGGTCAATCAGTTCCCTTAGATTTATGGCACACGGAGAATGGAGTGGTCTGCGTATCCTGCGGACATGAACTGTATTGAACTTGCATGGAAATATCTTAAGAGGACAATTTCGCACCGTCCCAGTGTCCCAACTGATTTCAGCTGCTAACAAAGAGTGGAATAGTCTGCCCAAACCAGGATGGATCCGTTGGTTCTCAGTGTGCCTCGTCGTCTGCAAGCATGCCTTAGGGCTCGTGGTGGCCATACACTATATTGACATGTCCCAATATGAATAGGACGAGTGTATCAAGTCCCACATTATCACTTTTGTTATTTCTCTTGTGTTTCTGTCTCTTTTGCACAGCAGATTGTGTGTTGTTTTTCTTTGTATGTACGCTATATTGTGTATAATGTGATTACATGCACATAGAAAAATAAACAACTCACTAAATTGCAATACTATTTTTGAGCACTGTAGCTACCTGAGCCTCGTAACTGTGTTGATTGAGAATCGCCTTTCACTAAGATATTTACGATGGTCCTTACCGATAGATATCACTCGGTGTGAAGGGCAATGCTGTTCCTTCCAGTCAGTGTACCACGTAATGGCAATACATATCAGATGGGAATGTGAATGACATTTTCCGCCATCTTGGAACAATATAACATGATGCGAAGATTAATGATTTAGTCTACCCGCTAAGGCTTAGCGAGAAAATGGTATTAAATTGGCAAAACTGTACATGCAACAGATCTTGCTACATTACCGTTTTGAAGTTTGCATTCTGGTGATAATATTGTTCAGGTCGCTACCCTCTCTGGTAGGCTTTCGGGTGCTTGGCAAATGGGTAGTTGTGTGATGGGGGATGCTCAGAAGAAGGGGCGGCTTCCTGGAACTAGGCTGTGTCTGAGCTGGGCTCGGGGGCACACCTACGTGACCTTGCAGCAGTCACCAGATAGTTGCTGCGTCGGTGAGATAGCCACCGGCTGTACTCTTCATGACGTTAGGGAAATCAGTGTACAGGAGAATGAAATGACAAGAGGCAGACATTACTTATACATAACTAGGATGTAATAACTAGAGTCAGGAAGAGAGTGTTGTTAGAGGTACAGAGGAGGAAAAAGGAAAAACTGGCACACTTACCCTCGGAGGGGCAGCTGTCATGGGGTCATGCTCTCTGCTGATTCGGTAGACGTGTTGGTTCGATCCCTACCGTTGGCCGTCCTTGAAATGGTTTTCCGTGGTTTCCCCATTTTCAACACCAAGCAAATGCTGAGACGGTACATACTGACAGGCCACGGCCGCTTCCTTCCACACCCTTGACCAGTTTCTTTCATCTTCATCCATTCCATGTCTCATCCCAACGCGCAGGTAACCCACGGGCGTCGACTAGAAAGACCTGCACTCGGCCTCTCACGAGGCCACACAAAAATAACTGAAATCCATTGGTTCTTTCAACACTTGGTTATTGTGTTACGCTAAGGAATTATGGCGCTCAATGGAATGAAGAGCAAACTTACATTAAATGTTGCTAGAAGGTGAGAGTGGGAAAAGCGCCATATTACCTGCAATAGTGCTGTGATATCGAGCGGTTTCAGGCAAGTTACAGCCATATTTAATGTAGGCTATGCGTGACCGTCATCCACAAGTTATGTCAATGGCTCACTTGAGAAAATCGACAATGGAAATCGGTTATATAACACACGACCTATGCAGAACTTCGTGACAAATAAAATTGATAAACTGAGCACAGATGTACCGGTAGGTGCACGCCATCTGACTTATTAAGAATTCAGGTTTTATCAAGACAATGTCGTACACCAGTGGTCCCCAACTTGTAAGGGATAGAGGGCCAAAATGGGAACTTCGGGTATGGCTCCGAGCCACACTTTATTAATAATAGGCTAATTTTCATAAAACGTAAGGCTGGATGCCCTTCCTGAAACAATACATTTTGTCAACTGAAAATCCTACCCCAGCAATCAGCGGGATTCGATTGTATTCCTCAAAAAATATTGTACAATTCCATAAAGGAGTGAAATTAAAGATACCAAGATACCAAGTAAAATTTCGTTTTGATGAAGAACACTCAACAATATAATTTTATTTGAATTAATATAAAAATGGCAAACAGAGCCAAAACGCTTAAGACACACTGAAATTAATAATGGTATCAAAACAATACTTACAAAAGGACAATTTGGTAGTAATAAGTTTTCTTTGAATCAATATTAATAAGTAGTTCCGTAAAGAAAGAAATAGCCTGTTTTCATAATATCCTACTTACTGTAGGTATGTTAATTGCCTCTACCAACATACGAAATTTAAGTTTGATTGCTGTAATAGATTCGTAGATATTGAGAACCATCTAAATATTTCGAATGGTCGCCATGTTGGGTTTTCATATATGTAGGCCATAGAGCTATGTACTACATTAGATGAAGATTATTAATATAACCCCTGGCACTAGAGCCCATGAAGGGCCTAGGCCTACCAAGCGACCGCTGCCCAGCTAAGAGGCCTGCAGATATTGGGGTGACACGTGATCAGCGCATCGGATCCCCTCGGCCGTTAATCTTGGTTTTCGTCATCGGGGCGCTGCCTCACCATCAGACAGCTACTCAATTGTCCTCACGAGGCTGAGTGCACCCCGTTCCAGCCCTCACGTCAGTTTCTAAAATCCCTGACGGAGCCGGGAATCGAACCCGAGGCCTCCGGGTGAGAGGCAGGCGCGCTACCCCAACACCACGGGACCGGTGATAAAGATTATTGCGTAGGTTAATTATTCAAACATCAATCGCATGTTTAGGACACAAGAAATAAAAACGAGATTGAACATTTCGCACAGCCGCCAACATGAGGCTATGGAAACAATTGAAATAATCGCGAGAAACCTCCATTTAAATATTCAAAATTCACGTCACCGCCATGTTGGATTTGTGCTCACCAGGTTATTGAACGTCCCATAGGTAACTTAAGTTACTAGCCTCTACCAACAGACAAAATTTCAGTTTGATTGCTGTCATAGATTAGTAGATATTGAGAACAGTCTAAATATTTCGGATGGTCATCATGTTGGATTTCTTATATGTAGGCCATCGAGTTATGTACTATTAGATGACGATTATTGCGTAGGCTCATTATTCAATCGTTGACTAAAATAAAAACTTAATTCTAAAACAATTTTACTAAATTAGATGTCAGTGCATTAGAATGTGTATAAACATTTGCTGTACCATGTTTCACTGCGCTTGGATAGTTAAATCGCAAGGTGGGTCTATTTTAATGTTTCAACTTTGCTTGGCCGCCATGTTCGTTTTGTACTTAAGACGTTTTGGAAAATCACATAGGTATAATTCTAGTAGTGTCCTTTATCACCGTACAAAATTTCAGGTCGATATCAGCAATATTTTCGGAGATATATAGTGCCGGTGTAATATTTCGCACAGCCGCCATCTTGGATTGTCGTGATGTAATAAAATTTGAAGGGTCGGAAGAAATAGTACTATGTCCTTACCGAGTTTCATTGAAATCATAAGCCTATTTCTTTCATAAATGAAAATACGGTAAAAATGGGATCATTATTCCGTGAGTAAAGGGGAGGAAGGTCAGTGACCTGCTGTTGCCGAGTCCTTGGGTCCTGCACTGTGTAATCCGGCGCGTTGTATAACGGTTCGCCAGCAATTCTTTATCAAATTACTTTGTTCATTTATGGCGAATAGAAATACATAGTACTTTAAAACAAGCAGAGAAATATATTCTTTCATGATTTGTTTTTTATTCCTTATTTTCTTTTAAGCTTTACCGGGTCGCCAGTTGGAAACCACTGTTGTAAGCAAACAAATCAGTCAAATCATTGCACTCTTTCCAATAGTAAAATGGTCTCGAGTTCAACAGCTTAGATCCCTTTCATTACACAGGGTCATCGAAAAATAACGCCAACATTTCAAACAATGATAGCACCGAAACCCTTTATGTTAAACGTGTAATTCTTTCACTGAACGCCATCTGGTTAATGTAAGTTTTGTTTTGAAGGGGACGTGACCTTGCTATGCACACACTAGATGCGCAGTAGCCAAGGTCGGCCGGGGGCGCACGTGCCAATGACTGCACCGCCCGACAAACTGCACCTGATTACAAAGCTGTCATTCGATGGTTTAATCAGTTTATAGAAACAGGGACTGTAGAGAAAAAATCTAGGCCTGGCCGACCACCAACATCAGCATTGAACGCACGCTTTCCCAATGGCTGGATTGGTACGTGCAATCATTTCATGTCAAGATTGCGGCAGAAATTTGCTCCCACAGGCGCTCCAAATCCTGATTTTTTTCTGAATACACAATGCATTTAATATACTCCCAGAAAATAAAACTAAAGGGGTGAGGTCAGGACTTCATTGGCGCGCGCGCCCCCCGGCCGACGTTGGCTACTGCGCATCTAGTGTGCGCATAGCAATGTCACGTCCCCTCCAAAACAAAACTTACTTTAACCAGCTGGCATTCAGTTAAAGAATTACACGTTTAACACAAAGGGTTTCGGTGCTATCATTTTTTTAAATGTTGGCATTATTTTTCGATGACCCTGTATTGATACGCAGGCCCTAAACACATCTTGAATAAGGTATTGTTCTAAAGACTTCAAATCAGCTCAAGCCCTTTCTACCAAGGGAATAACTCGATTTTGAATGACCACTGAGACCAGGTTTGCTTGTTTTTATCTGTGTATTTATCTTGACTGAAGTATTTGTGACTTCTGCATCTGCAGGTAAAGAAACTAGTTTCCTTTCAGTAACATGGACAGATGTTCTTTTCATCTCACATAGGTGAACTAAACAAATGCACCAAATTCGTTACTGGTGTTAGTGCGGTTGTTTTATGCGATTAGCTACACATCTTGAGATAGTCTGCTAAGATCAGCCCCCCCCCCCATTTCACCAGTCATGGAATAAAAAAGTTATTTGAGGGCCTTCAAGGAAGCGTGGAGCAACACATTCCAGCTGACGTCCGAAGGCGATCTGCACATCACCACTGGATAAAAATCCCCACTGTCCGTCCAGGAATTGAACACATGGCCCTCGGATCAAATTCTACCATGCTTACCCACGGGGTTGGACTGAAGATTACCTATCATGGGAAAGATCAAATTTATGCAAGAGTAATTTCCTGAAGATAAAATAGAAAAAAAATTCACATAAGCTTATTAAATAAAAATTGTAGTTGATTCTCTTAGGGCCTTTGCGACATCGTGGTCATGTAGCCCCATGCACTTGGGTGTGTGTAGAATTTTGTCTGATAAACTGTGTCACTGTGAGATCTGTAATAGTTTATGTATTTGCAATCAAAGTAGGATTTGGGTAGGAAGCGGTTGTGGCCTTAAGTTAGGTACCATCCCGGCATTTGCCAGGAGTAGAAGTGGATAAACCACGGAAATCCACTTCCAGGATGACTGAGGTAGGAATCGAACCCACCTCTTCTCAGTTTTGCCTCACGAGTTTGAGTGTACCACGTTCCAGCCCTCAGACCAGAATTAAATCTTTTTCCAGAGCCGGGAATCGAACCTGGGCCTCTGTGGTCACAGCCAAGAATACTAGCCACTATGTGACAAAACTGACTTGAAATAAAAGAAACCACTTATTAAATGTTACTTGAAAAAACTGTAAAGGAAGGCAATGTCTATCAAATAAACGTTGGGGCTTTAGTAGCCGTGAAATAATGCACAATAGTCAATACATTCGCAATGAAAGTGATAAAAAAATCTACCTTGACATCATAATTTACGATAAACATACAAATATTATTGTAAAAAAAGAGTGGTCATTTTCCAACATGCCAACTTAGTATAGGCTATAGTGTAATTTATTAGAATGAAGCTACTCTTCAGAGAAAATGAAATACCTGCCAGATGTGGGATATGTAAAACCTAAATCTACAGACTGGCTGCGTGGCTCAGCGATAACGTTCTCGCCTGCTGATCCCAAGATATTGCGATCAAATCCCGGCACAGGGTGCTTAAATGTGAGGGAGTCGTCTCAGTAGATTTACTGGCACGATAAAGATCCTCTCGAACAAAATTCCGGCACCCCGGTGTCTCTAAAAGCCGCACTAGTTAAAAAAGATGTAAAACCTATAACATTATTACTATACAACCCATATGAATCTGCAAGTATGCGAAATACATACAAGAGCACCATATTGAATGAAGGAAAATTATGCAATATAACGGCTTGTTTAACCTTTAGCCACAATCGAAATATCAAAAACTATGTTAAGAGGAACCCCTCACCGTCAAACGCCATATAACCTATTTACTACCCTACCAGTGAATTGTTACCGGTGGCGGAAATTGGAACTAATGCGCTCCGCCCAGCCACACGCCTGCGATAGACGTGCAGTCGTCGCCAGCGAAACCTCATCGCATGTCATTTGTGTGCATGATTCATGCTGGATCGTGCGCTGTGTGGTGTGTTCTCATTGTATGACTGTACATGCGTTCCCCCTCTTACTCCGCAACCACCCGCGGCAGTCATAACGAGGCGAGCTGACGTAATGTACACACAACAGCCAGGCTCCACGTCTAGTGGTAACAATTCCCTGGCAGGGTAGTACAATAATTTGTAAAAGTGTCGGCCCACCCCAGACATTCTGACTTAAGTTGCGCTTTATGCATTATACTGCACGTTGATATTGGCATTCATGGACAAGTTAAAGCTTCTACCAAATTCAGAATCGGTAACGGTATGTATAATGTGTTAATTAGACTTGTCACTATTCACTTTTATTGTATGTTTGGTTGCCATATTTATTTTGGAAACGAAGACTAACGACCGAGGGGACCCAATGCGCTGACCAAATGTCACCCCGCAATCTCTGGGCCGAATGGCTGGACAGCGGTCTCTTAGTAGGCCAGGGCCCTTCTTGGGCTGCCAGTACGTTAATTTTATTCATGTAATTTTGCTTTCAATTTTTTATTTATGTTTTTTTTTTTCAATTCGGGAATATGCCAACACTTTCTGTAAATTATGTTACTGTGTTTACTTCTCCCTGCACTTGTTATCACTAGCATTATTGTTATTATTACTATTATTATTAGTAGTAGTAGTATCATACAGCCATATACTAATACCATATATAATTTTGTGTTCAATATGCCCTACGTGCGCATTGATAAATTCATCAACCCACCGCCGTAGTGAATTTCGGATGCGCTGATGTATCCCTGGAGTACCGCGTATGGTGTCGTAGCCTTCCATAATACGACCACGGAGACTCTGAACATCCTGTACTGGGGTTCGATACACAAGAACTTTCAAATGCCCTCACAAATAAAGTTCAGTGATTTTAGGTCCGGAGAGCGTGGAGGCCAGGCAATTGGTCCACCTCTGCCTATCCATTTGTCACCAAATCTGTTATTTAGAAGCCGAAGGACATTAGCACTAAAATGAGGAGGTGCTCCATTGTGCATGAGGTACATGTTTTGTCGCACAGCTAAAGGCACATCTGCTAAGTCGCTTGGCAACGGGGCCATGTAAAACAAACCACTGGCGGTGAACCAACGATAATGACAACGTAACCAGACGTAACTAGAAGTGCATGTTCCCCACGATTCTAACGTTCTGTTCTTGTGTGATTCCCATGCGCAATGAGTTGGAGATAGACTGAGGTGGAACATGGAAACAAAGCGTTTCCGGACCCATGTTCATACAACATAATGTCTTCATCTACGTGTGAGGAATGTGCCGTACCTTTTTGTTACACCCTGTATAACATACAGTCTAATCGACAATATATCCACTAACCTGCCAATACACGAAGTAAATTGCTGTCAAATAACTGCTGATCACAGTCACGAATGTAGCCTATTTATGACTATTCCTCGTAAATGATACTATAAATATTTTTATGTTCGACCCTGACTATTATGTGTCTGAAAACTGTATCATAATGATGGTCATTATAACACTATTTTTCATTATGAAACAGTTTCTCCCACCAATCACATTTCAAGAAACAGTTGTTTGACCAATTAGATAAGGTTAGCATCGCACCTACGTGGAGTTCCAAGGCCTTCTAAACTGCTTTGCCTAGTGTCATAGTGGGGTATCGAGAAGGCCATGGTCAAATACAAGGCAATCTCTGCGTCTCATACGCTCTGTTCAGTACATAAAACTGGCGAATTCTCGACAGATATTTATGAATATTTATCTTCGAACATAAAATAGTTATAATAATTATAGTCGAACATAAACAGTCGTATGCAACTCGCCTATAATGGTAATTAAGACACTCGTATGGAAATTATAAAACTCGCATACACTCGTTTTATAAATGTACTCGTGTCTTAATTATAGCCATTATAGGCTCGTTGCATAATGTACTATTATGTTCGACCATCTGAAAACTGTATCATAATGATGGTCATTATAACACTATTTTTCATTATGAAACAGTTTCTCCCACCAATCACAGCTCAAGAAACAGCTGTTTGACCAATTATATAAGAAAACCTTCGCGCATGCGCTCAAAATCCAACATGTCTATATAAATTACCGAAAGTGCACCGTCCATATGTTCGCGTAAATAAACTGGTGAAAATGAGACAAGAAATAGCACTGTACCTTAATATACCCAAACCCAATTTCTACACAGCGCTTTGATTTCAAACGACTACGGTGACAGTTTTACTGAATACTGGTTCACGATCTGCACATCTGGCATTGAAGCACACAGAGCGCATGCGTCGGTCGGCCAGAGAGCTTGGAACAGGGAGATATGCTACCTAGCGCACCACTCGATCACAATATTCTACTTACTGAACAGATATTTATGAATATTTATGTTAAAACATTTAATAAAGTTATAATTATCGTCGAACATAAACAGTCGTATGCAACTCGCCTATAATGGTAATTAAGACACTCGTATGTCTATATAAATTACCGAAAGTGCACCGTCCATATGTTCGCGTATTATAGGCTCGTTGCATAATGCACTAGTTCTGAATGCACAGAACTGCATACATTTGCAATAAAGTGTAGATGAATCTCGACACGCTCTCTTGGTATATTTACTAGTGCTTAGAAACCGATCGTAATGTTATTGAATTTCAGTCGTGACCGCTCAACAACGCGGGAACTTAGAATAATTCCAGTGTTTACTTTCTGTGCAACGAAGTACAGAAATATAGAATTTTATGACAAAAATGGAGGTCTATTTCAAGAGGAAACAATAATCTCTTTGAAGTCCACTGGATCCTAGGTGGGATGAACCCAGCATCTGGAAAATATGCCTTATTATTATATTTGGTCCATTCAAGCACAGAGAACGCATCGTGTATAAACATTGATATAGCGCTTCTCTAATCAGGATCAGAGTGAGTTGCACTTAATTTCGTCTGTCACCGCGGATACCGCGGAGGCCCGGGTTCGATTCCAGGCTCTGCCAAGAAATTTAATTCCGGCCTGAGGGCTGGAACGGGGTTCACTCAGCCTCATGAAGCAAAACTGTGAAGAGGTGGGTTCGATTCCTACCTCCGCCTTCCTGGAAGTGGTTTTCCGTGGTTTCCCCTTTCTACTCCAGGCAAATGCCAGGATGGTTCTTAAGTTAAGGCCAAGGCCATCTCCTTCCCAATCCTCATCTGAATTACAAAACACACAATAATGCAGCCATCACAATAACACAGGTTATCAGACAAATTCCACACACATACACACACACCCAAGTACATGGGGCTACATGACCACAATGTCGCAAAGACCCTAAAAGAATCAACAACAACAACTTAATTTCTTTCAATTTTCTCATGTTTGCAGTAAATCTAGAAATGTACAGTATATGCACGGTAATCGCAGAAATGCTTAACAGTGTAACATAGACACACAGGAGTATGTAAAGTTTCATTCTAATTTGTCTGCGACATTTGCATTTGTTCACATCTCTTTGGGATACAGTACTTTGTACGTTAATTGACAACACAATGTATGCAATGCCTGTATGAAAGGCCAGCACAAAGTCTCACATTTCATTTTTATATAAAGCCCTGCTATCGATTCATTCGATTACACTGCGATAAAATTAGCACGTGACCTTTAAAAATACAGGAACAACATCTCTATTCACAATGCACAGTTGCTATCGACCGTGAAAAGGACTCATCATATATACTGGATCCCAAAGGTTGACTCCAATCAGTGAGGAGACGTCAATGCAGAGAAGCGAGAAAAGTATATTTCCAGTGGGACTTTCCATCGGAGCGATAGGAACAGTTTCAAATTTCTTAACTTAATTTTCTAAGCGTGGGCACTCCTTAGAACACGCAGTACTGTATATTCTGATTGAGCTAACTCGATCAGCAAAATATCAATACAAAGGAGTACAAATGTCTGTCTACCTCTCATTATTCCCGTTTTCAACGGGGTCGGGGATGAAGAGCGATATGGAGGATGGTTTTTACGGCCGGATGCCCTTCCTGACACACACCTCATGAGTGGAGTTAACGAGTAATAAAATGAATGAAGGTGTATGAGACTGGGCAAGAATGTGGAAGGAAGCGGCCGTGGCCTCCAGCATTTGCCTGGAGTTGAAAATGGTAAACCACGGGAAATAATTTCAAGGACGGCCAACGGTGGGACTCGAACCCACGTCTACAGAGTCCACAGAGAGCTTGCCCCCCTGGCTTATTGCTGTGCGTTAGCGAGCGTAGCTATCACTGTCGGTACAAAGGAGTACAAATAACCTGTACAATTCGCAAGAATATTATGGTAAAGCAAATCATCATCATCTTCATCTTCTTCATTTCCCCTTTTCCAGCTGACACTAGGTGGGGGCAAATATGGTTCCTCTCCACTTAGTTCTGTCGTTCCACCATTCTTCTTCCGACACGGTGTTCCAATCCAGGTTCCGTTTACTAATGCTATTCTTCACCGAGTCCATCCAACGCATTCTTGGTCTTCCCCATCCTCTCTTCCCTGTCATCCATCGTTCCACTGCTCGTCTTGGTAGCCTTACTTCATTCATCCGTTTGACATGTCTAAACCATCTCAATCTGTTTTGCTCCAGTTTGCCATTTAGTTTCTGTACTCCCAGTTCTTTCCGTATATCTGTATGGTATAGTAAAGCAAATATCTAAGCAAAAGCTACTTCATTTTACATGAAGCATTATGTATACTCACCTACCATCTTGGGCATACCGTATTGCTAGTTTAACCTGTATCTCTTTTACTTTTGTGTTAGAATAGCATAGGTAGTAGTTATATAGCAACAGGGACAAATACGCAATCATTCATTCATTCATTCACCACCACGTGTTTCACCTTCCCTGTCAGTTTATTCAGGACGGAGTGCTTTGGCACAACTTTTTTCATACTGTTCAGATATCTTCCTGAAATCAATTTTAAGAAACTCTGATGGTAAAATTCGGTTTATTATACGAAGCTTCTCTTAGATTGCTTGATTAAGCTACTTCTCCTTCTTCTTCTTCTTCGATTCCCTTTCGCCTTCAGGCGTCGTGGTAGTCTCGTTTGAGCCATTTGTGCCATTCCGCTATATTTCTGCACATTCTTTTCATCGTCGTTTATGTCCGTCCAATCCGAGGCTACTTGTAGACTAGTCCTCTGAATCACTTTACCTCCACATGGATGATTAGCCCAACGAAGAGAGGTTTGTTGAGTTACCTTCCCATCCTCCAAATGTATCCCCTGGAGACAGGGTGCCCCAGATGGTCAGGGTTTGGGCAGACATTTCCTCCTTACCCACTTAGGTATTGTTTTCCCGCCAATACTCAAGTGGCTGATTGCAGTGCACAGTGGGTCAAAATCAAAATCTAGGGGGACAAAATTATTTTTACGTTTTAATCATGAATTTAGAGTGAAAGCAACGTATATAAATTGTTTACTTCATAATAAACGTCAGTTAAGACCTTTTTAAACTACGTCTACACATGCAAGAAATTGTCTATGACTAACAGTTTGATAGAGCATTCAGTTATCTCTTCAGAACAATTTTCTACCCCTAATTTACTTTTAACAAAGTCACAAAGTTCTACTTTTGGCATAATCGTCGAATCCAGTGCTTCAAACAGTTGTAAACGTGTGAGAACTGGTTGCGCGGCATCTTCTAAAACGTCAAATAACTAAGTAAGTTGCAAAAAGATGCAAAAAATCTTATGACAGGCGTAAACTACAAGACATTATCTACAGTTTAACATTAAGTAGAAAGTGACGCAGAGTGACGCGACATACTAAAAATCTAAGTGAAAATATAATTTTAAAAATAATAGTTAAATATTATATAATGCAAATATAGCTAAAATTACGTAACAATTACGCCCATTAATCAATGAAACACGTTAAAAAGTTCATACATTCAGCTGCATGTTCCATCTTAAAGCATCACACTATCCACAAAGACAACCAAACCACAGCCACTTACATTCTCCCTCCAATTCAGACTGCTCGAACAGTGGTGACAGATTTACACTAAAATGCGTTTATATACCAGAATAGTGAGCGGCAATTATATAAGACCGCTGTAGAAGTAATACATTTTGATATTTTAATTATGAAAATAAATAATTTTGTCCTCCTAGATTTCGATTTTGATCCACTGTGCAGTGGTTTCCCACTGGGCGATGGGGCCGCCACATCCCTACGCCGGACGAATTAGATACGAGAAATAAAAATATGTCCTTAAAATTTCGAATTGACGCAATCTTAAATTTCTCAAAACAATTGATCAACATAAGATGCCTATATAATAAGCTCTAAACAAAGATTCAGTGTACTAAGTTTCACTGCTGTTGGGCGATAAGACACCGAGCAAAGTCATTTTAATTTTTTGAAATTCGCGTGGCCACTATTATATTGCTATGTTAGTCAAACTTTAGTTAGCCACATGTTATAGTGATTCAGACGATTATTTGATAGTTAGGTTATCACTCAAAAGGAATATTAAATAACCAAAACCCCGTGGCACTACAGTTCATAAAGGGCCTAGGCCTACCAAGCGACCGCTGCCCAGCTATTTGGCCAGCAGATTATAAGAAGACGGATGGTCATTGCGTTGGGTACCCTCGGCCGTTAATCTTGGTCTCCGTAACTGGAGTGCTGCCACACTGTCAGAGAGCTACTCAATTGTCCTCACGATGCTGAGTGCACCCCGTTCCAGACCTCTCGTTAGATTCTATAATCCCTGACGGAGACCGGAATTGAACCCGGGACCTCCGAGTGCGAGGCAGGCGCGCTACCCGAACACCACGGGGCCGACTCAAAAGCAATATTCGCACCGTTAAACATGCCCAGTAATAATAGAATACAAAGAATATAAAAGGTGTACTGAATTTCGAAAACGAGCACTGGGTATAATTAGGTTAGTGTTTATATCGGCTGAGTGACAAAGTCAGGTAGGCTAAGTGCTATGGACTGATCTAAGCTCAGTGCGATTACATTATAGTCGTAAGTAGTACTTCCGTGAAGAACTAAACAGCCTATTTTCATATATCCTACTTATGTTAATTGCCTCTATCAACATGCATATTTTCAGTTTGATTGCTGTAATAGATTCGTAGATATTGAAAACCGTCGTATGGTGGCCATGTCAGATGAAGATTATTGCGTAAGTTTATTGTTCAAACTTCAATCGTAGTATTAGGACACAACAAATAGAAAAATGAGATCTTAAAATTTCGCACAGCCGCCATCTTGAGGTTATGAAAACAATTGAAATAAATTAGTTGTTAGTGGATTAAAATTTGCTTAAGCATTTACCGTACCAAGTTTCACTGCGCTCGGATGGTTAAATTGTGAGAAACGACCATTTAAATATTCAAATTTCGCGCCGCCACCATGTTGTATTTGTGCTGACCATAGGTAAACTTATGTTAATAGCTTTTATAAGCATAATGAATTTTTGTTTGATTGCTGTCATAGATTATTAGATATTGAGAAACGTCCAAATATTTCGGATGGTCGCCATATTGGATTCTTTATGTAGGCCATAGAGGTATGTACTATTAGATGACAATTATTGCGTAGGTTGATTATTCAAAAGTTGACTTCGATCGCATGATTAGGACACAAAAAATTAGAACTTAATTTGAAAATTCGCACAGCCGCCATCTTGAGGTTATGTAAACAATAGAACTAAATTAGATTTCAGTGCATTGCAATGTGTGTAGACATTTTCTGTACCAAGTTTCACTGTGCTCGGATGGTTAAATCGTGAGAAACGTCTATTTAAATGTTTCAATTTTGCTTGGCCGCCATGTTCGTTTTGTACTTAACACGTTTTTGAATGTCACATGGGTGAACGTCTAGTAGTGCCCTTTATCACCGAACACAATTTCAGGGTGACATCTTTAGTAGTTTCGGAGATATAGAATGCCGGTGAAATATTTCGCCCATTCACCGTGTTAAATTGGCAAGACATTAACATTTGAAGGGCACGGTCGGGATCGGACGAAATAGTACTATGTCCTTACCAAGTTTCATTGAAATCGCTCCAGCCGTTTAGATTTTATTAGGGTGGGGGCACACGTACGCACACACACACACACACACACACATACACACACACGGACGAAAGGTGAACTGATAAGCCTATTGTTTTCATAAATGAAAATATGCTAGAAAGTGACAGCATCGTGTCAGTATATTTTCTAGCAGTTTTGATGTTCCCTCCAGTGCCTCAAAAGTCACATCAGTGGAAAGTGACGTTGAACGCTGACAATAAATTTTAAAACGTCCGCAATATATAATTTCTCCCTGTTTTTCTTAATTACATGTCTGCCTCCATGTTGGCAACACACCCAGACCTTGCGAGGGTTCAGACAATATCTTGGAGGTAACTATCGACTCTTTTTCAGTGTTAAAAATGGATCACACATAAGACCTTCGATTTTTCCTTCCCAGGATGGGAAGTAGTATAGGTCGGAGCTTCAACTGGGTATTCTCTGCGTCCCACGCGCTCTGTTCAGTACATAAAACTAGCAAAATCTTGACAGATATTTATGAATATTTTTGTTCGAATATAAAATAGTTATAATTATCGTCGAACATAAACAGTCGTATGTAACTCGACTATAATGGTAATTAAGACACTCGTATGGAAATTATAAAAGTCGCTTCGCTCGTTTTATAAACATACTCGTGTCTTAATTATTACCATTATAGGCTTGTTGCATAATGTACTAATATAATGTATATATCATAACCCATACTTATAAATATAGATTTAATAGTCTTAGTGTAAAGGATCTGTAGATGATGCTTTACGATCGAAACTGGTCATCCAAGTTTATTTATTAATCTCATGTAATTTTTTTCTGGATTGGGAACCATCCATTAAAATTGGGTACAATCGTGTTGACTGATTGAAAAAAACATTACATTTTGATAAGAAGATTAACTACCTGGCGTTGACGTAAGATTGACCAACTATGAAGCTTTTGTTGCTCTCTCATTTGGACACTAGGGTCATCTTAGTAATAATCCCTTGACCACTATTGTAACCGCTAAATTCAGAGTAAATCACTAGATAAATTAGATTTTTCCTTCGCCCGAATCGAACAAAATAAGAATTTTTTATTTAGGAACAAGTTATCTGAAAATATTTTGACACAAATTGAAAAACAATTGAAGGGTTCATTCCAAGTCCAAAAATAGATTGTTCAGAAACTAAAAAAAAAAACAGTAGTCTATAGTTTCATTTATGCTGAATGAAATAAACATTGCCTATAGACCCACTATTGTCTCACAAAGAGCTTTACATTCCTCATAAAGGAAATATATTTTATGAGATAGTTGAGAAAACCTATAAAAAATTACGAGCCTTACAGTAGTCGCATATGATGTGTAACATCTGACATAGAATAAACCTCACGTGAAATTGATGATACACCGGTATTTTATACTATTATTGGCACAAATATTAATCTATTGTAAAAGGGATTGTTTTACAGATATTGTAGTTTACAATACAGAACTCATTTTATTAGATGATTTGTAGCTTCAACCAGCACTAGCCTAAATAAAGAATACGATATGGATCAAATAGATTAATAGACGCGACACCGCTCATAACCTTAAATTCCTTATAAACAGGTCCTCTTGATTCACAGACCAACACGTAATTTCATATGGATTCTGTTAAAATGAGTCATATTGATATGATAAATATCGTTTAAAATTATATTCTGGTAGCAAAAATATCTACCCCATCCGGGATTCGAACCCGAGATTTCTAGATTCACTGTCATAGGCAATAACCCTACGGCTATTTCGAGTACGCAAATATTGCGCACAAGACGTTTCAGTAATACTGCATTACGGAATTAAGTTTCATTTATATTTTGCTTGTTTCGATTATGTTCCTGCGTGAAATTGAGTTTAAAATGCCTTATGAATAGGCTCTCTTGTGAGTAAAGAGAATGTATTCAGCAATAGTTCATGAAGGCTTGCTCAATTCTCGTATAACCACAACGATTATATTATATCGATGACTGCATTACCGTTATGTGGGTTAATATTTGAATAGCCATTGTGCAGAAACATAATACCGGCAATGCCGACTACTTACAATGTTTGATATTAAGGCATTTTACCATTTAAATACTGTCGCCTCCGTAGCGTAGCGGTCAGACTGGTTAGCTGCCGCCCCGGAGGTCCTGGGTTCGATTCCCGGCTTTGCCACGAAATTTGAAAAGTGGTATGAGGACTGGAACGGGGTCTACTCAGCCTTGGGTGGTCCAAATGAGTAGAGGTGGTTCGATTCCCACCTCAGCCATCCTCGAAGTGGTTTTCCGTGGTTTCCCACTTCGTCTTCGGGCAAATGCCGGGATGGTACAGCACCCGTATCCACGTGGTCTTACCTGTTGAAATCCGATGGAACTGCTGGATCGTAGAATCTGGAAGCGCCCGGCTGAAATGCCCCTAAAATTCTACCAACTAGGATCAACCAGGGATAAGGATACCTCTCTTATAAGGAATGCGATAGGAAGATGCCAGTGGTCGATGAAATGAAAACGAAAAATAACTCAAAGTGAGCTAACGAGACTCTAAAAATGACTAAATTAATCTCGAGCGTGGCGCTAGGCATCCTAAAAACTGACTCAATGGTCCTCGTAGCGCATCCTATTTCTAGTATAAATGACCAAGAAATCCGAAGTATTTAAAATTGACCAACAGTTTATTAATCTAAAGACTGTTGCATGGTGGACTATCTCTCCACTAAACAAAATAATTCGCCTCTACTGAAGCGTAGAAATCTCATAATGACATTAGCATCGAAACATAATCAAAAATGCTATCAAAATACAGCATCCTAATCGCATGTAAAGACAGTTTCAAAAATATTTAAACATTATTATATACACTCGTTACATATTTAAATGATCCTCAGAGTTTATGATATTATTTACATTTATACATTATTGCACACGTTCAAATTCTTCATCAGTAATAAATTCGATTCCATCAATAAGCATTCTATAGTATTAGTTAAAGTCAAATCATGGCATGTTCGACGAATGGTTAAGTTTATCGAACGCATTATCATAGCATAACAATGTTAACAACATTTTAAATCACATGGTTATTCATGTTATTATTATAATCTCTAAAGCTTTTAGTGGTTATTATTACAGGATTATATCAATATTATTACTCGTCTTTCCAATTAACCTTTCTCCAAAAACAAATGTTATTAATATGAACAATCCATTCTAGAACAATTATCACAATGCTGTTTTACTTAAATGTTGGATGCATTAACCTCATACTAGCCTTCTAGTATTAATATTCGTGACTATACTGCACGTTCAAAATATACACATAATTGTATTCAGACATAGCTCAATAGCTAATTTATACTGGACAGAAAAATGACATAGATTATCCATTGATGTCTAATATCTCATTATAACAATCAAATTCGCAAACACACGTTGCTTCATTCATAGATAAGCTCTCCATAGCTTGTAAACATTTTTCCATACATCATTAAGTTCAAATAAGCTTTTACATAAAAGTCATGAAATATCGTGCATCAAATTAACATAAGTTAAAGTATCATGGACAATTTTTATCAGAACAAAGGCAAATATAATATAATCAGCTGTTTACATAACAGTGCTTGAGAATTTTCGACAATATCATTTCGCTTTATAACGAAAATATTTTATACAATCATTTTACAATAGTAATTTATTTCTCATTATAATCTCATGTTCATAACTATATATTTCAAGAAATTGTGAACAGATCACTGTAAAAAGAACGATTCAGCTCTACTAGACAAAAACTCGACTGGAGATCCTCACCCAAAGAAACACGAAAGATCCTACACCATAGTAATGAGCCTGTCTTAAGAAGGTACACGAAAACTATTAGAATCCAACGCTTAACCAGGATGGAGTTCAACAAACGAATCATGAACAAAATAGAAACTGAACGATCTAATAGTGTCTAAGACAACTCCAAAAAGAAAAATCTCAAAAGATGTAGATTGCCAAAATTAATCCATGAGACCCGCACGTCTATCATGGAAACTCGCATGAAATGCATAAGTGTTCAAATTCAAAATTCGAAATTCGTAGAAATGTCTATTCCAATAATCTTCAAGTATACGTAGCGTATTGGTCATCTGCTTGCTAACTACTATTCTTATATAAAGTTATCGTAGTCTTCTCCCTACTCTTCATATTAATCTTCTCAACAAGTTATATAATTCCATTAAATGCTCAAATTTAGAAAGAAAACGAAGTGAATTAATGCATAAAAATTAGCATTATAAAATATTAATGTTAACTACAAAAATAAAATACACTACAAGACAGAAGCGATAGAGAATCGGGTCTAGCCCTGGAATGCATTTTCAAACTAAGAAAAATTGGTGAAAAGGAACACTCTAGAGTATGTCTAATTCATACTTAGAGTATGTCTAATTCATACTGTCTACTATGAAAATGGGTGGTCAGCTACCTTGTACGTTGCCATCTGGTTGAAATAGGAGTATGCGAGAAACATACTGTCCCCGTTCTGGAACTGAACCCTCGTTCATCAGGTCGCGTAGTCCTCGATACGACTGGATCTTGTAGAGAACCGAACCCGAGTCCGAACGTTTGAAAAGGAAAAGCAGCTGTTCGCGAAACAAGTCCATCGCTCTCACACGTTCCCAAGATATAGCTGGAGCTTATTCATAGTATGCCATTATATTTCATGCAGTTACAGTATGAATGTACAATAAACATCTCCAAGACGTCTTCCACCTCTTCTTAAAGAGTTTTCTGCTTTTATAATAATCCATGTTTGGTGCTGGTGATCATCCTAAGTAGTCAATTCCACTATTGCATTGCATTCCTGCTTTCCATTTTAGCCCATAAGTGACATAGTTCATGTATTGGTGAAGTATCCGTTCAATCAACTTCTGTTCTGAAGACATAATGATAATATGCTTGTATACTGTAAACTGTACTGTTGTAGAATAAAGTCTTGTACTGGCATAGAAAATATCACACTAGTCCTGGTGAATACAAAGTTCACTGCTCCTGATGATGAAGTTTAACACAGTCTTCAGCTATAATAAGCTGAGACATAAAAATTTGCGGTACGAACTGTCTAACTTTAAGTAAATACACGTCCGCGTTGCTTGCGCACGATATGAGTGTCGTACTTCCAGCGAAGTATATTGCAATCGCGTGTCTCTGCCTGGACAGATCTTTGCTTACTGCTCAGCGAAACCGATAGTGCTGTTCGTTGAGGATCGATATTGACTATCGATATCGACACTGGATCATGTTCGATAATATTCCGATATTTTGTTATCTGCATTTATTTACGTGTGAAATACACTCAAATTTCCTCTTCTCTAAACATAATGCATTTGTCAATTACTATTCTGTTTCATGGCTACTATATCAAAGTATATCATGTTGCATCAGATTGACGTTACTGCTGTCTCCATTTTGTAGACCTCTCATGTACTAAAACAAAGCTCGTGCTCAAGGATGTAGAGCGGGCTGCCTAGTTGCTCCTAACCTCGCCACAGAGTATCCATGCGCTGTGTGCCGTGCAAATAGCGCCGCAGGAATGCACCTGAGTACACACCTGTCCAACATAGATCCAACTCATTACAAAATACGGTCTCAGTACCTACTGTAAGGCCACGGCCGCCTCCTTCCCTCTTCCTCGCCTATCCATCCCTTCCCATCCCTCATGTGGCCCCTGTTCGCTTTGCAGGTGAGGCCGCCTGGGCGAAGTGGTGATCACACCTCCCCAGTTGTATCCATCCCGACCAGATGTTCCAGGCTCCAGGACACTGCCCATAGAGGCGGTAGTGGTGAGTTCCCTCCCTGAGTCCGTGGGAACCACCAACCTAGAGGGTAAATTGACTAAATAAAAATAAAAATAATAATAAAATACTGATACGAAGATTCGAACATGTACCATGTGCTTTGTTTCAATCACTTGGCACCAGAGTTCGCATGAGCGTATACCGTTCAGTATGTCATATACATTCCACATGGCCGAGAGTACGTCATGGTATCAATTCCCGACACCGCGCGCTCATTGCTTCTCTTACCTCTGCCAGCTGGATCTTACCACTGCCGGCTGGATCGATTGTTCGAGTTGGCAGTGCGCCTTACACTTCCGTTCGATCCACCACTGCCAGCTAGCACACTTCCGTTCGAGCACACTTTCGTTCGATCGACGTTATTTTGTTCGGAAGTGTGCCAGCTGGTGCCACCTCGATCGTTCTGATCCACTTCCGTCCCATTTTTCAAAATCACTCCCACAAAAATATCCAGCAACCGAGTGGAAAGATGTTACACATCAAAAACCTTTGGACTAGTCTGGTTCTTGCCAACATCTTTGTGCAATACAAAAATGAAAAATATTTTCATCCTCTATTCCGATTATTATTTAAATCCTAACAAAGTACAAATCAAAAATTGAATGCCAAACATTCCAGGCAATTAATAATCTTGAAAAAGCATTGCAAAAGCATTGGAATTGTCTTATTTTGATATTTTGTATATAACCTGACCTGTCTGCTTTTTGGAGACAGCGATAATATCTCTACGTAGGGCTGGCCTTGAAGAGGAAGACGATGTATCTCAAAAAGTCAATTTTTGGACTTGTCTGGTTTTTAAAATGAACCCTTCAATTCATAACCTCATGGCATCCGTGAATGTCAGAGTAGGAAGTAGCCTTTCATTTTCCACTGAAATTATTCGAATATTCAGTTCAGCAATCTGGGTGAGAAAGCACATTAGGGAACATTTGCCTTCAATAGCTTTGTGTATCTTGATCTATTTCTGAACTATTTCTCTGAAAATGGATAATAGAGGACTTATTGTTTCTTTGCTATTGCGTCTTGTAAGTATGTGAGGACTTGTGATAGAATTCTGAAGCAAGCTCTTATTGAAATGACCGTTTAGAATCGTCCAACATGCACTTGTTCTCCACTGAATAGCTTCTGTACCCAACATTTTTCAATGGAATTATTCTGCAGAGATTCTCACGCGAACATGGAATTATTCGAAGCATCGCGTGACCTGGGAAACTTCTCCTAGCAGGCAGGGAACTCGTCGTAATTTTACTTTTCCAGCAGATCAATTTTCTGGCCATATACGGGGTGATTTTAAGAAGTTGTAAAGTCTATGGTACACTACTGTAGGTGAAAGGTAAATTTGTTTCATTTGTAATTTCCGCTCACGTGTTTCCTTATCAAAACATTGATACGTAGTTAATCCTTGGAATCTGTGAGGTGTCAGTTCGATAAATTTTATAGGTGAATTAAAGTTATAAAGCTACGAAGATGAATTAGTAAAATAGTTAGATTGAACTTTTGGAAATAACTTCCTCATTGGGCTGTAGCTCACAAGTCAGTGCAGCTTAACACTATATTTTCTTTCATTATGTGAAGCTTTGAAGCCATTTTTTCCGTGTTTGCAGTACAAACTATCCATTTATATTTTTTAGTCGGTCAACAAGTTTTACCTAATTGGATTAATATAATATATAATATATTATTATTATGTTATTGGTTGCTCGCCCCTATTAGCAATGCGGCTTTTAGAGACGCAGGGGTGCCGAAATTTTGCCCCGAAGGGGATCTTTAACTTGCCAGTAAATCTACTTACAGGGCTCCCTCGTATTTCCGCACCCTCAAATGCCAACTGGCTGCGCGAGGATTCGATCCTGCAACCTTAGGCTCAGCAGTCGAGAACGTTACTGCTGAGCCATGCAGCCAGTTCCAATTAGATTAGGTGGGTTAACTGTATGCATAACACACACAAAAAAGTATAATATTATTCACTGATGAAGGGGGAATTTAAGATTACGCGTTTCAACCATCACGTGGTCATCATCAGGACCTGGACACTAGGGTTGAAGTTTAAAATTATACAAATACTTAGAAATACGTTTTTACTATACTTTGTATAACTTGTCTTGTTGAAAATGAAAATCCACAGCCTGCTTCCAGTCTCCGACCGGGTCAGGAATGGAATGAATGAAGCCCTCATCTAGCGACGAGGATATGAACTGTGCCGGCTGCCGAAGCCTGTCGCACTCCTCTGGGGCAATGATTAAATGAATGACAGATGAAATGAAATGATAGTGGAGAGTGTTGCTGGAATGAAATATTGACAGGGAAGACCGGAGTACCCGGAGAAAAACCTGTCTGCCTCCGTTTTGTCCAGCACAGATCTCACATGGAGTGACCGGGATTTGAACCACGGACCCAGTGGTGAGAGGCCAGCGTGCTGCCGCCTAAGCCATGGAGGCTCTAGCTTGTCTTGTTAATGTTAGTATTTATGATTCGCAGTGAATCTCGTCATTTGTAAAGGTTAGTTTATGTCATGATGTTGTATTATATGTTTGCACAAACTCTGCAGCATGTCATTATTGACCTCTTTCGCTAATAAGATAAGGCTTCCATTTGTCTGTAAATAGTGACTTCATTTCAGAAGTCTCGAAGTTGAGGACTTCGATAATTGTTGCCAGGGAACTATGAAGGCTGACAGTAAGCCAGACTTGTGTAATTCGCCGTAATAATGTGCTGGGGCCTAACGCTGCTCTGACACGCTACTTAACGTGGGCATGTATGGATTTGTGGCTCTGCTGGATATCATCTGTACCATGGCTTGGTTGTGTTTGCGGTTGGCGTCTAAATGTCTACACAGTAGTTTTCATGACTTGACATAACACAACAGTAGCATTTGAAATGATGACATATAGTTGCTGTTACTTACTTTTGGGGGCTTTGCCACATCGTCATCATGCAGCCCCTTGTATTCGGAGGTGTGTGGAATTTGTGTGATAACCTGTGTTATTGTGATGGATGCACTAGGGTTTGTATTTGTACATTGGCGATAGGATTGGGAAGGAGGTAGACGTGGCCTTAAGTTAGGTAGCAACCCGGCATTTGCTCAGAGTAGAAGATGAAAACCTATATAAACCACTTCGAGAATGGCTGAGGTAGGAATCGAACCCAGCTCTTCTCAGGTTTGCCTCACGAAGCTGAGTGTACCCCGTTCCAGCCCTCACACCAGAATTAAAATTTATTGGCAAAGCAGAGAATCTAACCCGGATCTCCAGGCCTACAACCAAGAATGCTAGCCACTACACCACAAGGTGGTCTGACTAAAATTTAGATGGGAGGATCGTCACAAGTCAAAGAGACGTCAGGATTGAGAGAACACATTAAAGCACCTGAGAATGGAGATAAGGGTGGAGTGAGTGGGGTAGTTGTACTAGGCACTTCATGTGAGGGATGGCTTTTAGATAAATATGGACTCTCGACAGATTTATTTCAAAACGCAGGTATAAACGTGGCCATAAAGTTAGCATAACCAAGTTGCAATGCCTTTTTAATTACAGAGCAGCTTCGCAGCCAATAATGCAGAATGAGCGCTGTATGGCAACTGTTGATGAACACTCTCCAGGAAATGATTTAGGTTTCGCTATGTCTGGTGTGGGGTTGCACCCAGGTGCACCAAGTCAGGCTCTTCGGCGGGCTCTTGGTGACCATGCCCGAACCACCGCTAGGGTAGCACATCTTGCAATATCTACAACACACTGCCCAGGGAACCAACAGCTCCCACAGCTTTTCTCCTCCCTATACTGGTTTCCAAAAAGATGGCATATTGGCTTTCCTTTTTTCTTTCAATCACTTATCCTACCAGCTTTGCTTCACCTACGGACCCTGCGAGGTATCATTCCTCTACTGTCGCAAGTATGGTGTCTTCAAGCTGAAGTTACTTTGTCAGCAGATACAACTGGGGATGATGACAGGCCAATCACCCAGGCGACCGGTAAATTGGTTCTAATTAAGGAAGCATCGTACACGGGATTTTGGCAGGAAGTCGGCTGTGGACCTGTTGAAAGGAACTGTGCCAGCATTCGCCTGATGGTGAAAATGAGAAACCATGAAAACCATTTTTAGGACGGCCAAGGTGGGGTTCAATCCCACGCTCTCCCGATGTTGGTGAGGCACACGCTAGCGCGCTGAATATTGCACAAAGTGTTTATTTGTAACGATATGTTTCTTTGTTGAATTCTATACTTAACATGCAGCTCAAAACGACATTTTCTAAGGAACAAAGAAGGGTTTGGGGTGCCTATGGGTATCGTGATTCGCGTGGATAAGTATGCAGTAGCCATGTAGTACACCTCGCAGGGTAGTTGCTAACTGTAGTTGCTCAGTCTTATGAGGCACAATTGAGAAGAGGAGGGTTCGATTCCTCCTTCAGCCATCTTGGAAGATATTTAATTCGCTTTACACTTTACACTTTACTGAAACAAATGACGCATGCTGTGGTTTCCAGCCGAAACGTTCAATACAATATGAATTGTCTGAGTTAGAGTTCATTGGAAAATAAAATAATTTCTTCAAGAAAATTTAAATCCCTACATAATTCTGTGGAGGAGCATACAGAGCTAAGGAAGGCCCCCAAAGGCTTGGACACGACACGACAGGAGTCGAGTCTACCAGACAGAAATGAAGATTAAACAACATGAAATATCAAAATCAGATAGTAGGAATGTTTTCAAATATTCCACACATCCGTCTCCATCAGGAATATATTGGAAAGATTAGAGCCGCGTAGCGTAATAAGACGTTTTTCTGAAGATTGCAGCGAAGCGGCTAAATCAATCTTCGAAGAATTTACAGAATAGCTCTCTAATAATCTGTAACCTAATAAGCGATATGCACGACTGCATATCTCACATGTTAGCAATAAGGATGGCTGGGATCACAGAGGGAGTTATGATGGAGAGCACTGCGAAGCTTGACGGATTGATTTTCTAATATTCCTGGACGAAGCACGGGATATGTTAGAAGGAAAAGGGATGGGAGGGGGGCGTACGACATGAATACTGCTCCCTATATGTATACAGAACAGTCCAAAACTAATCTCATTAAAGCTTCAAGGATTACTGTGTAATATCCTGGGATTTAAGAAGCAGAATGCACTTTATAGACGGCAGGTGGAACCGGAGAGGGATCGAAGCAGCTGCTCCATTCATGTTGAACTGAAGGAAACCTTTAGAATGTAGAGGGTGGGTTGGAACCTTCCCGAGTCAGAATAAATGAAAACTCTCGTGGAGCAAGAAGACTGTGTGGCAGAGCGTACTGAAATAGAGATGTGAAATGATTAGGTAGTCTCCGGAGGTTCGTTTCGCGTGCGTTAACTCGGTGAACTCCGATTGCCTCCTAGTAGTCTCTCCCCCAACCCTTACTATCAGGGACCCGGAACAGAACTGAAATGCGTTACGTACCGCTGTGTTCCACGTTACGTTACGTATGCCACACCGCGGCCCCGAGCTGGCTTGCGGTATCGTTCCGTAACTGTAACTTGGAACTCGGTACGAGCATGTGGAACGTTACAGCCCTGGAACGGTACAGTCGGAACTCGACTCCCAACTGTACCGAGCATCAAGGTACGTGTTAGCGGAACGTTACGTATGGAACGGTACATGACTGGAACGATTCCTCAGCGTTACCAGTTGGAGAGTTACTCTGCGTACCGTTCTTGGTTATCGAAACAGAGTAACGTTTCCACCAGTACCCGGTTACACTGTGTACCGTTCCAGGTTATACCAACCAGCCACCCGGTATCTATGCGTAACGTTCCAGGTTCTCATGTTCCAACGGAAAGTGGAACGGTACAGAGCCTGTAACAGTACAGCAGCATTTCCCAAAATGTATGTAGGCCTACAGACTATTACAGGACTGTTACCGGTACTACTGTACACTAGCTATTAAAACCATTATGTCTATTACACCGAATTTTTACGTAGACTATTACGGCTATTACACAGTCTATTTAGTTACCACGGCAATTGTAACACTGCGTTTATTACACTGTTACGCTGGTTGTTACAAACTGTCACATAATAGCCTAATTACACAACAACTACATCAATTACATACCTGTTATCTTATCTAGGGGCATTTCTTTCATGATATCGAAATACTCTATCTAGCCTAAGGATGTTTTTCAGTATCTACAGTCCTACCTAGAACCCTGATAAAAAGATCCGTTTTTTCTGCGTCAACAACTATCCCAGTTTGAACGATGTCATATGCAATTCCAGGCAAATTATTTATTCAAAAATAGGATAATTACTTCTTGAAATATCAATAAAGATAAAAATAAAAATATTGATTTCAGTCTGAGTGCGTGCTGCATCAGACAGGGCAAGGCATCTTGCTCGTTTCGATCGCGGTCATACTGTAGCCTACGTTAGAAATATGTATCCTAAAAACAATACGATGGATCCCATTGATTCGAAATATTTATTGTTGCTCCATATAGAGGTTTGGAACATAGGTTATTGTTCATCGGTCCATGTAGTTGAGGTTTTTATGGAATTTGTCTGATAGGCCTAAACTTTGTTATTGTGATGTCTGTAGTAACGTGTGTACTTGTAATGATGGCATGGATTGGAAAGGAGTAGGCCGTGGCCTTGACATAGGAACTATCCACGCATTTTCCTGGAGTAGAAGTGGGAATCCACGGAAAACCACTCTAAGATGGCTAAGATGGGAATCCAACTCACCTTCTCGCAGTGTTGCCATATAAGGCCGAGTGTAACCTACACACCAAACTTTAGCTCCTTTGTGACCAATAATAGTTTTTCTTTTCTAAATTAAACCTCCCGTTCTTGCTTTTCGTTTACTTGTTAGCCTATTTTCATTTAGTAGTGGTAGAAGCCATTTTTCAGTATTGCTTAATTCTAATAATGAAAGCTATTCAGTCGTGTTGACCGACTGAAAAGCTTCCTTTATTATTTACATTTATGAAAGATAGGCCTATGACATCACATATAGTCTGTGTGTGTGTACGTATGTGTGTGTTTGCATGTGTCCGTCGCCTCGCTCCCCTCCCTAATAAAATCTAAACTGCTGGAGCGAGTTTAACGAAACTCGGTAAGGTCATAGTACTATTTTGTCCGACCCAACTGTGCTCTTCAAATGTTATTACATCTCACCAATCCAACATGGCAACTGTGCGAAATATTTCACCGGCATTCCATATCTCCGAATCTATTACAGATATCACCCTGACGTTTTGTATGGTGGAAAAAAGCACTAATAGAAGTGTAACGATGGGACTCTCAAAAATTTCTTTACAAAACGAACTTCATGGCCAAGCGAAGTTGTTGTATTTAAATAGACTTTTCTCGCATTTAAACCATCCGAGCGCCGTCACACATGGTACAGCAAATGGTATACACCTTGTAATGCACTGACATCCTATTCAGCTCAATTGTTTACATAACTTCAAAATGGCGGGTGTGCGAAATTTTAAAATTAAGGTTTAATTTCTTGTGTCCTAAACATGCGATCGAAACCAACGTTTGAACATGCACCTACGCAATAATCATCATCTAATAGTACATGGCTCTATGGTCTACAATGTATATAAAAATCCAATATAGTGACCATCCGAAATATTTAGACGATTCTCAATGTCAACTAATCTGTGACAGCAATCAAACTTAATTGTTTTCTTAACCACGAGATGGCGCCAGTGTCAAATTTTAAAATCTCGTTTTTAGCCTATTTCTATTTATGAAAAAATAGGCTTATGAGATCACCTTTCGTCCGTGTGTGCCCCCACCCCCCACTAATAAATTCTAAGTGGCTGGATGGATTTCAATTAAATTCGGTGAGGTCATAGTACGATTCAGGCCGACCCCGACCGTGCCCTACAAATTTTATTACGTTTCAATAATCCAGCATGGCGGCTGTGCGATATATTTCACTGGCATTCTATATCTCCGAATCTCAGAAGACTTCTGTTACTTAGGAAGCAAAATACCCAGTGACGGAAGGAGGAAAGAGGATATAAAAAGTAGATTGGCTCAGGCAAGGAAGGCATTTCTACAGAAAAGGAATCTGTTTACATCGAGCGTGGCCTCTATGGAAGTAGAAATTGGACAACTGGTGAAGCAGAAAAGAGGAGATTTGAAGCGTTCGAAATGTGGTGTTACTGAGAATGATGAAGATCAGATGGGAAGAGAGGGTTACAAACGAAGAGGTATTAACCCAAGTGGGAGAGGAGAGATGTTTCTGGCGACTGCTAATGAAGAGAAGAGATAGAATGGTAGGACACATATTAAGACACCCAGGAATAGCAAACTTAGTTATGGAAGGAAGGATCGAGGACAAGAACTGTAGGGGTAGACCGAGATTAGAATATGTTAAACAGTTTGCCTCGAATGTAGGGTGTGGTAGCTATGTAGAGATGAAACGCTTAGCTCAGGACAGAGAGGCATGGAGAGCGGGATAAAACCAGTCAAAAGACTGAAGACTCAAACAACAACATCAGCTGATATGAATGAATTGATAAATATCAAAGGCACAAGATAAATGTATAGCGTAACACTAAAAAGTCCCTTGGTATTAAACCTTATATGGTGCACCATAAAGAAGGATGGAAAATTGAACGCCTAAATCAACATACCGTAACATGATGTATGGAAATATGATAAAATAATCATTTGCAACAAATTTCAAACACATATTAAAACTCTAACAAGAAGTTCCGTGACGAACTAAAGAGCCTACTTTTCCTAAAATTAAGATTCATGCCAATGATTAATCTACAGTATATGAACCTATCTAGAATTATGACGAAATTAAGTTGGTAATATCGAAATGTCTAATTAGTTCGAAATATACCTGGTATAATGTACCCTAATAGAGCAGTACTGTTGGCAGCCCTGGCGACTTAATTTATACGCCTTCGTTCCATCTCTTAAGGCACAGAATACACAATTTTGTTGAAGTCCAATGAACTTTACATGCAGTTAGACTCTGGATTTATCAGCACGCGTAAAAGCATGTTTGGCAACAATGTCATGCGTGTGCTGGTCAGAAATAATCTGAAATATTATGATATATTGTTGTGCCAATTAAGGATGAAATCCATTTGTTAGTATCGATGTTACATATTTTTAAAAATTGGAGCTATCTGCAGGCATAGAATCATGTTGGCAGCACTGACTTATATTGATTATATTGATTACTCCAAATTTATCTAGAATGCCAGGTGTGCAAAGTATGGAGCTGTTGGCTTGCATATTTTCTGATTTATTGATATTAGGGAAAAAATATAGACAGCATTTATTAACAGTTGGCAGCCCTGATTGCTCTTAAGAATAAGCATAGTCATATCTGTTATGGTTTACATAGCACATACGAAATTTGGTTGAAATCCAGCTGATAGTATAGGAGTTACATGTATTTAACAAGTAGTTCCGTGAAGAACTATACAGCCTATTTTCATATATCCTACTTATGTTAATTGCCTCTATCTACATACAAAATTTCAGTTTGATTGCTGTAATAGATTCGTAGATATTGAGAACTGACTACATATTTCGGATGGTCGCTGGTGTATTCTTTGAATACACGGTACCTGAGATATAATGTCTACTGCTCCTTGCATGTTCATTTCTTCCTTCCTTTTTGCCAAACACCAACAGTGATCTTCTGTTTTCTCCTTGTTGGGCAAATCTCTTATGTCTTCATAAGTATGTTTCAGATATATAACTTCTGTGACCCACCTAGCGTCATCTAGTAGCGAACCTCTGAAGCTACTCAATTCCTCATCGTGCAAGAGGACTTACATATCCATCTGGCCACCAGATCTTCTTACTATCGCCAGCTATTTTCTCCTTGAGCAAGAGGACTACGTCTACTGTTTCACTCACCATGCTGCGCTAATATCGCCTACTATCAACTCTTAGAAGACCATCCATCAAGAAGAAAATTTATTTTTGATAAGTTGGTTATGCTGATATGTATACCTTTTGTTTCCTACCCCCACTCTCTCCCCTTCCTAGGACCTTCCGTGCTTCGTTGAGCAAGTCTCACTTCTCAGTCGGCAGTTGAATCAATCAGTTAAGGCTCAACCAGAGCTAGCCTCCTGACCTAACGAGGCATTTTTTAAATTCCACGCCATGTTGGAACTCTAAGCATCAGTGAGGAACTTCACTTCGACATGCAACAAAGATAAGTACCTTCTTCAAGTTTTAACCTCATCTTCATGGTTTTAACTTCCACGTGTTTTTAATGATACTTTTATAGACAGTGTGAAAGTATTTATTTTGGGGCAAAAATCATTCTTCGTGGGATTTGCCATGTTGAGCTTTCGCTTGTATAAGCCGACTTTACCATAAAGAGCTTTTATTAAGCTATTCTAATGAGAAATCCTCTCTCTACGTGGGATATTATCTAATTACCCGCTGTCTATAATTCAACAAGCTAGTTCCTCCGCTGGATTTACATTGGCCCCATTTTACTGCTAAGATTGTTCTGGAACCTTCTAGATTCTGTACTCAATCTACAAGTCCTGCCGTCATGTATTTCTCACGTACTTGTGAGAATTCTGTTTAAAATTGAATTATCTTACTTCTAAATTACTACATAGTGAAGTTTCGTCCACCGCGGGAATTTTCTATAGCGCATTTAATTGTAATTTACAACTTTCTCAAGAAATAGACTCTCACTTATCTAGTGAAACCAGTTATTTTCATCATTGCAATAACTTTCTTTTCCATAAACTTTGTGTCTCCACAGTGAACTTTTCATATGTTTCAATGAACTATAGTGAAAACCAGTGCTTGCTCAACTTTTCTACCGCGTCGCGATCGTCCGCTTATATTCAAATAAGGCCATGAACATTTTCCTTAATTCCCATTTCTCTTTCCTAAACCTCTCACTAACAATCTGCAATAAACTTTTAATCTAGGTCTGTTCCAATAAGGTGTCATTCCAAGAAGTGCCCTTCCATTTTTGTTGGTTTATCATTAAGTATCTCTGTATAATTACGTGTCTAGTACACGTTTCAAACTTACATTGTTCCTCCCTTCAAAAACAGGGAAAACAATTCTCTAAACTCTTGAGCGAGTCATGTTCAGGTTTCACGAAATGGAAACTGTCCCATTTGGCGAGTGATTCCTGCTCAAACTTGGGAAGTCTAGAACTTTCCCTTTCACTTTCTTCAGGTTTCACAGTAAGTGACCTGCCCTCTTTGTATAATTCTCATATATTAATTCTGTATAAATATAAGAAGTTGTAGGAACTTCTATCTTATTTTTCACGTTGTTATTATTGTTATTTTTAAAGTTGTCACTTTCTCTAGAACATTCTCTCCTGAATTGCTTCAGGTGCACTTTTTGTACTCCAACTCACGTTCAAGCTTTAATTATTTCATTGCTCATTTGTTTAAATCTTATAAAGATTTTAGAAACATGTAAGGTTTGAAACCTTGTAAATTGTCAATTGCCTGGAGCAACCGTTTAATGTTGAGAGGTCTGCGACCCTATTTGTTAAAAAGTTCAAATGAACTATGTTTATTAAAATTATATTGCACAACTGTTAATTTCCTCAAACTTTTTCTAATTGTAAAATAAACAAATCTTTTCCCTTCGCTTTTTCATTTACGAATATAAAGTTTAGGCAAAATCCTGTCTTCCTTGACTCTCCTCACTCAATGACATTAAAATCTTTAATAGGGCTTTTACCATTTGTTGCATTTGAGCAAGAACTCTTAATTTTCACCTCACTGAAGTTCTTCTTAGCGTTAATAGCTAATTCTAATTGGCCAGTAAGGCAAGTAAAGCTCGCTAAGCCAGCTACCTGCTTGTGGAGACCCTCTCCGAAAACTTATGGTCAATTTTCTAAAAAATAAGTGTTTCTTTTTGTCTAAACTTTTAGCCGGCTCCTCGCTGAGTAAAAGCTTAGCCATTTTTCAATGCAACCATTGGTTCATTTACCAAGATTACCCAATAAGGCATAATCTTTTATCATTTTCCTTCTTAGAGACACTTGGTCGCCCTTACAGGAACTCCATAATTTTGGAAATTGATAATACCAAACCTGAGTTAAATCATTGGCATTCTTCGAATTACTTTGTCAAACCTAATTTCTTTGAGAAGACATACAGTAAATTTGTTCCTCTCAGTCTTGCCAGACCATCACCCTTCCCCATAGTACTTTTATACATGCTTGGGAGGAAATATACTAAAGCCTCTCTCTGGCAAACCGCCCAAGTCCTAGCTGCGGTTCCCGTTAGCCTCAACCAAGCTCGTACCTACTTTAGGTATCCGAGAGTTAATTTCCATTGGCAACTGCTTCTAAGGGTATTTAAAGCTCAACTTATTAATTTTGTGGGACTCTCCTCCTATTTTTCTATCCTTCTTTTCCAATCCCAAATCTACTTCCTTCTCTTAATCATCTTCCCTTGGTGGGTGGGTTATTCCTCATCCTATAATCTACCCAAAAATTGGTCCCAGAAACCCGGGAGAGCCCATTTTTTCGTTTCTCTTTTTAAAATAGTGTCATTTGACAATACTTTGCATATTTCTAATATCTGTGTTGAATATTTCAGCTATAACCACATCGTGCAAAGCCTGTGAACGGGAAAGGGGCCGCTCCTGTCTCCTATGGTGTGTCCCATTCTTTCTACTCATTCGCTGCTGCCAGCTTGACAGCATTTCCAAGGTTCCACAGTTTCGTGAGTTACATTTTCATTTATCTTCTTTAATATGGCTCCCACTGATAAGGATAAGGATGAAAAACTTACTTCTAAACGAGCATCCTATAAAGGGCAAATTACCCGATTCAGAAGGTACATAAAAGAATTAGATCCCTCAGACGCGCAATTAGATTTGTTGAAACATCGTGTAAAGGATTTTGAACGTTCTTATGAAAACTACTGTAACATTCAAACTGAAATTGAAACTTGCATGCTCAATCAAACAGAAGATCGAGTCGAAGTAGAAAACTTATATTACGAAGGCATAGGTTCTGCTTTCAAAATAATACGCCAACTCGAAGAGGAGCAGAAAAAGGACGCTTCTGTTCTTGGTTCCCTTCACGAACCCCAAACTTCCTTCCGTGAGGGCACTCACAAGCCCAAACCTACTTTACCGAAAATTGATTTACCCCATTTTTCTGGAGATGAATCCACTTGGGATTCTTTCTATGAATTATTTTGCTCCCTTGTTCATGACAATGAAGACATTCAAGTCATTTACAAGTTTCATTACTTGAGATCTATCCTTCGAGGTCAAGCTTTGCAGTTAGTTGAAGCACTTCCTCTGCGTGCCGAAAATTACCCCATTGCCTTTAACTTATTAAAAGAAAGATATGGAAATTCACGTTTACGTATTCAACGCCATATTAAGGCTCTATTTAACCTACCTGCGTCACAGCACAATGACGTCACTAGTTTGCGTACTTTAATTGACACTACCCAACTCCACGTTAAAGCTTTGTCCCAATTAGAGCAGCCTACTGAACATTGGGATACTTTCCTAATACATTTAGTAGTTTCTAAAGTTGATGCTGCTACCCTCAAAGCTTGGGAAATTGAACTTTCTAAGGAAGACGACTACTCTTACGAGCATTTAGTCACTTTCATAAACGCTAGATGCCAACTTTTAACCGCTCTAGCTAATCAAAGTGAACCTTCATCTCCTAGTTCCAAATTCGAATTAATGTCCATCAAATCCAAAAGTGAACGCTCAGCGTCCAATACCCAAAAACCCGGGTCCAGCTCATCCAAATTCAAATCAAACTCCACTGGTTACCCAACTAGGTCTAGTGAACGTCGTGTCGCTAGCTCTATTGTTTTAAACACGCAAAGTGAACCTCGCAAAAGTTTAAACGAACCTGTAAAGTGCATACTTTGTAAAGATCCCCATGCCCTATACCTTTGCAAATCTTTTAAAGAAATGTCAGTCGATGACAGACGAAAATTAGTCGCTCAAAACAAACATTGTTTCAACTGCCTAGCGCCCACGCATTCTGCTTCTAACTGTAAGTCCACAAGACTTTGTTACCATTGTGAAAAGGCTCATCATACTTTGCTACATCGTCATGATCAGGCAAGGTCATCGACAGCATCTACTTCGCCGAAAAATGATAGTGCTAACAATTCTAATGCTTCATCTTATATTCAAAATGCTAAGTCCATTCGCAGCGCGCAAGTATTGTTGTCTACTGTCCAAATTGACGTTCAGGATAACTTTGGCAACTGGGTCCGTGCACGCGGTCTTCTAGACTCAGCGGCAACTCATGATTTTGTGTCCAATTCCTTGATTAGAAAACTAGGCCTACCTGTAAACACCACTTCTATCAACGTGTCGGGCATCAACAGCTCAAAATCGCAAGCTTTACAATTCTCAAAGCTAACTATAAGAGATACTTGTCATAGAAACAACTTTCTTAAACTTAATTGTCTAATTCTTAATAGCATTGGAGAAGACACTCCAAGTCACTCTGTGGATATTTCAGGGTTAAACATTCCCTCGCATTTAAAGCTAGCCGATCCTTGTTTTAATGTGCAAAACCCTATTGACATACTCTTTAGTGCCAATGTTTTCTGGAATTGCCTACGTAAACAGGTTCGTAAGTTATCCTCAAACGTGGTCGCCAGAGACACTAATTTTGGATGGATCGTCACAGGGCAACTTCCCCATTATTCTCCTCAACCCGCATCGCAATGTTACTTCTCCAATACTGACCTGGAACAGTTTTGGAGGCTTGAAAATGTAGATTCTCCTAATGTAACTTCTTCAGAAAATGAATTCTGTGAGCAACTTTTTTTGAACACGACCACTCGTTCTTCTGATGGCCGGTTCATTGTTCAAATGCCAAGATTACACAATCCCCCCAAACTTATTAACTCTCAGCCTAAAGCTCGAAAAGCCCTCTTTGCTATCGAGAGCAAATTCAAAAAGGAACCCCTTGTCAAAAAGCAGTACACTGAGTTCATGGATGAGTATGAAAGCTTAGATCATATGGAGGTTGTTAACAAATCCGATGATGAATTGCACCCCCCAATTGAAACGGTTTATTTAAATCATCATCCTGTGTGGAAAAACCCTCTTGTAAAAAATAAAATCCGAGTTGTTTTCAATGGTTCATCACCTGACGTTAATGGCAACAGCCTTAATGACACTCTTTATTCTGGTTCTGCTATTCAATCAGATTTATCTGCTATACTTTTAAACTTTCGATTATTTCCCATAGCTGTCATAGCCGATATAAAACAGATGTACCGTCAAGTGTTAATTCAACCAGAACAACGAGATCTTCAAAGAATCTTGTGGCGTGATGAAATCAATAAGCCCATTAAGGTATTTCGCTTGAAAACGGTTACTTATGGCTTAAAACCCTCTGCTTTCCTTGCTATCCGATCCCTACACTTGCTAGCCTCTCAAGATGGTCATTTATTTAACCCCAAAGCCTCTGAAGCACTAACTACGTCATTCTATGTTGACGATTACTTGCAGTCCTTCTCTACTTTGGAGGAAGCTTCTTTTGTGTCTTTAGAACTTCAAGCATTACTAAGGAATGGAGGTTTTCCACTTCATAAGTGGAACTCCAACTCCCCTGAGTTTCTCGCCCAATTTCCCATCGAAGACGTAGATCCCTCTTCTGTCGAAATTTGTGGAAACTCCGAATCTATAAAAACTTTAGGAGTTCATTGGTGCACTAGCACTGACACTCTTATCTATAAAGTTACACTCGCAGAAGAGCTTCCTAATACAAAAAGACAAATCCTCTCTGAAATTGCAAAAATTTTTGATCCGCTTCAATTTCTTGCCCCAGTTATCGTTATAGCCAAACTCTTCATGCAAGAGCTGTGGTCGCTTAAATGTGAATGGGATGACACTGTCCCTCTATCTTTTCTGAATCGTTGGCTCTCGTTTCGCAGCAATTTGCTGGATCTTTCCCTCATTGAAATTCCCAGGAATTTAATCAGCTCTCATTCTAATGCATCTTTTTTCCTTCATGTGTTCGCGGACAGTTCCGAAAAAGCTTATGGTTGCTGTGCATATTTAGTTTATCACGATTCACTCTATGGATTTCTAGTTTCCAACCTTGTTTGTGCCAAATCGAAGGTCGCTCCTCTTAAAACTATCACTTTGCCTAGGCTCGAACTGTGCGCTGCACTCATGGCTGCAGAACTTGTCAAGAAATTACGGGAAGTATTAAAGGTCGAATTCTCGCAAATCTATCTCTGGAGCGATTCCATGATCGCCCTTTCTTGGATCGCCAAAAACCCCTCTCACTGGCAAACTTTTGTCGCAAACAGGGTTTCCAAAATTCAAACTCTTTCTTCTGGATGTCAATGGAAGCATGTTCCCAGTGCGGATAATCCAGCCGACATTATCTCTCGTGGTTGTCTACCCTCTCAATTGGCAGCTTCCCAATTGTACTGGCATGGGCCCTCGTGGTTAATCAAAGACTCTTCTTCATGGCCTGCTAAACCTCCAGCTACAAACTCCAACTTGCCTGACGCTAAAGTACCTCTGTCTATTGCCTCGTGTCTGGTTTCTAATGCTTCTTATCCTTTGTTGTCACGCTATTCTTCCTTTCATAAATTAATACGAATTATCGCCTATCTCCTTAGATGGAAATATTATGTGGTTGACCAACCTCTTCTCCCCAAGCCACACCTTACCAATCATGAATTGAATTTCGCCACCATTAAAGTTTTACAACTGACACAGCAAGAAGCCTTTTCTTCTGAGTTGTCTTTGCTTTCTTCTAAAAGAGATCTTCCCAAATCCAGTCGTCTTCGTGCTTTAGCCCCGTTCCTTGATGACCATGGGTTACTCAGGGTAGGTGGAAGGCTCTCGCAATCTTTACTCTCTGAGGACAAAAAGCATCCCGTTATTTTGCCTTCCAAACATCACGTTACTTCTTTAATTATACGTGACTTTCATTATCGTAATCTGCATGTTGGTACACGCACTCTGCTTTGCCTTTTAAGGGAAAAGTACTGGATTATAAATGGAATTCATGAAGTTTCTTCTGTAATTCATAAGTGCATTCCTTGCTTTAAAGCGAAACCTAAAATCAATACTCAATTAATGAGCGATCTGCCCTCTTTTCGCTCTTCTCCTATACGTCCATTTGCTTTAACTGGTGTGGACTATATGGGTCCGTTTCAATATCAACGAAATTCTCCTGCAGCTAAACGCAAATTGTTTGGTAAGCTTTATGGTTCTCTCTTTGTTTGCATGGTTACAGGCGCAATCCACTTGGAACTAGTAACGAATGCTTCTACTTCTTATTTTCTATCAGCTGTCTCTCGCTTCACTGCTAGGCGTGGTGTGCCTTCAGAGATGTTCTCTGATAACGCTTCCACTTTTCAGGGCGCAGCTTCCCTGTGGAAGAAAGCTCTTACTTCCTCTCCAGCCATGGAACAAATTTTTAATTTTTCCTACTCAAAAGGTTTCAAATGGCGCTTTATACCTCCTTACGCTCCTCATCACGGTGGTAGGTGGGAATCTTGCGTAAAGCTCACTAAACGTCATTTAAGAAAAGTCTTAGGTAATCGAATTCTGACTTACGAAGAATTCAATTCACTGTCTGTTCTGATTGAAGGTGTTGTTAATTCTCGACCTTTAACTCCGCTGTCCAATGACCCTGATGACCTGCTTCCACTTACACCTGGTCACTTCCTTATAGGCACTTCTCTTTCTGCTCCTCCTCCTCTTCCCAATTCTTACAGGGATTCTAATCTACCTATCGCTTGGCGGAAACTTGAAGCCCTCCGTAATTCTTTTTGGAAAAGGTGGAACTTGGAATATTTAACTTCCTTACAACGGAGACAGAAGTGGTTTCTTTCCAGTCCCGACATTAAGGTGGGGGACTTGGTCTTGGTTAGGGATGTTTCACCCCCCCCCCCCTAGTATGGTTTTCTGGTAGGGTGACCGAATGTTACCCTGGGATAGATGGGAGAGTCAGGGTGGCCAGAATCTTGACCACAAATGGACCGATCACAAGACCACTGTCTTTGATCGCTCCGCTGCCATTAAATGTGTAACTGCTTATTTGCTCTCTGTTGGTGTTTTTTCCCCCCAGTATGGTGTATTATTTGAATACACGGTACCTGAGATATAATGTCTACTGCTCCTTGCATGTTCATTTCTTCCTTCCTTTTTGCCAAACACCAACAGTGATCTTCTGTTTTCTCCTTGTTGGGCAAATCTCTTATGTCTTCATAAGTATGTTTCAGATATATAACTTCTGTGACCCACCTAGCGTCATCTAGTAGCGAACCTCTGAAGCTACTCAATTCCTCATCGTGCAAGAGGACTTACATATCCATCTGGCCACCAGATCTTCTTACTATCGCCAGCTATTTTCTCCTTGAGCAAGAGGACTACGTCTACTGTTTCACTCACCATGCTGCGCTAATATCGCCTACTATCAACTCTTAGAAGACCATCCATCAAGAAGAAAATTTATTTTTGATAAGTTGGTTATGCTGATATGTATACCTTTTGTTTCCTACCCCCACTCTCTCCCCTTCCTAGGACCTTCCGTGCTTCGTTGAGCAAGTCTCACTTCTCAGTCGGCAGTTGAATCAATCAGTTAAGGCTCAACCAGAGCTAGCCTCCTGACCTAACGAGGCATTTTTTAAATTCCACGCCATGTTGGAACTCTAAGCATCAGTGAGGAACTTCACTTCGACATGCAACAAAGATAAGTACCTTCTTCAAGTTTTAACCTCATCTTCATGGTTTTAACTTCCACGTGTTTTTAATGATACTTTTATAGACAGTGTGAAAGTATTTATTTTGGGGCAAAAATCATTCTTCGTGGGATTTGCCATGTTGAGCTTTCGCTTGTATAAGCCGACTTTACCATAAAGAGCTTTTATTAAGCTATTCTAATGAGAAATCCTCTCTCTACGTGGGATATTATCTAATTACCCGCTGTCTATAATTCAACAAGCTAGTTCCTCCGCTGGATTTACATTGGCCCCATTTTACTGCTAAGATTGTTCTGGAACCTTCTAGATTCTGTACTCAATCTACAAGTCCTGCCGTCATGTATTTCTCACGTACTTGTGAGAATTCTGTTTAAAATTGAATTATCTTACTTCTAAATTACTACATAGTGAAGTTTCGTCCACCGCGGGTATTTTCTATAGCGCATTTAATTGTAATTTACAACTTTCTCAAGAAATAGACTCTCACTTATCTAGTGAAACCAGTTATTTTCATCATTGCAATAACTTTCTTTTCCATAAACTTTGTGTCTCCACAATGAACTTTTCATATGTTTCAATGAACTATAGTGAAAACCAGTGCTTGCTCAACTTTTCTACCGCGTCGCGATCGTCCGCTTATATTCAAATAAGGCCATGAACATTTTCCTTAATTCCCATTTCTCTTTCCTAAACCTCTCACTAACAATCTGCAATAAACTTTTAATCTAGGTCTGTTCCAATAAGGTGTCATTCCAAGAAGTGCCCTTCCATTTTTGTTGGTTTATCATTAAGTATCTCTGTATAATTACGTGTCTAGTACACGTTTCAAACTTACATTGTTCCTCCCTTCAAAATCAGGGAAAACAATTCTCTAAACTCTTGAGCGAGTCATGTTCAGGTTTCACGAAATGGAAACTGTCCCATTTGGCGAGTGATTCCTGCTCAAACTTGGGAAGTCTAGAACTTTCCCTTTCACTTTCTTCAGGTTTCACAGTAAGTGACCTGCCCTCTTTGTATAATTCTCATATATTAATTCTGTATAAATATAAGAAGTTGTAGGAACTTCTATCTTATTTTTCACGTTGTTATTATTGTTATTTTTAAAGTTGTCACTTTCTCTAGAACATTCTCTCCTGAATTTCTTAAGGTGCACTTTTTGTACTCCAACTCACGTTCAAGCTTTAATTATTTCATTGCTCATTTGTTTAAATCTTATAAAGATTTTAGAAACATGTAAGGTTTGAAACCTTGTAAATTGTCAATTGCCTGGAGCAACCGTTTAATGTTGAGAGGTCTGCGACCCTATTTGTTAAAAAGTTCAAATGAACTATGTTTATTAAAATTATATTGCACAACTGTTAATTTCCTCAAACTTTTTCTAATTGTAAAATAAACAAATCTTTTCCCTTCGCTTTTTCATTTACGAATATAAAGTTTAGGCTAAATCCTGTCTTCCTTGACTCTCCTCACTCAATGACATTAAAATCTTTAATAGGGCTTTTACCATTTGTTGCATTTGAGCAAGAACTCTTAATTTTCACCTCACTGAAGTTCTTCTTAGCGTTAATAGCTAATTCTAATTGGCCAGTAAGGCAAGTAAAGCTCGCTAAGCCAGCTACCTGCTTGTGGAGACCCTCTCCGAAAACTTATGGTCAATTTTCTAAAAAATAAGTGTTTCTTTTTGTCTAAACTTTTAGCCGGCTCCTCGCTGAGTAAAAGCTTAGCCATTTTTCAATGCAACCATTGGTTCATTTACCAAGATTACCCAATAAGGCATAATCTTTTATCATTTTCCTTCTTAGAGACACTTGGTCGCCCTTACAGGAACTCCATAATTTTGGAAATTGATAATACCAAACCTGAGTTAAATCATTGGCATTCTTCGAATTACTTTGTCAAACCTAATTTCTTTGAGAAGACATACAGTAAATTTGTTCCTCTCAGTCTTGCCAGACCATCACCCTTCCCCATAGTACTTTTATACATGCTTGGGAGGAAATATACTAAAGCCTCTCTCTGGCAAACCGCCCAAGTCCTAGCTGCGGTTCCCGTTAGCCTCAACCAAGCTCGTACCTACTTTAGGTATCCGAGAGTTAATTTCCATTGGCAACTGCTTCTAAGGGTATTTAAAGCTCAACTTATTAATTTTGTGGGACTCTCCTCCTATTTTTCTATCCTTCTTTTCCAATCCCAAATCTACTTCCTTCTCTTAATCATCTTCCCTTGGTGGGTGGGTTATTCCTCATCCTATAATCTACCCAGTCGCCATGTTGGATTTTATATATGTAGGTCCTAGATTTATGTAATGTTACAAGAAGATTATTGTGTACGTGTAGCATTCAAACTTCAATCGCATGATTAGGACACAAGACGTAACAAGGAGATTTTAAAAATTTCGCACAGCTGCCATATTGAGGTTATGGAAACAATTGAAATAAATTAGATGCCAGTGGATTAACCTTCGTATAAGGATTTACTCTACCAAGTTTCACTGCACTCGGATGGTTAAATTGCGAGAAATGTCCATGTGAATATTTATAATTCGCGTCGCCGCCATGTTGGATTTGTGATCACCAGGTTATTGAAAGTCCTATAGGTGAACTTATGTTCATAGCCCCTATGAACATAACATAATTCAGTTTGATTGCTATAATAGATTCGTAGATATTCAGAGCCGTCTAAATATTTCGGATGGTCGCCATGTTAGATTGTTAAATGTATAGGCTATATAGCCATGTACCATTAAAGGAAAATTATTGCGTAGGTTCATCATTCAAACTTTCACTTCGATCGCATGATTACGACACAAGAAGGAAAAACTTAATTTTAAAATTCGCACAGCCGCCATCTTGAGGTTATGTAAACAATTGAACTAAATTAGATACCAGTGCATTACAATGTGTATAAACATTTCCTGTACCAGATTTCATTGCGTTTGGAACATTAAATCGCGATAAAGGTCTATAAAATTTTCAAATTCGCTTGGCCGCCATGTTCGTTTTGTAGTTAACCGATTTTTGAGAGTCTTATGGATGAACTTCCAGTAGTGCCCTTTATCTCCGTACAAAATGTCAGGGTGATACCGCTATTAGTTTCAGAGATATAGAATGCCGGTGAAATATTTCGCACATCCGCCATCTTGTGGTTATGTAAACAATTGATCGAAGTTAGATGTCGGTGCATTACAATATGTATAAACATATACTGTACTAAGTTTTATTGCATTTGGTTGGTTAAATCGCGAGAAACGTCTAATTAAAGTCGCAAATTTGAATGGCCGCCATGTTGGTTTTGTAGTTACGAGTTTCTCAAAAGTCACATCGGTGAACTTGTAGTAGTTCCCTTTATCGCCTAAAAAAATTCCAGGGTGATATCCGTAATAGTTTCGGAGATATTGAATGCTGGTGAAATATTTCACACAGCCGCCATGTTGGATTGGTGAGACGTAACAAAATTTGAAGGGCACGGTTGGGGTCGCCCGGAATAGTGCTACGAACTTACCGAGTTTCATTGAAATCGGTCCAGCCGTTTAGATTTTATTAGGGGGACACACACACACACACACCTCACACACACACACACGCGCGCACACACACACGGACAAAAGGTGATCTCATAAGCCTATTTTTTTCTAAATTGAAAATAGGCTAAAAATTGGTGCTATCAGCAGGCTTGGAATCATGTTGGTAGAACTGACTATATAAGTTACTCCAATTTAATCTAAAATTTAAGGTACTATACGTGTGCATAGTATAAAGCTGTCGGCTTGCATACTTTCTGATATATTGGTATTTGGATAAAAAAATAGAGAGTGTAATTATTAACAGTTGGCAGCCCTGATGGTTCTTAAGAATATGCTCAGTCATATCTGTTTATGTCCACATATTACAAACAAAATTTGGTTGATATCCAATGTATAGTGCAGAAGTTATATGCATTTAAAAACTTGACCTATCAGAAAGCTTAAAAATATTTTGGCAACACTGTCATGTATGGCCTCCTGGAAATTAAACAGAAATAGCATTATCTACATGTGTGCCAATTTTGGAATAGCCCCCATGCATACCTTGCAAGATATCCAACATGGAGCTCAAATTTCTAGTGCGTTTTTTCAGCAGTTGGTAGCACTGACATAATTTTCAAACTAAAAATTGGTTTCGATTGCTGTAGCCGTTTATGAGTTGATAGGGGGACACACACACACACACACACACACACACACACAGCCAGCCAGACAGACAGTTAGACAGACAGACACACATTTTCCCGGCTCGATCTCATAAGCCTACTTTTTCCTCATTTTTGCAAAATGTGAAAAGTAGACTAAAAATGCCTGATTTTCTTACAGATCACTGCCAGTGAAAGAACGTGCCTAGTATTAAGGGACTTTTTTTCAAGAAATATTGTGTGTCTGTGTATATGTCTGCTCCCCCCTTTCAATTGAAACACGACATTTTGTACAGAAGTAGCACTAGAAAAGGGCACCTCACTGTCATGTTTATTTTGCCGCCATCTTTACCAAATCTCAATTGTAGCTACTCAATTGGTCAAAACTTAACATTAATAAACGACTAAACTAATCATCAGGGACCCGGAACAGAACTGAAATGCGTTACTTACCGCTGTGTTCCACGTTACGTAACATACGCCATACCGCGGCCCCGAGCTGGCTTGAAGTATAGTTCCGGAACTGTAACTTGGAACTCGGTACGAGCATGTGGAACGTTACAGCCCTGGAACGTTACAGTCGTAACTCGACTCCCAACTGTACCGAGCATCAAGGTACGTGTTAGTGGAACTTTAGCTTCTTTGTGACCAATAATAGTATTTCTTTTCTAAATTAAACCTTCCGTTCTTGCTTTTCGTTTACTTGTTAGCATATTTTCATTTAGTAGTGATAGAAGCCATTTTTCAGTGATGCTTAATTCTAATAATGAAAGCTATTCAGTCGTGTTGACCGACTGAAAAGCTTCCTTTATTATTTGCATTTATGAAAGATAGGCTTATGACATCACATATAGTCCGTGTGTGTGTACGTATATGTGTGTTTGCATGTGTCCGTCGCCTCGCTCCTCTCCCTAATGACATCTAAACTGCTGGAGCGATTTCAACGAACTCGGTAAGGTCATAGTACTATTTTGTCCGACCCCGACTGTGCTCTTCAAATTTTATTACATCGCACCAATCCAACATGGCAACTCTGCAAAATATTTCACCGGCATTCCATATCTCCGAAACTATTACAGATATCACCCTGACGTTTTGTATGGTGAAAAAAAAAAGCACTAATAGAAGTGTAACGATGGGACTCTCAAAAACCTCTTTACAAAACGAACATGGCGGCCAAGCGAAGTTGTTGTATTTAAATAGACTTTTCTCGAATTTAAACCATCCGAACGCTGTCACACATGGTACAGCGAATGGTATACACCTTGTAATGCACTGACATCCTATTCAGCTCAATTGTTTACAAAACTTCAAATTGGCGGCTGTGCGAAATTTTAAAATTAAGCTTTACTTTCTTGTGTACTAATCATGCGATCGAAACCAACGTTTGAACAATGAATCTACGCAATTATCATCATCTAATAGTACATAGCTCTTTGGCCTACAAAGTATATAAAAATCCAATATGGTGACCATCCGAAATATTTAGACGATTCTCAATGTCAACTAATCTGTGCCAGCAATCAAAGTTAATTGTTTTTTTAACCACGAGATGGTGCCAGTGTCAAATTTTAAAATCTCGCTTTTAGCCTATTTCTATTTATGGAAAAAATTGGCTTATGGGATCACCTTTTGTCCGTGCGTGTGCGTCCGTGTGTGTGCCCCCACCCCACTAATATAATCTAAGTGGCTGTATGGATTTCAATTAAATTCGGTAAGGTCATAGTACTATTCTGGCCGATTCCGACCGTGCCCTACAAATTTTATTACGTTTCAACAATCCAACGTTGCGGCTGTGCGAAATATTTCACTGGCATTCTATATCTCCGAATCTATTACTCATATCAACCTGAAATTTTGTACGGTGATAAAAGGCACTACTAAAATCGTTCAAGGGACTTTCAGAAACCTGTTAACTACAAAACGAACATGGCGGCCATGCGAAGTTGAAACATTTAAATAGATTTTTCTGGCGAGTTAAAAATCCGAACGCAGTGAAACTTGGTACAGCAATTGTTTATACACTTTGCAATGCACTGACATATATTTTTGTCAAATTGATTACATAACCTCAAGATGGCAGCTGTGCAAATTTTTAAAGTAAAGTTTTATTTTTTTAATGTCGCAATCATGAGGTCGAAGTCAACGTTTGAATAATGAACCTACGCAATAATAGTCATCTAATAGTACATAACTCTATGGCCTACATATGTTACAATCCAACATGGCGAACATCCAAAATATTTAGACGGATCACAAAATATGATAATCTGACAGCAGTCAAACTGACATTTTGTATGTTGATAGAGGCTATAAACATAAGTTCACCTATGGAACTTTCATAACCTGGTGATCACAAATCCAACCTGCCGGCGACGCGAAATGCGAATATTTAAAAGGACGAGCACAGTGAAACTTGGTATGGTATATGCCTACACAAATTTTAATCCACTGGCGTCTAATTTATTTCATTTTTTTTTTCAGAACCAGAAGATGGAGGCTGTGCAAAATTTTAAAATCTCGTTTTTACTATTTCTTGTGTCCTAATCATGCAATTGAAGTTTGAATAATACTCTTACACAATAATCTTCATGTAATAGTACATAACTCTAAGGCCTACATATATAACAATCCAACATGTCGACTATCCGATATATTTAGACGGTTTTCAATATCTACGAATCTATTACAGCAATCAACCTGAAATTTTGTATGTTGATAGAGGCAATTAACATAAGCAGGATAAATGAAAATGGGCTACACATTTCTTCACGGAATTACTTGTTATCTCTTGTGTCCTAATTATGCGATTGAAGTTTGAATAATACATTTACGCAATAATCTTCATGTTTTTATATTATATTTTTTAAGCGTATGGCTTTTAGTGCCGGGAGTGTCCGAGTACATGTTCGGCTCGCTCAAGTTTGAAGCTACTTCTATGCGGACACCCATGGGTTGAGCTACAAGTACCGTCACGTGCGGTGGTTGTCTGGCGAGGAAAGTGTGAATGTAAGGACGAGGAATTGGAAGGTAGCGGCTGTGGCCTATAGTAGGGGACTAACTCCGGCATTTGCCTGGAAGGAAGATAGGAAACTACAGAAAACCATCTTCAAGGTTGCCGGTGGAGGGATTCGATCCTCCTCGCCTAACGGATGTGAGCGACTGCCTGCAGTCACGCCGTAACAAGCACGGCTAACTCAACCGGTATCTTCAGGTAATAGTAGTCTACATAACTCTATGGCCTACATACCGAATGGTCCACTAGCCCCTTGCGATCCAGTTTTATGCATTCTGTCACATGTACTACAATTCTGAAAGACATAGGTCCCTCTCCCTAAACCGGGGTAATATAACGAGATGTGTGTTTACGGGATAGAAGACAGCAGGGATCGTGAGCGCCACTATTAATTCAGTATGGGTACCTCGAATGAACCCGTTAAACGAGCACAGATACGCAGAACACATACTTGTAAACAAGAGGTGCACGCACACACCGAGAGCAGGTATTGTATAGACCGGGAGGTGCGCGCTGCAGGTCAAATATCGCAGTAGCTCACATGGCAAGCGCGTGATTGGAGTTGCCTGGCAAGTGGAAAGGTTGTATACTTAATAGTTTTCACAGACTGATTTGTTATTTCTTTTTTCTTTCGTTATCGTTTTACCATCCTGGGTTGGCTTTTCCCACGGACTAAGCGAAGGACAGTGTCCTGCAGCTTGAGGCTCTGAATCGGGGGATACAACTGGGGACTGTGACTAGCAATTCGCCCAGGCGGCCTCACCTGCGAAGTGAACAGGGGCCTGATGAGGGGAAGGGAAGAGGGAGAGGGATAGGCAAGGAAGAGGGAAGGAGGCGGTCGTGGCCCTTGGTTAGGTACTGTACCATTCCAGCATTTGCCAGAAGACGATGTGGAAACCACGGAAAACCACTCGAAGATGGCTGAGGTGGGAATCGAACCCACTCTACTCTTCTCCCTGAGGCTGAGTAGACCCCGTTTCAGCCCTCATACCACTTGTCAAATTTCTTGTTAGAGCCGGGTATCGAACCTCAGACCTCTGGGGTGGTATCTATGCACGCTGACCACTACACTACGGAGGCGACACGATTTGTTTATTTGGCTCTGTAAAAAACCATGTCACTGCGGGGGCCAGGGTTCAAATCTCGGTTCTGCCACGAAATTTTGTTCCTGGTCTGAGGCCTGGAACGGGGTTCACCCAACCTCGTGGGGCACACAAACTTAGTAGAGGCAGGTTCGCTTCCTGCCTCAGCCATCCTAGAAGTGGTTTTCCGTGGTTTCCCACTTCTCCTCCAGGCGATTGCTGGGATGGTTCCTTTCGACAGGACCACGGCATCTTTCTTCCCACTCCCTTCGCTGCCCTTTCCTTCATTAGACCCAAGTTCGTGGTCACCTAGGCAATTGGCTTGTCACCATCCCCAGTTGTATCTGCTGTCAAGGTGTGTTCAGCTCCGAGACACTGTCCTGGAATTCAACGGTAGAGGAATGATCCCTCGCAAAGTCCGAGGGTAAAGCCGAGCTTGGAGGGAACGCGATCAAATAAAAAGAAAAAGAAAAGAAGACCGTGTGTATCGTTGCATAAGCTATGGTGCTGGATTGGACGAGGATGAGGAGGTGATTGTCTCTGGCTAGGGCACAGGCAACCAGTTAGCTACGTCGTACATGTTCCAAGCTTCGTAGACCACAGTTAGGGCAAAGTGTGCCCCATTGGAACGATAACAACATGCAATGGCAAGTCAGTATGTAGCTGCGCGAACTCGCTCCTTCGAAGTAATTCACAACACGAAGAGTATTCACTGCCTTGAGATGTATTCCAGCGATGAGTATATGAATATGTTATATTTATGGAGGAGCTCGACAGAATGCATACCAGGCGCATCGCCTGTACCAAGAACTCTATCCGGATAGACAACGACCGACAGGCATGGTATTTCGGAGTGTGGAAAGACGCCTGGGAGATACTGGATCCCTGGGAAAAACATGGCCTGTTTGAGATCATCGCATGACGTCTGCTCACAAAGAAGAGGTTGTATTTGACGCTATCCGGCGTCACCCTCATACTAGCACACGGCCATTGCACTGGAGACGAACATCAGCCGAGCGTCTGTTATGCGGATAATGCACACCCACTGGTTTCACCCGTACCATCTGCACTTACACCTGGAGATACATGGTCATGATTTCGAAGCCCGGGTGGCGTTCTGTGGCAACTGATCCGGCTTTTCTAGCTACCATCTTATTTACGGACGAAGCACGATTCCACAAATATGGAACCGTTTATCGCCATAATATGCATTACTGGAGTGTAGATAATCCCCATTGGGTGCGACAGACATCCTTTTAGGTACACCCCTGTGTGGGTTGCGGGTTAGAATACACACACTGAAACGTTATTTACTTTGCTCCACGTTGAGCGTACAAATGAGACGTTTTGCTAGCTCCTAACTGTTGGGTGAGAAATGTAACTGTTTACCTTTGCCTAAGCTATGTTGTTTTAATGGGCGCCAAGACCTCAACGCAATGTTGAAATCTAAATTTGTATTTAACAACGTCTAGCTCTGGCAGAACACCTTCAAGACTCTATTCACTCAGATCGTGGTATGATTTGATCATTAACCCAACAAACAATTGTATCAGGAGAAGGAATTGGTCTATATCTAATGCTACCTACTGAAAGCAAAGATTGCATTGTAAAAGAAATGAATTTATTATATAAAACAAGAATAGCAAAATTAATAATAATAAGTATAAAATTTAAATTGGAGCGTTGTGATTTGAATATTACCGATAGAAAATTACGTGAAAACGGAGTCTGATAAATTGATTTTACTCTTATTTCCAAGCTATGAAGTTACTGAAATATGAAATGTAGAACAAAGAAAATGAGAGATTGCGTATTTCTGCGTCATTGGCGCTTACCACTGGAAATTGCCAAAGCATTTCCCTCGTTCTTGAAGATGTTGTGAGCTTCCCACAGTCTCCTGGACGTCGTCATCTCCGTCGGAATTTGATGATATTCTGGTAGATTAGATAATTCTATGGTCCGTACCTCGGACCCAAACACTCGTACAACCAAGTTTTACAAAAGTTCGTCGCTAACTCCACTGAACATCGGAGCGACACGCACTTGCGACCGTACACCTCAAGTATTTCACAGATAGTCCTCTTCCACGGAACATCGGAGCGATTCCCGCGTATATCCACACTCGGCAAGAACTACACAGATTCCTCTTGTTACACGGCGCGTCGAACGATATATGCACCTGTTGGCTCCCCCACCATGGTACCGACATCTAGCTTACGTCGTCGCCACTGATTGGCTGCACCCTACGCGCTAGATCCCCACTCCTTCCTCATTACACTCCGCGGGAGGGAGAAGTCGATTTCCGTTTCCACAATTCGCCTTTTCTAGACCTTGCGACCCAAGATTGCGTCATGCTCCTCGAAAAGATTCAGCGTGTACTTGAAATCCCAGTGAGTCATCTCTCTCAAATACCCTAACTGACAAAAACTCCGTAAAATTCCGTAATCATATAATTTTCTATGATATCGTCGTTCGTAATAATTTGCTTGATATCGTTTTCTAAGACATAGAAAACCTATCTGAATGCTAATAATTTTTATAAAATGCTCCGAAAATACCTAAATAATAATTATAATAAATTAATAATAATAATAATAAATTAACATGAAAATTCTCTTGGCTGAACAATTTGCCGCGTAAATAAATATAGAATGGCTTCCTACTGACTTATGCCAGTTGCATAAAACCCCTCGAAAAACACGTTACATATTCGCCTCGGATCATCGGATGATTTACCGTGACGACGGTCCATTATCCGATTATCCCAGACACGTTAATAAACCCCATCCAAAATACATATTACATAAATGAAATCACCCTAAATTACAGATATATACACTCATATTTTTTTTTTCACGCACTTTGCGTCAAAGTTTGTTGTCACAATGGATTGCACTTTGCAACCAGTCCAATGTTTTACATATGGAATAGTGTTCCACGGATATTTCCGCCTCTCAAATTTCTCTATGTTGGAGAAATAGACATAATTAATGTGTGAGCACTATGTATTTATGATGTCATATCACACGCATTGAAGGTGTTCTGATATATTTATATCACCATAGAACTCCCTAATTTCACTGGAGGTCCCCTCCTTATGGTGAAATTTAATCTCACTTATCACTGAGCACACGATCACACTATTGTGGCAGCGCCTCGTGACCATAATACTTAATCTCTCTTTAAAGTTGATTAAATGAATATTGACTTCTGAAAAAAAAACAGTAAATGCGCATTACATATAACACCAAATATTTCTGTGCCGTAATCGCCCTGTCTTGTTAAGTTCCCGTTAACCATATTCTACTTAATACTAGTTCTCAACACAGACCATTTCTCCTCACACACATAATACCATTGTACAAATTATCTTAAATTACACACTTACAAATCTTACATGGCGAGGCCGTAAACAGAAATCACGTGTGCTGATATGTATGAGTTTCATGAAGGACTGTCTCGCATTCTGATGGCCCATCTTTTATCTCGTGGACGCCTTAAGCTAACAAGCCCTATTCAAGCGCTCCCCCATCTCTTGGAAATAAATGGGAACCCATCAGCGCTGCCAAAATGGCCTTGGTGCATCGAGACAATTTAGTGCTCAACAGCATCCGACAATCCCGTCATATTTCCCTGTACCTTAAAAACTCTCATTTACTTACATACTACCCCCCTGTGTGACTTCTGATACGCCTGCCTTAAGACCAGATCTTCCACGCACCAGACACCACACTTACTCATTTGATAGGCTGGCTCGCCAGCTAAACACACTCACTTTATGACACATATTTTCGTAGACTATGTATATTATACGTCCCGTATAATCTGTTTCCCTCACTATTCTCCAGCACATATGCTGTTTTTCCAATACGTTTGGAAACTATAAATGTTTCTGCGTCACCTGCTTCCAACCTTGCAAGTGGCTCCCTTTAAATGAACATCATCACGTTGCTCTACTAGCCTATTTCTCAGTGTCTGTAACGATGCCCTGTTGCTACTGTCCACACATGCTAACCCTACTTTCCTCTGGTGTTACACCTCTAATCGACACTCTATGACCTAAAAATGTCACTTCTGACTGACAGAATGACGACTTAGACAGCTTCAAAGTGAACCCTGCCTGATCTAACTTCTGAAAAACTATATCTAAATGACATAGATGCTCCTCAAAACTGCGTGAACTAATTACCATATCATCTATGTAAATGGTTACAAACTCTCCTGTGTCATCCCCTAATGCGATGTTTAAAGCCCTAATTAAAGCTGCTGAACTACTCTTTAACCCATAAGGTGTTCTACAAAATTGATAAAGGTTATATTTATGACTAAAAGCTGTAAATGGTCTATCTTCGTACATAAGTGGCACTTGCCAAAAACTGGAACTCAAATCTACACAAGTGAAATACTTCTTCCCCTCAAATGTTTGCATTAATTCCTCTATTGACATAGATTTCAGCTGATCTGAACTAATTCTACTGTTAACCAAACGAGCGTCTAAACAAATACGAACAGTGCCGTCGGTCTTGGGTACCGTGATCAAAGAATTAACATATGGACTGTTCGAGTGCTCAATAATCCCATCTTCAAGCATCTGATTAATTTGTGCCTCAACTGCACTCTGATAAGCGAAAGGTACAGGATATCTATGTCCTGTGAATACTGACCTATCAATAACGTTCAATGAATGTGTATAGCAATTGGCCATACCAATGCGATCGTCAAAAACTCTCCTATTACACAATAACACATCATAGAGCCGAACACACTGTTCATCCTCTATATTTCCCTGAAATGCAGCCTCACGTAACGAGTCCTCTAGACTTCCGTTCGTAATCACACTGCCCACAAAACATGGAGAACCCCGCTCTACGGCTGGCGATATCTCATTTAAAGTACAAATCACACCTACAATACTACTCCTCTGAATATGGTCATTGAACGCTACTTCTACTTCAGAATCTCCCCATTTAAATTTCAAACTCCCTACATCATAACATAAGTTACCAGACACTCTACTTAGCCACTCTGAACCCAAGATAACACTGAATACTAAATTTGGAATTACAAGGCAAATCTGCTTCTCTACATGATTATTAATTTTAATGTCTACTAAAACTTGCTTAGAAATTACTTTAGACCTCTTCCCAACAGCTGTGATAACAAAAGTGCTTTTAATTGGCATCTCCTCAAAATTTACTCCAGTTCCTTTCATTTTATCATAAAATGCACTACTTATGCAACTCTTCATACAACCACTATCAATTAAAACATCTGTGTACGCCTCGGACACGTTAAATTTAACTATGGGGCTCTTACTAACCACTTCCTGAATAATACCTTCATCATTTAGTTCATGTAATAATTCATTTCTTACATTTAGGTCATAGGGTTCCTGTATAATTGTATGGACAGGGCATGCTACAGACTGAGATTCTGACCTTACTTCGCAGCCTGGTTCGCGTTTAAAGAACCGCTACAGCTGGCCGTAGTACTAGTTACTACTGCACTGGTCTGGTTGTTCTGAGTTGTGTTGTCATTGTTTGGCTGTATATTACTACCACTAGGCTGTCCTCTTCCTTGACCCCTATTCTGGTTGTAATTATTGTCATTATAATTTCTCCCTTGATTTCCCCTGAAATCATTGTTTCTCCCTTGATTTCCCCTGTAATCATTGTTCCTCCCTTGATACTGATTACCATAGCCATTTCCTCTGTTCTGATTTAGCTGATTATTATTATTTCTATTTTGAGCATTGGCCCCTTCGCCACCGTTCCCTTGAACTTCCTGATGCCTGGCTTCATTAGGTCTATTATTATTATTACCCTGGTTCCTATTGAAATTGTCCTCATAACCCCCTCTCCCTAGTGCATCAAATGTGCTTAACAAACTTTCTACTTGTGATATAGTCTTTACATTCTGGATACAAGCAGCCTCCTTGATCCTATAGGGAAAGTGCCTAAGTAGCAACCTTACCACATCACTTTCCTCCTTCAAGCCATCCAGATATTTACACACTAATACCTGCCCTAAAAAGTATTCGGTCATGGTGGAGCTTCCTTTAGGGTTATATTTACCACACACTACTCCCTCACGATGCTGCGACTGAATAACCTCATTCCAGAACTTTTCACAGAATTTTATTTTAAAATCATTCATATCAGTAAACTTGTCTCTGTAGACAGCAAACCAATTCCTCGTTTCCCCCACAAACACTTGTTCTAAAATTTCAACTACCTGGCACCACTCAATACTACCATTTTCCAACCTCTCCCCGAATTTATTTTCTATAGTGTTCATGAACTCCATTGGGCACCCCTGTCGATTGCTGAACTTACCCAGTTCTACCTCCCTGTGTGTGCTATTCACAAAAACTGGCCTATTCTGACTATTTTCTTGCCTGATCCTAGCTTTTAATTTTAACTCTAATTCTGCGATTTTCTCCTCAGCCTTCCTCTCAATACTGTTTACTGTTAATTTAATGTTTCCTTCTGATTCTTCTACTTTATCATATAGCTTTGCTTGTTTCTCCTCAATCTTGCTAATGCTCTCTCTATTACTCTCTCTTAAATCATTTACTTCTGCAACTATTTGTGAGTGGACTTTCTCAATTCTACCCCCCAGCTGTTCCTTAACCTCTTTAGTAGCTACCTGAATTTTGTCAATTTCTCCCCCCAATTGCTTTTTGACCTGCTGTGTTTCCAGTTGCACTAGTTCTTTTAAATTTTCAGCCTGTGTACTGATTCTAATTTCCAACTCCTCCTGTACTTTTCCTAATTTTCTGTCTACATCTGCAATAATCTCTTTAGCCTTTTCTTCCATCACCCCCCGGATCTCACCTCTAATCAGTTCGAATTTGTCACTCATTTCCCTACTGTTTTGTTCTAATCTGGCGTTTAAACTATCGCTCAATTCCCTATTACTCTCTTTATTTTCCCTACTGTTTTGTTCTAGTTTAGCGTTATTCTGTTCTAATTTTGCATTTAAAGCTTCTGTACTTTCTTTATTTTCCCTACTGTTTTGTTCTAGTTTAGCGTTATTCTGTTCTAACTTTGCATTTAAAGCTTCTGTACTTTCTTTATTTTCCCTACTGTTTTGTTCTAGTTTAGCGTTATTCTGTTCTAACTTTGCATTTAAAGCTTCTGTACTTTCTTTATTTTCCCTACTGTTTTGTTCTAATTTAGCGTTATTCTGTTCTAACTTTGCATTTAAGGCATCACTACTAACTTTGTTCTGATACATAAACTCGAGAAGTAAAGTTTTTAATTCTGGTTGGCCGCCTACACTCCCTGTTTCAGTATCGGGATTTACCTCCGCTACCCCGGTACTACCATCACTCGACATACTGCTCGTATCATCACTCTCCCGTTGATGACCACTACGTAACCTCATCTGTCTTTCTTTCTCATCCCCCATAATGATATACACTGATACAGACAAATAACCCCCAAAATACAGGCACAGAAATATATACCCTTCTCCTTCCACAAATGTTATTAGGTTTTCAGCCCCAAGTTGTTGGCGACAAGTGAAACGTTATTTACTTTGCTCCACGTTGAGCGTACAAATGAGACGTTTTGCTAGCTCCTAACTGTTGGGTGAGAAATGTAACTGTTTACCTTTGCCTAAGCTATGTTGTTTTAATGGGCGCCAAGACCTCAACGCAATGTTGAAATCTAAATTTGTATTTAACAACGTCTAGCTCTGGCAGAACACCTTCAAGACTCTATTCACTCAGATCGTGGTATGATTTGATCATTAACCCAACAAACAATTGTATCAGGAGAAGGAATTGGTCTATATCTAATGCTACCTACTGAAAGCAAAGATTGCATTGTAAAAGAAATGAATTTATTATATAAAACAAGAATAGCAAAATTAATAATAATAAGTATAAAATTTAAATTGGAGCGTTGTGATTTGAATATTACCGATAGAAAATTACGTGAAAACGGAGTCTGATAAATTGATTTTACTCTTATTTCCAAGCTATGAAGTTACTGAAATATGAAATGTAGAACAAAGAAAATGAGAGATTGCGTATTTCTGCGTCATTGGCGCTTACCACTGGAAATTGCCAAAGCATTTCCCTCGTTCTTGAAGATGTTGTGAGCTTCCCACAGTCTCCTGGACGTCGTCATCTCCGTCGGAATTTGATGATATTCTGGTAGATTAGATAATTCTATGGTCCGTACCTCGGACCCAAACACTCGTACAACCAAGTTTTACAAAAGTTCGTCGCTAACTCCACTGAACATCGGAGCGACACGCACTTGCGACCGTACACCTCAAGTATTTCACAGATAGTCCTCTTCCACGGAACATCGGAGCGATTCCCGCGTATATCCACACTCGGCAAGAACTACACAGATTCCTCTTGTTACACGGCGCGTCGAACGATATATGCACCTGTTGGCTCCCCCACCATGGTACCGACATCTAGCTTACGTCGTCGCCACTGATTGGCTGCACCCTACGCGCTAGATCCCCACTCCTTCCTCATTACACTCCGCGGGAGGGAGAAGTCGATTTCCGTTTCCACAATTCGCCTTTTCTAGACCTTGCGACCCAAGATTGCGTCATGCTCCTCGACAAGATTCAGCGTGTACTTGAAATCCCAGTGAGTCATCTCTCTCAAATACCCTAACTGACAAAAACTCCGTAAAATTCCGTAATCATATAATTTTCTATGATATCGTCGTTCGTAATAATTTGCTTGATATCGTTTTCTAAGACATAGAAAACCTATCTGAATGCTAATAATTTTTATAAAATGCTCCGAAAATACCTAAATAATAATTATAATAAATTAATAATAATAATAATAAATTAACATGAAAATTCTCTTGGCTGAACAATTTGCCGCGTAAATAAATATAGAATGGCTTCCTACTGACTTATGCCAGTTGCATAAAACCCCTCGAAAAACACGTTACAACACGGGATGCTTTGCTTGTCCTAGGAGGCCACTAATAGGGCCGAAAAGACAGACTGACATGACTGACTTTGATTCTGAAGACTCCCTGTGGATGGGAAGAGAAAATTCATCTACGGTATCCCCTGCCTGTCATAAAAGGTCTTTTTCGACTTCCGGTCCCATTTTTTGTTTGGCCCTCAGAAATAAATGTCATGCTGCATGGAGAAGGGCCACCAACTTGGCCATCTGGTCAGAAAGCCTGGACGGTATTCCCCATCCCGTCAGGTGGGAGCGCAATGTACCTTTGCAGTGGTATCTGCCTCACAACGGAGGTCCCTGCACGGCTGAATAATTGCGCCAAACATATCGCTGCCGAGGGGGAAGTGCCTATTCAAGGCACTGGGACCCCGCGCAATACCTGCTATGCCAGGTAGGTATTGCCTTGGCTGGGTGGCGCCCACAGTGATGACCCTCGTTCGGAGTAGGTTGTATTCGGGGAGGATGATTTCGGGATGACGCGAAAGCGGCCCAATAAATCATCAGAGGGTGGCCCCCTTAAATAGCCGTCTCTTGAGTGTCGGATCAGGGATAAAACTTTCAATGCACGTTTCCCTGTTGACAAGTCACCTCGCTACCTGGTAGCTACCAGGACAGACGGGGATTATTTCAAAGTGGTGAAATCAATAATCTTTTCCGAGGAATTCGAGGGGAAATTTGGAGATCTAAACGGGATTTCCAAGCTCCGGAACGGGCAGCTCCTACTGCATACAATTAGCCGACAGCAAACCGAAACGTTGCTGGAATGCACGCATTTCAACGAAATTCCCGTTAAGGTCTCAAAACACGAAACGCTGAATGAGGTCCGTGTAGTTATTTTCCATCGTAACCTCATTTTGAATAGCGATGCGGAATTGTTGCGGAATCTGGGGAAGATAGGCGTCACCAAGATTGGGCGCATCACCCGAAACATTGGAGAGAACATCGTCGATACCGGCGCTTTTATTCTCCATTTTGAGGGTGATGTTTTACCTAAGAAGATGTAGATCCCATCGAACCACTGCGATGTTTGACCGTACATCCCTCCACCTATGTGGTGTTATCAATGCCAGAAATTCGGGCATGTTTCTGCCAGGTGCACTGCCAAGGCCGTGTTTTCTTTTTTTTTTTAGCGTATGGCTTTTAGTGCCGGGAGTGTCCGAGGACATGTTCGGCTCGCCAGTTTTGTAGCTGCTTCGAGACGGACACCCAATGGGTGAGCCACACGTACCGTTGGGGAGGGAAGGAGGGAAGTTGGAATGTAAGGACGAGGAGTTGGAAGGTAGCGGCTGTGGCCTATAGTTAGGGACCAACCCCGGCATTTGCCTGGAAGGAAGATAGGAAACCACAGAAGACCATCTTCAAGATTGCCGGCGGGGGGATTCGAACATCCTCGCCTCCCGGATGTGAGCGACTGCCATCAGTCATGCCGTAACCACCACGGCTAACTCACCCGGTAAGGCCGTGTTTAGAGAGTGTGACAAGGGGACACATGTGAGTGTGAGATGTACGCCTCCCCCGATTTATCCTAACTGCCAAGGAAGTCACTCTCCACGATCGAAGCTGTGCCCTGAGTTCTGTAAATAAGCCACAATCCAAGAAATCAGAACATTGCATCGGCTTTCATATCACGGTGCTCGCAAGAGGTACCGTGATATGGATGCCCCTGAATTTCGGGTGACGTTTGTGGCCGCAGCGACGCGCTCATTCACCCCTGCTGTCCCAGTTCCCAGTGTAGTACCCTCGACGTCCGGTAATTCAGCAGATTTGAAATCACCCCTCGCTGAACCAGGGAAAATTGTCTGCACGAAGGAGGTCCCACAACCTTCTTCGGGCAAGGAAAAGAAGGCGACAGTTATACCTTCTAAAACGGCGAAATCGGAGAAGTCCTCTTCTTCTTCGAACCGGTCGGCTAACACGTCTTCTCCAGTTAACAGGGGAAAGAAGAGTTTGCCGACCAGGGCTGGTCCTTCTTCCAGTCCACCCGATATGACAAAAGTAGTAGTGGAGATGAGAGAGAAGGTTCGTCGCCGTCTCTCTCGCCCTCCTCCTGAAGGAGTGGCTACTGACTCTGCTGGCCTTCCCGCTCCCACGACCATCAAGGGAGCGAAGCCGGCTGAAGCCAAATTCGTCCGTATGGAGGAACTCCCCTACAAATAGGAAAATACATCGGCGGAGGAGAGAGGAACGGTTCGGCGCCGTTTCTCTTCCTCTCCTAGAGACAGGGCTGCTCAGGTATCTGCTGGCCATTCCATTCCCACCACCACCAGTGGAGCGGTGTCAGCAGGAGCGGCCATGTTTTGTAAGGAACTGGCGTCTGTGGGGAAGCGACCATCTACTTCCTCAAATAGACGTCAGCGCCGATCAAGAAAGAAATCTCTTCGGGACGTGTCGGGGACAGACACCCAGTCTTCGTACCGGGAGAAAGTCCCTCGACACCGCTCTTGCTCTTCCCCAAGAGCGAGACTCGTGAAGTCCGACGAGGACCGCGCGCCATCCAGGGGACTGCCCGCTCCATTTTCTTCGTCTTCGGACGGAGATGTGGAGATTGAGGTGCGCTATCCTGCCCCATTATCTCCAACTAGAGATGGGAAGTGGTGGCAAACGGTCAAGCGTAAGTAGAAGACCCACTTCTACTTACAATGGAACTATAATAGCTATTCTGGTCATCTCAATGAGTTACGTCAATTAATATCTTCGTTTTCGGCAACCATTGTCTGTCTTCATGAATCCAGGTTTCGTCCTGGACATGAGACAATAATGCGTTACTTCAAACTCTTCTCTGAAGACCCGGTGGATGGAGCTGTGGCCGTCTGTGGCGCCTGCATTCTCGTCCACTCTAGCCTCTTTAGTGAAGAGGTTCCGTTGCCTACTCAGCTAGAAGCAGTTGCAGTTCGTACTTCGTTGCCAGTAATGGCAACAGTATGTAACGTGTACATTCCACCTGATTCTCAACTAGATTGAAACCAACTGGTGGATCTAGTCTCTCAGCTCCCCCCCCTACCACTGGTGATGGAGGGAGAGATTTTGAGAGACTGATCAGGCGGCTGGAGCTGTATTTGTTGAACACAGGGGAACCTACGCACTTCTCTATTGCACACGGCAGTTATTCAAGTGTCGATATCACCTTGTGCTGTCGTGCCCTGGTTCCCCTGCTACAGTGGGGTGTACACGGCGACCTTTGTATTAGTGACCATTTCCCGATTATCGTTACTCTTCCGAACCAGAGAGCCATCGAATTACCAAGTCGATGGCTTCTCCGTCGGGCTGATTGGACAGCTTTCACAGCACGTGCGAATTTTGCCGAAGATACCTTTCAGAGTGTCTATGATCATACCATTCACATAACGCATGGTATTTTGGCTGCTGCTGAGGAAACAATACCTTCCTCATCCGGCAACTCCCACCGGAAACTTGTCCCTTGGTGGACAGCCGAGATTGCAGCAGCCTTTAAAGATCGTCGACGTGCTTTCAAATGCTATCGGAGGCAAAACACTATGGCCAACCTTATCACCTTCAAAAGGATGCGTGCTAGAGCCCGATATCTGATTCGGGAGAGTAAGAAAACGACGTGGGAAAAGTATGTGTTGTTTATGACGACACATACTCCTTCATCTCAAGTGTGGACTAAGCTTCGTCGGATCTCCGGACTCCCGATATCATTGATGGCACACGGAGTCTCCATCATCGGAGACATCATCACGGACCAACTCACCATTGCCAAGAGTATTGGATCGAACATCAATGATATATCCTGTTCTGGGAGTTACGATCCTACGTTTCTGACTCAGAAGCGGGAGGCGGAGGCTCACCCTTTGTCCTTTGCCACTGCTGCTTTGGAGTCCTACAATGTACCAGTCTCTGATTGGGAACTGCGCAGTGCGCTTTCACTGTGTAGGGATACGGCTCCCGGACCGGATAACATACAGAATCAAATGTTAAAACATCTGTGCGAATCCAGTATAAAGCAATTGTTGGTCCTCTTCAATCGTATATGGATTGATGGGCAGTTTCCATCTCAATGGCGAGAGTGGATCGTGATACCGGTTCCCAAGGCTGGAAAGGATCCCAAACTTCTCAGCAGCTATATGCCCATTTGCCTGTCAAATGCCCTATGTAAGCTGCGAGAGAAGATGGTGAACCGTCGACTGGTGTGGTTCCTGGAAGAGAGAGGCTTACTGTCAGGGTACCAGTCTAGATTTCGCTCCCATATGTCCACCACCGCCCATCTGGTGCGACTTGTGAGCGCCATACAGGAGGCATTTCTCCGAATCGCCTACGACACCATATGGCGCTACGAGATCCTTTCCACCCTTCAAGAGTGGGGACTCCGTGGTAATCTACCGACTTTCATTGCGAATTTCATGTAGTCCGACTCTTCCGTGTAAGGGACGGTAGAACATATTGCAATATTATACCCAAGAAAACGAAGTTCCTCAGGGTTCTGTTCTGTCACCTTATTCGAGGTTGCCATCAACGGCATTGTTACCGCCACCGGGCCCACGATAGTTCCATCGCTGTATGTAGCCGATTTAGCTCTGCTTTACAGCTCTGGAAGTATGTCAATCGTGGAACGGCAATTGCAGATAGCTATTAACCGGGTCGTCAGGTGGGCTCACGACCGGTTTTCATCAGCGAAATCCTCCGTCGTCCATTTTTGTCGGCTCCGAAGGCTACACTTACACCCTGAACTACATCTCAGGTATGCTGCGTTGCCGTTGGTTGACATTTATCGCTTCCTGGGGCTCCATTTTGACAGCACATTAACGTGGCAGCACCATATACGGCAACTAAGAACGACGTGTCTCAGGAAACTGAACATGCTCAAGTTTCTTAGTAGCACTACTTGGGGGGCTGACGGAGCGGTGCTGCTACGGTTCTACCAAGCCCTCGTCGTGTACTGGCTAGACTATGGTTCTGCGGCTTACGGTTCAGAAAGGCCGGCAACCTTGAGAATGCTGGACAGTATCCACCATAGTGGCGTTAGGCTGGCTACTGGTGCCTTCCGGACCAGCCCGATACCCAGCTGACTCGCCGAATCGGGTGTTCCACCTCTAAATTATCGACGCCAACTTATGCTTTTAGCATATACTACCAATGTGCGTCAAATGCCGCAATATCCGAACTATAGAGGGCTCGTCAGTACCCAATATGACCAGAGGTACGCCAACCAGCCTCGAACCACTCGGCCGGTTGGTATTAGACTCGATAGCTCGTGTACTGAAATAGGAGTGGCTGTGGGCCCTGTATGAACCGGACAACTAGCGAGGTGCCTCCGTGGCAAGTCCCGCGTCTGGAAATTCGGTTAGATCTACACGGAGGTCCTAAGGTAAACACGGGTGTCTCCGTTCGGAGGTGTAACTATATACAATAGCAAGTCCGTGAAGTTCCAACACTCCTTAGCCGAAACTCCGCAGTACTATCGCATTTACCACAACCTTTCATTTTTCTTACGTTTAGAGGGGGTCAATTATGACGTAATTTAATAAGGGTAGAAGATCTTAAAAATTTGCCAAATTGTATGGATGCGTTTCCGCGAATAAATTTGCCAGGTTTCATTCCATTCCCTCATTTGGGAAAATGTGGTAAAATCGTTTCAAAGCGGACAATTGATACAATTTTTTGCTGAGTTATATCAATATTTCTTAAACACAATGCGTTCAGATGTTAACAATAGGGTGAATGTTACAAGTTTTCATTCTGAGAATAGAAAGTTAGTGAGTTTGTCATAGCTTGGCAGGTGAGTACAGTATATGATACTGTGTCCACATATGGTGCAGGTGTGGAATCCTCTCTCTGCGCAGAATCTGTGATCAAACCCATGGGCCGAGGTCCTCGTGAAAACGTGTCGCAGCTTGAAGTTTGCCTTATTCCACTCTTCTGTTTCCATGTTTCTGTTTTCTTACTTATGAAACCACCCAACCATCTTCTTCTTTCCTGGCGTTTATCCCAGTACAGAGTCCGCTGCTCTACCACCCAACCATCAGAATATAATAAAAAGGGGCCGAATTTTGGTGGTTTTTAAAATTGTCATTTTAGGTTTTCAAAACATAAAATTGTTCTTTTTAGGTTTTTATTAGGTAGAATGGGTTTTTACAATAGGTTCTTATGTTTAAAGGGTAGCGAAAGTTGGCATACATTACATAAGGCTTAAAATTAATACCTCATTGTTACTAGACAATCTGATTGCAACGAGAGAGTAAATATTTTACATAATGATGCGTAATCAAATTATCACCGATAACTTTACACTTTTAGGGATTGCAATAAAGCCAAGGATGTCAGAGATGATTTTCACACTCTATCTCGTTCAAATAATTTTGTTTCTTTACACTATTGGATTCTTGGGAATAATAAGAGATTTATTCGCTCTTTCCTCACGGTAAATAACCTAACAATAATATATAAGCTGGAAAGTGCTGAAAATATTTCATTTTTCCTGTAGGTAGGATTGCTTTCAATCAACTGGAGATAGGAATAAACACTATCTTCACATTTAATTTCAAGAATTATGGACAAAATTTGAAATATACTACAATAAATGGTACAAAACTGCAATTAGTTATTTTTAGGTACTCGCGTATCATTTAGTTTTCTAGGTAGTACGGAATTTCAGTGTGATTCGTAAAAGTATTTAGAAGTATGGGAAAATAGATAAGAACCTAAGAATCCGGTCCCTAATAATAGGCTAACTGCGCCCCGATAGTATAAGGTAGTTTCTCAGTTGCTGGATAGCCAATTTTTGTACAAACTCAATTGTCTAGAATAATAAATAAATATAATAATAATAGTATACTAATAATGTAGCCTCCGTGGCTTAGGCGGCAGCACGACGGCCTCTCACCGCTGGGTCCGTGGTTCAAATCCCGGTCACTCCATGTGAGATCTGTGCTGGACAAAACGGAGGCAGGCAGGTTTTTCTCCGGGTACTCCGGTTTTCCCTGTCAAAAAATTTCATTCCAGCAACACTCTCCACTATCATTTCATTTCATCTGTCATTCATTTAATCATTGCCCCAGGGGAGTGCGTCAGGCCTCGGCAGCCGGCACAGTTCATATCCTCGCCGCTAGATGGGGGCTTCATTCATTCCATTGCTGACCCGGTCGGAGACTGGCAGCAGGCAGTGGATTTTTTTCAGTATACTAATAATAATCATTATTGACTAATAATTATGAAAATAATAATAACATAACTGTATAATAATAATAATAACAATAGTCTAATAATAAGTATTTCGCTGTCCTCTTGGAGTGACGATGTGGGTAGTCATAATATAGCCTTATTCTGAAAGCAGAGACATGAAATGATTGTCAATGATATGTAAGCCATCCAAAATTTGATTAAACTAGAGAATCTTCTGTACTCGCCTCTCCAACTCCAGGCAGCTTGAAATGTATAAATTTTATATGTGGTCTCAAACCTCATGTCTCGGTGATAATCAACGTTGAAGTACAAACAAACACTACGGTGTTCCCGCAACTTAGATATACTTAGTTATATACGGAAAAGTTGCCACGGAACCGCTCGATAGCACTGTGCTTTGCCCATTGCCCTACGGTAACCCAAAGATATTTTGATCAACCGATCACAACGAGGGGACGGAGTCGCGCAGCTTCTTTTGAGGTACAGGATATCTACATTTGCTGAATCAGAAGGCTGGCGTGCTGTGAGGTGAGCGGGAAAATGGGATTGAGTGAGTAAATGCATGCACGTCGTCCCAATAAAAATAACAGCTATATCGCACGCCTTCTGCTTGACCTTGAGACGTCATAATGCAGCCTTGTAACAATACAATCCCGTTAAATTTGTAACGTTCCGTTCCGTCTGTTTGTTCCGTTATTATAAGTATAACGTTCCGAACTGTAACGTATCGGATATTCCTCTGTTCATTTCGGTACGGGACAACGTAACGTTCCACCCGTCTCCAATACGCTGTGCCGGTACAGGCTCGGCTAACTTTCCACTGTTCCAGATACCGGGTACGGTTTCAGAATCAGTTCCGTTCCAGGACGGTAACGTTACGCTTGGAACAGACAGCGGTAACGTTACAACTTGGAAATAACCTTGGAGATAACGGAATTTCTCCGTTCCACATAGACAAGAGTTCCGTTCCGCGTTACGTTCTGTTCCGGGTCCCTGCTTTTTACACCTATTTAATCTAATACTCTCATCCACACACCTTTCTGTTTCTATTTGTTTCTCCAATGAAACAACAGTACGGCGTCCAGTGGCAGTCTTACATGCGAAGAAGGGAGAAGTGCCACATCATCCTCATATCTTTTTCTTCTTAGTACCTGCTTAGTGGTCTTAGCTAGCGTGACACGGTGGCTGAATTATTAAGGCGTTGGAATATTGTTCGTGTTGGACGCGGCTCGATCCACAGTACCGCTATAAATTAAAGAAGTTCTATATGTCAATAAATTACACTTTGTAATTCACGAACGTATTCGCCCGTAGGTCGCCACGATGGGTGCTCAGGGAAAAGCGAAATATATTGAGAGCAGGTCATGTACACACATCAAAAATGTGTTGCATCACCTCAGTTCCAGGATCGCCTGACCACTGACGCTGAATGTCGATTTAGCATCACGAGCATAGTCCCTTTGACTGTTCTTAGATGTCCCTAAACCTGCCCAAAGCTGTACACACAACCATGCATGAGCAGGGCCTATTAGACGGAGGGCGTACGCCAGCTGATCAGGTCCAGTCATTCCACCAAGTAGGAGGTGCACTGCACGTGTTGTCTGTAGTTCTGCCATGCCTAGAAGGTCATTACCGCCGATTGATCGTATCCGTATTGTAACCTTGTGTCAGGAAGCGTTCTCATCAAGGTAAGTTTCCAGAAGTCCCTGAGTGAACCAAAGCGATGTTTTTCGGACATGGATGACGTACAGAGATACAGTAACTGTCGACGACATGCCTCTCTCAGGCCGCCCAATGGCCACGATGACAGTGGATGACCGCTATTTACGAATTTCAGCTCGGAGGAACCCCGAAAGCAACGTCAGAGACGTGTTTGGAGGCAGTCTGGTCTGGCTGAACGCCTTAAGACACACTGAATAATGCGTTTCGTACCGCCACAGGACGTCGTGTTTCGAAGCAAACTTTACGCAATTGGCTGCATTAACCGCACCTTCACTCCCGAGGTCCATGGTGAGGTCCACCTTTGCTGCCACGACACCATGCAGCGCGGTACAGATGGGCCCAGCAACATGCTGAATGGACCCTTCATAATTGGAATCACGTTCTCTTCAAAGAAGAGTGTCGCATATGCCTTCAACCAGACAATCGTCAGAGACGTGTTTGGAGGCAGTCTAGGCTGGTTGAACGCCTTAAGACACGTTGTCCAGCGAGTGCAGCAAGGTGGTGGTTCTCTGATGTGTTGGGGTGGCATCACGTAGGACCTACGTATGCCAATGGTGGTCATGGAAGGTGCCGAAACGGCTTTACGATACATGAATGACATCCTCCGACCTATAGTGCAACCATATCGGCGGAATTTCAATGAGGCATTCGTCTTCATGGACGTCAATTCTCACCCGCATCGTACACATCTTGTGAATGCGTTCATGATAACGCCATCGCTCGACCAGAGTGGCCAGCATGTTCTCCAGACATGAACTCCATCGGACATGCCTGGGATACATTTGGACGAGTTGATTCACCAACCAATCTAAGAGATCTACGCCAAATCTCCGTTGAAGAGTTGGACAATCTGGACCAGCGGTGCCATGATGAATTCGTGGATAGTATGTATGACACGACGGATACAGGCATGCATCAATGCAAGAGGACGTGCTACTCGGTATTAGCGGTTCTGGTGTATGCTGCGATCTGGACCACAACTTCCGAAAGACTCGCTATATGATTGTACAACTGGCAATGTGTGCTTTTCATGAGCAATAAAGAGAGCTGAAACGTTGTTTGTGTATACTGTATATCTAAGCCATTTGTAAAGGTGCAGGACCTCTTCGCACCAACGTAATGTAATACTTTCTTTGATGTGTGTATATCCTCCAGTGTAGACTCTAAATACCAACTATAGAACGTAATATTTTAAAGTTCGTAAAAGAAATCTGAATTGCCTTATAAATTCTGATTTGAGATATGGCAATTCATTAGTCCGGAAACAAAATTAAGAGTCCGTTGTTCTTGGGGAAAATCTGAGACTTGTTCTCGTACAAAACTGTCGCTTTCAGTGACATCGGCCAAAAGCAAAAGCTTTCGAAGATAATCGCCACTTAAGTGGAAAAAGCAGCGCATCAATGCGGTTCTCATCAGGAGGAAAAGGGTAATAGACTCAGCACATTCTTTTACTTTAATTTTGTACACCCTAACCCCTGGCACTACATCCCATGAAGGAACTAGGCCTTCCAAGCGACCGCTGCCCAGCCAATTGGCCTGCATATATTGGGGTGACGCGTAGTCAGCGCATCGGGTCCCCTCGGCCGTCAATCTTGTTTTTTTTGTGACCAGGGCGCTGCCTCACTGTCAGACAGCTACTCACTTGTCCTCACGAGGCTGAGTGCATCCCGTTCCAGCCCTCACGTCAGTTTTCAAAATCCCTCACGGAGCCGGGAATCGAACCTGGGGCGTCCGGGTGAGAGGCAGGTGCGCTACCCCAACACCACGGGGCCGGCAATTTTGTACACCAAGTACTGTACTTCAAATGTCTCAATATATTAATTCTAGAGGCTCGAGTTGGGGCAGACGGCCGGAATCAATCGCAGATCCTTGAACGGTGCCGCTCTTACCGCCTCAACACGGTAGTGTGTTGGATAGGAAATACGTGGGCTCAAAAAGATCAAACTTTTACTCTTAAACTGAAAGTATATTCTTAGACGTAGCCGTCATTTCCATTCAGGGGCACAAAGAAGTAATTGGAAAATGTGTTCTCCTTATCTCTGTGTCCCGTGGTATAATTTCATAGCATGGCAGACATAAGGGAAACTATTCCAAACCGCACTAACCGCTAGGCTAAGAACTACAACATTTCCCCTCTTTAGAACCTTGCGTGGAACATCAGAAAATACTATTTTAAATCCGTCCACACACACCCCACTGAATGTCTTTGGCCCCGGACTTCTAAAGAATGTGTTTGCTGTGTTCTGACAAAGCTTCGTCCGCTTCCTCTGTGAAGTCACCCATTGCACGCATTTTAATTTTATGACCACCGTGTTTCAAACACTACTACCGAGAGAAACATTCTGTAAAATCACTCCATTGTACAGTAACTACCTGTACATCACTTCGACCTCGTCTGTTAAAATAGGATACCGTATGGAATATCTGTGGTGGCTGCGTTAATAAATAAACGTTTTCCTCCGTATTGTAACTCTAATTTTGTACGGTATTGAAGTGGCTTGTATCAGATTTTAAAAAAGGCAGGGTTTGTAAAGCATGATGTTGTTTTAGTATGATCATAATAATCTCCAACAGTTCATGCACATGCGTCGGTATAGCGTATAACATTTATCACTCCGATGGTAGTACAGATGAACCCTTCTCCGTATTTCAATCACTGCTACCTAGTGCAATCGGCTATTGAATGTGTTCTTATCACAGAACTATGTAGCTAGCTTAAAAGTGAAATTTCCACAGCTCGCAGGGCATGAGTGTTGCTCTCAATCATACACCTAATATTTATTTTTTCAATAATGCAAATTGCAATATAAGCGTCAATAGTGTGTTTTCGTGTGATGGGAACGAAATCATTTTCAATAAATATACCACTTTTTACTCGTATGGTGCAACAAGCGTCTCGGTGGCTTAATAGGAAACGTTCATGCTTCCTAACCTAAAGTACCATGGTCCAATTCTCGGCAGTGACAAGAATTTTAGAAATAATTTTCTTTGTCTAACAATCCTTTATAATCTTTTTTATCTTCCGACCTCGACGATATTGGGAATCTGAGTATAGAGAAGTCTTGTATTTTCCTGCCTTTAATAGGTCTTCGTTTTCTTCGCCTCCCCCTCCCCACCGCTCTTTCTGAATAGCCAAAATTTTCTTAAACCTTGAGTTTTGACCTTCAGCTGTATCTATTTTCTAGCAATCCTTGTGATGATAATAATAACAGTAATAATATCGTATCATGATATGTATATAATCAACTATATATACGAGTATTTAAGTTATAATCATTATCATATGATATATTATTATTATTATTATATTATTATTATTATTATTATTATTATTATTAGGTGTTCTGAGTGACGTATTTCGTTAAACGCTGGCCTTCAAAACCCAAGATAGCGGTTTCGATCTGTTTGATGGCACTAACGGATGTCTAAATGCGACAGCTTCGTGTAAGTGGCATGTTTAGAATTCTCTCACGGGCAAAATTCCGATACCCCGTCTCCTCTAAAGTCACTACAGTTAAGGGACGTTAAACCAATAGCATTAGGCCTATTATAACTAATGTGAAGAGAGATTGTCAATGACTTAATTGGGATTAACCTTTTCTTATTTTATAGTTTATCTATATGTTAGTACCTAGGTACAGATCCCCACTTCTAAAAGAGTCTGTAATTGATTAAATATGCCAGATAGGTTGTAGCGTTTTGAATGAATATATTAGGGTCAAAATATTCACGTAACTACACCTACTAAGCAACAAATTTCAATAAACAACATGTGTCCCTCCGGCGGTGGTACCGGAGATCTGCGCTTCGATGTTTCACTCGCTGCTTCCGAGTGCAATCAGCGATTGAATCGCTCTTTTTCACAGCTCTATACTGTACGACGCTCCACGATTTTATATTCAAATGTATAGCACCAAAACAATATGGTGGCGATCCAAAGTTGAAATGTGTTTATACACACATCAAAAAAAGTTTTGCATCACCTCGGTTCCAAGAGTTCCGGAACCGTTAAATACAAAGGGAATAGAGATCAACACAAACAACATTTCAGCTCGTTTTATTGCTCATGAGACCCACACATTGCATGTTGTACCATCATACAGCTAGACTTTCAGCATTTGTGGTCCAGATTGCAGTACACACCACTACCTCTAATACCCAGTAGCACGTCCTCTTGCATTGATGCATGCCTGTATTCGCCGTGGCATACTATCCACAAGTTCATCAAGACACTGTTGGTCCAAATTGTCCCACTCCTCAACGACAATTCGGCGTAAATCTCTCAGAGTGGTTGGTGGGTCAAGACGTCCATAAACAGCCCTTTTCAACATATCCCAGGCATGTTCGATAGGGTTCATGTCTGGCGAACATGCTGGCCACTGTAGTCGAGCGATGTCGTTATCTTGAAGGAACGCATTCACAAGATGTGCACGATGAGGTCGAGAATTGTCGTCCATGAAGACAAATGCCTCTCCAATATTCTGCCGATATGGTTGCACTATGGGTCGGAGGATGTCATTCAGGTATCGTAAAGCCGTTTCGGAGCCTTCCATGACCACCAGTGGCGTACGTCGGCCCCACATAATGCCACCCCAAAACATCAGGGAACCACCACCTTGCTGCACTCGCTGGACAGTGTGTCTAAGACGTTCAGCCTGACCAGGGTGCCTCCAAACACGTCTCCGACGATTGTCTGGTTGAAGGCATATGCGACACTCATCGGTGAAGAGAACGTGATGCCAATTCCGTGGGGTCCATTCAGCATGTTGTTGGGCCCATCTCTACCGCGCTGCATGGTGTCGGGGTTGCAAAGCTGGACCTCGCCATGGACGTCGGGAGTGAAGTTGCGCATCATGCAGCCTATTGCGCACAGTTTGAGTTGAAACACGACGTCCTGTGGCTCAACGAAACGCATTATTCAACATGGTGGCATTGCTGTCAGGGTTCCTCCGAGCGGCAATCCGTAAGTAGCGGTCATCCACTACAGTAGTAGCCCTTGGGCGGCCTGAGCGAGGCCTGTCATCGACAGTTCCTGTATCTCTGTACCTCCTCCATGTCCGAACAACATCGCTTTGGTTCACTCTGAGACGCCTGGAAACTTCCCTTGTTGAGAGCCCTTCTTGACACAAAGTAACAATGCGGACGCGATCGAACTGCGGTATTGACCTTCTAGGCATGGTAGAACTACAGACAACATGAGCAGCGTACCTTCGTCCTGGTGGAATGACTGGAACTGATCGGCTGTCGTACCCCCTCCGTCTAATAGGCCCTGCTCATGCATGGTTGTTTACATCTTTGAGCAGTTTTAGTGACATCTATGAACAGTCAAAGGGACTGTATCTTGGATACAATATACACAGTCAACGTCTATATGCCGGAGATCTGGGAACCGAGGTGATGCAAAACTTTTTTTGATGTGTGTAGATTGTTCCTGCGTCCTAATTATCCGAGTGCAGTGGAACTTACCTTCGTAAATATTCAGACAAGTCTTAATATATTGTTGTCTAATTTCGCGGCTGCGAAAAATTCTTAAAATCACGTTTTGTTTATCGTGGTCAAAACAAGCGATAGAAATGTAGGTTGTTGTAATATAATTATAATATATTATTTGCGGGCACATAATTCTGTAGACTATTATTATATAACAATCAGGCATGGTATTCATGTCAGATATTTCACCGGTTCTCATTATCTCCTAGCCTATTTAAGCAATCAAACTGAAATTTTGTATGGTGTTACACGAATATAAAGTTACTTTCAAAATCCTGGAGAAACACAAAAACAACACGAAGGCCAATTGATTTTCAAATATTTCACATGACTTTTCTGGCGATCTGATAACCCGAGTGCAATGAAATTTGGTACAGCGAATCTTTATTTAGAGCTTAGTATATATAGACATCTATTGATGTTCAATTGCTTCCCAAAATTCAAGATTGCATCAGTTTAAAATCCATAAACCTTCTTTAAGTCTATTTTCACCATATGAATAAATAGACTTAAGAGACCACCTTTGGTTCGTGTATACGTTTCACCAATAAACATTGCAGCCACGTGAAATATTTCACCGGCGTTCTGTATCTCCGAAACTGTTAGATATCCCCTTGAAATGTTGTGTTGTGATATAGTATTCGTTCACTTATGTCACTTTTAATAACATGTTAAATACAGTACAAACCCAACATAGCGACCAAGCAAAGTTAAAATATTTAAATATTTAAATCTCGCATTTTAATCGCCCAAGTGCAGTGAAACATAGTACGGTAAATGTTTATAAAATATTTAATCTACTGGCATCTAATTTAATATCCAATTGTTTTCATAAACTCAAGTTGACGGTTGTGCGAAATTTCACAATTTATTTATTATTTATTGTTTCAAACATTCAAGACGGCATCAGTTCAAAATTCTGAAACCTTATTTTTTTAATTCTCCTATTCAAGCGATTGAACAAAAGATTCGCATGATGGGCTAGTACACACATCAAAAAAAGTTTTGCATCACCTCGGTTCCCAGATCTCCGGCATATAGACGTTGACTGTGTATATTGTATCCAAGATACAGTCCCTTTGACTGTTCATAGATGTCACTAAAACTGCTCAAAGATGTAAACAACCATGCATGAGCAGGGCCTATTAGACGGAGGGGGTACGACAGCCGATCAGTTCCAGTCATTCCACCAGGACGAAGGTACGCTGCTCATGTTGTCTGTAGTTCTACCATGCCTAGAAGGTCAATACCGCAGTTCGATCGCGTCCGCATTGTTACTTTGTGTCAAGAAGGGCTCTCAACAAGGGAAGTTTCCAGGCGTCTCAGAGTGAACCAAAGCGATGTTGTTCGGACATGGAGGAGGTACAGAGATACAGGAACTGTCGATGACAGGCCTCGCTCAGGCCGCCCAAGGGCTACTACTGTAGTGGATGACCGCTACTTACGGATTGCCGCTCGGAGGAACCCTGACAGCAATGCCACCATGTTGAATAATGCGTTTCGTTGAGCCACAGGACGTCGTGTTTCAACTCAAACTGTGCGCAATAGGCTGCATGATGCGCAACTTCACTCCCGACGTCCATGGCGAGGTCCAGCTTTGCAACCCCGACACCATGCAGCGCGGTAGAGATGGGCCCAACAACATGCTGAATGGACCCCACGGAATTGGCATCACGTTCTCTTCACCGATGAGTGTCGCATATGCCTTCAACCAGACAATCGTCGGAGACGTGTTTGGAGGCACCCTGGTCAGGCTGAACGTCTTAGACACACTGTCCAGCGAGTGCAGCAAGGTGGTGGTTCCCTGATGTTTTGGGGTGGCATTATGTGGGGCCGACGTACGCCACTGGTGGTCATGGAAGGCTCCGAAACGGCTTTACGATACCTGAATGACATCCTCCGACCCATAGTGCAACCATATCGGCAGAATATTGGAGAGGCATTTGTCTTCATGGACGACAATTCTCGACCTCATCGTGCACATCTTGTGAATGCGTTCCTTCAAGATAACGACATCGCTCGACTACAGTGGCCAGCATGTTCGCCAGACATGAACCCTATCGAACATGCCTGGGATATGTTGAAAAGGGCTGTTTATGGACGTCTTGACCCACCAACCACTCTGAGAGATTTACGCCGAATTGTCGTTGAGGAGTGGGACAATTTGGACCAACAGTGTCTTGATGAACTTGTGGATAGTATGCCACGGCGAATACAGGCATGCATCAATGCAAGAGGACGTGCTACTGGGTATTAGAGTTAGTGGTGTGTACTGCAATCTGGACCACAAATGCTGAAAGTCTAGCTGTATGATGGTACAACATGCAATGTGTGGGTCTCATGAGCAATAAAACGAGCTGAAATGTTGTTTGTGTTGATCTCTATTCCCTTTGTATTTAACGGTTCCGGAACTCTTGGAACCGAGGTGATGCAAAACTTTTTTTGATGTGTGTATAATAATAATTATCTAATGGCACTAAATCCTGTAGCTTACTTTTCGTAAATCATAGAAACCGTGCATTTGACTTTTCTTAAGATAAACTCCCGTGACTCGTTACGGAAAGATGCCATCTTGCGGGAGGAGTCATTATCAAAAATACTGAAAGTTATATATTCTAGCACATAATGTCTCAATATAATACTGTTGGTGGAGAGACAGATCGTGTAGGAAAAGCTATTTAGTACATCACATGGAGAATCCTTTTAATAGGCGGGAGAGTTTTTTTTTTATGGAAAAGACTAGAAGAATATATGAAAATAGGCTATTTACTTCTTAATGGAACTGTTTGTTCATTTCTCATGATTACATTTTACTTAATTTCATTTTAGGGAGGCGTTTGATGAAGCGGCTTTCCAAGCAAGCGACTCAGACTCTATTCCTATATGCTATTATGAGAGTTGATCGAGTGCACTCAGCCTCATGCGGACTACTTAGAAAAGAAATGCTGTGATTTCCACTGGACGAAGGTACAGTGCGTCAGGGAATGTTCTCCGCAGTGCCTAGGCACTTCTACGTTAGGTGAGAGCCGGAGTTAAGTTGGCAGACCTTTCGCTCACTCGCCGACAGCCAGGTACTAGCTTGTCTTCTCCAAGGTCGACAGGATATCAGTACACACGTGTGAGCTGTGCTGTGCAGTACGGTGGAAAGCGTCAGTGTGAATGCAGTAAGGGAGCGTTTAGATTATTGGAATAGTGCAACAGGATACAGTCGGTAATGTTTACTACTGAAGAGAGAGCGTTTTTGTTGGAATACGTTTTTCGTGAAGGCGATCGGTTTACACAAAATGTAAAACTAAAATTTCAGGCGCGGTTTCCTAATTCAAAGTGTCCAAACCGGGATACCGTTCGGGATTTGATAAGTAAATTTCGTGTGACCGGCTCAGTTCACGATGTACCAGGAACAGGCATGCCTAAGCTGTTAACAGACGAAAAACTTGATGAACTTTCCGATATAATGCTGCGAAGTCCAAGTAAATCAATACGCAAATTAGCTCAAGAAACAGGAATCTCTAAGTGGACTGTTTGTTGTTTGTTTTGTTTTGTTTTCATACAAGCGGCGGCAGCCGCTCTGTCAGCAGCAACCGTGCTGCCAACTTAACTCCGTCCCTCACCTAACGTAGCAGTGCCTAGGCACTGCGGAGAACATTCCCTGACACCCTGTATATTCCATGATTCCCTCACGCAAGGAGACCACGTGCCCGCAGACGTTGCCATGAAGCTAGACTCGGTCGCAACTCATCGGATCGGGAGACTTCAGATTCAAACTAGAGCACACGCACTCTCCAAAGCGAGCAAACTATCGAGCTTGTAGGTTTACGTAGTTCTTATCTTGCGATCATGAGTCACGGGACGTCCATTTTACGTGGAATCCGAACCACTGGGCGTGACATATCTCGTCGGGAATCTCACATGCATTAACCTGAAATCAGACCTGCTTGTAAGTGTCATGAACTGTCAATAAATAATAAATATTTGATATAGACCCAGAATATTATGCCAGGAGAGTTAAACAAAAGCACCTAACAATAACACACATTTGAGTGCTGGGGAGCATTTCATTGAGCCGGGATATTGAAAATTGTTAAAAATTTAACTTGACCACCATGTTGGATTGCTGACGAATGGCCAAGAGAAGCTAAATTCCCAGCATAATTCTCAGCACCCTACGTGCCCGGGAAGTAGAATATTTAACTTCCAATCCACACACAAGTCACATTGAACAGCCTCAAGTGGCCTCTCCAACAGAGCCATTCCCTGAAGTCATTTCTAAGATTCATTGAAATCGTTCCATGAAATCAGATGTTTTACACAATACATACACACAGACGCACACATACACGGACAAAAGTTCACGTCATAAGCCTATATTTTATATTATTGAAGTAGGCGACTCTATTTAAATATGTTTACATCCTTATCTATCTCATATGTAGCTTTAAAAGGAAACATCATACTTTCACATGGGGCACCAACAATAAGATTTGACCCCCAGTATCTATACCCCCCTTCCCCAGATTATTTGGGGTTCGTTTTTCCGGAGCATTGTTTGATAGGTTATTCAACGATTCCAAATGTCATTCTTGTAGCTATTGTGGGAGTGAGGGTATTAGTGACTAGCAGTAGTGAGTACGTGCTCACCACGACCGCGATACTGGGTAAGTCCGGAAAACAGACGTTCGAATCCCGGCGCTGACAGCTGCTATTCTGTTGGTGATTTTTCCCATCTTCTTTCCACACTCCCTCCAGGAAAAAAAAACCAGGGTACCTCCCCCATACCCGATCCTAATATTTACAGTTACATACAACACGAGAGTTATTGGATTGTTGGACACACACCCAAGTTCTCTGCAATGATGGCCAATCCAGTGGCGGCTGGTGTAGAACATTAGTTGTGTGCTGTAGGCCTGACCCTCCCTCCAATTTTTTTTATATAAACATATAGAAACACTTACTCAGTGACGAAAAATGAAGTCCATACGTCGCTCCTTCTTGCTGCAGAACTTGTCAATCACCCTGGCATTGAACCCCTCTATACTGGAGACCGTCTTCTTCTCAATGGAGAGCATAGCGAAGGCACTTAGTCTTTCTTGTGCCATGGTGTTCCGCAGAAAGGTCTTGATCCTCTTCAGCGATGAGAAACACCTCTCAGGCTCTGAATTAGTCATGGGTGTTGTTACTAATATCCTCAGAAGCTTGCTTGTTTGGCAGAACGTACCTTGCAGATTACTGGATATTATGAAATGCAGAAGAGGGACTGCCCCACCAATATTCCTAAAATCTGGCCTACAGTACAGAACCGATAGTTCTGTTCTGAGTCTTTTCTTTTCCAGCATGCTATAGGCATGAACAGTTACACCTAGTTTTTTTTTATCTGGAAACGTTTTGGAAAATCGTTCAAAGTTGGTGGAATCTAACAGTTTTGCTGCTTCCAGGTGATCCAAGATTTGGAAGCGATCGTGAACTTCTCGTGTGTTCTCGTGACACAGCGGATTTTATCTTCACGGCATCAGCTGTTCTTGACTGCAACTGATTGTGCATGGTAATAACACCTGCAATTACAAAATATTCATGAAACACTTGGTGTGACCGCGCAAAAACAGTACTACTCAGTATTACCAAAAGCATTAAAATGAAACCAGCAACGCCGTAATGCAAAATCACAGGTTATGTTGCAATAGTGAAATTTATGAACTAGGCATCACAATAATCATGTCCTTATTTTGACGACATAAACATTATAATTTTTATAGTACATCGATTTACAAAATGTGGCTATAGAATAATTAAGTTGGGTGTATTGAAAAAGACCTTCTAGCGGGAACAGCTGATGGCTTCCTCTGCTTTTTTACCCCATTTTCTTTGAGCGATTCCCTCTTAAATCCTATTGCTGTGTCCAGATAGTGCCACTGGCCACGTTCACGTTCCTTGTGACCAGTGCTGCCTCTCTGTGGTCGAACAAAGAATCGCTGTGATGACTGGTCTTAGCTGTTGTCCCAACAGCACATCCAAAACACAAGGAAAAAGTTGGGCGCGCATGCGCAAAAGACAAAATTCACGTATGCTGCCAATAAACTTGGAAATTCTCGCTGGGCTGTGATCTGCACAGCTAACGCCGTGCACGGAGTGGAGCGCACGCCTAGATACCTCGTACCGTATCTGTTCTGTACCTCGTAGTGAGGGGAGTATAAATATTTCCTACTCTTTGCTTGACGTCTTTTTTAAAGCGTTGTATTTGTAGATAATAAGCCTACTATTAAAATAATTTATTTTCAAATAAAGCAGTGTGCTGCAGCACTTCAGCACATAAGGAGCGGCCGCCCCTGGGCCAATCCCCTAAAAAGAATTAACAACAAAGCAAAACTTATGTATGTGAGGATGACTGACTAGACAATTGAGCATCTGTAAGATATTGAGTGGAAGCGACACTGCCATTGTCTGAGTGCGTAGTGCAAGTCTATCATAGGAAAACATATCACGGTCGGAATGGCAGCAACAGCAACAAGTAAACGGATATATGTACATTTTCTTACTTGAGTCAGTATTTCACGTGCTTTGATATTGCTACCAAATTAAGCACAGCTTGAAAAGTCAGTGACTTAAGTACTTGCATACAAGGTATAGTTGGAAAAATCTCCAAGTCAGTGACGTATATCGTCAAAGTTTAAGCACTAATATTATTTGAACTAAGAGCACATTTCCAACGAGAAAAAAAGAACATTATTATAAGAAAGAGGCGTAGACCAATAGTACTGCGTGGTCGTTAATGTCACTATATTAGAGCACGTAACCTCCTTTTAACGTAGAATCCGAACCACAGACCGTGAAATTTCACTTGGAAAATCCCATATGCATTAAAAGAAAATCGAACCCAGTCAACCATGTTGGCAGGCTAGCAGCTTCACCAAGGCGCCATCACAAAACGGCATTACTATTATTATTATTATTATTATTATTATTTATTAATATTATTATTATTATTATTATTATTATTATTGGTGAAGCTGCTAGCCTTCAAACAAGGTGGACTGGGTTTGAACTGGAGAATGTAAAAAGTGAACGTGTTCAACATTATAAATATCTTGGTGTGTATCTCAACCAAAATTGGACGGACAGCCAAGAGATCAAGATCAGGATTGAGTATGCGAGAAGCACATTTGGTAAAATGAATAACTTGGTCTCTAACCGCAAGTTTAACCTGGATCATAGGCTGAGGTTGGTTTGAGGATACGTGTTTCCTACACTGTTGTATGATATGGAAGGGTGGTCTTTTACCCAGGACCTGTGCGAAAATCTGGAAGCCTTTGAAACGTGGGTCTACTGACGAATGATTCGCATCTCATGGACAGAAAAACTGCGAAATATCGAGAAATTGAATAGGCTAGCAGAAGCACTGCTATCCATTAAAAGAAGGAAGCTTCAATATTTTGGAAACGCGATGCGGAACGGCAAGTACAGGATCCTATCAATGGTGATGTAGGGAAAAATTGTAGGATATGGAGGACGTGGCCAACGAAGAACCTCCTGGTTTAAGAACCTCAAAGACTGGTACGAGAAAACAACAGGTGAACATTTCCGCGTGGCGGTATCCAAATATCAAATAGCCATGATGAGCACGAACCTTTTTTAGAAGGCGGTACACCACGAAGAAGATTATTATTATTATTATTATTATTATTATTATTATTATTATTATTATTATTATTATAGTTAATATCGCTACAAGTCTACTGAAAGCCTGGCCCATATCAGTCTTTCAAACGATTATTCTGCATAAAATAATATATTTATCTCCACAATGATGAAGCAGTGATCTTCTCAATATCACATTCGGACTTATATTTTCCCAACGGATGAACACTGAAACGTTGGTAGGCCTACCATATTTTTAAACAACCTGTATATAGGTATTAATATTTTACAAGATGCTTTGAATAAATTTCACTTCGTCGCTACCTTTGACTCCTGGATACGCCTAAGAGTCTTGTGGCCCTATGCATTATGGATGTTTTACATGTCTGCACGCACTGACAGGCTACTTTAGTCAATATTGTTGAGGGACACTTCATCTGAACAATGGTCCGGTTTGAGCTCCGTGGGAACTGGATGTAGTAAATACAATACTGTCACGGGAATATCGATAAGGAACCTGTCTGATGCTCACTAAAATAACCCATTTATCTCGATTCAGATGACAAATGGCGGACAATCAATAATAGTGGCGCCAGAGAGTCTGGCACGCGACATTAGCATAGTCCGCTCGATATCACAGCGCCGCGACGATTACATTCCTCCGCACCGCATGGCCAGGGCGAGACTGCGGCATAGAGCTTATCAGCTGTTTACCTCTGGGTACAGGCTGATAACATTCCACATGGTTATTGTGAGACTGTGGCATTGGCTTTCCAGCTGATAGCATACGTCATGGGCATTGCGAGACTGTGGCATTGGCTTTACAGCTGATAGCATACGTCATGGGCATTGCGAGACTGTAGCATTGGCTTTACAGCTGATAGCCTACGTCATGGGCATTGCGATTCTTTGGCATTGGCTTTACAGCTGATAGTATACGTCATGGTCATTGCGAGACTGTGTCATTCGCTTTACAGCTGATAGCATACGTCATGGGCATTGCGAGACTGTAGCATTGGCTTTACAGCTGATAGCCTACGTCATGGGCATTGTGAGACAGTGGCATTGGCTTTCCTGCTGATAGCATACGTCATGGGCATTGTGAGACAGTGGCATTGGCTTTACAGCTGATAGCCTACGTCATGGGCATTGCGAGACAGTGGCATTGGCTTTCCTGCTGATAGCATACGTCATGGGCATTGTGAGACAGTGGCATTGGCATTACAGCTGATAGCCTACGTCATGGGCATTGTGAGACAGTGTCATTCGCTTTACAGCTGATAGTATACGTCATGGGCATTGTGGGACAGTGGCATTGGCTTTCCTGCTGATAGTACACGTCATGGGCATTGTGGGACAGAGGCATTGGCTTTCCAGCTGATAGCATACATCATGGGCATTGTGAGATAGTGGCATTGGCTTTCCAGCTGATAGTATACGTCATGGGCATTGCGAGACTGTGGCATTGGCTTTCCAGCTGATAGCATACGTCATGGGGATTGTGAGACAGTGGCATTGGCTTTACAGCTGATAGCATACGTCATGGGCATTGTGAGACAGTGGCATTGGCTTTCCAGCTGATAGCATACGTCATGGGCATTGTGAGACAGAGGCATTGGCTTTCCAGCTGACAGTATACGTCATGGGCATTGTGAGACAGTGGCATTGGCTTTCCAGCTGATAGCATACGTCATGGGCATTGTGAGACAGTGGCATTGGCTTTCCAGCTGATAGTATACGTCATGGGCATTGTGGGACAGTGGCATTGGCTTTCCAGCTGATAGAATACATCATGGGCATTGTGGGACAGTGGCATTGGCTTTCCAGCTGATAGCATACATCATGGGCATTGTGAGATAGTGGCATTGGCTTTCCAGCTGATAGTATACGTCATGGGCATTGCGAGACTGTGTCATTCGCTTTCCAGCTGATAGCATACGTCATGGGCATTGCGAGACTGTGGTATTGGCTTATCAGCTGTTCACCCGTGGGTACAGGCTGATAACATTCCCCATTATATTGCGAGACTATGGCATTGGACGTATCAGCTGAGAGCATTCCTCATGGTCATTGTGGGACTGTGGTATTTCACCTATCAGCTGGCAGCATACCTCATGGTCATTGCAAGGCTGTGACATTGGATTTATAATCTTATAGCATTCCTTAGGTCATTGTAACATTTTGGCACTGGACTTATCAGCTGCTAGCATTCCCCGTGGTCTCTGCAAGGCAGGACGCTGCTGGACTGTGACACAAGATTTATTAGTTATTGGTATTCATCATGATTTAATAAAAAATCTAATTTTTATAATCTATGAAACAACCGTAGAAGTAAAACATGAAAGCTTTATGGTTACATTTTTTTTTAACATGAACGATGTAGATTTTTAATTTTATAAACAATGATCTCATAAGACTCAGCAATTTTTCTAGGCATGTGCCGGGCCATGTGTGGGGTTTCGCCTAGGAACACCAAGCTGGCTCATCAGCGGGCTCTAGGTGTCCTAGAAAAAAATGCCGAGTTTTAATTCACTGGCCATGAAAGCCAATATACCAATGATCTCGTGGTTTTAGGCATTAAAATTGGTAAATAAAGGCATATTGTGATACAAAACTGAAAGTGACATCCTTCTTTCGAACATTATCTTCAAGCATTATTTCAGGCCACTTGTAAAAATTTTAAATCTTTAAGAAATCTGGCTACTTCATTTCGATTTTCCCTGATGTAGTCTACGCTTTCAAATGCTTTTAAATGTTCCTCCAAGAGTTGCATATATTCTCCAAAATATCCCTAAATAGGATTTCGGGTTTTCCTTGTTCTTTTTTGCTAAAATATTGCTATTTTCTTGAGAAGGAACTGGGCACTTTTCCGCAAGGTCAGCACACATTTTCAGTTGTACAACGTTACATAAAATCTGTGTCACAATGCAGCTTACCTCCAAACAATGTGTTTCACATATACCCAATCAGCTGACTTACATGTTGGCATTTTACTATCGTATTAATTGATACTCCTTAAGTTAATTTACATGGCATTAATATTTAGTTAACACCGGAATATGGTGCGTGGAAATCGCTACGGAATAAATGCATAATGTAGCGTAACGCTCGTAGGCTCCAGGAGATCATCAGTACAGAAAAATGGCCATCTTTATCAACAAAATTCCACTGAGATTCCCCACCATGGAATGATAGAGGACAACAAGAAATAGGCTAGCATATATATGTAATGGCGTTGGTTGTTATCGCACCAAGAGATCAAATGAACGGGACAGGAACGCAAGTTAGGCATCTATTTGGTACATACTCACCATGAGATTTCCAGTCGGTCAACACGAGTGTACCCAATTAGTTTGGGCGGGGAATTACAATGTTAATATCCTAGTGCCTGAAATAAATAACATGAATTATGTATACACTTCTTACATAAAGGGGGGTCGTTCGTCAAGTGAAGATCATCAGATCCTGCTCTATTAAGCATAACATAGTTTCAGTGGGTATGTATATAACACTTATGTGCAGCAGTATTTACAATTATTAAGCTGCAGATGTTTCAATTAAACTTTGTTTTATTGAACACTTAAACAAACACTTGAATGTAACTGAGTTTACAATATAGTCTTGTGGACTTAGCTGATTTGCGGCTGTAGCTTAATAATGTATATATACTTTAGTACGGAGGTGTCATATACATATCCACTGAACCTAAATTAAGCCTAAGTGAACAGGATCAGATTATGTTCGCTCGACAAACGAAACTAGACATTCAATTTATCCCCCCCCCCATTTATGAAGTGTATGCTGTAAATAATTCATGTCATGCGCTGGGTAATTAATTGTAATTCCCCGTCCAATCCAATTAGGCACACTCGTGATGACCGAATGAGGCGATTCTAATAATATACACTTTATTATAAGAGGCTACTATCTTGTCAATTTTCGTACTTGCAATTTTAATACATGTTGCATATTCAATTTTATTAGTTTATTTATTCGAGTTGTAGGTGGGCAAAATATTTAGTAAAACAGTATTGTGGATAAAACCTAAACATCACTCATTTGTTACTCGTCACTTGCCAAGCTTCATGAAAATTCCTAACTTCAATAGTGAGTCATCAATTTTGTGCCTTAATAGTACGCTTTACTGGCACCTTCAATCTACACACATCAAAAAAAGTTTTGCATCACCTCGGTTCCAAGAGTTCCAGAACCGTTAAATACAAAGGGAATAGAGATCAACACAAACAACATTTCAGCTCGTTTTATTGCTCATGAGACCCACACATTGCATGTTGTACCATCATACAGCTAGACTTTCAGCATTTGTGGTCCAGATTGCAGTACACACCACTACCTCTAATACCCAGTAGCACGTCCTCTTGCATTGATGCATGCCTGTATTCGCCGTGGCATACTATCCACAAGTTCATCAAGACACTGTTGGTCCAAATTGTTCCACTCCTCAACGACAATTCGGCGTAAATCTCTCAGAGTGGTTGGTGGGTCAAGACGTCCATAAACAGCCCTTTTCAACATATCCCAGGCATGTTCGATAGGGTTCATGTCTGGCGAACATGCTGGCCACTGTAGTCGAGCGATGTCGTTATCTTGAAGGAACGCATTCACAAGATGTGCACGATGAGGTCGAGAATTGTCGTCCATGAAGACAAATGCCTCTCCAATATTCTGCCGATATGGTTGCACTATGGGTCGGAGGATGTCATTCAGGTATCGTAAAGCCGTTTCGGAGCCTTCCATGACCACCAGTGGCGTACGTCGGCCCCACATAATGCCACCCCAAAACATCAGGGAACCACCACCTTGCTGCACTCGCTGTACAGTGTGTCTAAGACGTTCAGCCTGACCAGGGTGCCTCCAAACACGTCTCCGACGATTGTCTGGTTGAAGGCATATGCGACACTCATCGGTGAAGAGAACGTGATGCCAATTCCGTGGGGTCCATTCAGCATGTTGTTGGGCCCATCTGTACCGCGCTGCATGGTGTCGGGGTTGCAAAGCTGGACCTCGCCATGGACGTCGGGAGTGAAGTTGCGCATCATGCAGCCTATTGCGCACAGTTTGAGTTGAAACACGACGTCCTGTGGCTGAACGAAACGCATTATTCAACATGGTGGCATTGCTGTCAGGGTTCCTCCGAGCGGCAATCCGTAAGTAGCGGTCATCCACTACAGTAGTAGCCCTTGGGCGGCCTGAGCGAGGCCTGTCATCGACAGTTCCTGTATCTCTGTACCTCCTCCATGTCCGAACAACATCGCTTTGGTTCACTCTGAGACGCCTGGAAACTTCCCTTGTTGAGAGCCCTTCTTGACACAAAGTAACAATGCGGACGCGATCGAACTGCGGTATTGACCTTCTAGGCATGGTAGAACTACAGACAACATGAGCAGCGTACCTTCGTCCTGGTGGAATGACTGGAACTGATCGGCTGTCGTACCCCCTCCGTCTAATAGGCCCTGCTCATGCATGGTTGTTTACATCTTTGAGCAGTTTTAGTGACATCTATGAACAGTCAAAGGGACTGTATCTTGGATACAATATACACAGTCAACGTCTATATGCCGGAGATCTGGGAACCGAGGTGATGCAAAACTTTTTTTGATGTGTGTATAAATCCAAAGAATATGTTCGCTATCCCGTATAGTACGTGGCTCTTTTGCGCCGTGCTTTCTACTTATAAATGTCCCATTTACACTAATGATGAACGGGATATCTAATAACTGATTTTTCACAGGGGTAGCACTGCATGCAGGAAGATATGTCATAATACGAGGGGATAACAATCGGTCGGTCGCTCACTGCATGCTCCTCAGCGTTACCAGTGCGCCCAATATTGTGCTATGATGGTACAGCAGCATTACATTTGCTGACAGACATATTGGCAATGGCTGAGGTGTTCTCCAACGACGAGTACCCACACATAATTTTAATCTATAGACGATTTGGTCGCATTGCAGCCTATGCTCGCACTTGGTATGCGCAAGAGTTTCTCAATATACGTCTGCATTCTGTACGCGTAGTTCGCCAAACAGAGCTGTACTTAAGAGCTAATGGACTTTTCAAGGCACATACCCGACTGCGACAATATAGCCGTTGAGTAGATTGTTCAGCAGTATTTTGATCGAATCATTTACACCGTACATTGATTCTCACCTTACTGTAATGATTTAATAATAATAATAACAACCCTGATACAGAAAGTGTGTACTAAAATGACTGCCATTTATTTCACAACTTAGAAAACGTTGTTGTTTGAGTCTTCAGTCTATTGACTGGTTTGATGCAGCGCTCCATCCCCCTGTCTTGAGCTAATCATTTCATCTCTACATAGCTACCACACCCTTCATCCGAGGCAATCTGTTTATCATATTCTAACCTTGGTCTACCCCTACAGTTCTTGTCCTCGACCATTCCTTCCATAACTAAGCTTGCTATTCCTGGGTGTCTTAGTATGTGTCCTACCAACCTGTCTCTTCTCTTCATTAGCAGTCGCCAGAAACATCTTTACTCTCCCACTAGTCTCAATACATCCTCGTTTGTAACCCTATCTACCCATCTGATCTTCATCATTCTCCTGTAACACCACATTTCAAACGCTTCAATTCTCCTATGCTCTGCTGCACCAATAGTCCAAGTTTCACTTCCATAGAGTGCCACGCTCCAGACAAAGGCCTTCAAAAATGACTTCCTAATATCTAAATCTATATTCGATGTCAACAGATTCCTTTTCTGTAGAAATGCTTTCCTTGCCTGAGCTAACCTACTTTTATATCCTCATTGATTCGTCCATCACTGGTTATTTTGCTTCCTAAGTAACAGAAATCTCCTACTTCTTTTAGTTTTTCACCTGCCAATTTGATGTCCATAGAGGTCTCTGATTTATTTCGACTGCATTCCAATATTTTCGTTTTACATTTATTAATTTTCATCATGAATTCTTTCCTCAAGACGGAGTCCATACCATTCAAAAACTCATTCAAATCCTCAGGCGTGTCGCCCAAGATGACTCAGAGTTTAAATTATTTCTCCTTGAATCTTCACTCCCACTTTAAATTTTTCTTCAATTTCCTTCATTGCTTGTTCAATGTAAAGATTGAAAAGTATGGGTGATAATTTGCAGCCTTGCCGTACACCTTTCTGAATACCAGCTTCTCTCTCATGTCCTTCAGCTCGAATGACTGCTGTCTGGTTTCTGTATAGATTGTAGATCAACCTCCTATCCCTGTACTTTATTCCAATCGTTTTCAAAATGTCAAACAATTTAGTCCAATCAACGTTATCAAAAGCCTTTTCTAGGTCTACAAATGCCATGAACGTTCTCTTATCTTTCCTTATTCTACCTTCCAAAATCAGCTTCCCTTGTTCCTACATTTCTCCTGAAACCAAACTGGTCTTCACCCAACTCTGTTTCTATCTGGCTTTCCATCCTCTTGTAAATTATTCTAGTCAGGACATTTGAGGCATGAGTAATCAAGCTGATTGTACGGTACTCTTCACATTGTCAGCTCCCACTTTCTTCGGTATAGGGATGATAACATTCTTCTTGAAATCAGAGGGTACCTCACCTGTCTCATAAATCCTACACACCAAGTGATATAACCTGATCAGACCTTCATCTCCTATGCAGCGTAGCAACTCAATCGGAATATCATCTATGTCTAGTGCTTTGTTCCTGCTTAAGTCTTCCAATGCTCTGTCAAATTCTGATCTCAATATTAAATCTCCTTTTGTATGCTCATCAGTTTCCTCCTCCCTTTACATTACAGGATTCTCATTCTCCTTTCCCTTATACAAACACTCTATGTAAGCTTTCCATCTCTCAATCTTTTCTTCCCTAACTGTTAGAGGCTTTCTATTTGTGTCCTTAATATTACAGCACTTAGTCTTCTTTTCCCCCAAAGTATTCTTAATCCTTCGATAAGCTGTCTACTTTTCTTAATTTCAGACTATTTTTTATACCTGCATATTTCTCTTGCAACCATTCTTCTTTCGCTTCCTTGCACTTCTTGTTAACCTAATTTCTCAGCAGTCTGTATTCTGCTTTTCCCCTTTCATCTCTTACACTCTTGTGTTTCCGCCTTTGATCTATAAATTCTAGTATATCCTCATTGATCCACGGTTTTCTACCTATTCATTATTTCCTACCAATGTTTTCTTCTGCGGATTTTGTTATATCATTCTTCAAAAGTGCCCATTCGTCTGCAATTGAAGTTTGTTTAGGGTTTTTCATTAGTCCTTCCTTTATACTCCGTGAATCTTTAGAAAATCCTTCTCTATCAGTCGGTCTATAGCCCACCTTTTTGGCTTTTGACGTTTTTTCAGTTTCTTCAACTTTAATCTGCATTTCAAGACAACCAGATTGTGGTCTGAGTTTATGTCAGCACCGGAATATGTTTTACAATCCAAAATCTTATTTCGAAACCTCTCTTTGACCATAATGAAGTCGATTTGGTAACCCCTGTATCTCCCGGTCTCATCCAAGATTAATTATGCAGGTTATCATTCGTACATGTGGGACACTTCTACGTAGAAAGTTAGGCGCAAAAGGGTGACCTCATACACTGTAATATAGGCTACGAGTAGTCTCCAATATCTTGATATATTCCAGCACTGCTAGTTTACTAGAAAACGCGTTATTTAGTTCAATATTACATAAAGTCAAGATGGTTAGTGTACGTAATGTTCAATATGACAATTTTCTGAACATATCACAGTGAGTTTGTTATATGGTACATTTTTCTTCCTAAGTTTCAGAATTGTCACTCTTTAGGTTATGGGATATTGATTTTAAATCGGGATATATTCGACATGACCTTTCATCGAACAGTATTATTCACTATTGTGCCCATTCAACAATGAAATATGCAAATCACAGATTGCCAGCAATGCTCAATCGGGAGTATCGGGGTTCATGGTTTGTTCTCCCACTCTGTGACCTACACACTTTGGATTAAATAGAGGATACACTTCCAAAAATAAACAAAAAGCAACTCCTACTATTAAAAACATTTAATTATCCAAATATATGGCGCTACAAAAATTAAACAAATAAAATACTGACCCTTCAAATCATACTTGTTCAAAGTTGAACAAGGAACTCATATTAAACAAATATAAAATCATAATAACTGGTTTTCCGTAAACCAACAAACTTCTATTAAGTTTCACTTCCATATAGTGTCCTTTTAAACCCATTAAAAATCAAGAGCTCCAAACGGCTCGGTAATGTTTATCTACACTGTGTTATCCATTTAATACACATCACTTCCTATTACATGATTTATCTTTTAATCATAAATATCAAAATTTACCAAAGTATGGTTAATCATTACTTCATTTTGGGCTTTCACAATGTTCCTATGTTACCATCCCTCTCTCTCAAGTTAACAACTCACTACTGTGATTGGGAAAAACTTGCGTACTCCCGAGCTACAGAAGACTACTTGAACAAGTCATAAATTAAGATCACTCCCAGAATCTAATTGTCTTCACTAAAACTCGTGAATCACTGAATCATATAATCATAAAGTTAGGGATTTATCATTATTCGTCTTAAAAGACCATTATATTATAAGAAAGCAACGATCTGAACTCTGCAAGCGATAATATTTATAAAGGAACCTCGGTTCAAAGACCGGGTTGTTTAAACAAACTCTAAACACTTGTGTGTATTATAACTCAAACAGACCGTTTCCCGACCTACCGTGAAACATCAATGGTAAGGGTCTGGTCTTAACTACTTAGCGTGATTTATTGCAGGGAGACACAGACTTCACAGTCTCGCTTCTACCAGAGACGGGCTACCCTCAGCTTTCATACAGCTGTTCTTAAATGCAATTCCCTGAATGACAAGGCTTTCATACTGATTCTTAAAACAACATATTTAGGCTCAACAAACCTATTCTCTTGGCTTCGGCATATAGTAATTATGAAGTGTCCTCATTGGCGGGTAAGAATAATTCAATAATACAACAAATATTTAGGGGCTTCAACTCGGACGACTCTGAGTTCGATCCTTTCAAATGTCTCGGGAGCAATATCCCACACTGGAGGCCTTATAACATTTGCGACTTAGGGCAGGCCTTGCCTTATACCAGCGCTCACAATACAACATAATTAGCACCCTTTTTACCATACAACACACACTGCCTCGTGATTACATCACAACTTTTGAGGACTTACCATAGTTCAATTACCACGACCAACTGCCCCTCATAATTAGTTTTACCGAGCATTTCAACGCATTCCTAGCGTGACAAATTACTTCAATGCGCTACATGGCGCTTATACATTAATTAGCCAAGTTGCCTTCAGAGAACTAATAAATTCAAAATCAACGTTTGATCTACATATCAATTATATATTACTCTTCTCCCTTGACAATAATCATTTTACCATAAAAACATGTATTCATAACATGTATTAATTCATTTAAAGGAGCTCGGAAGCTACTACTTTTCATATATATAATTCATCATAATATTCATTCATTTATCTAAATTTTATTATTATTATTATCACGCTTGCTTTCTCATATTTATATCATTTATCAATTATACTGATATTTTACTTAATACATTCCCCAAGGGAATCATTGACATTTCACATATTTATATTATATTTTCTCAAATTAATCGTTCAGATCGCGCTATTATTCTTTGTTATTCAACATCCCTATTCTCTCTCTTTCATGAGGATTATACGCAAATCTTCCCAAACACATAACATAATGAAATAGTTACTCACATGATTGTACGGTCAGCGACCGAATCCTCCAGCGATGAAATATTTTCGCCCACTCACTGCTTTTTTAAGCCATCTCCATGGATACACTTACACTCAATGACACTTCTTTAGCAACACATGAATTATTTACCTTAATCACTTGTAATATAATGAACACCATTTTGTATTCGTTTACCTTAACACAATATAAATTCACTAAAAATATTACACTCACAAATTTTCACTATATTTACATTACATAGCTTTTTATCACTTGGGCGTTAATTTTCGCCTTACACACGTGATTTCTTCTCCTCCCCGTTTCCAAGGGTAACACTTTTAGAACGTCGGCTCCCTAATCTGACGAGATGATGGAAAGTCTCGATCGAACTACACCTCACTGGAGCGGCTGATCTTCAAATCCGGGTTTTGACTATCGGCTTCTATACTTTACTTCGTAGCTTATTGGAGCCCTCCCCAATATTTACTGTTCGTTTGTCTATCTAGACAAAGCCTGGAACTACAATTTCTAATTCTTATCGTTCTGCGCTCTAGTCCCTACCTTTCCGGAACACTAGGCGTTATTTATTTCGTTCGACCCTGATCGGGTTCCTTAACGTCGATAGAACTGTCTATTTCACTTCCTTGGGTACTTCGAAACTTTATGATGCGTTGTTTCTTTCACTGAACTATTTTTCGAGTACCTATCGCTTATTATTTCTTCAAGTTCACAGCCTAACTTTGACTATACCGATGAACATTAACGATAATTGTCTGAAGCTTGCCGATATTATTCCTTTACTAGGATTTGTATGTGTCTCCACACGGCGATACAAATGACGATACTGCTCGGCCACTCCCATACGGGGTGCTCGTTGGTGATACAGCGTATCACGACCTCTCAAGGTCTGGTAAAGACTGCATGCTCTCCCTGGTTCAGCCAGAGTTTTTATACAAATCAGCGACAAAAAGATAAAATCCGCATCTTGTCCAGCACTAACTTTTGAAGTAATCGTTGTATAATTTTGAAAAATATATCTCTGGAAAGCTCGTGTTCTAAACGTCAACTGGTTTCTTTGATCATGAAAATCGATCGCACAATTCCAAGATATTAAATAATTTTGCCCTTCAGATACGTGGGTGTTGCAGTTTATTTTTCTCTCCCTACCAAGTCTGGTCTCGGGGAATTTTTAATTACGTCATGCTGTGTCGGCATTTCTTTCCTGTGCAAATATTATAAACTTTTCCCCCACACAAAAATCTCTATTCCAAAATGATCCACAATGATGTGTTTCTTTTATTAATTAAATACTCGCAAATGGCTTAAATCTAATTATTCCTCTTCTTGAGCAATTGCGAGGTTGTCATTTTATAGCTGAGTAAGGTCGATTTCCGAAACCTCTTCTCTCTTACACGCGTGGAAGGTTTTTATCGTTCTATTAATAATCATGAGCCAGCTCTTTATCAATGCGTCAAGCATGATCTCATATCCGCATGACTCGTAGTCAACTATTCTTGCACCATATTATAACAGCCCACTCCTTACATCTTTTTAAGTCGTTCTAAAGACTGTATTTTTTCATCTCTTCTTTTGCCATTAAAATATGGATTCGACCCTTGAACCAATAGCACATGGGTTCAAATCTCCCCTCCTTAGATAAATAAATTTTCGAAATTTTGAGGAAATTTATTTCAGTGTTTTTCCTAGACATTTTTAGTTTTTCAGTGTCGAAGCCATCATAACATCTCCCCGTACCTCTATTTTATTTTCTCATGGAATCCCACGATAATTCGGGTTTTCCACCTTTTAAAGTCATATCCGGTAATGGTGTAGGTTGAGTACGCTCTGTCCCTACCCGTTCTCGCTTTCTTATTTTTCTGGACTAAAAGTCTGCAGAACGTAATCCTTCGTTACGGGTGTGGTCTATCCCTACCCGTTTCTCTATTTCCTCATTTTCTCTTCTTAAATTGAAATTTTCTTCTTCAATAAAATCAATTATTTCGCTTAGCTCCAAATACGTTTTCTCTAGTTCACATTCACAATTGAGTGGTTGAGCTCTATTTTCTCGTTCTAACTCACTCCTGTTTGTATCAAAAGTGGATTTATCATCTCTAAATTGTTCCATAACCAGGGCCTGTTCATTTGCTTCATCGAAGTCTTCGGGAGGGTAATATACTTTCAGGTTAGCTGAATTCATAGTCACTTCGTGATTCGTTTCACAGTGCCGAATTCTATAGGCATTATTTCTTAAATCCCTTATTATTTGATACGGTCCGTGGTACATTTTCTGGAATTTCTTGTACACGCGGTTCCCTGGATCCGAAATGGCTGGTCTTTTCACCAACACCATTTCTCCTGCTAATAATGGTCGATGATACCTCTTGTGCCTATTTCTCCTTTGTCTTCTATCAGCTTGAGTTTGTAGATGCTCAAAGGCTCTTCTAATTCGTACATCTCTGCCAGGCTGAGCGTCTGTTGGCCTAGGAATGACCAGACTCCAAGGTCTCTCTGGTTGCTCATTCCGATGTAACGTTATTGGTATCTCTCCCGTTGATTCGTGGATCGTATTATTTATACAAAATTCGATGATGTCGAGGATATCTATCCATTTCCAATTTTCCTCGGCACAGTATATCCTACAATACTTGGCCGTTTCCCTCATAACTCTTTCTACAGGATTTGCCTCAGGATGACGAATGCTAGACAAGATCTGACGTATTCCCAGTCTCTCTAATTCCGGTCTAAATTCAATACTTGTAAAACAACTACCGTGATCAGATAACAAATTCTCTGGTTTACCCAGAATAGGTATCACTTTTTCTTTGAGTCGTTTTAAAACTTGTTTGGTACTAGTCTTCTGTATGGGAGCAAGAACAACCATTTTTGTGAAAACATCCATAGCCACCATTATATGTCTGTTTCCCCTCCTATCCTTTGGCAAACGTCCAAAGTTGTCAATAGAGATAATCTCTGGCCTCTCGGGCAACAATGGTATTGGTTTTTGTCTCATTAAAAATGCCTTTGGCTTAATTCTTTGACATATGTAACATGTCTTAAGCGTATCCCTTACAGTTTCTCTCAGTCTCGGCCATACAAATGCTTCTTTCAGCATCGAGACTGTTTTGTCGACTCCCATATGTCCAAACGATCTATGGGCCAACCATACCATTTTCCTCTGCAAAATAGCAGGTATAACGATCCTCAATCGAGTATGGTCAGAGTCCGCAAACTTAAACAATAATCCATTAAAGAAAGTGTAATCCTGAGCTATCTTATTAGCTTCAGTATACGCAGGTGTTCCCCTTATCAAACTCCCTTCCAAGAAAGATATGAGCAGGTTCACCCATGGATCTTCACGTTGTCGTTGACTAATGCTTCTTAATTCATCCAAAGTGCGCTGATTTCTGTCTTCCAAATCAATAGCCATTACTTCCTCTTCTGTGGACTCTGGCTGTCTGCTTAAATAATCTGGAACTACATTTTCTTTCCCCGGGCAATACTCTATGTTTACGTCGAACTGTTGTATATATAAAGCCCAACGCATCAACCTTTGACTGGATAAATCCGTCTTCATCAAAAAGGTTAAGGCTTTATGATCGGTTCTTAATGTGACTGGAAACCCATATACAATCTTTCGCCAATATTGCAAAGCATGCAATATCGCTAACAGCTCGATCTCGCTGATTGTATAATTTTTCTCGTGTGGTTTCAGTCTCCGACTTGTGAAAGCTAGATAATTTTTCTTCTCAGGGTTATCCGTGTTTTCCTGATACAGCATTGCCCCTATTCCAATCTGGGATGCATCCGTCTGTATTATAAATCTCTGATTAAAATCAGGATATCTTAGCTTCACATAATTTAAGAGCATTTCCTTGGCCTCTATAAACGCTTTTTCCGTTTCCTCCGTCCATTTCCACTTGCTCCCCTTCTTCAGAAGGTCCTGTAGTGGTGCAACAGTTTTGGTGTAGGATGGACAATGTCCTGAGAAAAATCCAATCAATCCCAAAAACTGGCGAACATTTTTCACTTTCAAAGGCATAGGAAAATTTCTTATCGATTCTTATTTGCATGGATTTGGTTTGACACCATCCTTGTCAATCACATGCCCCAAAAACGTAACTTGTCTTTGACAAAAGTTCGATTTCTTCAAGTTAATCTTAAAGTTAGCCCTTTTCAAATCTTCCAATAATTTCTTTAAATTTTCCAAGTGTTCATCTATGTTTTCCGAGGTAAGCAATATGTCATCCACATAACGGATAGTGCAATCCCTTACTTCCTCTGACAGGTTGCGATCAAGTGCTCTTATTAATGCGGATCCCGCGGTCTTCAAGCCAAACGGACATCTCTTGAAGCAATACGTTTGTTGATCGAACTGAAATCCAGTTAAGAGACTGGTTTTCTCTTCAAGTTCGAGATGATGATATGAAGAAGTCATGTCAATATTTGTGAAAATCTTCTTGCCTTTAAATTTCCTCAGTATTTCTTTTATGGGTGGTGCTGAATCATTTTCTGGTATAATTTTCGCGTTCAAATTCCTGGCATCCAAACACATCCTTACTGAGCCATCCGGTTTACTCACAATTACTAATGGACTAACATATGGTGTCGCCATCTTTTCTATAACACCTGCATCACTCATCTCCTGCAGTGTTTTCTTTGTTTGTGTGTAATGTTTTTCAGCAACCGGGTATGGTTTTTGTCTGAACGGTGCCCAATCATTTACTTGAAATGCGTATTTAAAATTTCGGATCCTTCCTGGCTTGGAATCAAATACGTCCCTGTAATTTAATAGCAATTCCGTTAAGTTTTCCTTGTTTTCGAGGGTAACTTTAGCTTCCTCTATTTTTCCTGACAGGTTGGTCTCGAACTCGGTTCCCAGACTATCTTCAAGTTCTATGTTTAGGACTTCAAATACCTTCTCTATGTCCCTACAACATTCCTCGGTCATTTCTTCCACATGCCATACTTGTTCTTCTATTTTTGCATCCTGTTCCTGTAGATTAATGTTTTGTCCATCCACATCCTCTCCTTGAATCCTAATGCAATTTTGCGCTAGGTCTATTATGACCTTGTTCTCACGGATAAAATCAATACCCAATATAATATTGTATGGTAATTGATTTACCAGCAAAAAGCATTGTGAAATTTCAGTGTTACCCATGATCAAATCAATGTATACCTGAAATCTACATGTCAAAGATTTTTCAGGAATAATTCCCTTAATCTTCACGCTTGGGGTGGGAATTTTTAATACACGACCTCGTGTTTCTAATTCATTTAGGAGGTTTTGCGTTATTAAACTTATAGTTGATCCAGTATCGATTAATGCTCTGACCAGTAATCCTTCTATCCTTAACATGATGATAGGTAATTCCCTTCTAATAGGTGGGATTCCTTCCACATCCTCATTATTTAGCTCATCTGGTCTCGCTATCCAATTTACAATCTCAACCTCCTCCCAGCTCCTGGTATGTTTCCACTTTTGATGATTTAAATTTGGAGTTTTTTTATCTTGAGGGTTTCCTTTTCCCTCATTCTTCAACTGAGCTTGTAACTCCAAGCTCCTTCCAGTCGGTCGGGTGATTTTCGGTTCTTCATTGCCTCACTCCAACGGACTCTTTGCATCTCAGATTCGTCTGTTCGTTCATTCATACAACGAAGACTTTCCTGATACCTCTCTTCAATTTCAGCCCGATATTCATCGTTTCTGTCCTCAGGTCTCACATTCCTTCTGGGATAATTTTCCCATCTCTTTCTGTTGTCCTGCCTTTGATTATTATTATTATACGGTCGGTTTTCTTGTTGCCTATAACCCGTATTTCTGGGATTTCTTCCTCGATATCCTCCTCTATAGTATGGCTGTATTCCCCTAGGCTCTTGATGTCCATATTCTCGACCCAGTCCCTGAGTATTTGTACTAGTTGACTGATTTCTTGTCGATGGTTTATCTACATCCTCTTGACTACTGGCCATGTGTACTTGTTCAGTATGTCTTTTATGCCTGGGAGTAACGTGTGAAGTTGTCATGTCCAACTGACGTAATACGCTCTCCACTTCCACAGCACTTCTGGCTTTGGATGAGATTAACAACCTTTGTATCTCATATGGAAGTTGTCTTGCAATGGCGGCACACAGGTCGTTTTCGGCTGGGGCAATATCAAGTTCACGGAATTTACACAGCTGAGCGGTGAAAAATTCTGAGTATTTAGTGGGGGCATTCGTACTATATTTCCTAGAGTACAGATCTAGCCTCAAATTTTCTTGTACATCTGCTGCCCAATATCGTTTCAGAAAAGCTTCTCTAAAACCTTCCACCGTGTCAAATGTATATCTGAAACTCCTGAACCAGGTGAGACAATCACCTGCCAACAGCTTCTCAATTGCTCTCAGTCTCCGATCCTGAGGAACTTTCATTTCATTCAAGTATTCTGCTACCTCCTTCAACCAGTATTTAGGAGTAATTGACATATTATTACCCGTAAACTTCACCGGTCTATCCTCATTTGACTTAATAATATTAATTATTTGTCCATTTGTTTGGTTCATATAGGGGGTTGACATTGCCATTGGATATCCTGGGTTCTAATTCCCTATCTTGATTAGTGCCTTGTTCATGGGGATCTACCCATCCTGTCTTCTGGAATTCATCCTGACTTTCAAATTCTAATTTTCATTCTCTTCGGGCACTCTCTTCTTGAGACATGAGCTGAACTTCCATTTGACTATTCTTGTGTTCAATCCTTTCCAACCGTGATCCAAATTCATTCTGAACTCTTTCCCGATTCTTCTTACTGCTTTCAACTTCTTGTTTGAGTTGGAATTTTTCTTCTCTGAAACTATCCCTTATTTCAGCTAAATGTCCTTCTACCTCTTTCTTGATGATCATGACCTGTTTTTCTATAATTTCTGGCTTAACGTCACCCTTGGTATCTAAGTCCTCTCGTATCTCGTTTATCTTTTTCTCCATTTCTTTTTGTCCTTTGACCATATCTCCCTTAATTTCCTCAAGCTTTTCCTCAGTTTTCCCATGATTTTCATACAATACCGTTAAGTTGTCTTTGACCTGGTTTACTTCAGTATTGGTTTTGGTTTACTTCAGTATTGGTTTTTCCTACTTGTCCCTTTAATGTTTCTATGGTTTCCTGAACCCCATTTATACCCGTACTTATTTCATCTATCTTCTGAGTATTCTCCTTATGGTCTTCATCTCGTTGCTTTGTTTCTCCCTGGAGATTCTCTTCGTATGTACTTAATCTCTTATTTATTCCGTCCTCGTACCTCCTCCAGTTCTCATCTACCTGCCCGGTAAAATGATCAAATTGATCTTTCATGTTCTTCGCATCTTTTTGATTTTGACTTTTCATATCATTTACTTTGGCCTGAACTTCCTCGACTTTTCCCTCGAGTTTGTCTACTTTTCTCTCAACCCCTTCGAATCTTTCTCCTAGCTTATTAAGACTATCTTTTATCTCATCCCGGGATGTTTTACAAAGATTCATGTTAGATTCTATCTGATCATTCAACTCTTTCTGCACCCCTTGGATCTGGGTTACAAGTTTCTCTTCACATTTGTCTACATTCCTTTTACAAGTTTCTTTCTTGTTACTTAATTTAGTTTCCATAGAATCAAATTTATCCTTTAAATTTTTAAAATTTTCTTGACATTCAGTTTGGGATTTTAAAGTATTTTCATTCAAGATAGTTATTTGGTCTTGCAGTCCTGACTGAAGTACCCCGTTTTCCCTTTCAATTTTACTTGTGATTTTCCCTTTGAACTCATTTAACTTAGTCTCCAACCCCGTGTCAAAACCTTGAAATTTTAAATCTATGTTTTCTTCTATACTCTCTCGGAGTTTATTTGACCCCTGTTTTATGACCTCAATTTCAGCCTTCAGTACCTCGTTATTTGCTTTACTGTCGGCTTTCATAGATTCTAATGTCTCCTCTTTTGCAGCTTTCAACTGTTTTTCAATATTTTCCCCATTTTCCGTTTTCATTTTACCCATCTCAGCCTTCAGTTCACTATTCATTTTTATACAGTCGGCTTTGATAGATTCTAATTTATTATCCATCTTAACACTGTCAGTTTTAAGAGCTTTTAAATTCTGATTTATGGATTCTAACTGTTCACTACTATCTGCCTTTACGGCGTCCAACTTTTCACTGCTGTCCGCCTTTAAGGCGTCCAAGAGCCTCTGCCTCTCTTCACTATTATCTGCTTTCATGGCCTCCAACTTTTCCTTATTATCTGCTTTCATGGCCTCCAAGAGCCTCTGAATTTCCTCACTCAATGGCATCCTATTATCTTAGAGAATACAGTGGACTACTATGTCCCATCGCCGGTTCATGCATGAGAGATGGTACTCTGAACTCTTGTGTCCCAATTTCCAAAATTCAACCTCAGTACGGATGTTTACTAAAACGTACCCTTCTGGTATATTCATTCACTATCAAAACCTTTATGAAAGTGATTTAAAAATTCAAAATTTTTAAAAACCATATTTTTCAAAAAAAGAACATTTTGATTTTTCAAGAAAAAACTCGGGTTGTCCCTAGGAAAACTCATCCCTACGAACTGGCGCCATGATTGTTTATATAGGGGGTGTTTGATCAAGGGCTGCTCGGTGTGAGTTTCCAGGGTCCCAATGCGGTCAGTTAAATTTATATTTTGTAGCTAATTCTATCACTATTTTTACTTTTACGTAATATGACCGTCGTAAGTGTTCCTCTAATATTAATCCAATCACATTATTTCTATGCCCCCATGTGCCCATTCAACAATGAAATATGCAAATCACAGTTTGCCTGCAATGCTCAATCGGGAGTATCGGGGTTCATGGTTTGTTCTCCCACTCTGTGACCTACACACTTTGGATTAAATAGAGGATACACTTCCAAAAATAAACAAAAATCATCTCCTACTATTAAAAACATTTAATTATCCAAATATATGGCGCTACAACAATTAAACAAATAAAATACTGACCCATCAAATCATACTTGTTCAAAGTTGGACAAGGAACTCATATTAAACAAATATAAAATCATAATAACTGGTTTTCCATAAACCAACAAACTTCTATTAAGTTTCACTTCCATATAGTGTCCTTTTAAACTCATTAAAAAAATCAAGAGCTCCAAACGGCTCGGTAATGTTTATCTACACTGTGTTATCCATTTAATACACATCACTTCCTATTACATGAGTTTACCTTTTAATCATAAATATCAAAATTTACCAAAGTATGGTTAATCATTACTTAATTTTGGGCGTTCACAATGTTCCTATGTTACCATCCCTCTCTCTCAAGTTAACAACTCACTACTGTGATTGGGAAAAACTTGCGTACTCCCGAGCTACAGAAGACTACTTGAACAAGTCAAAAATTAAGATCACTCCCAGAATCTAATTGTCTTCACTAAAACTCGTGAATCACTGAATCATATAATCATAAAGTTAGGGATTTATCATTATTCGTCTTAAAAGACCATTATATTATAAGAAAGCAACGATCTGAACTCTGCAAGCGATAATATTTATAAAGGAACCTCGGTTCAAAGACCGGGTTGTTTAAACAAACTCTAAACACTTGTGTGTATTATAACTCAAACAGACCGTTTCCCGACCTACCGGGATACATCAATGGTAAGGGTCTGGTCTTAACTACTTAGCGTGATTTATTGCAGGGAGACAGAGACTTCACAGTCTCGCTTCTACCAGAGACGGGCTACCCTCAGCTTTCATACAGCTGTTCTTAAATGCAATTCCCTGAATGACAAGGCTTTCATACTGATTCTTAAAACAACATATTTAGGCTCAACAAACCTATTCTCTTGGCTTCGGCATATAGTAATTATGAAGTGTCCTCATTGGCGGGTAAGAATAATTCAATAATACAACAAATATTTAGGGGCTTCAACACGGACGACTCTGAGTTCGATCCTTTCAAATGCCTCGGGAGCAATATCCCACACTGGAGGCCTTATAACATTTGCGACTTAGGGCAGGCCTTGCCTTATACCAGCGCTCACAATACAACATAATTAGCACCCTTTTTACCATACAACACACACTGCCTCGTGATTACATCACAACTTTTGAGGACTTACCATAGTTCAATTACCACGACCAACTGCCCCTCATAATTAGTTTTACCGAGCATTTCAAAGCATTCCTAGCGTGACAAATTACTTCAATGCGCTACATGGCGCTTATACATTAATTAGCCAAGTTGCCTTCAGAGAACTAATAAATTCAAAATCAACGTTTGATCTACATATCAATTATATATTACTCTTCTCCCTTGACAATAATCATTTTACCATAAAAACATGTATTCATAACATGTATTAATTCATTTAAAGGAGCTCGGAAGCTACTACTTTTCATATATATAATTCATCATAATATTCATTCATTTATCTAAATTTTATTATTATTATTATCACGCTTGCTTTCTCATATTTATATCATTTATCAATTATACTGATATTTTACTTAATACATTCCCCAAGGGAATCATTGACATTTCACATATTTATATTATATTTTCTCAAATTAATCGTTCAGATCGCGCTATTATTCTTTGTTATTCAACATCCCTATTCTCTCTCTTTCATGAGGATTATACGCAAATCTTCCCAAACACATAACATAATGAAATAGTTACTCACATGATTGTACGGTCAGCGACCGAATCCTCCAGCGATGAAACATTTTCGCCCACTCAATGCTTTTTAAGCCATCTCCATGGATACACTTACACTCAATGACACTTCTTTAGCAACACATGAATTATTTACCTTAATCACTCGTAATATAATGAACACCATTTTGTATTCGTTTACCTTAACACAATATAAATTCACTAAAAATATTACACTCACAAATTTTCACTATATTTACATTACATAGCTTTTTATCACTTGGGCGTTAATTTTCGCCTTACACACGTGATTTCTTCTCCTCCCCGTTTCCAAGGGTAGCACTTTTAGAACGTCGGCTCCCTAATCTGACGAGATGATGGAAAGTCTCGATCGAACTACACCTCACTGGAACGGCTGATCTTCAAATCCGGGTTTTGACTATCGGCTTCTATACTTTACTTCGTAGCTTATTGGAGCCCTCCCCAATATGTACTGTTCGTTTGTCTATCTAGACAAAGCCTGGAACTACAATTTCTAATTCTTATCGTTCTGCGCTCTAGTCCCTACCTTTCCGGAACACTAGGCGTTATTTATTTCGTTCGACCCTGATCGGGTTCCTTAACGTCGATAGAACTGTCTATTTCACTTCCTTGGGTACTTCGAAACTTTATGATGCGTTGTTTCTTTCACTGAACTATTTTTCGAGTACCTATCGCTTATTATTTCTTCAAGTTCACAGCCTAACTTTGACTATACCGATGAACATTAACGATAATTGTCTGAAGCTTGCCGATATTATTCCTTTACTAGGATTTTTATGTGTCTCCACACGGCGATACAAATGACGATAGTGCTCGGCCACTCCCATACGGGGTGCTCGTTGGTGATACAGCGTATCACGACCTCTCAATGTCTGGTAAAGACTGCATGCTCTCCCTGGTTCAGCCAGAGTTTTTATACAAATCAGCGACAAAAAGATAAAATCCGCATCTTCTCCAGCACTAACTTTTGAAGTAATCGTTGTATAATTTTGAAAAATATATCTCTGGAAAGCTCGTGTTCTAAACGTCAACTGGTTTCTTTGATCATGAAAATCGATCGCACAATTCCAAGATATTAAATAATTTTGCTCTTGAGATACGTGGGTGTTGCAGTTTATTTTTCTCTCCTTACCAACTCTGATCTCAGGGAATTTTTAATTACGTCATGCTGTGTCGGCACTTCTTTCCTGTGCAAATATTATAAACTTTTTCCCCACACAAAAATCTCTATTCCAAAATGATCCACAATGATGTGTTTCTTTTATTAATTAAATACTCGCAAATGGCTTAAATCTAATTATTCCTCTTCTTGAGCAATTGCGAGGTTGTCATTTTATAGCTGAGTAAGGTCGATTTCCGAATCCTCTTCTCTCTTACACGCGTGAAAAGTTTTTATCGTTCTATTAATAATCATGAGCCAGCTCTTTATCAATGCGTCAAGCATGATCTCATATCCGCATGACTCGTAGTCAACTATTCTTGCACCATATTATAACAGCCCACTCCTTACATCTTTCTAAGTCGTTCTAAAGACTGTATTTTTTCCTCTCTTCTTTTGCCAATAAAATATGGATTCGACCCTTGAACCAATAGCACATGGGTTCACTATACTGTATGTATAGCCATCCAGGGAATGCTTTTCTGTGAATTTGCATTTTCATCCCTATGCAAATGCTGGGACGTTTCCTTTCTACGGGTCCACGGTCGACTTCCTTTCCACTTCCTTCCCTGACCTTTCCTTTATAACACCCAAGTTAGCGTTCGCATGTCACCATCCCCAGTTGTATCTGTTGACAAAGCGTATCCAGCTCCGAGGCACTATCCTTGTGGCGGTAGAGGAATGATCCCTCGCAGAGTACGTGGGTGAAGCCAATCTGGGATGATAAGCGATTAAAAACTCTATATTATGATTTGTGCTCTTGGCTGCCCCGTGCAAGACCCCTCATTACACCACTTTCGTGGTAATTGCTCGATTACATTTTGATTCATCGAGCTAATACAGTATTTAAATGGTACGCATGGCTATCACATCGAATGAGTGAAATCTGTTAGCGTGTGCCATCAGCAGTGTTTAATTCCTGCAGAATAATGACGTTTGCTAAATTTCGAAATTGTCAACTTATTTATGAAATCGATCACTCACGATGGATCTCTACCACATGGGACGTTAGCTGCCCGCGACAATCTCAATGACACGCATCCAGGAAAATGGTTAGGAAAAGGAGGACCTATCAATTGGCCCGCCAAGTCACCAGATTTAAGGCCATTAGACTTCTTCCTGTTGGGCATTTGAAACAGTCAGTCTACACCCAGCAGCCTTCGACAACTCATCGTCGAAACTTGTCTTTCAATAACACTAGATATGCTGCAACGCGCTAGAATGTCCATTCAGCGGCGTGCGCAGATGTGCATAAACCAAGCAGGTTACCGTAACTAACCATTGTTAGTAGAGTTTGGGCCCCTGCCCCAGCTAGCCATCCCGTCGTAGTCTGAAATTTATGGCAAATCGACCCTTCTCAGGGCCACATACACTTTCATTCACTGACAATTTGCATATAAGAGGATATTTCACGAACATTACGAGATGGTAACAAGCTAAATGGAACGACAATCAGGAAAAGAAGAACATCTCTGCCCCGTACACGATCTTCTCATATTTTGGCATCCTCTTACCTCATGAGCTATCCTGCACTATGTCACGTTGCCTGCAGATTACAGCTCATGTGTTTCAAAACGGTTGCAATGTCAATTTCATGTTTCACAGCCATTTTATAACGTTTTAGATCACTTAAGGGCACATTCTGGGTTTCTGTTACATAATATTTGGCAAAAACAACTTTCTATTATTGTGTAGGCTTCGAATGTAAATACATCCGTTGTACTGTGTTGACTGAGCGTACCGAATGAGCAGATGTTTTCAGCACGAATATAAAACTGCTGTTTGCATAAAACCACATGCCTGTGGCAAGCAATGGCATGTGATAGTAGCATTGAAGCGTCATAACGTCGCAAAACGTTGCAAAATATTTGTCCAACGGAGGATTTGAATCATCGCTCCTCCGCTCCATTAACTGTCAATACAGTACTCTATTCACATGCACTACGCCTCGGCCTTGATGGAGTCTTGTATTAAGAACCTCTTCGAGTACGTTACTCCTCCAATTCGCTAATTTAAACGGTGTCCACATCACTATGTTGTAGTTTTGAGCGTAAATTTTATGATTTGCGATACTCAGCCACTTGGGACATCATCTTCACTCAGATGATATGTTGCACCACAACATGTGGGTACATCACATTATTCGAACGGTCTGTAGTCATCTTCAGGGAAAAATAATATTATTCAGTATCGTTTTCGGGATATTCTTGCAGTGCATTACCACCATACGGGATGCAAGCAGAGAAATATCGAACTTCCTAAAATCACATGTTAGTTTGGCAGACAAAAGTTTGATGCTCTTCAGTCGGTCAACACGATTGTACCCAAATGAGATGGGTTATTCCCTAATCCTGAGAAAAATTACATGAGATTAATAAATACCCCATACGTTTTAAAAAACATCTCATTTGGGTGCAATCGTATTGAACGACTGAAAGGTATCAAACTTTTGTTTACAAAGGCAACACTGAAAAATGGCTTCAAACACCATAATGTTAGTTTGGCAGCATGAAATAATATTATAAGAATCAGCTGATTCGCCCGGTATATACACAAGATGGCGGGTAATATTCAATAAGATTACGTTGCAGCTAGGAAAACTTATGTCTGTCATATGAATCTTCCTGAATACCAATTTTAGTGCGTATTGGGCTATTTCAACGTATGGTATACCAGGTCAGTTAGCCGTGGTCGCTCCGGCATGACTGTTGGCAGTCGCTCACATCCGGGAGGCGAGGAGGTTCGAATCCCCACGCTTGCAATCTTGAAGATGGTCTTCTGCGGTTTCCCATATTCCTTCCAGGCAAATGCCGGGGTTGGTCCCTAACTATAGGCCACAACCGCTACCTTCCAACTCCTCGTCCTTACATTCAAACTTTCCTCCCCAGACAACACTCCACACGCGACGGTACTCGTAGCTCACCCCATGGGTTTCCGCTTAGAAGCAGCTACAAATTGGCGATCCGAACATGTCCTCGGACACTTCCGGCACTAAAAACCATACGCTAAAAAAACCGTAAGGTATCAATTATTACACTAGACAATTACGCGCCCCCGCCATATTCCAATTAAACAGCGAAGAAATGTGTAACTATGATGGCCAGCTCCCCTTATAGGACGGTAATAGTGTCTTGAATTTACTAGAGAACTGATAATCGGTTCAGCAATTCCAGTAGACGTCATTTTGTTTTAGATAATATGGCGGTAAAATGAACAACTACTTACGCTAAGAACTAATATAGCCTACTTTTATACACACAGGTAGTCCTTAACATCATAAAACTTCCCTGTCGATTAAACAGAGTATCAATGTGATGGACTATATAGCGTTTGATTTATTACCTACTCTGTAGTAAATTACAGGGAAGAACTGTCAAACTCGCAACTCATTATCTACATTTAGCCATTTTAATAAAAGAGGCAAAGAGATGTATTACATTAATAAAAGGTGACAAAAATGTGTCATTAGGATGCTGGAGTGTGTCTCGTTTTAAGATAAAGCTGCTACCGTCGCTTAAAACATCTCCCATCATCACATTTCCATCACAGGAAAACATGTGCCCCAAATCACATGACGAGGCCCACTCTTAAACAATGAATAAAGCACCTGTGATATACTTATCTTAATATTTCGTTCGCCATAGTGGTACATGTTGTCTAGTTCCCCCCAATGACCTGTTTAATAGAACATGAATAAGATATGTCCATTTTTACCAGTAAATAATATTCCTGTCATCCATTATTTACGATTACTGCTCTAGAAAAATGAGATAGATAGCCTCGTTGGTTTGTCCCAATTATCATCACATGACTAGAATGACTACGCACATTATCGGTTAATCATGACCCCTCCCACTGAGTTCGCATCCTTCTGTGACGAGTCACATGAGCTCATTTTAATGTAATTCACATGCATTGCATATTTATGAAAAGTAAGCAAGAGATTCCTGTGCCAGATTATTATTATATAAGTATTTATCTCTAAGAATTCTCCTAGCTATCGATTCAATATTGCATGAACCATAAGGGTATAATTTAAGAAATAAGCACACTTGCCATCTTAAAGAACGCAACATTTAAAAATTCAACCAGCATACTTCGCTCGCATTAGTTCATTTTCTCAGCACTCGCTACGGTAGGATAAATAGCTGCTAAGTAACACGCGCTCATTTTAGAGGATAACATCAGTGCTTTCTTTATTAACGTGCATTCCACTAGAAGATTTAATTCCACTACGTGCAATTATAGCAACGCTAAGATCACATCTGTCCTTGCAGAGTTAGAGGAATTTATATCTGAAGAATTTACATGACGCTATCTATAATTTGAAAAAAAAAAAAAAAAAAAAAAGAAGGAAGCAATAGATGCAATCTATGCTATATTTCACAGTGATTGGATGATTCAGTGTTGATTTAGGTAAAATGTATTAGGAATTGACTTGCATTCCATATACAATCAATGAAAAATAAGATTTAGATTTATATTCCTGTAGGTTTAGACTATAGCAGTGGTCAACTAGACCAAGTTTCACAAATATCGGATCATTCTTTGACGAGCTAGGGAAATTCATATCTTAGAAATTGGCGTGTACGCCATCTATAATTTATTACATGAAAGACAATGATACGCATATTTACCAGGAAATAAATATTACAATTGTGGTTCATTGCACAAGTACAAAGTTTCACTTCGTTCGCTTGATTAGGATACAAGGAACTAAACATCGTTTTAAAAATTTGCAGAGTCACAATCTTGAAATTTTCATAACAATTAAGTTACATTCGACGCCCAATATATTGCCTCTAAAAATATTTGCTATGCCATGTATCACTGCGCATAGTTGATGAAGTAACCAGAAAAGCCTATTGAAATATTTAAAATCCGCGTGGCCACCATGTTGGTTTCCTACGTATCATGTTTCTGCATGTCACATATGTGAATTTATATTACAGTGTTATAACATCACACAAAACGTCAGGCTGTTTGATGCAACAGTTCTGAGATTGAGTACCAGCAAAATATTTCGCGCAGCTGCCATATTGGATTTCATACTGGGTAATATAGACTGTTACTTAATTTTATTAAAATTGCCCTCAGTCAATCAAAATATGTGATGTGACACCTACACAACCACACTCACATGCAGAAGGTGATCTCATAAGCCTATTTATGAAAATTGGCTATTAAGTGCTCCCAAGGTGCATGGGTGAAGGGCTACCTATGTAGCAAATTTCATTCAGTTCGGTTCAGGCCTTAAGGAATTGATATGGGAGGGGGTCAGGGGAATACACATACTAGACAGATGGATAAACAGACACATATACACACACAGACTGGCAAGTGAACACAGAAGCCTAATTCATTTTCATAAAAGGAGGCTAAAAAAAATCACAACCTAGGAGTAACAAACTTTCACACTGATTCGAGGCTTCCAAGCTCTAATTCAGATGACGTTCCGAGATTACACAAAAAGTCAATATTTAGTCCCGAGAACAGATTTGTAATAATTACAGTAATGAAATGAAATTCATCATAACGCGCCTCGCCTGCGATACTAAATAATTATTAAAGAAATTAAAACCTCGTGTCAACATTGAAATTAATTAACATTGAACCTTTTAATCATACCTGATGCCAGTACTAAAAATTAAATCCAACGAACTTAACAAATTGGTACAGCATCATTCTTCTTATATCTCAAGCCGAAAATTATAGAAACTTGCAAATCCGATTTTTTTGATGACACGGACCATCGCACCTACTATAAACTGGGAAATATGGCAATGGATAATTTAATTGACAAGTAATATACGTGTTCATTCATTTATTTTCATTTGAGACTCTTTTGTCTTTCAGCATCAGTCTAGTCTACAAGTCTCCGTTTGCGAGCAGGTACCCTATTAGCAGTTAGCACGGCGGCCTCTTCTGCATTTACATCTCTCACATTGAAATCGTACAACGCTGAATCTGACCATCGCTCCCTAGGTCTGCCTCTGCTTCTTTTACTCTCTACAGCCAAAATAACCTCTTAGATAATCCTTATTCCCCCATTCTCATTTCATGACCCCCACCATCTGCATAGTAGTGTGTTTATTTCGGGACTTCCTGCACTAAAATAGCGGGCCGCACTCATTCATTCCGCAATGAAATATCTGAAGAAAGCGTATTAGCCCACATATCCACCACTTGTGCTGCCTTTCCCTATATGAAATGTTACATTACGCGTGTTAGCAACATCAGCCAATACTTTGTTGTCTGAAATTATTGATCTGGAATTGTTTCTGTAACTACTTCTTCCTTAATATTTCTATATAGGCTTAGCTACTTTACACTACCTTTCCTTGCCGTAAAGTGGGCTACAATTGATATGATAATATATGTGTGTACATGATAATTAATATTACCTAACTAATTACATCTTGAATGTAAAACATCCATAAAGTTAATATACCTGTATCATAAAATAATCCCATTGTGCCAAATGAGCTTCAGTAGTGAGGACTTGAAGCTATGAATGGAATATAAAATATGATATATTAGACATACAATATAATTTAACAACAAACTAGTACGGGCTTTGTGACACACGGCATTCAGCTTCCCTCTCACCAATGCATGTAAGAGTCACGTCCGGTGATCGCCTACTTGCAAAGGAGGTCCCGTGGGTTTTGATCGAGCCATGTTAAACTACAAAATTTTACACGGCTTGCATGCCTCAAGCTGCTTCCATGCTTATGTAATCGTCACTTGTGAGCAGATCGCTGTCTACAGTAATTACCTTGGTGATTTGTAACATTCGTCACGCACCAGAGACGTGAAGTACAGCAGGAAACGCTATTAGTTCTTAATCTCGAGATTCAGTGGGCTGTAAGCAGATGGATTATTTCGTTTCTAAAGTAAAATCCTGTGTAATCAAGCACCCTGCAGTTGTTGTGCTATTGTACTGGTAGAGATGATGCCCGTATTGTGAGAATTTTACTTGATAGTCTGCACCAGCGTGATGCATTTACTTGTATGTATTTGGAAAATATTTCGCGGTAGTATAACAAAAATGTTGCCCTGAACTTGAATTAAATATCTGGCCAACATTAGTCTATACGCTTCTCCATAGCACTCACGTACCTCCAGTATCACCGTAGTCACTGAGACTGGAACTCACCTGGAAATAGAAACAAAATCTGTGAGAGGAAATGGCCATTCAATAGGTTTTGATTGCAAATTTACATTTTAATATCTAGTGCACAAGTTCCAGCTCTAATTACCACTCGAAAAGTGACATGCTTTACACTGATTAGAAATTGATCTCTGCATATACAGGCAAAAGTTCAATCAAGTTTTACTAGCATTGTTACGTCATGTAACTTCTTCACAAATGTGAATACTCATTGGGTAATTGTGACACGAAGTGCTTCGCGTTGCTTCCTGAACGGCATTCAACAAGTTCTCCTGTAGATAGTTGTGATAGTTTCTAAAATTAAAAGTGAAACATATTCAATTAGAATGAAGGAATGTTAGGAGTGCATGGATATTGTGACACCTAGTTTACATAGATTCCATAACCTAGTTTACGAGCTCGGATTCGTAGACACCAGAGATACAATTTATTGGACTGGAGCGAGACTGGTCCGAGGAGAATCAGTATGCCAATGAGAATGATGGGTGAACTGGACTCATCTTAGAGAAAGATGTATGTCGAAGACGGATTTTAAGAACAGGTTCGGTTCAGTAGGCCATTAAGGGCAATTCTGGCTCCAGTTATTAGTGTGGAGTGTTCCACTGCGCCAAACGTTGTTGCAAACCGGATACATCCCTTCCTTCCCATAGTGTTCTTCTGTATCAGCAAGATAATGTGTCACATTCCATTTCACGTGCAGTTAGGGAAAGGCTTATCGCAAATGACAAACCTGAAAAGTACAAAACTAACATCGCGGCCAAGCAAAGTTCAAATTATTATATGACTTTTCACGCGAGTTAATCATCCAAGCTCAGTGAAGCTTGCCACGGTAAACCTTTATACAACACTTAATATACTGCTATCTTATTTAATTCAAATCCTATGAGAAAATCAACATGGCGGATGTGCGATAATTTCAAATTATGTTCTTATTTCTTGAGCCCTAAATAAGCGATCAAAGTGAAAATGTGTACAATAATCCAATGCAATAATCTTCATCTACTGATACATAACTCTATGATCTACATATAAAAATACAACATGGCAGCCATGCGACATACAGTATTTCATCTGTTCTCAATATCTACGGATCTATTGCAGCACTCAAATTCAAATTTCTTATCTCCATAGTGGCCATTAAGACAAGTTCATATATGTGACTTTCAATAACCTGATGAGAACAAAACCAACATGGTGGCCACGGAAACTTTAAATATTTTAATGGACTTTGCTCGCGAATTAACAAACTGGATGTATTGAAACCTAGCACGGTAAAACTTTATAGAAGGCTTAATATACTGGCATATATTTTAATTTATTGTATGAGAAATTCAAAATGGCGGCTGTGAGAAATGTCAAATAACGTTTTTATTCCTTGTGCCCTAACCAAGCGATCGAAATAAAAGTTCTTATAATGAACCATCAGCATAATCTTCGTCTGATGCATATAATTCTAGAGCCTACATATAAAACAGAACAAAATGGCAGATATGCGAAATATTTCATCTGGTCTCAATGCATCCGTAACTATTACAACAATCAAACTGATTATAGTGCGATAGACGCTATTAAAATAAATTCACCTGTATGACTTTCAATAACCTGATGAGCACACAACCAACATGGTTACCACGCGAATATTAAATATTTAAGTGGGCTTACGATTATATCGATCTTATGCCTCAGGTTTATGCCACCTCTAGTTCCACATATCAAAATAAAATATACTGTCAATCCTCTTGTATCAATTCTAATTTAATTGGCGCATACCGAATACCCGATTCTGACAGCCATTTGGAGTGAGAACCACAATGTATTTCATCCATTTCATTCTCCCCCTATGTTTGCGGTCTCATTTCCACGATGCCAGAAACTATTTTTCCTAGTACCCCAATAAAGGAGATTTCTTGCTAGTTGCGATGTTTCTTTGGATTACTATACATGCGATTTCAGCTTTAGCCTGAAAGACAATAGTAAATTGGTTATGCTGTGCAAGCAATGCAAAACTCCAAATCCACTTTACTTCACCATTTTTGACCAAGCTTTATCAGCCCTTGCTGTATCATATGTCCGTGGTTTATTTACCATTGTTTCTACTTTTTTGTTGTTAATACAACTGAGTTCACATATCACCATGGTGCGCAAATGCTCAGAATTAGGAACAATATTTGAAACATGCATTTACAAACATACTGTATTTTCAGATATTTCTAAACACATACTTTTGTTGATTCAACCCTTCTTCTGCCCAAACCTTCCATTCGTTCCTATGAAGATCAAGCCAGCAGTATCTAGTGCTTAGGCATATCAAAGTGGATTTAGTGATTGTTACGGCAGGAGTTCAAATTCCATTCAACACGACGGAGAAGAAAACTTAGGATAGGAAGGATGGAAGCTTGTAGTTTTACGTGACCGTTAATCATGCGATCATGAGCCACGGGACCTCCTTTGTACGTGGAATCCTAACCACATGACTTCGAATATCTCACATGTATTAACAAGGAATCGAACCCGGTCCATCTTGCTGAGAGGCCAACAGCTTGACCACTGCACCACCATGCCCCCTAATTAGGCTAGGGGATACGACAGTGATCACCACGCAAAATCTGTTCCATTTTGACCTGTGTAGTGATAATTGCAACAGAATGGCACAAATGAAGTTCCCACGTATTAGCCATTCGTACATTTCATCTATCTAGTTAATCCTTGGATTATGCTAGATAATTCTCTGTTTGCGAGACGAATTAATGTATTAGAATTCAACGCAGGCGATAAGCCACCGTGTATTACAGAACGTGTCCGCTATTTTTAGGGGCTTAAATAAGACTTAGCATAACAACGAGGCTTTATTTGAGGTGACTGGTCTACAACAGACAACATATTTCATCGTGGTACGCATTATACAGAGTGGTTCACCAGGACCTTATTACTTATTTTTATGAAACACAACTAGCATTACATTTCTCGCGATGGTCGATATTGCTCGGGGCCTTACCTTGCTGTGTGACAGCAATATAAATTGAGCCAATGGTCCTAGCAAAGCAATGACCATGAACACTTTCCTGCCAAATACTAAGGACCATTCTACAAATACGTAGGCTACCAGTAATTCAATCAAATTAATAGGTTATGCCATATGGTCTTTAACAGTAGAAAATTAAATGAGCACCATAAACCATGATTGATATTTTTGACACGGATATTAATGTGAGGTGTAACGGCCATAGATCAGTCGTAAACATAGCACGTCTTATGCATGTTTTCTCTATACGTAGCTGAATTGGTGAAGGGTCGATCAGACGTGGTGTATGAGAATGGGTGGAATGGTGCTTCGAATCCAGCGTTAGGCTTATTTTTTGAATGACAGCTCGTACTCCATACTAGTGGGGATACAGTATTAAGTCACACCTAGAAAGTGACATCACCACATTTATTCATTCACGATACCACCAACAAGGGACGCTGCCAAATACCACTCCCTACGCACTTACCAGCAAGTACAGGCGTGGTTAGGTAATGAACCTCTCCCATTAGTTTGAGGCTGGAGCCTAACCCCACGAAGGGTACTACCAATCCCCACAACCAGAAATGCTGCGCCGGATAACATCCTCCAGATTGTTTCCTGCAAGTGCAGCAAAGGCTGTAGCACCGGAGCTTGCAGCTGCAAGAAAGCAGGTCTTAGGTGCTCGGCAATGTGCAAGCACTGCACAGGCCATTCCTGCGAAAATGCCCCCGCAACTGATTTGAACGAGGAGGACTCACCAGACATAGTCGACGAATACGACGACGGAGAGGACGTCATTAATAGCCTGATCACTCAGGAGGTCGACGAGCACTTAGAAGCAGAACCAATGGCTAAGAAATCCCGACAGGAACTGTGATGAGTACAAATGAGTACCTACTATGATATGTACTTCTCTACATGAGTACCTTTCAATAATAATAATAATAATAATAATAATAATAATAATAATATCTGTATTCTATGTAATCTATGCCTTGTGAATACCTTAATATTATTAATTACATTAATTCTTTCCACGAAAGGACTATGTTTTTCTTTAACATGCCTTGGGATAATTATGTAGTGGGAGGGGAGGGGGCGGGGAGGTCGATCCGAAAAGTAACTAATATCAATAACAACATGATGTGAATATGGTTGGCTTTCATCAGAGAAGATAATTAGCTTTTGTGAATTGGGGTTGAGTGGGGGGGAAGGGGACAGCGGGTGTGGGGTGCGGGTGGGTGGGTGGGGGAGGGGTTGGGGGTTTCCAAAGTTGGTGATTGTAACCAGGAACGATAATTACAACATTTCATCATAGTTTGGGTATAACAGATGAAATAAGGTGGAATTCTGTATTTTTTAGCTTTTTTTTTTTTGCGAATTTTGAAAAATGGCATTTTGTACGCAGCGACATATCTCGAAAACGAATTGACATACAAAGCATGTTTGATTAGTCAAAATTGTAGGAAATGTAACGTTCTATAAAAACGCATACGGATGCTTTTGCGGTAGGACGTAAGGGAAAACAGTTATTGAGGAAAACCCGGAGGAAGGTCGAAAGTTTTGCAGTTTTTACCCCCCTGCTCTTTTAGCACAGGGTCTTCGAGGTCCAAAACTTGAGAAAATGTTATTTAGCCATCCCTCAACAACATCCCAAAGTTTCATTAAAATCCGACCTTTTTCTCTCTGAAACTACCTGTCGACTGGGCTAAACTGCATGGAGCTTAGAAGAATGCTAGGCAGAGGAATAAAGCCGCCGAGAGATGAGCCAGCGATAACATTGTGATTTCTGCCTTTCCAATCATACGCCATAACGTCCGAACAGCATCCACTCGTCCTACTAAGTGCACCACCACGGGCTAACATATTCTGCTTCGATGCTAGAGTAACATTTTATCAATGAGCATTACGCAGTATGACCAACAATGCAGCCAAGAGTCCTGTTTTCAGCCGAATCAAGATTTCACGACACCGTGAACCGGCACAGTATGCACTACTGGAGCATGGAGAATTCCCATTGAGTAATACAGGTAGCATTTCAAGTGCAGTGGGGAGTAAATGTCTGGTGTGGGACCTTGGGTGACAATCTAATCTGACCATATTTCTTTGACGGCCATCTAACGGGAGCACGCTACCTTCATTTTTTGCAAAATGAACTCCTACAGTTGCTGGAGGAAATGTCACCGAGCGAGTGATTACGAATGTGGTGGCAACACGATGGGGCCCCAACTCGCGGATCACTAGTCGTCCGGAACCATCATTATCTTCATGCAACATATCGGTACCCAAATAAATGCACAGGAAGAGGAGGACCCATTCAGTGCCCTGTCAGATCAGCCACTTGGCTTCTTGACTTAAAGCCGGTAGTGTTGACACAGGAGCCCAAAGATCCTGGTCATCATAGGCAGTTGCGTACCGACGGGGGGGGGGGGGGGGGGGGGGTTGTTAGGATTTACCCCCCCCCCCCCCCCGAGACATTTGTTTACTTGAATCCATATATTGTCCCATCTATCACCAGGGGCGTGGTGGCGCAGCGGTCAAGCTGATGGCCTCTCACCACGGCAGACCGGGTTCGATTCCCGGTCAATGCATGTGAGATTTTCAAAGTGAAATGCCATGTCCTGTGGTTTGGATTCCACGTAAAAAGGAGGTCTCGTGGCTTATGATCTCGAGATTAACGGTCACATAAAACTGCAATCTTCCTTCCTTCCATCTATCACCTGTTTTACATTAACACCTTATTTACTCCTGTATACTGTAATGTTAAATATGATCACGTTCGTCACTTGGCAAATTTCCTGCACTCTACGCAGCGTGACTCCTACATCAGCGTTGGAGTTAGCCATGGGACGCTTTTCTGTTGAAGTGTGCGATCGGTAACTTTTATCACATCACTTTAATGGTGTGTGTCCGTTTCCTTAAAGATAATTTGGTACATGAGGAGTTTCTGCAATTTATTCCTATCAAAGATGCAGATAAAGCACATTTTGAGAGCCAATAGTAATGACAGTAAGAAAAGGAAGGAAGCTTGTAGTTTAACGTGACCGTTAATCTTGAGATCATGAGCCACGGGACCTCCTTTTTACGTGGAATCCGAACCACAGGACATGGCATTTCACTTCGAAAATCTCACATGCATTGACCGGGAATCGAACCCGGACCGCCTTGGTGAGAGGCATACAGCTAGACCACTGAGCCACCACGCCTAATGACAGTAAGAACATGGAGAGCAAAACATTATTTTTCTCTCACATAATATCAATATTATAAGCAATCACGCATAGACATGATGATACCACTGCTTCATTTCAGTTTTTTTATTCAGTTACTGATTTCCCTACTTAAAAACATTTTTTTTGTTATTTTGTTATTGTGTTGAAAATATAATGAAGCCCAAAATAGTTTTTATCCAAATAGAATGTTTATTTAATTACTGTTTCTTATGAATATTAATCGAAATATTTTAATAATGTATGATGATGATAATGACTGTCTTTTTAGGGGCGGACAGCAAGGTCATCTGCCCCTTTAATAGTATAGGCCTACACAATTACCTGCCCTTCTTTAGTAATGAACCCCCCCTCCCCCCTCCACCCCCAGAAGGAAATCCTGCGTACGCCACCGAATAGGCAACTAATCACCGAGGCATGCCAAGCTGTTACACGTCACTTGTTACAACGTGCAAGACTGTCTTTACAACGTAGTACTGAAATCTGTAGAAACCAACGTGGTCAACATTTCGAACACTTGCTAGCCTATATTGAATACGCTGGATACCCTGCTTCCTATCTACAGACCATTATGTCGTAGTCCAACCTGGCTACATACGATCGGTTAAAAACGGTTTCTTTTTAGGACCAAATAAGAATTCACTCGTAGGAACAGGTATATATGCAGCCATTGTAGGTCTACATCCACTGTAAACGGCATTACGCGAAAGAAATAATTGTGCCAGCCTGGGGACCGAACTTGCTAACAGGCAGCTTTGCTAACGCAACAGCAGCGATGCATCATTTCGCCACCTTGACTACTGCATTTTACTTTATATTTTTACCTTTTCTGTTCATTCTATTTTTAGTTTCATGAAGACGTCACAAACACCCAGTCCCCGAAACAGGGGATTTCACTGGAGATTAATATCCCCTCGGCTTGACCATGAATTGAACCCTGTCCAAACGTAAGGTAGTGTTATTCAGATCAGTGATCGTTTTATACAGTCATTATACACTGAAGGAAATGGAAATTGCAACACCCAGAAGGAGTGGTGCTACATTGCTGCAATTGAACATGCAGGACGAGTGTTCGGTTGTGATTCGATGGTTACAATTTCAGGTCCCTCCGACCGCAAGTTTGGACAACAATCAATACAGGATGTGCCCACCAAGAGCGGCAATACATTGATGAATTTGGCGAGGCATGGAGTCAATAAGGCCCAGGATCGCTTCCTGAGGAATTGTGGCCCATGCTTGCTGCACTGCACGGGTCAGTTTCTCCAGAGTTGTGGGTGGCTGAGGACGGTTGGCCAGTTGTCGACCCATCATGTCCCACACATGCTCAATAGGACTGAGGTCCGGGGAACTGGTGAGCCATTCTAAGGTTGTGATGTCGTGGAGAGCTTCTCTGGAGATGCGTGCAGTGTGAACCCGGGCATTGTCCTGCTGAAATATCCCATTAGCAATGTTCGCCATCAGCCAATAGCTCCCCAGACCTTAATGCTTGGTGTTGGCCCTGTGTGCCTCTCGACAATAAGGTCTGGGCGGCCCCTCTCCCCGGTACGTCGGCGCACACGATTCCGGCGATCACTGCGGGCAAGACAGAAGCGCGATTCATCACTAAAGATGACCCTATGCTATTCGTTGACCCATGTCGATCGTTCTCGACACCAGGCCAGCCTTACACGTCGCTGTTGTGGGGTCAATGGAACACCTTCTGCAGGGACACGGGATCGTAAGCCAGCTGCACGCAGGCGATTACCAACTGTTCGTTGTGTATCGTGGGGTGCCACAGCTGCTCGAATTTGCGCTGCTGTTGCTTGGGGTTCCATCCGGGCCATTCGAATGATGCGGCGATCCTCTCTCACAGTTGTCTGTCGTGCTGGGCCTGTGCCAGGTCTACGAGTGTGGGTACCTTCATCTGACCACTGCTGCCATACACGTTGTACCGTAGATGCCTGTCGGCCAACACGTACAGCGACAGTCCTTAGCGATAATACAGCCTCACACAGCCCAATTATCTGAGCCCTCTCAAACGGCGACAGTTGTTGAGAGCGTGCTCTTCTCTGTCGTCGAGGCATGTTTGACGGGGAACACTTCACTGCACAGACTGCAAGTCAACTACGCTACACCAGAATCCGTATACTGGAGATGATTCATCCGCGACCAATCACGTGGGAAGACCTGTAGCAACAATCCAATGGGTCTGAAACTTTGATCGTTTACATACCTGCACGGCATCATTCCATATCTTGAAAATCAACACAAACGACCAATGCCTTCATGGTGTTGCAATTTCTATTTTCTTAAGTGTAGTTGAGGTCATTGAAATTACACTGCCACTAATGATCTTTACTATATTCGCGAGCATGAACTCAACGGTCTTGTACTGAGGCCGTAAAGGAGAAAGAGATAATGTCTTTAGGATTACTATAATATACGCGTTAGTTGGGTTGCCATTCTCCAGAATAAGGGGCTGGTGGACCACTCTGTATGTTTAAAAATTAAAGGGGTATACTCAGTCACGTTAGATATTCCCTTATTTTGTGCAAGATTCTAGTATAGTAATCAAATCCTGGGAGGGTCAAACAGGATTAAATTGTTGGTTCTGTAATCTTTCAGAAATTCTGTAACGTGTTAGTTAGTTAGTTAGTTAGTTAGTAATTTTTGTTTTAAGTGACGGACCAGCAAGGTCATCTGCCCCTCTTATACAATGTTGAGGAAGTAAATTGTTGTTGTTGTTGTTGCTGTTCATAAATTCATTTTGGTCTTGTAGCCCCACGAACTTGGGTGTGTGTCTGGGATCTATCTGATAACCTGTGACTGTGCTAGTGTGTGCATTTTTAATTGGGGCTAGAGTTCGGCAAGGAGGCAGCCGTGGCCTTTATCGAGGTAACATCCCAGCATATTTCTGAAGTAGAAATGGGGAAACCGCAGAAAGCCACTTACAGGATTGCTGACGAGGGGGAAAAAAACGCCTCTTCTCAGTTCCGCTTTACAAGGCTGAGTGTACCCTGTTCCAGCCCTCGGACCAGAATTAAATATCTTTGGAACAGCCGGGAATCCAACCCGGACCTCCGCGGTGAGAGCCAACAATGCAGGTCACTACGAATCGAGGCGGACAGGAAGAAATATTTTTTGGCGTCTCCAGAGTAAAATTACCATTTATGATATGGAAAGTGCGTGTCATTGTTGGCAAAAGTAGGTTTAGGTGAAGTACGTTGATGGTGGTAGTTATGATAATTGTGGTGGTGGAATGGTGTTCATGAGGCAGTTTCTCCTGGTCATTTATCCAAACATTACCTCATTCTAGTCCATTGGAATAAAGGGGATCTCTTACAATCCATTTTTTGTATGGAGAGTAAAAATAGTTCTTTAACCTCAGGCAATGTCCATCGTTCGAAGTGATCCTTCCAGTATGCTATTCGTTCTCACATTTGACTTAGTTCACCAGAAACTCCCTGCATCTACAAGGGATTGAATTTCCGGTTTTCCGCACTGGACGCTAACATCTTTCCAGTATGCTATTCGTTCTCACATTTGACTTAGTTCACCAGAAACTCCCTGCATCTACAAGGGATTGAATTTCCGGTTTTCCGCACTGGACGCTAACATCTTTCCTATTGATTCACCCTAGATTAGCAACTTTCTTTACAATATCCCAAGTTAAGCCCACCAACCGTTTGCAATGTTCGGGCTGAGTGGAACAGTTGACCCTTAAAGCCTAAGTGTAATCCGATTCCACACGCTATGAACACTGGAGTGTTTATTATCTATGAATCACGAGTATTATTTTTTAAATAATTTTAAAAGTTTGCATTCCCCATATATTTGATAGTAGTAGTAATAGTAATGGTCATAACCCACAACTTGGGTTTGTGATTTTAATGACAATCTGGGAACCCTCATGTTAAACTCTATGGATGAAATTAATCTCGCACTACTAAATGGAGATTCTAAGACCCGGCTACCGTCCTGGTACTGTAGTATCCTCTTCAAACTTGTCCGAAGTTCACTGAAGTAAAAGGAAGTACCCTCTGGACCCTGGCCATTTTGCTATTATACCTACAATACCATTATACTTATCCCACTACTAAATGGAATATAAATAATGTTGATTGGACAAAATACAATCAACTGATAGAATCAAATAGGGCTTCTTTGCTTACGCGTGGCGAGAATAAAAACTGGCCTTTAATAGTTGAAGAATTCCAGAATACAGTGGCGTACACCATATAATGATGTTCTAGACTTGGCAACAAACCTATAATACATTGCTCAACAAACATAGGCAGTTAGGAATGCGGAAGGAAAGGCCAAAGAGGTTAAGAGATAACGTAACAAGACAGTAAATACCTTCCAGTTCAGTGCAGACAGCAGCAGGTGGCAGCTGTGTGGAAACGGACCGCACATAGCTCAAACAGCTAAGTGCACAATACGCAATAATCTGACCATTTAATTACAATCACATAAACACACTGAGCAAGCACACTTAAGGACCAATCACCACTATCAGTATCTCTTGACTAATTAAGCTACTTCAATTACTACTCCAAATAAATAATTCTATACTGGGTATTGTAAATATCATAACCCATACTTATAGACATAGAATTATGAGCCTAAGTGTAAAAGATATGATGATGATCGTATGACGATCAAAACTGGTCATCCAAGTGTAATTATTAATCCATACTAACATAATAAAGCTGAAGAGTTTGTGTGTTTGTGTGGTTTTGTGTTTAAACGCGCTAATCTCTGGAACTACCAGTCGGATTCGAAAAATTATTTTTTTATATGATAGCCAGATTCAAGAGGAAGAGTTTAGGCTATGTTAAATTTCGGACAGACCACTCCATTCCCTGCAGTTAGGCCCTTTGGCACAAATCGACACCGTTTCACCGATCAGAACCAAAATTTGTATATATACCCTTCGGAACCCTGCGAGTAACACTGTCTGCATGAAATTTATGAAAGACCGGTCCATTCCCTGCATTTAGGCCCTTTGGCACAAATCTACACCTTTTCACCGATCTGAACCAAAATGTGTATACTTAGCCTTTGGAACCCCACGAGTAACACTGTTTACATGAAATTTCGGGAAGACCACTCCATTCCCTGCATTTATATCCTTTGGCACAAATCTACACCATTTCAGCGATCTGAACCAAAATTTGTATACCTACCCTTTGGAACCCTGCGGGTAACACTGTCCACTTTAAATTTCGAACAGACCACTCAATTCCCTGCATTTAGGCCCATTGACACAAATCCACACCGTTTCACCGATCTGAACCAAAATGTGTATACTTACCCTTTGGAACCCTGCAAGTAACACTGTTCACATGAAATTCCGGACAGACCACTCCATTCCCTGCATGTATGCCCTTCGGAACAAATCTACACCGTTTCACCAATCTGAACCAAAATTTGTATACTTACCCTTTGGAACCCTACGAGGAACACTGTCTGCATGAAATTTCGGAAAGACCACTCCATTCCCTGCATTTAGGCCCTTTGGCACAAATCGACACCGTTTTACCGATCAGAACAAAAATTTGTATATATACCCTTTGTAACCCTGCGAGTATCACTGTCTGCATGAAATTTATGACAGACCGGTCCATTCCCTGCATTTAGGCCCTTTGGCACAAATCTACACCTTTTCACCGATCTGTACCAAAATGTGTATACTTAGCCTTTGGAACCCTACGAGTAACACTATTTACATGAAATTTCGGACAGACCACTCCATTCCCTGCATTTATATCCTTTGGCACAAATCTACACCATTTCAGCGATCTGAACCAAAATTTGCATACTTACCCTTTGGAACCCTGCGGGTAACACTGTCCACTTTAAATTTCGAACAGACCACTCAATTCTCTGCATTTAGGCCCATTGACACAAATCTACACCGTTTCACCGATCTGAACCAAAATGTGTATACTTACCCTTTGGAACCCTGCAAGTAACACTGATTACATGAAATTCCGGACAGATCCTGCATTTATGCCCTTCGGCACAAATCTACACCGTTTCACCAATCTGAACCAAAATTTGTATACTTACCCTTTGGAACCCTACGAGGAACACTGTCTGCACGAAATTTCGGACAAACCACTCCATTCCCTGCATTTAGGCTCTGGCACAAATCTACACCGTTTCACCGATCAGAACCAAAATTTGTATACTGTACTTACCCTTAGGAACCCTGCGAGTAACACTGTCAGCATGAAATTTCGGACAGACCATTCCATTCACTGCATTTAGGCCCTTTATCACAATTCTACACCGTTCCTCCTAATTGCACCAAATTATACATACACTTTGAAACCCTGCTGGTAACACTGTCCACTTGATATTTTGGACAACGCTCTCCATTCCCTGCATTAAGAACAACAAACAAACTGAACTTGAAAACCATGTATTAAGGCCCTAGAATCATTCATGTCCGTAGTAGTGTAACTGTAAGAGTTAATAAGTCTATTATTGACTGGCAATTCGGGCTGCATCACGTCGCCCCTACCAGTGTTCTGGTGCAGAATTGCGAAAATAGTTAAATCTTGCGCTGCTTATAAATTGCAGTCTTAGTGCAAGAAGATTTCTTTTGACCCTTATAACAGTTATCATCATGAACATATAATGTATCTGTATAAGTGCAATGGTGATGGTGCAATACATTGAGGTTATCAGCTGCAATAAGCGTTGGTGCTTTCAAATTTACCTTAATTTATTCCGAAATTTATCGTTGAGCGCTATGTGGCCATAAATGATACTATTGCTACCTCAGGAACTCGGGACAGCCGAAGATTTCCAAAGTGTTCTGATTATTTTCCTACGGCGCTACACTGATAAAAGACGACACTATTGGTCTCTACATTTCTAACAGACAATGAGATATAGGCCCTAGGCAGTGTCTTTTATTTCACTAACTCTTTCTAATCATTTTTAGAAATTTGTTTGTAAATTACATGTGCCAGTGCTGTAGTTAGTAAATAGCCGTTTCCCTATTCATTATTATCATTATTATCATTAGGGGGAAATTATCTAAACGTTACGTCCATTATACTGTACTGTTCTTTTTTCTGGTAGTTTAAGTATCATGTGCCAGTTCTGTAGTAGTATTCATTATCATCCATAAAACAAATAAATCCACCGGGCGAAGCCGGGCACTACTCCTTGTTTCATATACAGTGTTGTTTTAGAATTAGGGAACCACTCATTACAATTGGGTACAATCGTGTTCACTGACTGAGAAACATGGGATATCAAGATATTGGCTGTTTCTGATAAATGACCTACTGGGATAGCATTGTATTGACTGTTTCTGATAATTAACTTTATGGGATATCAATATATTGGATGTTCCTGATAAATAACTTTCTGGAATATCAAGTTATTGGCTGTTTCTGATAAATAACTTGATGGGATATCAATATATTGGTTGTTTCTGATAAATAACATTATGGGTTATAAATATGTTGCCTGTTTCTGATAAATAACTTCCTGGGATATCAAGATATTCGCTGCTTCTGTTTTACAACTTACTGGGATATCAAGATATTGGCTGTTTCTGATGAATAACTTCCTCGGATATCAATATATTGGCTGTTTCTGATAAATAACTTACGGGGATATCAAGATATTGGCTGTTTCTGATAAAACTGGGATATCAATATAATTGCTATTTCTGATAAATATCTTGCTGGGATATCAAGATAATGGCTGATTCTGATAAATACATTTATAGGATATCAATATATTGGCAGTTTCTGATAAACAACTTTATGGGATATCAATATATTGGCTGTTTTTGATAGGTTACTAACTTGGATATCAATATATATTGTCTGTTTCTGATAAATAACTTTATGGGATATCAATATATTGGCTGTTTTTGATAAATAGCTTACTGGGATATCAAGATATTGGCTGTTTCCGATAAATAACTTTTTAGGAAATCAATATGTTGGCTGCTTCTGATAAACGACGTTATGGGATATCAAGATATTGGTTGTTTCTGATAGGTTACTAACTGGGATATCAATATATATTGGCTGTTTCTGATAAATAACTTGATGGGATATCAAGATATTGGCTGTTTCTGATAAATAACTTAATGGTATATCAAGGTATTGGCTGTTTCCGATACAAAACTTACTGGCTGTTTCTGATAAATAACTTACTGGGTTATCGAAATATTGGCTTTTTTCGATATACAACTTACTGGGACATCATGATATTGGCTGTTTCTGATAAATAACTTCATCCGATATCAATATATTGGCTTTTTCTGAAAAACAACTTCCTGGGATATCAAGAAATTGGCTGTTTCTGATAAATAACTTACTGGGATGTCAAGATATTGGCTGTTTCTGATAAATAGCTTACTGGGATATCAATATATTGGCTTTTTCTGATAAATAGCTTACTGGGATATCAATATATTGGCTTTTTCTGATAAATATCTTACTGGGATTACAAGAAATTCGCTGTTTCTGATAAATAACTTACTGGGATATCAAGATATTGGCTGTTTCAGATAAATAGCTTACTGGGATATCAATATATTGGCTTTTTCTGATAAATATCTTACTGGGATAAAAATATATTGGCTTTTTCTGAAAAATAACTTCCTTAGATATCAAGAAATTGGCTGTTTCTGATAAATAACTTACTGGGATATCAAGATATTGGCTGTTTCTGATAAATAGCTTACTGGGATATCAATATATTGGCTTTTTCTGATAAATATCTTACTGGGATAACAAGATATTGGCTGTTTCTGATAAATAACTTCCTGGGATATCAATATTTTGGCTGTATCTGATAAATAACTTACTAGGCTATCAATATGTTGGCTGTTTCTGAGAAATAATGTTATGGGATATCAAGATATGGGCTGCTTCTGATAAGTAGCTTGATGGGATATTAGATATTGGCTGTTTTTGATTAATAACTTTCTGGGATATCAAGATATTGGCTGTTCCCGTTATACAACTTACTGGGATATCAAGATTTTGGCGTTTTCTGATAAATAAATGTATAAGCCGTCGTGTACTTGGGTGTGCATATGTATTTGAGACGAGGATTTGGAACGAGGTGGCCATGGCCTTATCTTTCGAACCATCCCGGCATTAGTCTGGAGTATCAGTGGGAAACCACGTAAAACCACTTCTAGGATGGCCGAGATGGGATTTGCCTCCGTTTTGCCTCACGTGACTGAATGTACTGTACCTCGTTCCAACGCTCAGACCAGAAATATATTTCTTGGCAGAGCTGTGAATCAAACCCGGATCTCTGAGGTGATAGTACGTGTTTACTATATGGGCACATGAGTAGGCGTGTGGCTGGAGACCTGCACACACACATAGGCAAACACGGACAAAGGGAGATCTCCTATGCTTATGTATCACAAGCTGTAAATAGGCTGGAAAATGCCAGGATCACCAACTTCATGTTCTTTGATTTCCAAGTTATTATCGGCTATATGGCTATACACTATTGTTATGATTCTCTGCGAACAGCTTGAAGGGAACAGCACGAAGTAAGTGATACATAACTCAGTCCTGGCAGCTAGACGTATTGACACTTGCTGGAGAAATGATAACGCGGAAACAGTAGGACAAGACAGTGACATGATGAATGACTCCCGGAGGTGCCTTCAGAGTAACGTGCATTCGTAACTTTCTCACCTACATTCATTTCACTGTAGTAGGGACAGAGAAGAGGTACGTGCCCCGGAACATGAAGTAAGGCATTTGCCTGGAGGGAGTGTGGAAAAACTAAGAAGAAATTACACTTAGGATTCGAACCTGCCCTCGCAGCCATGGTGCATGATTGGCTAAGCCATGGGACAGGGTATATTCGTACTGATTTTCGTTGTAAGCACCGTATTTGGTCTTCAAGGCCATTAGCTTAATGTGCTTACTGTGGGTGCAAGGTCACTGTGATAACATTTGTGATGTAGTTTCTATATCAGTGTACAGTATACGAGGAATGGAGAAGAAATTGACATGGTCTTTAGAAATGCAAAATCCCAGTATTTTCCTAGAATTGAAACGGGATACCACGGAAATAAATTTGCAAGCAGAACCATATAAGTGGCAATAGAAAAGCGACTCCATATGTTCAAGATGGCGGTGGGGCGTACTATTGAAATATGAAATATAAAAGTACATGACTCAGAATAAAATTGCGTAACTAATACTCAACTTGGCAAGAGAGCAGTGCCATGTAAGAGACCTAACAAGCAGTAGTCATAAGGCTATCGCGCTAAATACATCGTCCAGCCGCCATCTTGAACAAATAAGTCATTAAGATCGATAACCCGCAATCAATTAGAATTACAATGACGAAATTTCTCCAGAAGTTAGACCCCAACGAATGACTTTACCTATACAGTATAAGGCACAATGTCAGCTTCCAAATTAATTCAAGATGGTGGGATGCAGTTGCGTAATTACCATGCAAAAAGCACTAGTCATAAGACAATCACAATGAATAAAACGTGCAGGTGTCATCTTGAATATATGATTTATTAAAATCGACAACCCACTATTAGAGTAACAATGATATAAGTTAGCAATAAGTTAGACACGTATAAGTGGCTTTCTATGCTAACAACAGAATATCAAGGACTTCATATTTCCAAGATGTTGACTGTCCGTGCTTTTGAAACAATGGATAACCCAACTTCTTTGTTCCATCAATGGCTGATTCTCATGTTACGTTTCGAGCCTTGACATCATTAGGAATGTATACTATCCAAAGAGTTTCGAATACTATTACATTCGCTGCTAGTATCACGTGAGGAATTGATATACGCAAGGATGAGAGATTAAAGGAAGTTTGAGAACCCCAACAATTTATCAGCCAACTTATTGTAATGGAAAATCCAACTTCTGAGCCCTGTAGAGACGCCAAAGCTAACATAAGAGTCAGAATGTACATCATTGGTAAACCTATAGTAGATATAGTATTCCAATCTCTTTGGTTCGACTCCATAGGCAGAAACAAAATTTACCGTTATTCTTTTGTTCACAAGAAAGAACTGCAAATGCTTACTCGTTTTGTGCTCCGATTTATTAATTTATGTGCTTACTGTGGCCACACGATTCGTCGTTCTTATGTTAAAAGAACAGAAACATAGCTCATATGTTTCTGAATCATTGGTAACGGTGCTCATGGCTCAAATATAATAAACCCACGAGAATTTGAAGGATTGCGGTCAATATTTATTCCAATATATTCGTGAAATATTTGTTATAAATGCAACTTGTACTTTCGAAATCCACTCTGGAACTTGTCAACTATTTGAAAATGGATCGTTACATTACCCTCGACACTCCATTAGTAGAAGCTTTCGAGTCGGTCCACACGAGTGTGTCCAAATAGATTGAGGGGAGAATTACAATTAATATCCTAGTTCCTTACATAAATAATTCATGTATGTTATTTCAGGCACTAGGGAATTGATTGTTATTTCCCGCCCAATATTATTGAACACTCTCGTGTTGACCGACTGACGAGCTTCTCGTAATAGATTATTTAGGCAATACTGAAGAATGACTTCTAATATTGCAATAAAAATTACGTACGACAATTTTCAGCCATTCTCTGCTCATCAACGTCCACCCCTACTTATAACATACAAATATATCTTAAATAGGACGACCCGATTCGACACCTACCTCTGTCAGAGACCTCAGAAATGACGTGATGGATGGAACGTGTTATACTCAGCCTGTGAGAATAATTTCGTAGCTCTGAGAGGCATCCACCCCAGTCAGAGAAACCAAGATTAACAGTTGGGGACCTGGGGAGGGGGGACAAGGACACCTCGCGCCGATCACACGTCGCCCCGCAATCTACAGGCCATATGGTGGTTACTTGGTTGGCCAACGAAGCTGTGGTTTGTTGAGCCACCGGTTCAAGTTGGTCAAATAATTCGTTAGCTGGTTAGTTATTATTTGAGCTATGATGAAATACTTAATTTGTGGTAACTGTATGTTTACCATGTTTAACTTTAATTAAAACAGTATAATTTTAATAATTTCCCAAAATGTATTTGTCAAATTTGTTTCACAGCATAAAAACAGCCTTACCCAGGCCGGGCTAACAGGGAAAGGACCAGACAATGACCTCATGCTGGGTTGTTGTCAAGATCAACGTGAATACTACGGCAAGTCATTTAATACTAATAAGTGCAAGACAAGACTGCATTTATGAGCTTACGTAGTAAGATTATTAAAAAAATTGCCAATAAAATATTATAATGTATTACACTGAACACACATATTGTTACTAAATAGGCAGTCCAATTTTGAATTGATTACTAATTAAATTAGTTGCGTGTAATAAGAACGTTGATAATTATATGTTTTTGAGTTTGAATTGTCAATGAAATGAAAACAGATTAGCTGTAATAATATTATTATATATGAATTGCAGCCGAATGGCCATAGCAGGGTATTTTAATTAAAGTAATTTAATTAACAGTGATATTGAGAACATATATTTTCTTCTTGTATTACTATTGGAGACACAGGGCATATTTTCACATCATATTTGAATTATAATGAACACTCGGTGGAGAATCTCAAATCAAACAAGTAGTTCCTTGAAGAACTAAATAGCCTATTTGCATAGATCCTGAAAATCCACAACCTGCTTCCAGTCTCCGACCGGGTCAGGAATGGAATGAATGAAGCCCCTATCTAGCGGCGAGGATAGGAACTGTGCCGGCTACCGAAGCCAGTCGCACTCCTCTGGGGCAATGATTAAATGAATGACAAATGAAATGATAGTGGAGAATGTTGCTGGAAGGAAATTTTGACAGGGAAAACCGGAGTACCCGGAGAAAAACCTGTCTGCCTCCGTTTTGTCCAGCACAGATCTCACATGGAGTGACCGGGATTTGAACCACGGACCCAGCGGTGAGAGGCCGGCGAGCTGCCGCCTAAGCCACGGAGGCTTTTGCATACATCCTACTTATATTAATTGTCTCTATCAACATACAAATTTTCAGTTTGATTGCTGTAATATATTCGTAGATATTGAGAACCGTCTAAATATGTCAGATGGTCACCATGTTGGATTTTTAGCCTACTTTTCACATTTTGCAAAAATGAGGAAAAAGTAGACTTATGAGATCGATCCGGGAAAATGTGTGTCTGTCTGTCTGTCCTTCTGTCTGTCTGGCTGGCTGTGTGTGTGTGTGTCCCCCCCCCCCCCTATCAACTCCTAAACGGCTGCAGCAATCAAAACCAATTTTAGTATGAGTAAAGATGTGCACAGGAATATCTCACGTCTATATTTGAAAATGATGTCAGTGCTACCAACTGCTGAAAATACGCACTAGAAATTTGAGCTCCATGTTGGATATCTTGAAAGGTATGCATGGGAACTATTCCAAAATTGGCACACATGTAGATAAGACTATTTCAGTTTAATTTCCAGGAGGCCAACCATGACAGTGTTGCCAAAATAATTTTAAGCCTTCTGATAGGCCCAATGTTTAAATGCATATAACTTCTACACTATGAATTGGATTTCAACCAAATTCTGTATGTAATATCTGTACATAAGCAGATATGATTGAGCGTATTCTTAAGAGCCACCAGGGCTGCCAACTGTTAATAATTGCTCTCTCTATTTTTTATTCAAATACCAATATATCAGAAAGTATGCAAGCCAACAGCTTTAAACTATGCACACGTATATTCTGACATTTTAGATTAATTTGGAGTAACTTATATACGTCAGTTCTACCAACATGATTATAAGCCTGCTGATAGTACCAATTTTTAAATGCATGTAACTTCTATACTATCAGTTGGATTTCAACCAAATTTCGTATGTGCTACGTGTACCATAACAAAATGACTATAAGTATTGATAAGAGCAATCAGGGCTGCCAACTGTTAATAAATGCTGTCTATATTTTTTTACCCTAATATCAATATATCAGAAAGTATGCAAGCCAACAGCTCTATACTTTGCACACGTATAGCACCTGACATTCTAGATTAATTTGGAGTAATTAATACAAGGCAGTGCTGCCAACATGATTCTATGCCTGCTGATATGTCCAATTTTAAAATACATGTAACGTCTACACTAACAAATGGATTTCATCCAAAATTGGCATAACAAGATATCATAATATTTCAGATTATTTCTGACCAGCACACGCATGACATTGTTGGCAACATGCTTTTACGCGTGCTGATAGATCTAGTGTCTAACTGCATGTAACGTCCATTGGACTTCAACCAAATTTTGTATTCTGTACCTTATGAGATGGAACTAAGAATATATTCAGTCACCAGGGCTGCCAACTGTAGTGCTCTATTAGGCTACATTATACCAGGTATATTTTGAACTAATTAGATATTTCGATATTACCAACTTAATTTCGTCATTATTCTAGATAGGTTCATATACTGTAGAATAATCATTGGCATGAAAAGTAGGCTGTATAATTCTTCACGGAACTTCTTGTTATATATAGTAAGATATGTACTATAACCTGAGGATTATTGTGTATATGTTTTATTCAAACTTCAATCGCATGATTAGGACACAAAAAATAAAAACGAGATTTTAAAATTTCATTCAGCACCATCTTGTGGTTATGAAAATATTTTAAATGAATTAAATGCCAGTGGATTAAAATTTATATACGCATATACCGTACCAAGTTTCACTACGCACGGATGGTAAAATCGCGAGAAACGTCCATTTGAATATTTAAATTTCGCGTCACCGCCATGTTAGATTTGTGCTCACCAGGTTATTGAACGACCCATAGGTGAACTTATGTTTATAGACTCTATACGCGTACAAATCTTCAGCTTGATTGCTTTCTTCGATTATTAGATATTGAGAACCGTCTAAATATTTCGGATGGTTGCCATGCTGGATTTTAATATATGTAGGCCACAGAGTTATGTATTATTAGATGAGGATTATTGTGCACATTCATTATTCAAACGTTGATTTCGATCGCATGATTAGAACACAAGAAATAAAAACTTAATTTTAAAATTTCGCACAGCCGTCATCTTGAGGTTATTTAAACAATTGAACTAAATTATATTTCAGTGCATTGACATTTGTATGGTTATTTGCTGTACCAAATTTCACCACATTCGGATGGTTAAATCGCGAGAAAAGTCTATTTAAATGTTTCAACTTCGCTTGGCCGCCATGTTCGTTTTGTAGTTAACAAGTTTTTGAAAGTCACATGCGTGAACGTCTAGTAGTGTCCTTTATAACCGTACAAAATGTCAGGGTGATATGATTAATAGTTTCGGAGATATACAGGGTGTCCGAGAAGTCTTCATACCCCTAGTTTCATATTATTATTTTGTTATAGTATGGTATGGACAATTGCGTTTGTATAATTGTGGAATTAAATAGTTGTTTTATTGGTATCCCTGCTTTGATGCTCTCAACAGCGTTGTTGTCAGCCTCATTTCAGTTGTGAAGCCATGGCTGACGTGAGTGGACACAGCTACACTGTTGAGGAGCGATTAGTAGCATGTGTGTGGGTGCACGAACGAGCTCATACGGTATTGTTTTGATGGGTACGTGAATGTAAAATCTAATTTGCATATGTTACAATCTTGGTTAATACCTCGGCTTCAAGACAAGGAAATCATGGATCATGTGTGGTTACAGCAGGATGGGCTTCCAGCAAATTTTGCTATTCAGATGCGCGAGTTCCTTGTTGAACAATTTCAAGGCCGCTGGATTGGCCGTTGCTCACCCCTTTGAAATGGCCACCACTAAGCCTGGACCTAACCCCGCCAGACAATTCATTATGGGGAATAATCAAGTCCCATGTGGCTCAACGTCAGTACACGACTAATGAAGAATTGCGCTAAAGTGTGGAGGAAGCGTTTTGTACCATAACTCCTGAGATGCTCCGCAAGATGTCAATGAGGACTTGGAGACGGATAGAACTCTGTGTAAGGCATGTTGGTGCACATAAAGATACTCTGGATACATAGTTTCTATATGCAAGTATAATGCTTTGACGAAGGGGTATGGGGACTTCTCGGATATCCTGTAGAATGCCAGTGAAATATTTCGCCCATCCACCATGTTGGATTGGTGAGACGTAATAACAATTTAAGGGCACGGCCGAAACCTTACTTTGGCCTTTGAAATCGCTCCAGCCGTTTAGATGTAATTTGGGGGAGAGACCCAGACACGGGCGCACACACTTACACACACACGGACAAAAGGTGATCTCATAAACCAATTTTTTTTTACATAAATGAAAATGGGCTAAAAATTATTGTTTATTTTCAGCTAATAACAACTGATGCATTTTGTGGAAGCATACATACATACATACATACATTTCTACTTCAACAGACAAAATTAGAAAATACTGAAAGCAGGCAATGAATGTCTTCTGGATTTAATTCACAGTCAGCGTAAAATAATGTTTCACTTGACAAAGTGTTGCCAACACTAAAATGCAGAATACACACAACAGAAGAACAAAGCTTGTCTACTGGGAGACTTTTCCTGGGAATGTAATCTTTTCTGTATAGTACACGATTTAATAGCTGAAAGCTTCCGTTGTAAGTATGTAATTATGTACAACGCTAAATAAAATAGGCTAACTTGTTCCTTTGAAATGACATTAATTCTATGACAACAAGCAGAACAAACAGAAACAATGCAAAATGGATATTTAAAGTCTTAAAGTAAATTTCTCATTGTTTTCCTGAAAAATGCTCAATATATCCTTAAGATTGTAAAAAAAAAATACCTATTCTTAAGAATTACGAAATGCAAAAATGTCATAACGATTGCCTTCATTCTATCAATTACTACACACTGGTACGCATTTTCATATAATATGCTATCCATCTTTCAACCTTCTCGAAAAAGATGCAGTTGCCCTAGTGAGTATGTTAAATATTTAGACTACAGAAGCAGGAAGACAATATGGTGTCGTAGCTGACAGTGTGACTTCCATCTACCGCATAAGCGTTCGATGTTCGAGCCTTGGTCTAGCTAGGTTAAAGTGGGCAGGTGAAGTGTTGCTGCCAAAGGGGGACATGATAGCATGAAATCTAAGGCCCTGCCTATAAGTCAGAATTATCCCCCTTATTGTTCTTCTTCTGGTCGGCACTGCGCCTTGATTAATGTTCACCCCCAAAACGAATGAGATCGGAGGAAATACGGTATTTGCAGTAAACACAAAACACATGAACACATGCCTGGGTAGAGCTGGAAGCATCCGGATGAAATCGAACCCCGGCCCTTCCAATTGGGGATCTCTCCAGTTGGCATTAGTCTAAATTGGTGTTGTTGTTTTTGTTGTGATGAACTGGTGGTTGATTGATTTAGAGGCTTTGCGACAGCATGGTCATGTAGCCCTGTGTACTTGGGTGTGTGTGGAATGTGTCTGATAACCTGTGTTATTGCGATGGCTGTATTGGTGAGTGTATTTGTAATTCAGCTGAGGATTTTGAAGAAGACGGTTGTGGTCTTAAGTTAGGAACCATCCCCGCATGTGCCTGAAAAATCTCTTCCAAGATGGTTGAGTTGGGAATCGAACCCTCCTCTTCTCAGTTAGGCCTCACGAGTGTGAGAGTACCGCGTTCCAGCTCTCAGACCAGAATTAAAATTTCTTTATAGAGCCGGGAATCGAACCTGGACCTCCGGGGCAACGGCCAAGAATGCTAGCCGCTATGCCACGAGGTGGTCATTGGTCTAAATAGTTCACTCTCTCAAGTCCATGTGAAGCGTTAATGCTGTCGCTTCTACAAAATGCTGCTTTCACATTTCTGAAATTGTCTGTGAAAGCTGAAATTGAGCAACGTCAATGGATGTCTCTACATATTGAATTATTACCAACGAGAATCCCGAACAGCCATCTTGTCAATTGCGTTGAAATTTTCCATTCCAGAAAGATGTGAAGGAGGCAAAGAACATGGCCTGTGTCTATCGACATCGCAAGCAACAATCAAGTGCCCTGTCTCCAGCGTCACGACCCAATCAATATTTCATCGAATTGTGGTCGATGTGCCACAAGCTATTCCCTCAACCAGGACAGAATAATAGAGACACTGGATTTACAACCAGGGGAGAATATAGGGTGGATGAGGTATTCCTAGGGACAGACGATTCCCCAGCTAAGGAAGTGCCGAAGGTCGTGTAACACGTTAAGTAGTAGGTGCGTGATTTATTGTAAAAATGGTCTTGTTACATCATTTAATTAATGAGTTTACAGAGACACACCTGTTAATACTATAATGTTTATCGAAACAAGTTTTCAACCCTTCATCAGCGTAGAATGAATTACCATAACATATTCATACAGTAAATAGGCCATTTTATATGAGAAATAGTTTTAAAAATAGAACTCAACTCTGAAAATCCAATTTTGAATATGCAAGTCTAATAGAAATCGACGCCCTAACAAAAGTATTTATGAAAAGAGTCAAACATGTATTTGAGCTCGAATAAAGGCAATTAATATGAACAAGATGTTCAGTAAAGGACATATAGCCTACTTTCTCCTAAATGCATGGGTATAGGCCTATTTATAACACTTTGTCCTTTTCAAGGATATAATTGAATGTTGGTTGTAGTAGATTGTTGAAATTCAACGTGCTGTACGGATATTATACGTTGATTGATTGAATCCTCACCTGAATTATATATACACACGCTAATACAGCCATCACAATAACACAGGTTATCAGACAAAATTCAACACTCATCGAAGTACACAGGGCTAAATGACCATGAGTCCATGCATCTCAAATAAAACAACAACAGCTTCCTACCATAATACTTCCTTGTATAAAAGTACACACACTAGTAAGCCTACAGACATCAGAGTGACCCAGGTTATCAGACAACTTCTACACATACCCAAGTACACGGGGCTACAAGACCATGGTGCCGAAAAACTCCTAAGGAATCAACAGCAATAGACTCTACCGTGGATCAAGGACAACGAATTTTTAACGCTGTAGTCGAGTGTTTAAATATGTGGTGTTATAAGTATGTATATAATATTTTCGATTGCAAATACACACTATATATGCTTAACATTATAACGTGTGAGTAGTTATAAATCAATAAATACAAGAAAAATGATGTAAAAGAATTTAAACCCGCTTAGCATGAAGTAGATTTAAAAACAAATGTAAACATTGTGGAAATCGCTCAAAATAGTTCCTAAACTGATGAATACTGAAATAATAATGAAGAACACAACATCACGGTCCCTCTATAGCCTATAAAATGACCTGCATTGTGTTAAATTCGTGATAAATCTTTATTCCGATTTACGGACCGCAGTTGCGACAAATTTTAACCTATGTGTGAAACAACATAACCTGATATATCGGATGTTACATTCTTTCTTTTGTTACAAGTATTAAAAATTATATGAATTCAGGTGTGTGGTTTCATTTTTAGTGGCAATGTGCATGTTTAAAGTTTTTAAATCGATGTTTCAGCGTTTTTTCATCACTTGTCTGGGGTAATTTGGTCTGAAAATACGATTTTAACCTATGCTTTGGGCTGAATACTGTATCTCGATGAATATATTGTTGTGTAGGCAGTATAGAGAGAATCAAACTTGAAACTTCTAGGCTACCGGTACTGTATAAAAATACCTTTCATTTGGAGCAAGCATAGGCTACCAGTACTGTATAAAAACACCTGCATTGTACTGGGCCTACCCCAAATTCTGATACGCTAAGACCTATTGTCAAGAGTCTTGACTCAAAAATAAATTATTTCAATACCGTTGACTACCGGTACTTGTTGGGTTAAGGATTTGTATGCAATAGAATATAAGAATTACCGTAGATCTGTTTGTGCCTGCATTATTAGGTGATTCTTCCAATAGAAAACTAAGTGTTTGGCTGATCAGAATGTAATGACTGGGAAATACTAGTAGCCTATCAGTATTTTTCTTTTCATGGTATTATCAGACTTATCTGAACAGTTCTCTTGCTTCTTGGATGCTGTTTAGGTCTAGATTAGCCTACACATCCACATTCCTTTCAAGAATGTTGAAAAACCTATTCACTAGGCCAATATTTTTTCTTGAAACAATCGTAAATGTTTCACTAAATTGTACGGTATTTTAAATTCACACAGCTCATTATCAGACCGCAAGACCTCCCCCCCCCCCCCCCCCCCTCCCGGCTTTCAGCTTGGACTGAATGAAGTCAGTTTGGTCTTGTACAGGCCCTAGCCTATAAATATGTTTCTATGCTTGAAAGAAACAAGCTTCCCTTGGTAAGCATTTCAAGTACCGGTAACCATTACTTTTCTTTTCATGGCATTAGCAGTCTTATCTTAACAGTTATCTTGCTTCTCGGTTGCTGTTCAGGTCTAGATTAAGCATCCACATTCCTTTCAATGTAATGAATATTACCTACCGTACTGGTACCGTACCATTGGCTATAATTGGGCAAGCTCAATAGCCAATGTTCACTGCAGTAGGCTACCAGTACGGTACATCAAGAAGCTGGGAATGATTATGCACTGAAACTCAAGATATAATACATATATACTGTATATAAATTTCTTTTTACACAAGGAGAGAAAATTAAGCACTCTTCAACATAGCACTTTGTCCTTTGTCCTTTATTTCCTTCACTTACGGTATCTCAACATGCCTGAGTATTAACATTTTGTGACAATTATTGTATGCACATACTGTATTTTGTCCATGCTTCAACTAATCCAACACCAAAATTTCCATCCTTGACTTCCTTTTGTCAAACGAGCGATGATTTTCTCTCTGATGACAGGTTAGGACTCTGTACTCAAATAGGAACTGACAATTAAGTAAAATGTATTATGAGAATGGATTTAGAAATTGTGACATAAGGCTAATTTATTTTACTCACTCTCTTGTGTGTATGCTACATATTGATCTATATTTTAACAGTAGCCTAGGCTACAGGATACATTTCAAAATGCTGTGGTGTCAGTAGTTGTGCATGTATTTTTAACTGAGGCTAGGATTGGGAAGGAGGCTTTAAGTTACAAGCTTAGTAACCTGTAAAGGAAATTGTTAGTAAAATGAAAACTTTAAGGGAGTGAGGAGTCATGAATATTACCTACTGGTACTGTACAGTAGGCTATAGGCTACAATTGGTCAAGCTTGCTAGCCTAGGTTCACTGCAGTAGGCGACCAGTACATCAAGAAGCTGGTAATGGTTATGTACTGACACTCAAGATATATAATATATTTTTCTTCTTACACTAGCAGAGAAAATTGAGTACTGTTCAACACAGCACTTACCCAGTTTGTCCAATATTTCCTTACCTTATCTCAACCTGCCTGAGTATTAACATTTTGTAACAGTTATTGTTTGCACATACTGTATTCTGTCCATGCTTCAATTAATCCAACACCATAATTTCCATCCATGACTTCCTTTTGTCAAACGAGCGATGATTTTCTCTCAGGGAACAGGTTCGGTCTCTGTACTCAAATATGAGCTGACTAATAAGTAAAATGAATTATGAGAATGGATTTAGAAATTGTGACATAAGGCTAAATTATTTTACTCACTCCCTTGTCTGTACAGTATGTTATGGTACATATTCATCTCTATTTTAACAGTACAGGATACCTTTCAAAATGCTGTGGTGTCGGTAGTAGTGCATGCATTTTTAACTGAGGCTAGGATTGGGAAGGAGGCTTTAAGTTACAAGCTAAGGAAATTGTTAGTAAAATGATAACTTAAAGGGAGTGAGGAGTCATGAATATTACCTACTAGTACTGTACAGTATAGGCTACAATTAGGCAAGCTCACTAGCCTAGGTTCACTGCAGTAGGCTACCAAGAAGCTGGTAATGGTTAGGTCTATGTACTGAAACTCAAGAAATATAATATATTTCTCTTCTTACACAAGCAGAGAAGATTGAGCACTGTTCAACACAGCACTTACCCAGTTTGTCCAATATTTTCTTACCTTATCGCAGCTTGCCTGAGTTTTAACAGCTCATTACAGTGATGCTTCACTTTATAATCTGCATATTCATTCACACAGCATTATTTGCTGCTGACCACAGAAGACCTGATGTTCTTGTACGGTGACTGAATGAACTATGTTTGTTACAAAGCTACACCTACGGTATAGTTCTTTTGTATTGTAGTTTCATTTGTATTCAATCTGGCACGGTAATGAGCCTAGGTGGAAGATATTACTTCTTTTAACATTTAGTTTGCTGATTCGTACCAACCATCTATCTACCAGGCACATATTGAGCAACAAAGGGAATTGTTAGTAACCAAGTATCAATATCTTTAAGAGAGTGATGAGTCATGAATGTTACCTTCGGTAATGGTATGCAATTGTGCGAGCCCACTAGCCAAGCCCTATTGAAGTACCAGTATCGTACATCAAGCAGCTGGTAATGATTATGTACTGAAATTCAAGATAAAATGTAGTCATCGCTGCTTTTCGGGTACAAAATTATAAATATATAAACACTCTCCTGGAAAAAATTACATGTATTAGTTAGTTATCACACCTAAATGGGCAATGGGCAACTAATACATGTAATTGTTTCCAGGAGTGTGTTTACATATTTTTATTTTTGTTCCCCATGTTGACCGACTGAGAAGCAGCAAAGACAATTTGTATAGGCAACGCTGAAAAAAAAGAATGGCTTCAAATTATCACAGAAAAATGTATTCTTTAGCACTGCTTCATTTATATTTGATCCTAGGAGTCATTCATCCTGGCACTTTCCTGCTTTTTACATCTTATTTTTTTCAGTTTATATTTTTGCAGTCTAGTTTCCTCTACCTCATTCTATACTGTCCAGACTTGGGTTGCAATAATTTTAAAATGCCCCACTTTCCTTAATTCTTTCTATATTACTGGACCATTTGTTGACATGATCTATTGAAAAATCAATTGTGAAAGCATCTTTTAGACAACTGTTTTCAAGTAGCCTATAGGGAATATGGTATGGAAACCAGTTGTGTATTGTTAGGAGGAGAATGGACTGCCAAGTAAGAGACTCATATTTAAGGTAATCCATCAACAGTTCATGTTGTGCCTTTCTCTTTAAGTACTAATATTGGGGTGTAAACAAGTAAGGTACCGGTATAACAAGGATAATACAGGCTCGTACCATGATTTCCTTTGCATTAGATGAGGGACCCAGAAATTTTATTTCTAGATGCTGGTTATAATTTTAAAGGGTGGAACCTTGAGGTCATCTGACCTTATTGGATAGGGGAAGGGTAATGATCCAGATAAATACCCCTAGTTGACAGGTAGGGACAATGTGTTTTATATTCTTGTAGTGCTTCAAATTAATTTTGCAATCTAACCTGATCTTTTTGTAAATACAATTAATTTGTATAGTACAGTAACTAAAAACTGTACAGCACAGTTAAGCTGACGAATAAATCCAAAAGCTTCAAATATAAGAAGCAGGAACAAATTAGATAGATGAAGCAGTGCTAACAAATAATGAAGTCATCATGTGTGGATGACTGGTAAGAGGTTTACTGCTAGACTTACAGACTCTTGACCCTTCTCATACACACATCAAAAAAAGTTTTGCATCACCTCGGTTCCAAGAGTTCCGGAACCTTTAAATACAAAGGGAATAGAGATCAACACAAACAACATTTCAGCTCGTTTTATTGCTCATGAGACCCACACATTGCATGTTGTACCATCATACAGCTAGACTTTCAGCATTTGTGGTCCAGATTGCAGTACACACCACTACCTCTAATACCCAGTAGCACGTCCTCTTGCATTGATGCATGCCTGTATTCGTCGTGGCATACTATCCACAAGTTCATCAAGACACTGTTGGTCCAAATTGTCCCACTCCTCAACGACAATTCGGCGTAAATCTCTCAGAGTGGTTGGTGGGTCAAGACGTCCATAAACAGCCCTTTTCAACATATCCCAGGCATGTTCGATAGGGTTCATGTCTGGCGAACATGCTGGCCACTGTAGTCGAGCGATGTCGTTATCTTGAAGGAACGCATTCACAAGATGTGCACGATAAGGTCGAGAATTGTCGTCCATGAAGACAAATGCCTCTCCAATATTCTGCCGATATGGGTGCACTATGGGTCGGAGGATGTCATTCAGGTATCGTAAAGCCGTTTCGGAGCCTTCCATGACCACCAGTGGCGTACGTCGGCCCCACATAATGCCACCCCAAAACATCAGGGAACCACCACCTTGCTGCACTCGCTGGACAGTGTGTCTAAGACGTTCAGCCTGACCAGGGTGCCTCCAAACACGTCTCCGACGATTGTCTGGTTGAAGGCATATGCGACACTCATCGGTGAAGAGAACGTGATGCCAATTCTGTGGGGTCCATTCAGCATGTTGTTGGGCCCATCTGTACCGCGCTGCATGGTGTCGGGGTTGCAAAGCTGGACCTCGCCATGGACGTCGGGAGTGAAGTTGCGCATCATGCAGCCTATTGCGCACAGTTTGAGTTGAAACACGACGTCCTGTGGCTGAACGAAACGCATTATTCAACATGGTGGCATTGCTGTCAGGGTTCCTCCGAGCGGCAATCCGTAAGTAGCGGTCATCCACTACAGTAGTAGCCCTTGGGCGGCCTGAGCGAGGCCTGTCATCGACAGTTCCTGTATCTCTGTACCTCCTCCATGTCCGAACAACATCGCTTTGGTTCACTCTGAGACGCCTGGAAACTTCCCTTGTTGAGAGCCCTTCTTGACACAAAGTAACAATGCGGACGCGATCGAACTGCGGTATTGACCTTCTAGGCATGGTAGAACTACAGACAACATGAGCAGCGTACCTTCGTCCTGGTGGAATGACTGGAACTGATCGGCTGTCGTACCCCCTCCGTCTAATAGGCCCTGCTCATGCATGGTTGTTTACATCTTTGAGCAGTTTTAGTGACATCTATGAACAGTCAAAGGGACTGTATCTTTGATACAATATACACAGTCAACGTCTATATGCCGGAGATCTGGGAACCGAGGTGATGCAAAACTTTTTGTGATGTGTGTATGATATAACCCTACATTAATAAAATCAAAGCTACGTATATTGATATTCTTGAATAAATATTTGTCTATTGAGACGTAGGCCTAACCTACCGTGTTCAATTTGAAGGGATTAAAATGACTTCAATTATCATAAATCTTGAGATATACCACCTTAATATACCGTAGCCTACCATACGTTAAACTGTCAAGTATTCTTTACCGTCGCCGAACTAGCATAACACAATAAATGCCGTATCAGAAAGACAAGAAATTTACGTACGTAGGCCTAATATTATCGGGAGCAAGGTATGGTTTGATACATGTTCACAGCCTTCGGTACATAGTTTCAGAGCAATTTCGTTCCGAGTTGCAAAACTAAAGGTAAATTAGATACTGATCCAATATCAGCATTCACTCTCATAAGATTATCTGATAATTTCAACATCGCCCTTGTCCACTTTCGAACAACGCGCGCTGCTACAGATCAGATGGAGCAAACCGTTCACAGGTACACGTAAAACCTGATCCCGCTCCCGATGCATCAGCTTTGGAGCAGTTGATCAACTGTTTGCTACCGTGAACGCAACCATTAGCGTTTTCTGCCGTTCCTATAAACCAATTCATACTAAATATGTATTATTTTGTTCATTACATTCCTAAAAGGATATACACTTAAGAAGTTATGGAAATATATGGATTTACGAGCAAACAATACCCGCCATTTTAATCCAACGGGACGGCATGGAGAAGCACGATATGGCATGGTCAGCCTGAACTGTTAGTTACTACTGCGGTTACATATTCTATTACTTTTAAAATGCTAATTTCCTACCGGTCACCTCCTAGAGGACAGTTTAAGCCTCCCTATGTACGATGAGCGTATTTTGAAAGGCCAGGCCTTGTTGAATCGTAAATTACGGTTGGGCTATAATACTTGCATGATTCATACATCCGCCATCTTGAAACTATTCGGCTGATGACCCTGTAGTTTGGGCAAACGACGCTTCCCGCAATACGGTATATTATTACAAAATTTGGTAGAGATTGGATGATTAGGTTAGTTGTAATTTGATTGAAGCTCAGAACATTTGGGTGGGCACCATTTCTTTTTTGTTATGATGGCGGCGATATACAACATGACACTGTGTTTTCCCTTACTATTGCTACCTCTGTACCAAAAGTGGATCGATTTGGTTTCGTTGTGTTTGAATTGATAGGGGGGATTGATTTGCACACATACAAGGCCGCCATCTTCAAACTATTTGGCCGATGACTTTGTAGTTTGGTCAAAAGACGCTTCCTACATGAAGATATGATGTTGCAAAATTTGGTAGAGATCGGATGATTAGGTTAGTCCTAAATTGATTTAAGCTTTGAACATTTGGGTGGCCGCCATTAAGTTTCCGTCAAGATGGCGGCGATATACAACATGACCAGGCGCGTGTATTCCCTGGATGCAAGGTAAGCATTGCATACCCAAGCGAAAGAATGACACGTATAATAATTATTACTTTGGTTGACGTGATTTTCCAGTCTTTAGGGCAATTGTTTAAATGTACCACTTCGTGGTGTTTGATGTCTGCTGCGAGTTCCGTTCACAGTCGCTTCTAGCAGCACGATAGCGTGACATGCCATCTTTTGGTATTCCTTGGTACTACATGGCGAGTTGAAAGCATGAGAAGCAATTCTGAAGTTACATACCTACGGCCTGAAAAAAGAATCGGTCAGTTTGTGAAGATTGTGTGTTTACTTGCCCATTATAACTGAAAAAGGTGTGCTAGTGTTTGTGAAAAACAGTTTTTTATATATTGTGTTTAAATGTGTGTGTATTATACTGTGGTAGGCCGTATTTTCTATATATAGTTCAAAGATATGATGTGCAATACAAGGGAGTAGGGTATGCAGTGGACGTTTCTGTTTATACTAGTAGCCGTGAGAAATCTGTAAAAATATGGAGTCGGAACTTGAGTCTAGAGATGACAGCGACAGTGACTGCATAATTTGTGAACTGCGGCAAGTTAGCATTTCTTCTCGATCATTCGAGAACAAAAAAATAATATTATTTGGAGGTCGTCCGACTCCTCAATTAAATATTAACACAAAAGTGAAAGCTTGTATTCGGCATTTTAATTTAAATCTATACACCAATAACACATGGCTGTGTGGTTGCCCTTCTGTTAACAAATTATATTGTTGGCCTTGTCTTCTTTTCTCAAACGAAAAGAGCATTTGGAATCACGGGGGATACAGTGATATGAATAATATACACAAAGCTTTAAAAAAGCACAGTCTTTCTCAAAGTCATCTGCAAGCCGTAATTATGGAAAAGACCTTTGGAAAATCCAGGATTGACCATTTGATAGACGAGCAAAAGAAAATAAGAGACCAGCAACATAACGAACGAGTTCGTAAAAACCGAGATATTATGAAACGTTTCATTGATGTTGTTTGTTTTCTCGGCAAACAAGAGCAAGCTTTCAGGGGCCATAATGAAAGTGCAGATTCCTCAAATAGAGGAAATTACGTTGAACTGCTAAATCTAGTTAGCAAATATGATGCATTATTGCATAACCAGAGAACTCTAATGTATTCAGTGGCTTATCAAATTTAATTCAGAACGATCTAATAGAATCGGTTTCTAGTGTGTTACTTGCATACATCAAACAAGAAATTTGTACAGCCAGTTTTGTTTCCATAGTACTGGATGAAGCCACGGATGTAAGCAATTTTTCCCAGCTCTCTTGTGTAATTCGTTACGTCGGACCCGATGGTATCTCTAGAGAACGATTTATGGGGTTTATAAATGTTTCCGAGGATCGGTCGGCGACAGCTCTTCTCGACATTGTTTGCCAGGTAGTTGATGAGTACAGTTGAGGCGAAAAGTTAGTTGCACAAAACTATGATGGTGCGGCCGTTTTTGCAGGCCATTTGAATGGACTTCAGGCAAAAGTTAGAACATTGTATCCTAATGCCATCTTTGCCCATTGTTTCGTCCACAAATTAAACCTGGTGTTATCTCAGGCAACCTCAAGTATCAGAGACTGCAGGTTGTTTTTTCTTACTTTAAATGGATTATCTTCATTCTTCTCCAAATCAACGAAGAGAAGTCATGCATTAGATGAAGAAATTGGGAAGAGGCTGCCCAGGGTGTCAGCTACAACTACAATTCACGCTTGGTTGGAACCGTCTCCGAAAATCGTGATCAGCTTATTTCACTATTCGAGAGAATGACTGATCCCGATGAAAAATGGGATCATGAAGCCTTAATAGCTGCCCGTGGATTTTCAGTGTCATTAAAGGATTTTCGCTTTAATTTTATACTCGCCGTATTTTCAAGCATATTCCCTCTGACTGACGTGTTATTTTCCATCTTGCAAAAGAAGTCCCACGATATTGGTTATTGTATTCGTAAAGTAGGAGAACTCAAAATTGAATTTGCAGAAAAAAGGGGTCAATTCGAAGAATATTGGGAGAAGACCGAACAAGAGGTAAAGGGCACATGTGACCCAGATAGTAAGAGACCAAGATTGCACGATGAGCTCGATTCTAAGACATCTCATAAACGTCTGTTTTATGAAATTATAGACACGATTGTACAACAGCTCAACGATAGGTTTGACAGTTTAGATTCCCTACGATTCTTGGAACTCATCAATCCTGTTAATTCGGACGATAATAAACGAGTGTTCCCAGAAATCGCTTTCGAGTCCCTTAAAGAGAGTTATCCCAATGTATTTGACTTTCTTGCTCTTCGATCACAGCTAATGGCTACGTACACTTCTGGTGACTTACGAGAGAAAAATGTTAATGAACTGCTACTCTTCCTTAAATCTCATCATCTCCACGAAGCGTATGGAGAGGTAGTGCGACTCTGTGAACTTATCTTAGCGATTCCCGCAACAAGTGCTTCTGTAGAAAGAAGTTTTTCTGCGCTTAAACGAATAAAGAACCATGCTCGCAATACGCAATGCCAGGATAGACTTAAAGGTTTATCATTGATATCAATTGAGAAAGATTTACTTTCTGAGCTTCAAAAATTGCCAAACTTCTACAACCAGGTCATCAATGATTTTGCGAAGAAACCTAGAAGGATTGAGCTTCACTTCAAGTAGATTACATTCCAGGTAACACATTGCTGCTATATTATTGTTATGATTATTATTATTATTAGTAGTAGTAGTAATTATGATTGTCGTATGGTAGTGGTATAATTGTTGCAGTAATTTATTCTGAATTCTAATAGTTTATGAAAAGCCCAAATGAGGAGCAAACACAATTCAACTGCCGGTACCACAGTATGTCTCATATTGTATATCATTGCTTACCCTAAGTAAAATCACACCACACGCCACTGAACATGACCCTGAGGTGCCCTTTGCTAGTGCTACCCCTGCACCAAATTTCGTTCAATTCGGTTTCACCGTGTTTGAATTGATAGGGGGGGGGGGCACACATACCAAATCCCACACACACACTCACAGACACACACTTTTTTGGCCGTGTGTAGATCTCAAAAGTCTACTTTCATTTTTTGCAAAAATCGAAAGTAGACTAAACATGAAAAGGTCATCTAATATACTGTGCTAATTATTTTGTATTATTTAATTATTAGATCATGACATTTTCATCCAGTGCCAACTAGTATTTTAGGTTGTAAAACAGTCTTGGTTTTATTTTCAATCAAATCCGATACTTAATGATGATGATGATGATAATTGTTGTTTAAAGGGGCCTAACATCGAGGTTATCGGCCCCGTTACTTAATGAAGTCTATTGATTCTAATTGGAGTTTTTGATTATCACGAATTATTGTCTATAGGCTTAGTGTTTGTGGTTCTTGTTACAGTTAAAAATTCATCTGGTCTTGTTCTCTTCTAAATTTCTTGTTGTATATAAATCACTATTTTGTATATGTTGGTGGCTTCTGATCATGTTGTCCTTGTTCAATGAAATAATGCATTAAAATGTGTATTCTTTCTGATTAATATGCTTTGTGTTTATTGTGAGGCAATTAATTGTAGTTTGCTTCACATTCACGTTTGTTGTATTAAAGTATGTTTCGTAATCGTAGTCATTATTTAATCATGTCGGGCAACAAATTGCACGTCCTAGTACTTTGTGTTTGCTCCATGTTGTGCAGCATAACAAAATACAGAAACGAAATCCGGGGTGGATCCGTGGTTCTCCCATAAAACAATATTACTGCAATCATTTGGTAGGAGGCTATTCTCTGCCATGAGTCTAGCGACAACGCTTCATGTCGCGTGTACACGGACGGAAATGTTGTTGGATGGGTTCCCTCGCATTCCCTGCCTGTGTGATCTTGACCTGGTTGCCAGCTGGCTACAGGTCTGTTTCGTGTTATAATATTTACGTTTCTCAGATCCCTGGATGTTTATTCACAAAGCCATTTTGTCAAGCCTCGTCGTCTGGTTCCCGCTTTACGCACCCGATAGACACAGGATTTCGCAGAATGTACAATTCTTACAACCAAGGGAGACTGATTTCGTGGAACGTACTATTTTCATCATCGTCAGGGGACAGTCATATGGGCACATAACTTAACAAGATTGTTTCCACGAGAAAGGCTGATCTCGTGAAATCCATGGCTCGTTCAGCGAACCTTTATTCAAAGCTTTGTGGGTTTTCGAAAATTCAAGATCGCATCACTAAAATATGTTAAAACTTTGATTTTTATTTCACGTATTTTATTCAGGCGATTGAAAAGATGATTCGTATATTGATCTATGATAACAATCATTATCTAATGGAACTGCAATTTGTAATTCTTTTGATAGACGACCGTCGACCCCGTGGTGTTGGGGTAGTGCGCCTGCCTCTCACCGGGAAACCGCGGGTTCGATTCCCGGCTCCGTCAGGGATTTTAGAATCTGACGTGAGGGCAGGAACGGGGTGCACTCAGCCCCGTGAGGACAATTGAGTAGCTGTCTGACAGTGAGGCAGCGCCCCGATCACGAAAACCAAGATTAACGGCCGAGGGGACCTGATGCGCTGATCACGCGTCACCCCAATATCTGCAGGCCAAATGGCTGGGCAGCGGTCGCTTGGTATGCCTAGGCCCTTCATGGGCTCTAGTGCCAGGGGCTATTATTATATTTTGATACACGACCTATGTCTCCACCAACACCATGGCATTGAGAAAGTATGTGCTAGAATATAACTTTCAGTATCGGTGAATAAGACTCCTCCCGCGAGATGGCTTATTTCTGTAACGCATCAACGGAGTTAAATTTAAGAAAAGTCAAATGCACAGCTTCTATGATTTACGAAAAGTAAGCTAAAAAACTTAGTGCCATTAGATTATGATTATTATAATAACCTAACACACGAATTCTCTCTTAAATCGCTAAAATAGGTCATGTGAAATAAAAATAATAAATTTTGTAAAATTTCGAACCGATGACATCTTGAATTTTTGCAAACAATTGAACATGAGATGTCTCTATAATTAGCTCTGAATCAAGATTCGCTGTTTTAGCATCACTGCTTTTGGGTGATTAGATCACAAAAAAATCATTTGAAATATTTAAAAATCACTTAGCTGCCATGTTGCTTTTGTGCTTCTCAGTATTTGGAAAGACACCTATATATAGCTAGTTAATAGTCCATTATACAAAAATTCAGTTTTATTGCTTAAATAGTTTCGGAGATATTGTAAACCGGTGGAATATATTGTATGGACGCAATGCTGGATTGTTTCTTATATAGGCTATAGAATGATATGCCAACAGATGAATATTCTAATGATAGTTCAATATACCAAGCTACATTTCTATTGCTTGTTTAGGACACGAGAAATAAAAACGAAATTTTTAAAAATCTCATAAAATTCCATTAAATTAGACGTCAGTATATTAAGGCTTGTATGAAGATATACCGTGCCAAGTTCCACAGCGCTTGGATAAAAAGTAACGATAAAAATCTATTTAAATATTTAAATTTCGCGTTCCAGCCATGTTGGTATTGTGATTACCAGGTTATTGAACGTCCCATAGGTGAACTAAGTTAATAGGCCCTATCAATATACAAAATTTCAGTTTAGTGGCTGTAATAGATTCCTAGATATTGACAACCATCTAAATATTTCAGATGGTTGCCATGTTGGATTGTTATAATTATATACAGTAGGCCATAGAGTACCATAATATGAAGATTATTGCGTAGGATTAGTATGCGAACGTTTATTTCGATCGCTTGATTAGGATACAAGAAAAGAAAGTAATTTTAAAAATTCGCGCAATCGCCATCTTAGACATATGAAAACAATTGACTAAAATTAGATGCCAGTAGGTTATATTTAGTATAAACATTTTTCGTACACAGTTTCACTGCGGTCGGATGATTAAATCGCGAGTTAATTCAATGTAAATATTTTAACTTCGTTTGGCCACCATGTTCACTTTGTGCTCACTATGTTATTGAATGGTAGATAGGTGAACTTATGTTAATTGACTCTAGCAACATACAAATTTTTAGTTTGATTGCCGTAATCGATTCGTAGATAGTGAGAACCGCCTAGATATTACGGAAGGCCGCCATGCTGGATTGTTATATATGTAGGCCATAGAGTTATGTAACTTACTACTGTATTTGATGATTATTGCGTAGGTTCATTATTCAAAGGTTCACTTCGATTGCATAATTTGGACACAAAAATGAAAACTTACTTTTAAAATTTCGCACAGCCACCATCTTGGTGTTATGAAAACCATTGAAATGAAATTAAATGCCAGTAGATTAAACTTTGAATATACAGTTACCGTACCAAGTTTTACTGCGGTCGGAGTATTAAATCGCGAGAAAATTCCATTTGAATGTTTTAAATTCACTTGGCCGCCAAGTTGGTTTTGTGGTAATCTGGCTATTGAAAGTCTAATAGGTGAACTAACGTTAATAGCCTCTATCCACATACAAAATTTTAGTTTGATTGCTGAAATAGATTCATAGATATTGAGTACCACCTAAATATTTCGGATGGTTGCCATGGATTTTTATAAATGTAAGCCGAGTTATGTACCATTAGATGAACATTATTGTGTAGGTTCATTACTCAAACGTTCACTTTGATCGTATGATTAGGACACATTAAATTAAAACTTAATTTCTAAATTTCACACAGCCGCCATTTCAGGTCTAAGTTAACAATTGAATTAAATTAGATGCCAGTCGATTAACTTTTAAATTAACATTTACCGGACCAAGTTTCACTGCGCTAGGATGATTAAGTCTCGAGAATATTCCATTTAAATGTGTTAACTTCGCTTGGCCACCATATTTGTTTTGTACTTAACAGGTTTTTCAAAGTTACATAGGTAGTAGTAGGTAGTAGTAGTCTGCATCATCGTACAATATTTCAGTGTAATATCTGTTACTGTGAAATATTTCGCGCGGCCGCCATGTTGGATTGGTGAAACGTATTAAAATTTGAAATGCACGGTCGAGGTCGGACAAGGTACTAGTATGTCCATACCGAGTTTCATTGGCATCGCTTCAGCCGTTTAGATTTTATTTGGGGGGGGGGATGGTCACACACACATACACACATATACACATGCGTGCACACACACGCACGCGGACAAAAGGTGAGCTCATAAGTCTATTTTGTTCTTAAATGAAAATAGGATAAAAGTGCGTTCAAGCAAATAACATGAACTGTGTCGCGTTGAACCCGTATACCAATAAAACCTGGCGGGTAGTTTATATTCATACGAGAGTTCTCGCATGGGTCCACTAGTAAATAATATTTGCGTTACTCTTTTCTTACAAAATTGTGGGTAAATACACACATCAAAAAAAGTTTTGCATCACCTCGGTTCCCAGATCTCCGGCATATAGACGTTGACTGTGTATATTGTATCCAAGATACAGTCCCTTTGACTGTTCATAGATGTCACTAAAACTGCTCAAAGATGTAAACAACCATGCATGAGCAGGGCCTATTAGACGGAGGGGGTACGACAGCCGATCAGTTCCAGTCATTCCACCAGGACGAAGGTACGCTGCTCATGTTGTCTGCAGTTCTACCATGCCTAGAAGGTCAATACCGCAGTTCGATCGCGTCCGCATTGTTACTTTGTGTCAAGAAGGGCTCTCAACAAGGGAAGTTTCCAGGCGTCTCAGAGTGAACCAAAGCGATGTTGTTCGGACATGGAGGAGGTACAGAGATACAGGAACTGTCGATGACAGGCCTCGCTCAGGCCGCCCAAGGGCTACTACTGTAGTGGATGACCGCTACTTACGGATTGCCGCTCGGAGGAACCCTGACAGCAATGCCACCATGTTGAATAATGCGTTTCGTTCAGCCACAGGACGTCGTGTTTCAACTCAAACTGTGCGCAATAGGCTGCATGATGCGCAACTTCACTCCCGACGTCCATGGCGAGGTCCAGCTTTGCAACCCCGACACCATGCAGCGCGGTACAGATGGGCCCAACAACATGCTGAATGGACCCCACGGAATTGGCATCACGTTCTCTTCACCGATGAGTGTCGCATATGCCTTCAACCAGACAATCGTCGGAGACGTGTTTGGAGGCACCCTGGTCAGGCTGAACGTCTTAGACACACTGTCCAGCGAGTGCAGCAAGGTGGTGGTTCCCTGATGTTTTGGGGTGGCATTATGTGGGGCCGACGTACGCCACTGGTGGTCATGGAAGGCTCCGAAACGGCTTTACGATACCTGAATGACATCCTCCGACCCATAGTGCAACCATATCGGCAGAATATTGGAGAGGCATTTGTCTTCATGGACGACAATTCTCGACCTCATCGTGCACATCTTGTGAATGCGTTCCTTCAAGATAACGACATCGCTCGACTACAGTGGCCAGCATGTTCGCCAGACATGAACCCTATCGAACATGCCTGGGATATGTTGAAAAGGGCTGTTTATGGACGTCTTGACCCACCAACCACTCTGAGAGATTTACGCCGAATTGTCGTTGAGGAGTGGGACAATTTGGACCAACAGTGTCTTGATGAACTTGTGGATAGTATGCCACGGCGAATACAGGCATGCATCAATGCAAGAGGACGTGCTACTGGGTATTAGAGGTAGTGGTGTGTACTGCAATCTGGACCACAAATGCTGAAAGTCTAGCTGTATGATGGTACAACATGCAATGTGTGGGTCTCATGAGCAATAAAACGAGCTGAAATGTTGTTTGTGTTGATCTCTATTCCCTTTGTATTTAACGGTTCCGGAACTCTTGGAACCGAGGTGATGCAAAACTTTTTTTGATGTGTGTATATTTCCCCCATATGCTACCCCCAACTACTCTGCGTCCGCTACTGGTTCTCGTCACGGTTAAGACCCTCCAAGCATTCCTCTCCCACTCATCAACGTGCTAAAGCCATAATTACTTTCTCAGAATAATGAATCCTATTAAAACGGTCAAGTAACACAGAGGCTTGGCAAATGGCTATGTCTATGCTAATCTGGAGAATGAGCCAGACTGGACTTAAGCCACATGCCTGGACATTAATGAAGCTGGGAGCTATCACTCTGAACACTGCTCACTGCGGTCTCCATTGTCCACAACTGACCTGTGTACTGTCTCACACCCCAGCACGACGGAGATTCACACTCAAACAGTCACGAATCAACATTGCACGTCTGGAACTAAAGAATGGTTATCAGAAACACTCATACTAACATCTCGATTTCAAAATAGTCCCCACTCTTTCCCTTAAACTAATTTGAACTTCATAAAGAGCAAACTATCCTTTCTACCGAGTGTTACTAATGTAGAGACGAAGCACATTAGGAAACGCTGAATGCCGCTTCCTTAATACAGTACTATCCTACTGAAGTAGCAATGATTAAGGTGAAATGACTGTTTTTGATTATTGTAGATTAGAATACAACAACTCGTGATTCTCGACAAAACAAAAGACCATTATGTACAGTAGTGGTGCGTTCCTGGACTTAGCGGGTGTTCGCTCCTTTGGTCCAACTCCTCTACTCCATAAAAGTAAAATCATACATTAAATAAGAATCTGACAATATAAAACCAAGTATGATCTATGAATGTAGAGCAGTTTCCTGTGATAAACATACGATATATCACGATAAAACTTCTCATTGAAATAAATTACAGAAAGTATTAATACTTTACTTATCAATGAACAAAGCATATCAATGTGGTGTTCGTTCATTTCACACCTCAAAAATGTATTCGCCTAATTGTTTTTTAAAGTTGGGGCTCCCAGTACTGTGCCCGTTTAGACCGGAGTCCGCACGACCACATATGCATTTTACCAATAATCAGTCAGCACGAGAGTCAAAATATCCCGGAGCGCCAGATGGGTTAAAGCAAATCGCAAAAACGACATCAAATGAAAAAAATGCTTTACTGATTTTTGGCTCAATGCAACAATAAGGATAGAAGGAGATTCAACTGGGCATAACACATCATGTAAAATTATCTCATTTTATTTTGAATTTAAAATTGACTGCAAAAATGCTCAAAGCAGCATCATTCACGTGTGGCGACCCACACTCCTATTTACACAATGTACAGAATTTTTCCAAACACATTTAACAATTATCTTTGGAAACACAAGTCTGATTATTAGTCCTGTAGACTGTGTTCCAAAATTATATTGATTATTCATGATTAAATCCAGTTCAAATTTAATTGTCTTTACTGGAAATATCGTAGTTCACTGTTTGAATTTTTACATAATATTAACACTCGTAGAATAAATGTTCATAGAATTTTTACATAATATTAACAGTCGTAGAATAAATGTTCATAGAATTTTTAACTTTCACTTATTTTTTCCAGTTTCAAAAAAATATTGTCAAAAATTATTATTATCTTTGAATCAACACAAATTATTTACACATACTAATAACATTTGAAAAGTATTTGACCTTGAGCATAGCATCGAAGAACTGTGCGAAGCACAACAAAAATTAATTGTTCTTCCGACATTAAACATTTCGAGAAGTGACTCGATTATGAACTTCAAGTTCCTAACAAAATATATGATTTCTGAATCATCAACTTGATCAATAAATTGTTGGACCATTCAACTATTTGACTTTCCACTTGGAATCATTATTATGAAAAATATTTATATTCCTGGCCATTTTAGTAATTTTCACAACTTGCAATTCTTCGACAGAATGCGGAAATAAGAATTGTAGCTTCGTAATAAATTCATTTAGTTCATGGCACTAGGATTGAAAACATCCTTCAAATTATTCGTGGTTATAGAATTATTTTTAATTGGCAGTGGCCCATTCTATCATTTGTGTAAGAACACAACATTCCAACAACAACGGCAAAGGTCTTCCTCTGAAGAAGAATAAACTACTATCATGACAAATCCGGGTTCTAGCAAAATCAAAGTCTAAATGGAATCCGTAAACAAGGTTGAAATAAGAATTGATGGTTTCTAAGAAATAACCTTCGGGTTATTCATACGACGAAATGTGTGGTTCCAATACTCCTATAAACCTGAGCCATCGAACCTGCTATTTGATTGATGCTCGAAACAACCTCCTCATTCCTGCGACTTAAACATGCGCACCTGGGAATGGCATTTCAAATACTCCACACACATAAATTTCCTTCCCAAAATTATACAATAAATCAAGCCTCTGCTTGTTATCAACACTGGAAGATTAATAAACTTACAAGTTTATTTTATTTTACCATTCAGTTCAACCCGTGAATTTACCATACTTATGAAAATCTTTATTTCACTTTCGAGTGTATTTACGTCATGATTTTATATAAATACAAAAATATCCTAATTGATACAAATATCATTTGCTTCCCATTTCATGCCTATCCGTGTTATCTGAAAAATATACTTTGCTCATTGCAAATATCAACTGTTCAACCAGAACTGAAATGTTGGTTGAATGCGGGCTTGCGCTAACCACTCTCCTTCGGAAAATCACCTGTTCCAAACTAGAAATGGTTAAACTACTTCATAGGCTCTCTCTCAATACATATGATTATTAGAAAATATAATATCCAAGAATTATTTAGAAAAGTTATAAAAATTATTATTATTATTATTAGTGGATTATTATTATTATTATTTGTTATATTATTTTAAATATATTTAATTATCATCTCATTATGTGAGAATCCACATGTTCGAATCTTCGAATATGGAAAAAATATCCATTCCTCAACAAAAATAATTATTAACTTTTACAGTTACATCGGCTGATTACCGTGATTTCCCAAAAATATGAAATATTCAAATAAATGCTCGATATGCTCGGTCATCGATCCTAAACTGTTCTGAGTGCTGAAAATACTCAGAATAACTCTAATATGTCTTGCGTAAATCATTGCAAGATTTAAATACGAAGAAAAATAAATGTGTTGGTCATCTGCCGAAAAAATAGTTTGCTCCAATTAGCTAGGCATAATATAATTCAAATGTGGCTTACATTTCTTGATGGTCTTGAAGCGTAGTGAACCTGGTTTGTACCAGATTTATCCATAGACATGCCCTATCGGACAAGCACGTATAATCCTTGTATCGGCCGCCATTATATACCCACAATCCGTCTAACAAGACATAGTGGTAATATCTCTTGACGTTTGAAGTAACTGTTGATCCATTTTAATATTGGCTTCTGTTAAAGCCATAACAGTTCGCTTAAATGGGGTCAGATCTAAGTGATCTATTCTCAGATATGTCAGTTGTAACATAACTCACGGTAATCTTTTCAGCACAAGAAAACACTGACAGTCTAACCAATCAACGGCTGTTCTGATGATCGTTCCCTGGGCATGGCTTCACACCATCTACCATGCGCGAAGCAACATGTAGTTTCCTTGCGTTGGCTAATGAACACAACCGTGATAGACTGGTCCTCAATGTACTGATAGATCGAAGTGGTTATTAAGTTACAAATATGAAAACTGACTGAATTGGACTTAAAATATCCAAGTATTAGGTTATTACTGGACTGTGACAAAATACTAATTCTAGACAAAGTCTAGCATATGTCCATGTGAAAATAAAAATATTTCACCAGTGTCCGTCGAAAAATATCAATCACCTTAGTGATTCACCCTGCCGGAAACTTGCTAAGTTCCACTCGTAGCGCAGCACTTTTGTGACTATCACAACTTTGAAAATAACTTCTGCGTAGATCCGGCAACCATGTGCCTTGGCTCAGCGTAGTAGCACCTTGCTAGGCAAGTGCTTGTGTCGAAGTGAGCTACTGATGCCTGAGCCGGCCGGCTTTTATTCAAAACAGTCAGGGTCACGCGTCATCACGCTGAAATCTAGAAATCCTCATATCTCTGGTATCCCTGGTCCGATTTACTTGATACTAAGTGCATTCTCTTTCATTTGGCCGTGCCAGTAATCTGATCCAAGTCTCAAGTCTCTACTCCATGGTTAACTATTTAATCAATAAATAGCCTCGATCTCTGCTATTACTCGCTACGTCACTTGACATGCTCTTAGCGGTATATTCTTTCCAACTGCTTCGAGAAGCAATGTAGCGCGATATTCAAATATCTCAACTTTCAAAAGCGGCTGTAGCCTTTCCCTTGATATCTAGGTGTCTGAATCTTGGAATACCCATTCCTAGAGTTGGGCACATCCACCCCACACCTAGCAAAAAATAAAAATTGAAAAATTTTTATTTTTCCTATCTACACATTAAATCATCTGGTTCTTGAATAGTAAATCTTCAAATTCGATGCATTATAAGTTCCCACGATGTTACCAGTTCGTGTATTAGCGATTTCATTGCTTCCATTGTTGTTTACTTCCACAACACGATAGGGTCCAGCGTAAAGGCTTGCAAACTTCGAGTACACTCGATTTTGCACGTCAGAGGGTGTAGGTCTTTTCCCTAAAACAAGAGTTCCTACGCGCAAGGGTCTGCGAAAACGCTTTCCTCTCACTCTGCGCTCTCTTTTCTCAGCTTGGCTCCTCAACTTGTCTAAAGCTAGAGTTTCCCTCATCTGACGACTTGGTTCAATCTCAGGTGGAATAGAGATGATTCGATCCCATAATCTTGTTGGTTTAATTCCATGATGAAGCAACATGGGAATCTGTCCAGTACTCTCATGAATTGTAGAGTTGATGGATTCGGATGCTAAAGAGAGAACATCCATCCATTTCCAATGCTCATTTGGACAATAGAGGCGGCAAAATTTTGCTATTTCAGCCATCACGCGTTCTGCTGGATTGCTTTCAGGATGTCTAATAGAACAAAACAATTGTCTAATACCAAGATTATTCATGACGGTTCGAAATTCTAAAGATGTAAATTGAGGTCCACGATCTGATAAAAGGAATTCCGGTTTGCCTACTTCCGGAATTACATTGTCTCTAATTCTCTTCGCACAATATTTTGCGTTTGCCTTCTGGTTTGGGTGTAACATAGTGTATTTGCTGAATACATCCATGGTCACCAGAATATATCGGTTACCTCTTTTAGACTTTGGGAGAGGACCATATAAATCAGTCGCGAAGATTTCATAAGGCTTAGAAGGAATAATAGGCCTTGGTAATTCTCTCAATAATCTAGAATTATGTTTACTCCTTTGGCATAAGTCGCATTCTCGAATAGTGTACCTGAGAGTTTGTCGCATTCGCTCCCACGAAAATTTCTCTTGAATCAAGTTGACTGTCTTATCTACTCCAGCATGACCTGCGATTCGATGTGCCATCCAGATAATGGGTTTTTGCAATCGTGGAGGTATCACTACTCTCAGCTTCGTATGGCCAGGATCTGCAAACTTGTAGATTAAACCATCTAACATCATAAAATCTCTTGAAATTCTTTCAGTTTCCACAAAATCATCATCATTTGGATCCATGTCTCCCTGTAGAAAACGAAAAATGTTTCTAAAACGTCGGTCTCTCCTCTGGGATAAATGCAACAATCTTAACCTTCTCAAGGTATCCTCATCCTCCTGCGTCAGGTTAACTTGAAAAACCTTAGATGTAGACTCCACTGCTCTACTCAATAAATCAGCTCCAACGTTCAACTTTCCAGGAGTGTGTTCAATAACTAGGTTGAATTGTTGAATAAAAAGTGACCATCTAGTTATCCTATCACTGGCAAAGTTTGTTCTCAAGATGAACTCCAATGCGTGGTGATCAGTCCTCACTATGACTGAATGTCCAATCAACATTTTCTTCCACGACTCCAACGCGAAGATTACAGCAAGTGCTTCTAACTCCGTGGTGTAATAATTCCTTCCTGATGGACGAAGTTTCCTGCTAATGAACGCCAGGTAACGTCTCTTGTGGTCGTCATCTTCTTGAAGAAGAATAGCTCCAATCCCTACGGTGGGTGCATCAGATTCTATGATGAAATTCTTGGTAAAGTCAGGATACTCCAATTTCACGCTGTTTACCAATAACCTCTTGGCATCTTGAAATGATTGTTCACAATCTTCATCCCATTTCCATTTGTTTCCTTTCATTAATAATTCCTGCAATGGCGCTACCGTCTTGGTGAAGTTTGGACAATGCCCTGCAAAGAATTGGCATGTTCCGAGAAAACTGCGGACATTCTTCACTCTAGTAGGTCTAGGGAAATTTGCAATTGCCTGTATCTTCGACTCATTGGGACGGTATCCTTCTCCATCCAAAATGTGACCCAAAATTTTTATTTCCTTCCGAAAGAACTGACATTTTCGAAGGTTTACTTTAAAGTTCGCTTTTCTCAAATCTGCGAATAACATCTGAAGATGTAGCAAATGTTCCTCCTTAGTCTCAGATGCAATTAGGATATCATCTATGTAACGAATTGCTATCTCCTTTACTTCAGGACTCAAATTTTGTTCCAGTGCTCTGATAAAAACAGATCCAGATCATTTGACTCCAAATGGTAGACGACGGAATACATGTGTCTGCTGGTCAAACATAAATCCTGTAAACTTCTTGGAATCTTCACTAAGCCTAATATGATGGTAGGACGAAATGAGATCAATATTAGAGAACCAGACCTTGCCTTGGAATTTCCTTAACAGTTCCCTAATGATTGGTGGTCTGTCATACTCTGGCAGTAATCTTGAATTCAAATTTCGCGCGTCTAAACATAGTCTCAGACTTCCATCTTGCTTAGACACTACTGCTAATGGATTGACATAAGATGTAGTGTATTTTTCAATCACATTGTTGCTTTCCATCTCCTTGATAAGCACTTTTACCCTTTCTCGATGCTTTTCCGCCACCGGATACAATTTAGCATGGAAAGGTGCATCATCATTTACACGAATACGATATTCAAAATCTTTAATTTCACCAGGTTTAATATCAAAGATATTGTGATACTCTTCCAAAATTTTCCCTAGCTCTGGGGACTCCTTCTCAGTGTAGACTTCTCTTCCTTCAGCTTCACGAAAAATCAGAGACCATTGAGCATCTCCCTCGATGTCTTCCTCTTCTTTTCCCTCGAAGTTAATCTCTTCGGTATTCTTGAATCTGATCGTCTCTGTCTTCATGTCTATCACTGCTTGATATTTCTGAATGAAATCCGCTCCCAATATCATGTCAAATCCATGTCCTTCATTACTACAAACACATGTCGGAAATCATGTCCTCCAATAGTAATACATAAGTATAATTGTGTTTTACACAGAGATATTTTGTTGGGTATTATTCCTTGGATCTTAATTCCTGATACTGGAATCTCCTCTAAATTCTCTTTGAGTTTCCACAGAATATAAAGCTTCTCACTCACAAGACAAAGCATAGCCCCAGTATCAATCAAAGTATCGACAGGCATACCGAATACTTCGCATGATATGATTGGCATTCTAATTCTTGTACCCGTTTCTTTCCGTTCGTCATTCTGTTGAATTAAATCATTATCCTCTGCTTGCCATTTAATAATTCTGGAAGTGAAAGTGTTTAAAATTCTATCTTCTACTGTGAATTCGAAGTTTTTTTTTCGTTTCCATTCTCCCGGGATTGTTGTGTTCCCGATGGACCTGGTTCATTGGGCCTCTGCTCCAAAAACTGCAAGTTATCTTGGTGTCTTGCTTCTAAGTTCTTCCTCGTCTCCTTATTGAACTCTTCATTGGACTGACGAGTATCCACATTCCCTCTGTTATTGTAGTTGTTTCTACCATAGTACCTTCTTTCCTGGTACCTTCCTTGGTTATCCCTTGGCCTTCTCCATCGAGTATTATATCGATTTCCACCATCCGGTCTCGCATAAGGCTTGTAACTGTATCTATTACTGTACTGATTCCATCCTCTTCTATCAGGCTCTTCCCTCAGCGTTTTCTCTTCTCGCCCCTCTCGAATCTCTCGAGGTGTTTGAGAATAACTGTCGGCCATAACAGCGTACACAGCGTTGTTATTCTTTCCTCCCTTCTGATGGAAGAATTGAGCGTTCGTATGATCCAGCTTCTGCAATACCTCGTCAAATTGCTCCATATTATAGATGTCAGCAGCGATCAAAGTCCTTTGGACGTCTGCTGGAAGCTGACGCATTAATGCAGTAATTAATTCGTTATCTGGCATCGGCGGATCTAAATGTTGCAGTTTAGAAAGCTGTCCAGAAAAGTACGTAGAGTATCGAGTAGGTTGTGACGTCGAGAATCTCTTCGAATATAATTCTGCTCTGACTTGCTGTTGGGTTTCCGGGGACCAAACCTTTTTCAATAACCCACGAGAAAACTCCTCAAAAGTGGTTAGAGTGGATCTAAAGCTCTAAACCAAAGAAGTGCAGGACCTTACAAAAACTTCCCTATCACTCGGATCTGTCTTTCTTTAGGGATCTTGGAATCTTTCAGGTAATTCCCTGCTTCTCTCAAAAATTCCACGGGTGTCACAGAATCTCGCCCTGAAAATTTAGAAGGCTTATCCTCTACATTCTTGAATACAGTTATGGGGTTGGATTGAAATACTGTCCTGACCTCATCCTGTCTTTGACTATCAGTTTCTCTAGCTGCTCCTAGATTTATCTGTATCTGTTCCTTTCCCCTTACACTTGGCATTTTTAACAGATGGTCAGACTGTTTCTCGTCCTTGATTTGAGTTTTCATAGCCTCAAGTTCCTTATGGTTTTCTTCTGCCATTTTCTTAATTGCTTCAGTTTCTTTACAATTCTCCTTGATATCAGTGGATATCTGGTTCATAACAGCCTCGTGACTTTTCAACGACCCTGTCATATCTGATATGTCCTTCTGAGTTGCTTGGATATCTTTGGAAATTACTTGAATATGGGATGACAAAGATTCCCTAATCTCCTTGATTCCCTCTTGGTTCTCCAGCTTGAGTGTGTCTTTAATTTCATTGACAACTGTGGTTTTAATTTCAGTTTGTAAATCATTAATCACACCTTCTCTTATTTCTCCCATTACAAGTTCTTTGAATTGTTCTGTCAACCGTTGAACAACTAGAATTCCCATCTCATTACTCTCTTTCTTCACTCTGACTTCTAGGTTGATCATGTCTTCACCAACTTTCCTAAAACCATGTTCTATCCTATCAGCTAAGCTTTGGGATCTAAGATCGGCATCGCGAAATTTATCGTCCATTAAACTTGCGTTAGTGGCTAATGAAGTTTCGAGCTCATGTGTTTTTTCGCATAATTTAGACATTTTACTCTCAAGTGACATTTTCAAAATTTCAGAATTCTCTTTAAATTTATTCTCCATAGAATTAAATTTACTATTTAAATTTTCTATCAAGTTACCTTTTAACCTGCTTTCTAAAGAATCAGAATTTTCTTTAAGTTTATTTTCTAAAGAATCAGAATTTTCTTTAAGTTTATCATTCAAATTTTCTTTAAGTTTATTTTCTAATGAATCAGAATTCTCTTTAAGTTTCTTTTCCAAATCCTCTGTATTTTCTTTCATAATGGCTGCTACACGCAGTCCAGCCTCTTTTGAACTCTCCTCCAAACTCCTCATCATCCTCATCATCTCTTCCATAATTTTCAATTATTATTCAAAACTTAGGGGTATACAATATTGGCAAACACAAGCTTATAACTAGAACAAGAAATATGAATAGCTAATTGGAACACTCTAATAAAATGAGATTTGTCCTAATGTCGACGTGATGGAAAAACAAAATTCTCTACTTTTATGAATTACATTTACCACAATATCACAAGAAAAATATGCAAGTTCTCAAATATCCACCACCTGGATTCTAATAATGCTTATGTCCAGTCATCGAACGTTTACTACTGAATTTACTTGACGGCCTAATGGTTAAGCCATTATCAAAAATAATCAAACCCATTCTAATTATTAATCCAGTTAAATTTTTAATTTTCCCCACTAATTGGGTTTCCTACTAATTTATTCATCCAAACCAGACATCTCTCAACTCCCAAAATATGTATAGAAAAATCATCATAATTTAAATCGGCATGAGATTGACCGTGTCTAACTCGAGCCCCACGTTCGAAGCCATTTCTCTCTCTATCTTATTTTATGTGCCCGTTTAGACCAGAGTCCGCACGACCACATATGCATTTTACCAATAATCAGTCAGCACGAGAGTCAAAATATCCCGGAGCGCCAGATGGGTTAAAGCAAATCGCAAAAACGACATCAAATGAAAAAGATGCTTTACTGATTTTTGGCTCAATGCAACAATAAGGATAGAAGGAGATTCAACTGGGCATAACACATCATGTAAAATTATCTCATTTTATTTTGAATTTAAAATTGACTGCAAAAATGCTCAAAGCAGCATCATTCACGTGTGGCGACCGACACTCCTATTTACACAATGTACAGAATTTTTCCAAACACATTTAACAATTATCTTTGGAAACACAAGTCTGATTATTAGTCCTGTAGACTGTGTTCCAAAATTATATTGATTATTCATGATTAAATCCAGTTCAAATTTAATTGTCTTTACTGGAAATATCGTAGTTCACTGTTTGAATTTTTACATAATATTAACACTCGTAGAATAAATGTTCATAGAATTTTTACATAATATTAACAGTCGTAGAATAAATGTTCATAGAATTTTTAACTTTCACTTATTTTTTCCAGTTTCAAAAAAATATTGTCAAAAATTATTATTATCTTTGAATCAACACAAATTATTTACACATACTAATAACATTTGAAAAGTATTTGACCTTGAGCATAGCATCGAAGAACTGTGCGAAGCACAACAAAAATTAATTGTTCTTCCGACATTAAACATTTCGAGAAGTGACTCGATTATGAACTTCAAGTTCCTAACAAAATATATGATTTCTGAATCATCAACTTGATCAATAAATTGTTGGACCATTCAACTATTTGACTTTCCACTTGGAATCATTATTATGAAAAATATTTATATTCCTGGCCATTTTAGTAATTTTCACAACTTGCAATTCTTCGACAGAATGCGGAAATAAGAATTGTAGCTTCGTAATAAATTCATTTAGTTCATGGCACTAGGATTGAAAACATCCTTCAAATTATTCGTGGTTATAGAATTATTTTTAATTGGCAGTGGCCCATTCTATCATTTGTGTAAGAACACAACATTCCAACAACAACGGCAAAGGTCTTCCTCTGAAGAAGAATAAACTACTATCATGACAAATCCGGGTTCTAGCAAAATCAAAGTCTAAATGGAATCCGTAAACAAGGTTGAAATAAGAACTGATGGTTTCTAAGAAATAACCTTCGGGTTATTCATACGACGAAATGTGTGGTTCCAATACTCCTATAAACCTGAGCCATCGAACCTGCTATTTGATTGATGCTCGAAACAACCTCCTCATTCCTGCGACTTAAACATGCGCACCTGGGAATGGTATTTCAACTACTCCACACACATAAATTTTCTTCCCAAAATTTATACAATAAATCAAGCCTCTGCTTGTTATCAACACTGGAAGATTAATAAACTTACAAGTTTATTTTATTTTACCATTCAGTTCAACCCGTGAATTTACCATACTTATGAAAATCTTTATTTCACTTTCGAGTGTATTTACGTCATGATTTTATATAAATACAAAAATTTCCTAATTGATACAAATATCATTTGCTTCCCATTTCATGCCTATCCGTGTTATCTGAAAAATATACTTTGCTCATTGCAAATATCAACTGTTCAACCAGAACTGAAATGTTGGTTGAATGCGGGCTTGCGCTAACCACTCTCCTTCGGAAAATCACCTGTTCCAAACTAGAAATGATTAAACTACTTCATAGGCTCTCTCTCAATACACATGATTATTAGAAAATATAATATCCAAGAATTATTTAGAAAAGTTATAAAAATTATTATTATTATTAGTAGTAGATTATTATTATTATTATTTGTTATATTATTTTAAATATATTTAATTATCATCTCATTATGTGAGAATCCACATGTTCGAATCTTCGAATATGGAAAAAATATCCATTCCTCAACAAAAATAATTATTAACTTTTACAGTTACATCGGCTGATTACCGTGATTTCCCAAAAATATGAAATATTCAAATAAATGCTCGATATGCTCGTTCATCGATCCTAAACTGTTCTGAGTGCTGAAAATACTCAGAATAACTCTAATATGTCTTGCGTAAATCATTGCAAGATTTAAATACGAAGAAAAATAAATGTGTTGGTCATCTGCCGAAAAAATAGTTTGCTCCAATTAGCTAGGCATAATATAATTCAAATGTGGCTTACATTTCTTGATGGTCTTGAAGCGTAGTGAACCTGGTTTGTACCAGATTTATCCATAGACATGCCCTATCGGACAAGCACGTATAATCCTTGTATCGGCCGCCATTATATACCCACAATCCGTCTAACAAGACATAGTGGTAATATCTCTTGACGTTTGAAGTAACTGTTGATCCATTTTAATATTGGCTTCTGTTAAAGCCATAACAGTTCGCTTAAATGGGGTCAGATCTAAGTGATCTATTCTCAGATATGTCAGTTGTAACATAACTCACGGTAATATTTTCAGTACAAGAAAACACTGACAGTCTAACCAATCAACGGCTGTTCTGAAGATCGTTCCCTGGGCATGGCTTCACACCATCTACCATGCGCGAAGCAACATGTAGTTTCCCTGCGTTGGCTAATGAACACAACCGTGATAGACTGGTCCTCAATGTACTGATAGATCGAAGTGGTTATTAAGTTACAAATATGAAAACTGACTGAATTGGACTTAAAATATCCAAGTATTAGGTTATTACTGGACTGTGACAAAATACTAATTCTAGACAAAGTCTAGCATATGTCCATGTGAAAATAAAAATATTTCACCAGTGTCCGTCGAAAAATATCAATCACCTTAGTGATTCACCCTGCCGGAAACTTACTAAGTTCCACTCGTAGCGCAGCACTTTTGTGACTATCACAACTTTGAAAATAACTTCTGCGTAGATCCGGCATCCATGTGCCTTGGCTCAGCGTAGTAGCACCTTGCTAGGCAAGTGCTTGTGTCGAAGTGAGCTACTGATGCCTGTGCCGGCCGGCTTTTATTCAAAACAGTCAGGGTCACGCGTCATCACGCTGAAATCTAGAAATCCTCATATCTCTGGTATCTCTGGTCCGATTTACTTGATACTAAGTGCATTCTCTTTCATTTGGCCGTGCCAGTAATCTGATCCAAGTCTCAAGTCTCTACTCCATGGTTAACTATTTAATCAATAAATAGCCTCGACCTCTGCTATTACTCGCTACGTCACTTGACATGCTCTTAGCGGTATATTCTTTCCAATTGCTTCGAGAAGCAATGTAGCGCGATATTCAAATATCTCAACTTTCAAAAGCGGCTGTAGCCTTTCCCTTGATATCTAGGTGTCTGAATCTTGGAATACCCATTCCTAGATTTGGGCACAGTACTGTATAAGCTTACTCACCTAGGTTCATTGAAGATACCTTCAGCAAAAGACATACGATCGATTGATCACCTCAATTCATTAACATCAAGTTTTTCAGAAATAGCAACCAATACTGTTTATTGCTTCATCAACGTCTGTACCATGGACCAGCCTACCGGTCACTAAATAGTAAGCCCTGAATAACCCTAGGTTTCCACATTTATGTGGCAAAAATAGCGATTTCAACTCATGACGATGGATTGCTTACGGGTGTGGATGAATCGATTGATATCAACCCAGAACTTTAAAAAACCTAAATGTTACAGTTGCTAAGCGATAAAAGTAGGTGGAGCGGTAGAACGGTCAGCCAAAGTAGAGTTACCCAAATGCGAGGATGAGAGGTGCACGGCTCATGGTAGCTCTTTGCTTCCGCTCCGTGAAACTGTCCATCACCTGGCTTGCTTGACAGGGTCAGCCTCGGCTAACTTCTCTTCCTCCGACCACTTACCATGTTCGTCAGCTCCACTCACTTACAGTAGTTTGTCTAGACATAGTGAAGCAGTGAAGTAGATACCACTGCAGCTCTCGCTAATTCTCTTTCCCTATTTCTGCTCCGTACTAACTCCCACCACTTGGCTTGATTGACATGGTCAGCCCCTGTTAGCCCCCCCCCTCCTTCCTCTGACAACTTAACATATTCGTCAATTCTCTTCACGTCGGATCATCTAGCTAGGTAGGAAGTAGACACCACTGCATCTCTCACTACTTCTCTTCCCCTATTTCTGCTCCGTGCTAACTCCCACCATATGGCTCGATTGATATGGTCATCCCCTGTTAACCCCCACCCTTCCCGTGACCACTTACCATATTCGTCAGTTCCCTTCACGTCGCGCCGTCTACCTAGATAGGAAGTAGACACCACTGTAGCTCTCGCCAGCTCTCTTCCCCTAATTCATTTCTAGGCTGATAAGCGTTTGTATACCCTATACAAAGGGTTCAGAGTCAAAGGGTTCCCATCCCCCGGAGGTATTTTAGACTTATTTTCTCACTATAAGCTACGACGGTTGTCAATCTAACATTCTCTTATTTTTTACAAATGAGGAATATGTGACAAATGAACGAGAGCCCATCAATCTACTTTAACACCAACGAATTCATTCTGTAGCATTGGCAAAGCCAATCACTGTGTTTGTAAAACAATATATAAAATTTCGATTGCTTCACTACAAAATAATAGAAAAGCTATCATATTTTGTATGCGCACATACATACTGTCATTGTTGCCTTATTTATTTTTCATTCACCATTGTAGGTGAATACAGCAGCTGCTGAGTCACGCAGAGCATTAGCCATGCATGTTTTTTCAAAAACTGCTGTCAACATGATTAACAACATTTCAAAAATAATCCTCAATATGTAAACTAACGGCGTGCTATGCAAAAGGTTATGTGTCAAATTCAAAAATTCTGAGAAAATACATGACTTATGTTTATAGAGACAGTGACTATTTGACTATTGCTTTAGAGCTGATATATGATATTGTTCTTGGAACACATAAATGCACATACGAGTAATTATGGCACGGCAATACTGCACAGATAAATTTAAGCCAGCATGATAAAATGCTACACGCTGCACGAAGGTAAGGTATTTGCTTATTTGTAACAGACAAAAGAAAATCGAATTCCTATTCTAATCAAAACCCTCAATCAGACTGTAGAAACATGATACCACATTGCGTGATCTGCAGCGTGATCTATAAGCCAAGCACTATATATTCTCGTTAACGATCGAACTGCAATATTTGGTTTCCAGGTTTCATAAAACAGGTGTCGTTACGTGCATAGGGTAGGAACCTCACGGTTAAGGTATACGGTTAAAGAAACTTTCCATAATTTTAAACCAAACTTTTTGATTATTTTGAGTGGTTAACTACAGTAGAATGCAAATAAAGGCAAATGTGCCATAAGAATGGTTTATTTACAATTTAATGGATGTCAAGATACTTTTATGTAAAAGAACATAGGCATTATTTGAGGTCACCAAGCAGCTACCACAATAAATATCATAACAAGAAATATTCTTCCAAAATTGCAAAATTTCTAAAATATTGTTTTTCCTTTCTTGATATTCAGATATTCTCAACTTCTTTGTAGAATATTCCTAATTTAATTATGTTTAATTTGAGACCTTGTTGAGGTTGATAGGTGAATTAGAACATCACTTAATGATGTTTGAACCTGCAAAAAGAACACAATGTTCAGTGTTCGAGTAAGTTTTAAAGTTTTGCATTATGATCAGACACGTGTGCCCTGGTCCATTTAAAACAATTTTCTGAGCATATTTATGCTTGAAGCAAGTAAATCCCATACAATTTCTTAAAGTATAAGAATTAATTTTTCATCTGGAAACAAAACCAAGTGAAAATGTCATCCAAATATGCCATTTCAAACGTACACTATTGTCCAAAAGTTAAGCATATTTACGAATAAGCACGGCAACAGGAAATAGACCGCAAATCTCACGATATGTGCACCTACCAACCTTACGTGTTCGCTCTGTATAGGAAAGGAGTATTCCCTGCTTTGGCTAGCGGCGTAACTGCAAGGTAAACACTGCCAGTGCCTGTACCCCATATTCCTTCAGTCGTGTTTGCCCTGTTATTGTGTGCGGAGTGTAGCCTCGAGGTGAACATAATGGCATAACGACGCCATTTGGACCCCGTTTTGCAGGGTAGAATACTCGACCGCCAGACACAGACCGAAGTCGCCGTATCCTTCAATGTGCCACAAAGTGTCATTTCCAGGCTTTGGAGATGATTTTGAGACACATGAGATGTTAGTCGTAAGCCAGTACCAGGTCGACCAAGAGTAACCACCCCACAGCAGGGCCGATATCTGGCCTTAACCGCCCGACGAAATCGGAGTGCGCCTGCAAGACAATTGTCGGCGGAGCTTGCAGCCGTCTCAGGGGTTGCCGTTTCCTGGCAAACTGTGTACTGGAGGCTCAGAACAGCCGGGCTGTTGCCAGACGTCCAGCGGTGTACGTCCCGCTCACTCCAGCGCAGAGACGGGTCCGTTTACTGTGGAGCCGTCAACGGCGAAACTGTACCATGAATGAATGGAGGCATGTGCTCTTCACAGATGAATCCCGCTTCAGTTTGCAGAACGATTACCGTCGCACATTAATCTGGAGAAAACCGGGTAACCGAAACAACCACAGGAACATCGGGGAACGCGACCAGTATGGTGGTGGTAGCGTCATGGTGTGGGTTGGCATCATGTTGAATGGCCGTACGGACCTGCACATCTTCATGGGTGGTCCAAGGAACACTGTGAACGCTCAGAGATACAGGGATGAGGTCCTGAGACCACATATTTGACTCTTCAGAGGTGCGGTTGGTCCTCTTAATGGACGATAACGCCCGACCGCACCGGGCTGCTCTGGTGGATGAATTTCTGGCTGGGGAAGACATTCATCGCATGGACTGGCCAGCGAGGTCTGCGGATTTGAATCCTATAGAACATGCCTGGGATGCATTGGGGAAGCCAATTGCATCCCGTCAGCCGCCACCAACGACCCTCCAAGACCTTCGCATTGTCCTTTCGGAGGAATGGGATTGATTGCCACAAGAGCTCTTGGACCATGTGATTGAAAGCATGCCACGTCGTTGCGAAGCATGTGTGGCCGTTAGGGGTAACCACACACCCTATTAACAGCATATTTTGTTGTGGAAGACATTGCCAAGTTTTGTTAGTTGTTGTGTACCTTAGCTATGAGAACCTATCTCACACTGATATTTTTTTGGACAAGTTGTGTGACATATGGTGTGTGATTCAGCTCTCGTTTGTTCAGCAATCCGTCTGACATTCCTATCAGGCGGTATGGCCTCCTTTAGTGATTAACAGATTATGCTTAACTTTTGGACAGCTTAAGAGACGATGAATGACACAAGTTATTCACGCAGGCTCAATAACATAGATGTTTGGCCCATTATAACGACATTTATCATCATCATATTGTTATTCGCGCCTCATAGTGGTTTGATTGTCTTACAGTACTTCGAGGCTTCACGCCAGGCTCGAGTTTTCTTCTCCTTCCGTTTCTGAATAAGGCAACGTGTACTACAATATCCGTTCTGCGGGTGGCCTCCACAGTCCACATGGCGTGAGTTTCACTGGCTCTTAGGAGCCCACAGGCTCGTTCTTCTTCGATTGTTGTTAATTCTTTTAGGGGCTTTTGCGACATCGTGGACATGTAGCCCCGTGCACTTGGGTGTGTGTACAACTTGTCTGATAACCTGTGTCAACTGCGATGCCTGCACCAGTGTGTGTATTTATAATTCAGGTAGGATTTGGGTAGAAAGCTGCCGTGGCCTTAAGTTAGGTACCATCCAAGCATTGGCCTGGAGAAGAAGTGGGGGAAACCAAGGAAAACCACTTCCAGGATGGCTGAGGTAGGAATCGAATCCAAGTCTTCTCAGTATTGCCTGATGAGGCTGAGTGTACCCCGTTCTAGCCCTCAGACCGAAATTAAATTTCTTGTCAGAGCCGGGAATCGAACGTGGACCTCCACGGTGACAGCCAAGAATGCTCTTCTACTTCTTAAGAACGATGCGGAGTCTGAGAGTTGTGCATAAGTTGAAGTTGGCTCCGTCAAACCACGATCACTAGAGAAGTTTTTGTGAAACTTCGTATTTAAAAATCTCACTTCGGAGTGTAAGTTTCAAGAGGTTAAAATTACAACAGGATGAGAAAACAATCCATATCTATCATATTCTGACAAGAGGTTCATATTTTGAGTAATGCTTTGTTTTACTTTATTCTCATAACGACCTGGAGCTCAGTGCGATAACGCGCAAAGTCTGTCTCCAGACTCGAGAGACGAGTTGATTTGAACCACGATATCGACCATCCTTGAGAAAGTTTGATAGGCAGAGACCCAGATAGACAGACACTTACAGGGTCTTTCATATAAAATAAGAGCGCTAAGCGGCGGCTTTTTTAACCGCAGCTGTGGTCACCTTGGCCGAGCATGTGGCGCGCCAAGGCCCCCTGCTTTAAGCGTGTGTACAATCCTATATGATGCAGCGGCCTTGCTAGCGTGTGTACAATGCTGAAATCTTACTTTAGTTAGTTATTGTTGATGAAACCGAAACCCCTAATTGTGCTAATTTTGTGAGTGATTTATTCGGAGACCGATCAAGATTCTCACCAACGTCATCTAGCTCATCCTCTGTTAAAACTGTTCGTGTGCGGGCATGTTTTTTATTGAGCACCGAGCCAGTAGTGTCAAACTTATTTGCAATTACGTGAATCTGTGCTAGTGACGGTGGCACTTCATCAGGAAATTGCTGAACAAATGCATCACCTACCCGCCGAGCCAACTCGTACTTAAAATAAGTTTTACATAAAAAATACGATGTTGCAATGATAACTGTCTCACCATGTTAGCACTTGATGTTTAGACTGGCGACTGAGCACCTGCACGCTTATTGAAAGGCCAAGTTTGGTAATGTCAATCTGTTATTTTTATACAGTACATCGGAACTTGAAATAAAAAACAGCCCTCGTATGTATTATGCACGCGCTTTCAATACTACATCAGGGGGCCGTGCCGCGCCACAAGCTCGGCCAAGGTGACCACAGCGGCTGTTAACAAAGCCGCCGCTTGGCGCTCTTATTTTATATGAAAGACCCTGTAGACCATGTACCCCTACACATCTAATAGATTTACTATTTTTAAATTTCGAAACGTAGGTTAAAATAGTAAAGGCCTTCGCTAGAAAATTAATTCTGACTTGAGGACTGGAACAGGATACACTCAGCCTTGGGAGGCAGAACTGAGAAGAGGCGGTTTTGATTCCCACCTCATCCTAGATGTAGTTTTCCGTGGTTTTACATTTGTTCTCCTCAGAAACGTCGGGATGATACGTTACTCAAGGTCACGGCCACCTCCTGTTCAATCCTAACTCTAATTACAGATACACACCACTAAAAGTTAAGGCTCCCACACACCGGAGGGATTACGGTGGTGGTGGCGGGCGCGATGTCAGTGGCGATCAGGTCTTTCCACAGACAGGCGCGTGGTGGGAGCGATCAGTTTGGCAAACCGTGCACGTCAAGGTTGCAATGGTTATCTCAACTGGAAGAAGAAGCGTTACAGTTGGCAGCGGTAGTTGATGATGAGGAGCAACAGCAAGCATGGCAATTATTCCTTTCATTTTGTACAATTAGTGAAATGTGAGAAGGATTTACAAATAATATAAATCACAAATAATATATATTTATTAACCCTCCAGTACTCGCGCGGAGTTTCGTCACGCCAGTGCTCGCGCGGAGTAATAACTTATCCCCATTCTTTCGTGTAATTTATCGTAACGTAAAAATAAAATTATGCTTTTTTCCATGATGTTTTTGAATAAAGACCTTATCTATAAAGAAAACAATAGAAATATCTAATTGTATTGCCATTAATATTGCATACAAAAAATAATTATACTAGGCTACATAACTTCAAAGCAGGGTAAATGCATCCATAATAACGTTTGAGTTTATGCAGTCTTAAAAGGTTGAACTACTGTATTAAAGTCAATCACACTTCATTACCGTCTAAACTACCGGGTGAGTTAGCCGTGGTCGTTACGGCATGACTGCTGGCAGTCGCTCACATCCGGGAGGCGCGGTGGTTCGAATCCCCCCCGCCGGCAACCTTGAAGATGGTCTTCTGTGGTTTCCCATCTTCCTTCCAGGCAAATGCCGGGGTTGGTCCCTAACTATAGGCCACAGCCGCTACCTTCCAACTCCTTGTCCTTACATTCAAACTTTCCTCCCCAGACAACACTCCACACACGACGGTACTTGTAGCTCACCCATTGGGTGTCCGCCTCGAAGCAGCTACAAAACTGTCGAGCCGAACATGTCCTCGGACACTCCCGGCACTAAAAGCCATACGCTAAAAGAAAACGTCTAAACTCTAAGGCTTAGTCTGTTTTCCCTCAATTTTGATTTTCTGCTTGAGACATTCCTCGCACACGGTACTGAAATGGTCGTGGCAGACGTACTTTTCACACAGCACACAAGAGTTTGTTTTTCTGTCCCAATTTCTCGGACATACAGCTCATCTTCCAGATGATCATGGTGTTTTTCTCTTCAAGTGTGGAGTCTGACAGCCCAGAGGAATTTCTTCTCGATCCTTTGAACTCATTCGCAAGGCATTCTCTTAGATATTGCAGAGCAAACTTGTTTGCGTCGCTCTGCTATCCGATGCTTCAACAATTCATGGCGAATTAGTTCCAGGTCCTAGCTAATGTTCCCGGCTATATCACGACTCATATTACTCGGTTACACTAAAGCAACTACACGTTCTAACAATAGAAACACACGCAAGAATTAAAATTAACTAAACACGAGTTTGCCAATGTAGCCTCGCCAGTGCTCGCGTGGGGTAAGATATTATCCCAGTCAGCTTTGTCTCTTTGCCGAAAACGAACTGACGCGCGAAGGTTTACGACAGACAGCTCGGGTGGCGTCCCACAGTGTCCTTGGAAGGTACACAAGAGCCCATGGTACAGTCCGTGATAGAAAAACATCAGCAGTCGTTTTTCAACATTTGGGGTAATTAATTGCCCCGCGCGAGTACTGGAGGGTTAAATAATATACACACATCAAAAAAAGTTTTGCATCACCTCGGTTCCCCGATCTCCGGCATATAGACGTTGACTGTGTATATTGTATCAAAGATACAGTCCCTTTGACTGTTCATAGATGTCACTAAAACTGCTCAAAGATGTAAACAACCATGCATGAGCAGGGCCTATTAGACGGAGGGGGTACGACAGCCGATCAGTTCCAGTCATTCCACCAGGACGAAGGTACGCTGCTCATGTTGTCTGTAGTTCTACCATGCCTAGAAGGTCAATACCGCAGTTCGATCGCGTCCGCATTGTTACTTTGTGTCAAGAAGGGCTCTCAACAAGGGAAGTTTCCAGGCGTCTCAGAGTGAACCAAAGCGATGTTGTTCGGACATGGAGGAGGTACAGAGATACAGGAACTGTCGATGACAGGCCTCGCTCAGGCCGCCCAAGGGCTACTACTGTAGTGGATGACCGCTACTTACGGATTGCCGCTCGGAGGAACCCTGACAGCAATGCCACCATGTTGAATAATGCGTTTCGTTCAGCCACAGGACGTCGTGTTTCAACTCAAACTGTGCGCAATAGGCTGCATGATGCGCAACTTCACTCCCGACGTCCATGGCGAGGTCCAGCTTTGCAACCCCGACACCATGCAGCGCGGTACAGATGGGCCCAACAACATGCTGAATGGACCCCACAGAATTGGCATCACGTTCTCTTCACCGATGAGTGTCGCATATGCCTTCAACCAGACAATCGTCGGAGACGTGTTTGGAGGCACCCTGGTCAGGCTGAACGTCTTAGACACACTGTCCAGCGAGTGCAGCAAGGTGGTGGTTCCCTGATGTTTTGGGGTGGCATTATGTGGGGCCGACGTACGCCACTGGTGGTCATGGAAGGCTCCGAAACGGCTTTACGATACCTGAATGACATCCTCCGACCCATAGTGCACCCATATCGGCAGAATATTGGAGAGGCATTTGTCTTCATGGACGACAATTCTCGACCTCATCGTGCACATCTTGTGAATGCGTTCCTTCAAGATAACGACATCGCTCGACTACAGTGGCCAGCATGTTCGCCAGACATGAACCCTATCGAACATGCCTGGGATATGTTGAAAAGGGCTGTTTATGGACGTCTTGACCCACCAACCACTCTGAGAGATTTACGCCGAATTGTCGTTGAGGAGTGGGACAATTTGGACCAACAGTGTCTTGATGAACTTGTGGATAGTATGCCACGACGAATACAGGCATGCATCAATGCAAGAGGACGTGCTACTGGGTATTATAGGTAGTGGTGTGTACTGCAATCTGGACCACAAATGCTGAAAGTCTAGCTGTATGATGGTACAACATGCAATGTGTGGGTCTCATGAGCAATAAAACGAGCTGAAATGTTGTTTGTGTTGATCTCTATTCCCTTTGTATTTAAAGGTTCCGGAACTCTTGGAACCGAGGTGATGCAAAACTTTTTTTGATGTGTGTATTTATCAGAAGAAAACGTAAGATGTCGTGGATCCTAGTGATCTGCCTACAAGTTTCCAAATTTCATCTTTCATCCTTATATTTTTATAGCCAGGATGCGACAAATCAAATAATATGTTATGTAAATTCACTTCTTCAATGAGTTGCTCTGTTGTACTCATTGTCATGCCAACACACAGTGACGCGGGCAGAGGTCAAACTCGACAAGCTGCATCTGATCGCCACTGCGTCGTAGAACGCTGCATTGTCCTGAACGCTGTCTGCGTGATCGCTGCCTGTCTGAAAGATTTTATTTAATTCTGCAGGAACTGTTTGACCGCCACCGGCATCGCGCCCGCCACCGACACCGCGATGCATATTATATACTGTATATAATAGGAACTGCATTCTGTGTTCTCACAGTTCGTTGCCTGTATTGAGGAAGCCGGCAGTTGTGTCATTTTCAGCGTCCTAACAGATGGCTTCATACTGCTCATTTCACTAAGTTTTAACCATAATTTCTGGCATTTAAAGCATCAACATTGTGTTGATGTGGACTACAAACCGTCTTGTACTTCACGTTGTTCTCATCTTCTTTTCTCTTTTGGATGATTCCTGCTTATTTCCAACTCTAATAACTGTTGCTTCAGTGGCGTAGTTGGTAGCATGATGAACTGCTGTGCCCAAGATAGCGGGTTCAAACCTGGCCGAAGTCGTCGGATTTTGTAAGACCGTTAAAATCCTTCATTATGCCTTCCTTCGGAGGGGAAGTAAAGCCGGCGGTCCCATGTCATGGATGTATGGCATGTAAAAGATCCTTCCACAGACAAAACTTGCGTTAAGTTAAATTTCTACATTATATTTCATTGGAACGCTCTATCATAGCTCCAACGTTCACCACTAGGTATCATTGACATCTGGTAGCGAAAGTTGGAACTACTTGAAATTGACCGGAACTTGTAGCTCACCCTATGTGTGTCCGCTTGAATCAGCTACAGCCTCTAGCGAGCCGAACATGTCCTTGGACACTCCCGGCACTAATAGCCATAAAAATAAAAATAAATAAAAATCATAGTGCCATCGAAATGTCTTCTTATGTTGGTTCCTTACACATACAAGTACTGAAAGCCATTATTCTTAGGAGTAGTTTAGTATATTTGTTTAGTTTTATGAAGCATTTAGTGAATTAAAACAATATTTCTTTCTCATAATCTGGAGCCGAGGAAATTTTCATTTTCCCGTCTTCCGGAACTCTTCATACTTTCATTTGTCACTTCTCAATCTTTTGTTATTCTTCTATTTTTTCCAATATTCTCATTCATCGAGATGTCGAAATCTCTCATTGTCTATTTCTTCTTCCTCTACTTCTTCTTCCTCCTCCTTTCGATCGGTAACAGAGCTAGAGCGTAGCTGCAAAGTCCCGCCATATTTCCCAAGTATTACCAACCAAGGTTCTTCAAATTATAAGGTCCATGAAGAACAAGGCATCAAAAAGTTAATCAGAAAGTTGAAATGTCTTGCACCACCACGAAACAAAGCTGGGACCTTCGGATTTACGACTTTTGTCTAACTTAGCTACTGCAATCCCGCTTGGCAGGGATGCATTTCATCTCTCTGTTTAACAACTTGATGGCTTGTACTCAGGTACACAACACGACCTCATTTGGCGTTCAAACGGCCGTGAAAACTACAGTAACATATCTCCCAAGTATTGATCACGCTTAATGTGGCTTGACTTCAGAGATCTCATTTGATGTGTGCGGTGTTCCAATACGGCTGAGTGGTTGTCATTGGTGCGAGTAGATTATCATGTAACTCCATGCCCTGACGATCAGGAAGTTGAACCTAGCTTGGGCGCCAGAAATACTGCACATCTCTGCGAGCTGGCGAATCGCCAGACTCATAGAACTCAGTGGCGCCTATTGATTCTACTGAAATCTGCGACTTTGCTCACAACGTAGATCAGATTGTTTTGCAATTCAATTAGTTCTTTGATATTGAAATCACTAGCAGAAAAGGAAACACGTATGCATTTTTAAATGCATTTTATGAGGGCATTAGACCAGCGGTGGCCAACCCTAGGGCCCCGGGCCAAATAATGGCCCGTCAAGACATTTTGATTCGCCCACCGATAGCTCAAGATCCGATGCGAACCTATTTATCTCTATCATTTTCCAAGCATTCAACACAGTAATGTTAAGTAAATTCAGTTAGTTTATCGTGGATAATTTCTGTAGTGCCGGGAAAAAGTGACACAAGTCGAAAAAATATATTTTACGAGAACTGTCCTAACGAATAATCTATTGACATTTTAAAAAACTTCAGTTTCTCCTTTGTAATTGCCAAATCACTTGTGCCTCTCAAGTTGGATATGATACAAATGCCCATTGGAATTAACTAACTATGTAATATTGCCTTATGCCACTTTTGCCCGGCACTACAGATATAAATAAAAAGAAGCAGTTATAGCTTTCAGTGAGGAATTCTCAGCTCTATTTTCTTCTTGACATCGATTTATTTATAACTCCCGTTTGTATTTCAGAGTCTGATATTCATAATTTCATCCGCGGGAATGAAAACTGAAAATAATAGAAATACATAACCATTCAGGACTTTGTGCTAAATTTAAAGAACCTTGCGGATCACCAACTTCTCCTAATTTGACTGGATTTTGGAAATATGCTCCTTGAGACTGGTTTCCAGCAATTCACGATCGTCCTCTAAAGCTCGTGTGCAGATTTGGCTCCACACACACATTTGTGATCAAACATTTTCTGTAATGAATTTCATTAAGAATAAATTACGCTCAACTATTACAGATGCACATCTTGCCAATATACTTGTTCTGTGCACATAAAAAACACCTAATATTGACATATTGTTACAATAAAACGAAGTTCAATAATGGCATTAAATTAACATTACTGGTCTTCAAAACTTCAAGACTGTAGGACTAGTTTGACGAGTAATTCTATAATAATTCAATATGTTTCCTTTTATGATAATTTTTAAAAAATGTATAAATAAATTATATGATTATATGAACAACTGAATACTTTTGAAACATTATGCTTCATTGATATCGGCCTACAGCCCTACACTTACCGGAATACTTTACTAATATTTATATAACGCAGTAGTTTACATTCAAAATAGTTATTAATACAAATTTAATTACATGACCCTTCATTCTTTTTTAAATAATTTACTGGCCCAAGCTCAAAATAGGTTGGCCACCCCTGCATTAGATGAACCGCGTAGCTTACGGTACACGGGAAATCCTTGATAATACAGCATGCCTAGTCATATGATGCCAGTGGTTTAGATGTGACGAAACCTGATCCCGCCAGACTTCTGTCGTAAGGAACATTTGGGTGTTATTAATGCTTGAATAGGTGATCATGGACTGTTGGCTGCTGGAAGAAGAAAAAAAAGTCACTTGCCACCTTCCTCAAGAAAACTCATGCTGAAAGAAATTCTCCCAGAAGGACCAAACCAAACTCTACTTGACGTTTTCATGATTGTGTCTAATCTTTATAAATAATGGAGATCCCCACGTGGTGTAAGGGCTAGGATGCTTGGAGGTTCAGGCTCGATTCCCAACTCTGCCAAGAAATTTAATTCTGGTCTGAGGAATGGAACGGGGTACACTTAGCATTGTCAGGCAAAACTGTGAAGAGGTGGGATCAATTCCCACATCAGCCATCCTGGAGGTGGTTTTCTGAGATTCCCAATTTTTCATTTTCCCGTCTTCTGGAACTCTTTCTCATTTTCTTACACTTTTATTTGTCACTTCTCAGTATTCTATTTTTCCCGATATTCCGATATGCTATCTGTATTTGAAGTTCCCTTTTGTGTAGCCGTTATCTGGTTTATTAACTATTTATTTTCTAATTGTTTTTTTATATTTTATTTATTTAATTACAAAGAAGGGATGATTCCTAATTTAAAACCACGGCCGTCTCCTTCCAAATCCTCACTTAACTTACAAATGCACACCCTCCTACATACATCACAGTGGGACAGGTTATCAGACAAAAAATCTACACACACCCAAGTGCACGGAGCTACATGACCACGATGTCACGAAGCCCCTAAATGAATCAACAACATTAAAAATGAAGTAAGTTTCCTTTCTGTCTGAACATTTCGAATTTCTGATTCAAACTTTGTCTTTGTCCGGGATGAGGTGTGTAATGACCAAATACAGTAGGCGTATGCCCAGGGTTAACGGTTTGTCAGTTTGTCTATATGTCATTTGTTACGGGTTGGCATTGAAACTACAGGAGTGAATGGCATGAAAATTCGCATGTAAGCGTTGTTTACGAGATATGGAAGATCGGGAAATAAGGCCTAGTTTCAAACATGAGCAGGCTGGCTGAGTGGCTCAGTGGTAACGTTCTCGCCTGCTGAGTCCTAAGTTGCAGGATCGAATCCCGGTGCAGTCAGCTGGCATTTGAGGGTGCGCAAATGCGAGGGAGCCGTGTCAGTAGATTAACTGGCACGTTCAAGATTCCCTTCAGGGCAAAAATCTGGCACCCCGGAGCCTCTTAAAGGCATAGTAGTTAAAAGGGACGTAAAACCAATAACATTAATTATTCAAACATGAGTGTGGGTCGTTTGTTGTGCACTTTCACCACCAGAGTCGCATCTAAGGTTTGTTCCTGCCCAATGGAACCGTTAACAGTTCGCTCTCGAAACACTCAAACTGTCAAATCTGAGGCATTTATGAACAAATTTTAAAGAATTTTACACTTGTGTGACTAATATACTGCCATATAACTAACGATATTACCCTCAAGTTCCAAATCGGAGTGTTATATAACTAAAGTTAGCTGGAAAGTTTGCAGTGGATATTTTCGCAAGTATATTTTTCAGCATCCTAGGCAATTACGGAACACGGTTTCCCGGTAGAGAAAGTCTAGACAAAGTTGGAGAAGGGAATTCAAAGTTTCTTTAAAGCCTAAATCGAAAACACGCTATGCATATCAGACTTTCTGTCGGTTGTCCCTCGCCACTCAGTCATTTAACCCTGAAAGCGTGGATATCCCGAACAGCAGGGCTCCCCTAATATGTTCTTATGAATAAATGGGCATTCAGGTAATTGCCATGAAACATATTTGACATTAATAATAATAATAATAATAACAGTAATATCTGGGAACTGTTAATGCCCATTCTGCAAAAGTGCTAAGAATGAGTAAGCGTAGGCTTAAAATTAATTAATTAATCAAGAATTAATTAATTAATTAATTAATTAACCAGATATACGCAAAAGTGAACTTCAAATACGGATAGTAGCCTATAATGCACAACAAGTAATTAAGATATTAAAATAGTTACCCACATTTCCAATACGGCACAGATTCACTGTAGTACTGAAGCGACAGCTTTAGAATTTGTCTTAGGGTAGTCTGGAACTCGAGTTATGGTCTAGTTATTTTGACTAATAAGCAATTTTTTAATCGCCTATCCCCCCAGGCCAACGGCCTAGCTGTGTTGAAACACCGGATCCCATGAGAACTCCGCAGTTAAGCAACATTGGGCGTAGTCGGAACTTGGATGGCATGCCGGTTCTAGGCACTGCGCGCTGTTGGCCAACATAAGGAGGAGCGGAAAGGCCCTGGCCACCCTACCGCACGTAAACTCTGGCTGGGGGTAGCCTCTCCGGAGGCTTGGACCTGCCTTCGGGCAGAATAACAATTATATTTTAAAATCCCCCCAGCTCAGTTTCACCCACGGACTCTGCGGGAGATCGTTCCTCTACCGTCGCAAGGATGGTGTCTGGAAGATGAACACCTATTGTCAGCAGATATAACTTGGGAGGGTGACTGGCTGATCGCCCAGGCGACCGCTAATTTGGGTCTAATTAAGAAAGGGTCAGGGAAGGGATTTTGGAAGGAAGTCGGCCGTGGTCCTGTTGAAAAGTCGAATTTGAATCTTGAGTTAAAAGGCACCGTCATCGCAATTGCCTGGTGTTGAAAATGGGAAACAATGAAACTCATTTTCAGGACGGCCGAGGTGAAATTAGGACCAACACTCTCCCGATGCCAGCGAGGAACGAATTAACTCGTTAGTGCTCTCAGTCACTTTGGCCGGTACCGAATAGATACAAAATTGAATGCGTAATAATAATAATAATAATAATAATAATAATAATAAAAGTGAATAAATATAATATAAATCGAATACTTGAGCCTGTAGGTGATGACATGACTTTATGCATAGCGTCAAATCTGTGCACTGCCTGTAAAACTATTCCGAGAAACGCTGACGCTACCTCGTGGCGTAGTTGCTAGCATTCTTGGCTGTCACCACGATGGTCCAAGTTCGATTCATGGCTCTGTCAAGAAATTTAATTCTGGCCTGTGGGCTGGAATGGAATGCAATTCAGCCTCGCGAGGCAGAATGGAGAAGTGGATTCAATTCCCACTTCAGCCATCCTAGAAGGATTTTTGATGAGGTTTTTCTAGATTTTCCAATTCTACTCCATCTAAAGGCTAGGATGGTACCTTAACCCAAGCTATAGCCGCCTCCTGCCAAGTCGTAGGCTAGGTCCAATTACAAATAGACAGTAATCACAATAGCACTGGCTATCAGACAAATTTCACACACACCCACGTTCATAGCCATGATGTCACAACAACAACAGCGGCAATGCATATACCCAACCCACGTACAAATCGAAACCATGGGGAGACAAGTCTGCAGCACATGCAGTGTCCAGAAATTCACGCCCGCGTGTTACACAGTGTGAGTTCTAGTTAAGCACGTGAAAATATCAATAACAAAACATCAGCCTGCGTCGTTTTATTGCTAAAATAGTCCAACTCTGTACCGAGACGATGTAACTTCACATATTATATATCATCCCCATTGTGATCCTAAAGCGCAGCCTACAAAGAAATCTCCGGTTGCAGAAGATAATATTGAAGATAATGAAGGTGGTTCCGTACACAATTACCTACAAAGTATGTGCTAGTACACAGTATAGTCAGATAGCCTATGAGTAAAATCTTGATCAAGTGTTTTAACGAGGAGCCTGTTCTGTTAGAGCAATTCTACCCACAAACACCCTTCCTTTCCTCCTGTTTCTCAAATAAAAAATTTCACCTAGAGTATTCATTATTTGTGTCATGCAGCATTATTATTATTATTATTATTATTATTATTATTATTATTATTATTATTATGCGCAATATCTTTTCTCGCTAGTTCCCTGAATGTCCGTTTGTACATAAATGAAGTGGGAACCCCACTGTTTGGGATATCCACCTCTTAATCTCACATTTGCTGCGTGGCTCAGCGGTAACGTTCTCGCCTGCTGTTCCCAAGGTTGCAGGATTGAACCCTGGCGCAGTCAGCTGGCATTTGAGGGTGCACAAATGCGAAGGAGCCATGTCAGTAGATTTACTGGCATGTTAAAAATCCCCTTCAGGACAAAATTCTAGCACAGCGGCGTCTCTAAAAGCCAGACTAGTTAAAAGGGACCTAAAACCAATAACATTCAATTATTTCTAATCTCATCTAATGACAGATCGCTTCATTGCGTAACTAATGTTACACCAGTAGTTCTCTCGTGAGACTATTGTGTTCCGCAATGCAACCAATGAATACTCTAGGCACAAATTTATATTTGCAAACAACTATCAATTAAGAATGACTTAACCACAAAACCATGGGATGTTTGTGCGTAGAGCCCCTCTAAAAATATATGAGGTAGGCACAGTATTTCAGTTTACTGGTGCGATAAAATGGGTTGCACCTAGAGAAAAATCAGGAGCTGGGGACTCAAACTGTATAGAAATTAATACCATAGTGTTTTTGGAGATATGGATTATCACTTAACAGGCTAGTGATAGTCAAATTTAGTGATGAGTAGCTTCCAATTCCCATCGTTGGCGGATTTATACAGCAAAGGAAGTCAGATTATGAGCGCAACTACTAGATCATATCCCCATCACTGAAGAAAAGAAACAAAAGTTCTATAGCAGAAAAATGGAGGACAGCCTTACCCTCTAAATAGCTTGCCTAATTATTCCGCGTACTATTCCACGAATAATAAAGTACTTACTAGCACAGTAATCCACAGTAAGAAAGCACATTCTTTCTCGAGAACTATCAGTGGAATTAGATAGTAATAAATAAAAAATAAGTCCCGCAGCTTACCCGTGGTCGCTAAATCGTATACCATGGCCACAAGGGCAACTGCAGCAAATCTAGGGATCGTAGGTTCGTATCCATTCTTCCTCCGGGGATAGTACCTTATTTCAAGTTCCGGGGCAGCTACCTCATCCCTATCCTTAATACAGTCACACACACTACTACAGTCATCAGATGAATAGAGGTTATCAGAAAAATTCAACTAATACCCAACTACACGGGGCTGATGACCAAGATGTCCCAAGCCCGTGAATGAATTAGGAAGAACAACAGCAAAAATAAACTAGTTCTGAAGAGAATCGATCACCCCTACTCCTGGCCGAAGACAGAAGACAGACATTAAGTAACGAGCATATGGACTCACTCCACGGTTCTTGCGAAGTGAATAATGGATATCGTACCTCTTGTTATAAATAAGTGGTATCAGAGTTCATAATTGAGTCATTCATGGTTCATTAGGTGGTTTATTCCCACAGGAGAGAACAATTTAATCGTTGCATTCGGAGTATCGATGTGCAAACGCAGGCCTGTATGTGCCATGGTCGACTGATAGCACTCTTGTTGTGTTCAATATTTAGTGCCCTCACTCAAGTACGAGTAGTTAACGTCCTCAACAGTGATTTTCATATCTATTCGAGTACATCTTCGTTAGTAACGTTTAGTTCCCAATAACTGATCAATCAGTCCTCGCCAATGCTGCTTATCAAATACATTTAGTGACTGAAAATGAATTTATTTACAACGTCAAAATGAAATAGGGTGTTATAAGGAATTTGATGCTGAAAATAGACACACAAGAGAGTCGAAACAGCACCCATTTGACCTAGTCGTTCGCAGATTATTTGCCCGTACCAATTCAGCTTACGCAGTGCATGGTAGGCCAATTGGAGAACACAGGTTATCCATTACACTGTACGTGGAATTATTTTGCAGTTTAAAATGTGCAAACATCTCATTCAATGTTGGGATTGGTTAGCACGTACTTTCAGAAGCACTGTTAGGCCTATTCCACAACAGGACCTGATATTTTTAAGTTTTCTATAACATACATGATACCTAAAACTAAACATTGATGGGCAGGAGGCTTATAATTTAATCAAGGATCACTTCTCCATGAGCGTGACCTTACTCAACAAGGCAGAGGAAAGAAGTGTTGGCTGTTGGGCAATTTCACGCACTGTTTCACCTTGCAAGCATATTCATTCCCTCTATTGGTACACAATGTGGCAATGTTGTGTAATGCGAATATTTACAAGGGAAAGTAAAAATCTGTGAGGTTTAAATATTTGACCTGGACCTAGTGCTACCTGTCGTCGTCGTCGTTGGTTCATTTTGTGGAATTGGTTGTGGATATATTCGATGCTAATTCTCACAAGGATTTCTCTCTGCTTTTCTGCTTGCACTTCATCTGGAAGCTTGTGGTCTAAAGTGACCGTTAATCTCGTGATCATGAGCCACGGGAACTCCTTTTTACGTGGAATCCGAACCACAGGACATGGCATTTCACTTCGAAAATCTCACATGCATCGACCGGGAATCGAACTCGGTCCGACTTGGTGAGAGGCATACAGCTTGACCGCTACGCCACCACACCCCCGCACTTCATCTGTAGTGGGGCCCCCAATATATACTGTAGACTATGCTAATACACTGGATTGACGCACAGGTTACACAGGAAGAGCAACATTTATTGACTAATCTTAAACTGTGCTTTAGATTGCATTTCTATAAATGGAAACATTCATATGGTTATACCAGTAGCTCGTGGCATGAAAATGAAATAATGTTTGAGAATAAAAGAAAATCCATATGAGTTTAAATTTGTTTAACTCTGTTTTGTACTCATATTCTTCTCAGCTTGTTGGATGATTTCCAAACTTATCTCGCAATCTCGGTGTCCAGAATTTCTCCGGAATGTTGGTACCATTCTTCCAGGTATACAGCGTTGTATCTTACTAACCGCCCCTCCTCAAACTTTCTATGTCAGTACCTTGTGCTCTTGTGCATTCCAACCTGATCACTTTATAAACTCACTGAAAATGATGGGCCCCAGTGACCACAGATGATCGACCGAATGCTAATGTGAACTGTGTTTCTCATAATGTGTTTTGCTGTGTGGCTAAACCACCGAATGGCATTATCAAACATTGTTGCTGCCTATTTTAGGGACTGCGACATCATGGTCATATAGGCCTGTGTACTAGTGTGTGTGTGAAATTCGTGTAATAGACTATGTTATTGTGATGGCTGTACTAGTGTGTATACAGTATTATTGTAAATTAGGAGTAGGATTGGGAAGAAGGTGGCCGTGGCCCTAAGTTAGGAACCATTTGCCTTGAGTGGAAGTGGAAAACCACGGAAAACTACTTCCAAGGGGGTCTGAGGTGGGAATAGAACCCTCCTCTTTTCAGTTTTACCTCACGAGGCTGAGTGTACCGCGTTCCAGCACTCACACCAGAAATAACATTTCCTGGCTGAGCCGGGAATCAAACCCGGACCTCCGGGGTGACAGCAAACAACGCTAGCCGCTACACCATGAGGTGGTTGCGTAAATGACAAGAATACATGATTCCCGCCTGCCAATTTTTGCACAATTCAGGTGTGGTGGACGTGAGATTCAAAACGTGTGTATGGTACTAGATATTTGATGTTAGTTCTTCTGAGAATAGTGTACAACACTTTTTTAAATTGGTTTCACTTAAGGCTGACTGACCTATCTCCGGAATCGAAAGACGAGTGAGTTCGAACCCTACCATCAGCCATTATTGAAAATAATTTCCGTGATATTCCATTTTGTAACTGGAGGCAAATACCGGAACTGTACCTTCCAAAAGGAAATGGTCGCTTCCCTTCTAAGCTTTTTCCACATTCACTCAACTTCATTTAATTTACTTCTCATTAGCTCCTATGGTGAGTCTGGCTGTAGTAAAAGCATGTGGCCGTAAAACCATTCACCACATCATCTCACTTCATCCCTGGCCTCGTGGAAACGGAAATATTAAGGGGCAGAAAAACAAAGGGTCAAAACATCAAGCTGTATTCCAAAACGCAAATGTAGCCAAAGATTACGTGCTTGGAAAGGCTAAAGTTTATCCCTGTCCTTCAAGCTCTTTGAAACCCTGAAAACTGTGGAACTATTTGCAGATCATAATCAATGCTACCTCCGTAATGTTAAGTTGCTGAGGGGATGCAGGCAGTACTATCGAGTTCAAGCAACGTTGCAGCTTCATATGAAAGAGATGAACTAATTTTCCTCATGCGAGGACAATATTAAAGGGCGTATTTGGTGAAAAATTTACGACGGGAGTGCCATCGATATATGTAATAGTCTATTAGCACGATGAAAAGGACACGTTAACTGAGCGAGTGATATTGGGTGGATAATTCACATTGCATTTGACGGAAGACAAGTCTTTTATGCTTGCTATGCCTGTGATTATTGAGTATACGTTGCGATTACAAACATTTTTGGAGTGGTTGAGGTTCGTATCATTGGCAGTGGAATTAGCTGGAATAAATGTAAAGAACTGTGTATAAATGCCACAAAGGCTATCCTAAGGAAACCAAAATGCATTTTGATCCGAATTTAATCGTATTTGTCTTCTGCAAAATCGCCTAACTGCGCAATTAACCTGGAAGCACTGGTCACACGTAATATGAAATTCGTGTTTTGGGTCAAACCAATAAATATGCTCAAATATCGTCAGAATATTTCCCGCATCAATCCAGGTGAAGTACTCCGCCTATAAATTACCTCTGAAAGCGAACGTGCAGCAGGTATTGTTGCACTTTGAAGTGTGCTGAGTGTCCGACTGTTGGTATTGTTCTTCATGCTTCAATTAAGGGCTAATTCAATCAGACTACACTTAATATTTTGTAAAAATGATTAAAATGTAGGCATATAAGCTCAATCAATGACTTTTGTATGTCCGTCTGTCCATCTGTCCCATTATATTTTTAAACGCAAGCACAGAATTCCTCAAAACTTGGTATGATCAACTGCTCCTTAGGCACATCCGACTTTATACATTTCTAAGTAGCCTACGTCATTCCTGACGAGTCCAAATAATGGTGTCATTTTGGATTTTGACAACTTGACTCCATAGCTCCGAAACTATTCGTCACCATGATTCGTAATTAAATATATTGATACAAGACGAAAGAGACGTAGCTCTACAAATTGCAGATCTGCCAGTTGAATATTACACGCATCTTCCGTCTTGAATATATAAATTAATTAAATCAATAGTCTCCCATGGTGCGCATGACATAAAAGTCAACAAGATATTAACCAGAGAGTAAAAATGTCACGTGCGACTAAGAATCGAACCAGAAACCTTAGGGTTTCCGGCCCGATGTTCTGTCCAACTGAGCTACTGTGGTCAATAATAATTCATCATCTAATACAAATGCGATTTCTTAACTCGGCAAAAAGGTACTGTGCAAGAGCTTTATTCGGCTGCAGGCACAAGCAAGTCAACCAAATAAGTTTAAGATGGCGTCCACGCATTATATTAAAATATAACAAGATGTAAATTCATGGTTGCAGTTGTATTACCTTTCCATATCATGCTGTATAATTTCTAGAATGAGGGAGGACAATTATTAACGTCATTTACAGACAACGTACTGAGTCAAGTAACAAGCACCCATATGGTCTATATTGGTAAAAGAGGAATGCTTGGAAATCTTCAGTGTCTTATGTCTCGAATATGTGAATTCACTGATTTTGTGTGTTATACACTGCAACAGTCTTATACGAGCAACCACCGTGGTAAGTGTCCTCACTGTAACTGCTTTATATTGTACGTTACCTGTTTTAACAAGTTTTATTTTCAAGATAGCACTTGCACAATAAGTTTGATAGTTATGTGAGTAGCACTAAAGTTGCATCTAATATGAGACTCTGAAGCTTTCACGATATTTTACCTGCGAGTATTTATGGATCATTTCGAAGTAGGCCTAATACAGAGAGTTTAGTTTGTATGTAACGGAGACCCTCGCTTGCCCGCTCGCCCGTGGCGCGAGCCTGTCTCCCGCCACGCACTTTGTCGTTATGCGGCGCCCGCTCGGCACTGAGTCATTGAGTATAGGAATTTGTACTTACCTAGTTCACAGCTGGTGCTGAAAATGTTCGCCATTCACTGCTACACATCGCTGGCACCTTTTTTTTATGAAACTGGCATTTACTCTCTGAAGTTCCTCAGCACCGATTGACTGTATTTCAGCTGTAATATAGACTTTAAGCTCATTTATAGTGTGAGGGTTTCTCGCATACACTATTTTTAAGCGTCCCCCCACCCCCAAATAAAAGTCACATGGTGATAAGTCTGGGCTTCACGGGGGCCACACGTTCTGACTTATAATCCTCGTACCGAAAATGCGACGGAATTCTGTCATGAATGCTTCGGCACTGTGAGCAGTGGCAGAATCTTGTTGAAAATAATTTGACAATCGCTCCCCGTAAGTCAGTTCGTCAAAAAATTGGTCAAGGATCACATTGAAGTACAAGTTTAAGTACAAATTCCTATACTCAATGACTCAGTGCCGTGCGAGCGCCGCATAACGGCAAAGTGCCTGGCGTTAGACAGGCGCGCAACGCGGGCGAGCGGGCGAGAGGGCAAGCGAGGGTCTCCCTTACATACAAACTAAACTCTCCGTACATTACTAACATGAACACCGGGTGAGTTAGCCCTGGTCGTTTGGCATGACTGATGGCAGTCGCTCACATTCGGGAGGCGAGGAGGTTCGAATCCCCCCGCCGGCAACCTTGAAGATGGTCTTCTGTGGTTTCCCATCTTCCTTCAAGGCAAATGCCGGGGTTGGTCCCTAACTATAGGCCACAGCCGCTGCCTTCCAACTCCTCGTCCTTCCATTCCTACTTTCCTTCCCAACGGTACCTGTAGCTCACCCATTGGGTCCGTCTCGAAGCAGCTACCAAACTGTTGAGCCGAACATGTCCTCGGACACACCTGGCACTAAAAGCCATACGCTAAAAAAACTACATGAACTCCGTCACCAAAATTGTCATTTACGATACTTTGGCTTTTTAGTGGCGAATTGAAAGAATGTTTCATCCAATTCACTACACCCGCATTCTCAGAGATCGTGTCATTTCGTGACGATTCAGAGATGTTATGACCTTACCTTTGTCCAGGAGACGTTCTGATCGAATCGTCTGCGTTCATATCTGCCGATTCGGTTGGATACTGAACCATGAATCTGAAGAACAAATTTCTCAAGTGCATCTGTGTCTGCGGAGTATTCCTAGCCACGTTCCTACGGACCCATCCGCTGATCCTCCCCGACCGCTTGTTTGCGGCATATTGAACACAATCACAACGTGTTCTACTAATATAATTGGGCAAGATTACCACTCTCTGGCCAGCTAAAATTCTTTCTTTTGCAATGGCGTATTATAATATTCTTCATTAAAAGTATCAATTATCATTACAGACATACCACTAAATAGGGTGCCTGTTCTATCTATATACAGTATTAACATTTTCAGTCTGGAATCTAGGGCCCCTCGGTTCGACTCTAGGGTCGAGTATCCTCCCGAGTGCTCATGGATTAAGTCCCGATATGGCGCACTCTCGACAGAGGAGAACTATAAATGCACACCATTACAGTTTGTACCTATAGGGTTTGATTATAGAAGTGCTTCACTATCCCAAGTTTCGCAGACGTTATATAATTCAGTAACTAGTTAGGATAATGTATATCTGAGGAATTGATATGCTTGCCACTAGAAGGATATTATATTAATATTAAGCCATAAATCTATACATTTGTAGGATTTGAATTCCGTAATGGGTCGCTACACCATAATCACTCAAATTGCTTCAATATGACGCAAGAAACAGTAATTTAGTTTTAGAATTTCAGATGGCTGCCACCTTCAATTTTGGAAAATTATTGAAGTAGATAATACTTCATATTGTTTAGCTCAAAATACATATTTGGTATGCCCATTTTGTACTGCGTTTGTAAGCTTAGGTCCTCCGAAACGGTTATTATATTTTCAAAATTTGCGTGGCCGCAATTCCGGTTTGTCATGATTTTGAAAGTCATATCAGTGAATTTGTTTCATCTTCCCTTATAAAATGTCAGGCTGACAGCTTTAACAGTTTCCGAGGTATTGAGGATCCATTAAATATTTCACGGGGCATCCATATTGGATTGTTGACGGTTGGGCATAAATAAGAGGAATGATTGAAGTCCCCTGTGATGGAACTACCTTTTAACCAAATTTTATTCACTTCCTTCTTGCCTATCCCACTTTTTTTAGGATGGACAATAAATCATTTACATGCATTATATACACATTCTACATTGCAGATGATCTTTAAAATCATGTAAGGCATTAAAACATACTTTTTTTTAAATTTGGACAGGCTCAAACTTAAATTATTAAACAGTTGAAATGCATTATACGCTGTATTGTGCCCAACTCTAGGAATGGGTATTCCAAGATTCAGACACCTAGATATCAAGGGAAAGGCTGTAGCCGCTTTTGAAAGTTCAGATATTTGAATATCGCGCTACATTGCTTCTCGAAGCATTTGGAAATAATTTACCGATACTTGGATGTCAAGTGACGTAGCGAGTAATAGCAGAGGTGGAGGCTATTTATTAATTAAATAGTTAACCATGGAGTAGAGACTTGAGACTGGGATCAGATTACTGGCACGGCCAAATGAAAGAGAATGCAATTAGTATCAAGTAAATCGGACCAGGGATTCAAGAGATATGAGGATTTCCAGATATCAGGTGATGACGCGTGACCCTGACAGTTTTGAATAAAAGCCAGCTGGCCGAAGCAACTTCAGCTCATTCTAACACAAGCAGTTGCCTAGCAAGTTGCTACGACGCTGAGCCAAGGCACATGGTTGCCGGATCTACGCAGAAGTTCTTTTCAAGTCGTGATAGTCACGAAAAGTGCTGCGCTACGAGTTGGAACTTAGTAAGTTTACGGCGAGGAGAATCACTGAGGTGATTGATTTTTCTACAGACATTGGTGGAAATATTTATATTTCTACAAGGACATATGCTAGACTTTGTCTAGAAAATAGTATTTTGTCACAGTCCAGTAATAACATAATACTTGGATGTTTAAATCCATTTCAGTCAGTTTTCATTTTTTGTAACTAGTTAACCACTTCGATCTGTCAGTACACTGAAGACTAGTCTATAACGGTGGCGTTCATTAGTCTACGCAAGGGAAACTACAAGTTGCCTAGCGCATGGTAGATGGTGATATAATAAACCATGCCCAGGGAACGATCTTCAGAACAGCCGTTAATTGCTTAGACTGTCAGTGTTTTTCTTGTACTGATAAGATTACCGTGAGTTATGTTACAACTGACATATCTAAGAATAGATCACTTAGATCTGACCCTATTTAAACAAACTGTTATGGCTTTGATAGAAGCCCATATTAAAATGGAACCACAGTTTATTCAAACGTCAAAAGATACTACCACTATGTCTTACTAGACGGATTGTGGGTATATGATGGCGGCCGATACAAGGATTATACGTGCTTGTCCGATAGGGCATGTTTATGGATAAATCTGGTACAGACCAGGTTTACTACGCTTCAAGACCATCAAGAAATGTAAGCCACATTTGAATTATATTATGCCTAGCTAATTGGAACAAAATATTTTTCTGCAGATGACCAACACATTTTTTCTTCGTATTTAAAGCTTGCAATGATTTACGCAAGACTTGTTAGAGTTATTCTGAGTATTTTCAGCACTCAGAACAGTTTAGGATCGATGACCGAGCATTTCGAGCATTTATTTGAATATTTCATATTTTTGGGAAACCACGGAGAACAACCGATGTAACTGTAAAAGTTAAATTTATTTTTGTTAAGGAATGGATATTTTTTTCCATATTCGAAGGTTCGAACATGTGGATTCTCACATAATGAGATGATAATTAAATATATAACAAATAATTAATAATAATAATAATCCACTAATAATAATAATAATAATTTTTATAATTTTTCTAAATAATTCTTGGATATTATATTTTCTAATAATCATATGTATTGAGAGAGAGCCTATGAAGTAGTTTAATCATTTCTAGTCTGGAACAGGAGATTTTCCGAAGGAGAGTGGTTAGCGCAAGCCCACATTCAACCAACATTTCAGTTCTGGTTGAACAGTTGATATTTGCAATGAGCAAAGTACATTTTTCAGATAACACGGAGAGGCATGAAACGGGAAGCAATTGATAATTGTATCAAATAGGATATTTTTGTATTTATATAAAATCATGACGTAAATACACTCGAAAGTGAAATGAAGATTTTCATAAGTATGGTAAATTTACGGGTTGAACTGAATGGTAAAATAAAATAAACTTGTAAGTTTATTAATCTTCCAGTGTAGATAACAAGCAGAGGCTTGATTTATTGTATAAATTTTGGGAAGAAAATTTATGTGTGGAGTAGTTGAAATGCCATTCCCAGGTGCGCATGTTTAAGTCGCAGGAATGAAGAGGTTTTTTCGAGCATCAATCAAATAGCAGGTTCGATGGCTCAGGTTTATAGTAGGAGTATTGAAACTACACATTTCGTCGTATGAATGACCCGAAGGTTATTTCTTAGAAACCATCAGTTCTTATTTCAACCTTGTTTACGGATTTCATTTAGACTTTGATTTTGCTAGAACCCGGATTTGTCATGATAGTAGTTTATTCTTCTTCTTCTTTGCCGTTGTTGTTGTAATATTGTGTTCTTACACAAATAGTAGAATGGGCCACTGCCAATTAAAAATAATTCTTTAACCACGAATAATTTGAAGGATATTTTCAATCCTAGTGCCATGAACTAAATGAATTCATTATAAAACTACAATCCTTATTTCCGCATTCTGTCGAAGAATTGCAAGTTGTGAAAGTTGCTAAAAATTGCCATGAATATAAATATTTTTATAATAATGATTCCAAGTGGATAATTGAATAGTTGAATGGTTCAACCATTTATTGATCAAGTTGATGATTCAGAAATCATATATTTTGTTAAGAACTTGAAGTTCATAATCGAGTCACTTCTCGAATGTTTAATGTCAGAAGAACAATTAATTGTTGTTGTGCTTCGCACAGTTCTTCGATGCTATGCTCAATGGTCAAATACTTTTCAGATGTTATTAAAATGTATTAATAATTTGTGTTGCTTCAATGATGATAATATTTTTCGACGATGTATTTTTGAAACTGGAAAAATAAGTGAAAGTTAAAAATTCTATGAACATTTATTCTACGAGTGTTAATATCATGTAAATATTCAAACAGTGATCTACGATATTTCCAGTATAGACAATTAACTTTGAACTGGAATTAATTATTAATAATTTTGGAACACAGTCTACAGGACTATTAATCAGACTTGTGTTTCCAAAAGAAAGATTGTCAAATGTGTTTGGAAAATTTCTGTATATTGTGTGTAAATAAGAGTGTGGATCGCCACACGTGGATGATGCTGCTTTGAGCATCTTTGCAGTCAATTTTAACTTCAAAATAAACTGAGATAATTTTACAGGATGTGTTACTCCCAATTAAATCTCCTTCTATCCTTATTGTTGCATTGAGCCAAAAATCAGTAAAGCATTTTTTTTCTATTTGATGTCGTTTTTGCGATTTGCTTTAACCCATCTGGCGCTCCGGGATATTTTGACTCTCGTGCTGACTGATTATTGGTAAAATGCATATGTGGTCGTGCGGACTCCGGTCTAAACGGGCACAGTATTATCTAGCTTAAAGTATGACTCTTTCTTAATTTTATTGTTAAGGAAACGGTTACAGTTTATCAGAAAGGTACCATGGAAAATCACGGAAGTACGAAGCCTGGTCGATGTTTCACATAAGGGCTTATTCATGACCAAGTAGAATTTCATTCCATGGCATGTTGTACAGTATAAACACGAACAATGCGCTGCATACGGCGTTAGCACGAACACACCTTTGGTTCCTTTCCATCAATAATAACTTATAGCTGAAACATGACAAGCCGTGAACTTTACGTAACAACCTGTAGTGTTTTATTGAAACTCTCATCAGTGAAAAACTGAATAGCCCCATCCAAATGTGACTGACTGGCATGAATGCTGGCATTTTATGTTCAGTTCAGTGGTTGGGAATTCGCAGTCACACACCCGAGGTACACAAATGTTTCTGGAAACCTGTATTATTGCGGTGGCTGTACAAGAACATGTACTTATAATTGAGCTAGAATTTGGGAAGGAAGTTACCAGTGTATTAGCTTAGGTGTCATCAAGGATTTGCCTGAAAGACAACAACATAACGCCGAATGAAGGATTTTAATCCATCTCTTCCCCCAGCCATTCGCAAAGAGCGTAGGACCCCCACCATTCCAATCCTTTTGCCAGGATTAAAATCCTTCATGGTAGAGTTAGACATTGAAATCACAGCCGCAGAGTGCATTAAGTTATCTTTGGCTTCAATTATGTCCATTTGATAATAGACATACAACCCTTATCCAAGAACCAGCCCACTCACCATATGCCCCAATAAAATGGTAGACTACTCATGAGTTCAATCATCCTGTGAGACAGCCATAGATAACCCTATGGTAGGCCCAAGAAAATGTGGATGGATCGTATTTGGTAGGCTATGGAATATGTAAAGGCCACCCGCGAAAATGCCTTGGTATGTCCCAAATGGAGACGAATGCGTGATCGTTGGATTACGCTAGGAAAACGATTAGGAATATTATGAAAAATAAATTCAGCAGTTACTGGCTACAACTTAACAAGTTATTCTCTTTACAGAAAACATTTCCAGATTTTATTCTTGGAGTTCCAAATCACAGCAACAACGAACTAATAAAAGAAATAATACAATGCATTATTGATTTGTTCCAGCCCAACTTCACCCTCAACATAAATCAGAAGAACACAAATTAATTCCTTGTTAGTTGTGAACAATAGCTCGGTTGTTTGTAGAGCTAACAATGAGACGAATTCCTAGACCCTGGCACCATTTCCCTGATACGAGTGAGTAGAAATTCATTCTGAATGGCTTCTGACAGTTGCCCTTCCATGATTCAAACAACTCAGCTTTAGTTTGCCATTCCTCTAGAGATGCCTGATTGACTATGCACAGACAGGTAGACTCCGACAAGAAATACTAAACGTTTCTAGCGTGGGCCGTCTCATTTATTTGAAAGATGTGAAATGTTTTCTTGCATTCTCTTTGTCCATTTAAGAGAAATCAGGAGGTGTTCAATAGGCCTACGACAAACAGTGGTATTAACCTCTATTAGAAATGGAATGACAATTAATTTACTTTTTCCTTCCTTCAAAAATGGCTCGAAGCGGAGTTTTTAAAGTTATTTACAATCTGTGTCTAATGATATATGTTAGGAGGTATAGTCATTCATTTTTAGATAAGAAAATTAATCATAAGGTAAGTTTTAAATCGAAAGTAATTAGTGTTTTATTGACCGACAGCAGTAGCTACGATCGCTAAGGTCATGAGATCAGGCTATCTGTAGACTCGGGAGACCAGTGGGTTCGAACTCCATCGTCGGTCATCTTTGATAAGGTTTTCCATGGTTTCCTATTTTCAACTTCAAGCAAAAACCGGGACGGTGCCATTTAATCCTTCGAAATCCCTGTTTCGACCATTCTTCATTCCTTTTACACTAACTCCTCTCAAGAGGTTGGTGTCAGGAAGGGTATACGGCCGGAAAATCCACCTACCACATAGAAATTTGTCGCATACGCTAGAATGGACAAAAGGTGGGGGGGCGGATGGTTAGTCCTCAACACTATCAACTAGTACTTACACGCCCGTTGGCAAAGAAATGCTCGGTGTTCATATGTTTCCCGACGGAGGGTAAGAAGGCTTTTCGTACAAAACAAGGAAATTATTCTGATACATGTAGGCTAACAGTTTTCATTAAAGAAATTAATTTCGAGGCAGTGCTTTCCTCACAATACACACAATACTACAGTCACTACAGAAACACAGGTTACCTGATAAATAGCCAAGATGTCCCTAGGCCCCAGACGAATAAATTAACAAATACAAGTCTCTAAATAAAAGTATGCGCTTCTGCTGGAATGCCACTTATGTCGTTATTGAATTGATTTGGTAATGGCTGCAATAAGTCAGGCCATGCAGCACGCCACATGAAATCTGCGATATGAGCACCAGACCGATCACGGAACGAGACGGAAGGGACTGCTTGCTTCCACGGTATGATCAAGTCAATAGTGCATGGTGATGAAGGATCGAATGATTCCTGGAAAGGAAAACAGGAAAGCATGTTATGGATATTAAATGTTATGTGTTGTAAATACTGTAGCACAATCAAGCTTTTCGTGGCCTAACAACTGAAACAGCCAGCACGTGCTCGACAATTAACAACAGTTGTTAATTCGTTTTAGAGACTAGGGACACCTTGGTAATCAGTCTCGTGTACTTGGGTGGGTGTGAGTTTGATTCGTCTGGTGTCCGTTGTTTCTGAAGTGACAGTAGTAGAGTGTGTAACTGCAATTATTAGGGCCAGGAATGGGATAGGTTCCCCGGATCTTGAAATACGGTACTAGCACGCCACTTTCCTGGAGAAAGTGTGGAACAAAAACGGGGAAAGACACACTCAAGATAGCCGCTGTCAGCTCCGTGATTCAAACCTCGGAACTTCCGAATTTGTGGTTGTAGTAAGCGATTTATCATGTACGGTTACGCCACGGGGACAATTAACAAGACCCCCATGGGCTCACAACTTACGGGACATGGGTTGGTGGCCACAGGACCCACCCGACTTCCACTAATTTGTGCCGGGTTCCACTATCTCATCGTTAGGGTTCGGAAGTTTAAGACCTAAGGAAGTACAAAATATGCAAGCAAATATGCCCTAAAACTAGCTAAATATGACCTAAAAACTATGAAATATGACCTAAAAAACTATGAAATATGACATGAATTTTTGGGATAGGTAGAGTATCACTAACATATAGTAAACGTCTTAAGTGCCAAACGGTGATCAGCGATAATACACCAGACACATTTAATCATACAAACTGACAGAGAGCTCCCCTGCAAGGAAGAACTGGGCGAGATATAACATGGCATGTCCTTGTTTGCTAATTGCTTCTTATCTATATCTACTGGAGTGACATTCTATTGAAAGGTGGAAGCACACACTTGTCATGTTCCGTGAACTCATGCGTACAGTGTCGCAATCCAACTTGTCCAGTAAGATGTGCTAAAATACATCCGTAGAGGAGCGCCTTCTTGGAATCAGGTCTTTTAAACCTGCTACCTGCCTGTTCCTGGATACTAAAGAAAAATATATCTACTACACTATTCGGAAATCCTGTATTTGAAACTCGACGCAGATAACCTTGTTAACGACGCCTCAATTTAAACAAAAATGCTGAAATTATAACCAAATATGACCTTATATCACTAAAATATGACCAAAACAATAAAAATGGCCGAAATATGCATTATAGGCAACATCAAATTGCTTTAAACGTGGTCAGGGACCCGTCATTGAAACTTATTTTTCAGATTTCGGGTAAAATGAGCTCAGGAAAAAAAAAAAAGACTTTTCCTTAACATCCGAACCTTAAGTCATGTCAAGGCAAAACTGTGAAGAGGAGAGTTCGAGAGTTCGATTCCCACCTCAGCCATCCTAGAAGTGGTTTTCGATCCCTAGTCCATGCGGGATTTTTGAGGTGAATTGTTGAATCCAGTGGTTCCGAGTCCACAAAAAAAAAGAGGTCCCGCAGTTTATGGTGGTAAAATTAACAAAATACAAGCGTCCTTCCTTCATTCCTTCCTTCCTCCTTTCCTTCCTTCCTTCCTACCTCCCTCCTTTCTTTCCTCCCTCCCTTCTTCCCTACCTCCCCCCTTTCTTCCTCCTTCCCTTTCTTCGTCCCTCCCTCCCTTCCTTTCTTTCTACCTCCCTCCGTCTCTCCCTTCCTTCCTACTTCCTCCCTCCCTTCCTAGCTTCCTCCCGCCCTTCTGTCCTCCCTTCCTCCCGCCCTTCCCTCCTCCCTTCCTTCCTCACTCCCTTCCTACCTTCCTTCCTTCCTTCCTCCCTCCCGCCCTTCCTTCCTTGACCCTAACCCCTAGTTGAATCATCAGTAACAACAGGATTGTATCTATACTGTGAAGCTATTCCCTGTCATAAACATCCGCGTGAAGACACATCGTTATTGGTCAGTTCACGGAATCTACATGTTTGTCACATGAAACGGACCAACCACTGCGTACCAAAGTGGTGAATGAGTTTTTGTTTCATTTAAAAGGTGACTGTCCGTGGTTAATATCTTTAAAATCTGTCTCATAACATTGTTGTGATGTATGTACCGGCACCAGTAATTACCATACTTGAATTGGGAATGAAGCGAATTGTGGACTTTCTATGCCACTATTTATCAATAGCCAGCGCCATTGCGGGCGGTTATATAACACTGCGGCTGTGAGTAGTTACTCCGGCTGCCGTGTGGCGCCAGCACTTGTCTCCGTCTCAAGAGACGCAGTAAGAAAAACGTGTTTACAGCTTCTCGTGCAAATAGGGGCGATGTTTATCGCACAGCCATGCCAGAAGTACACCCAGGCATACTCCAGCCGAGTGGTTATTCAAAATTCATGTGGCTCTGGTCCACTCAGTCTTCATTCGGCCAGAATGCCCTGCCCTATCCTGCACACTGCACTTTTAAATTACCGGTACTCAAATCTTGTAAACCGAATCAGCCCGCACTGTACGTCCAGAGCACTAAGTTATCTCTCTCTCTCTCTATGCACTCTTTTGTATATAATTGTTCTCTTATTATTATTATTATTATTATTATTATTAATATTGTAATAGTTAGGCTATTATTATTGTTATTATTGATGTGTAACATCTTTCCGCTCGGTTGCTGGATAGTTTTGTGGGAGTGATTTTGAAAATTGGGGACGGAAGTGGATCGGAACGATCGAGCTGGCAGTGGTGGATCAAACGGAAGTATGCACTGCCCGCTCGATCGATCAAACGGAAGTGTACTAGCTGGCAGTGGTGGACAACGGAAGTATGCACTGCCCGCTCGATCGATCAAACGGAAGTGTACTAGCTGGCAGTTTTGGACAACGGAAGTATGCACTGCCCGCTCGATCGATCGAATGGAAGTGTGCCCTAGCTGGCAGTGGTGGATCGAACGGAAGTATAAGACGCACTGCCAACTCGATCGATCGATCCAGCTGGCACTGGTAAGAGAAACAATCAGCGCGCGGTGTCGAAAATTGATACCATGACGCACTCTCGGCCATGTGGAATGTATATGACATACTGAACGGAAAACGCTCATGCGAACTCTGGTGTCAAGTGATTTAAACAAATGACATAGTACATGTTCGAAGTCTTCCTATCAGTATTTAAATGGTAAAATGCCTTAATATCAAACATTGTAAGCAGTCGGCATTGCCGGTATTATGTATCTGCACAATGGCTATTCAAATATTAACCCACATAACGGTAATGCAGTCATCAATATAATCTAATCGTTATGGTTATACGAGAATTGAGCAAGCCTTCATGAACTATTACTGAATACATTCTCTTTACTCACAAGAGAGCCTATTCATAAGGCTTTTTAAACTCAATTTCACGCAGGAACATTATCGAAACAAGCAAAATATAAATGAAACTTAATTCCGTAATGCAGTATTATTGTAACGTGGAAATAAGTCACCATCTTGTGCACAATATTTGCGTAGTCGAAATAGCCGTGGGGTTATTGCGTATGAATGTGAATCTACCGATCTTGGGTTCGAATCCTGGGCGGGGTACATATTTTTGCTACCAGATTATCATTTTAAACGATATTTATCATATCAATATGACTCATTTTAACAGAATCCATATGAAATTACGTGTTGGTCTGTGAATCAAGAGGACCTGTTTATAAGGAATTTAAGGTTATGAGCGGTGTTGCGTATATTAATCTAGTTGATCCATATCGTATTCTTTATTTAGGCTAGTGCTGGTGGAAGCTACAAATCATCTAATAAAATGAGTTCCGTATTATAAACTACAATATCTGTAAAACACTCCCGTTTACAATAGATTAATAGTTTTGCCAATAATACTATAAAATACCGGTGTATCAACAATTTCGCGTGAGGTTTCTTCTATGTCAGATGTTACACATCATATGCGACTACTGTAAGGCTCGTAAATTTTAGCCTACTTTTCACATTTTGCAAAAATGAGGAAAAAGTAGACTTATGAGATCGATCCGGGAAAATGTGTGTCTGTCTGTCTGTCTGGCTGTGTGTGTGTCCCCCCCCTATCAACTCCTAAACGGCTGCAGCAATCAAAACCAAATTTAGTATGAGTAAAGATGTGCACCGGAATAGCTCACGTCCATATATGAAAATGATGTCAGTGCTACCAACTGATGAAAAAACGCACTAGAAATTTGAGGTCCATGTTGGATATCTTGCAAGGTATCCATGGGAGCTATTCCAAAATTGGCACACATGTAGATAATACTATTTCAGTTTAATTTCCAGGAGGCCAACCATGACAGTGTTGCCAAAATAATTTTAAGCCTTCTGATAGGTCCAATGTTAAAATGCATATAACTTCTACACTATCAATTGGATTTCAACCAAATTTTGTATGTAATATCAGTACATAAACATATATGACTGAGCGTATTCTTAAGAGCCACCAGGGCTGCCAACTGTTAATAATTGCTCTCTCTATTTTTTATATCCAAATACCAAAATATCAGAAAGTATGCAAGCCAACAGCTTTAAACTATGCACACGTATATTCTGACATTTTAGATTAATTTGGAGTAACTTATATACGTCAGTTCTACCAACATGATTATAAGCCTGCAGAGAGTACCAATTTTTAAATACATGTAACTTCTATACTATCAGTAGGATTTCAACCAAATTTCGTAAGTGCTATGTGTACCATAACAGATATGACTATAAGTATTGTTAAGAGCAATCAGGGCTGCCAACTGTTAATAAATGCTGTCTATATTCATTTTACCCTAATATCAATATATCAGAAAGTATGCAAGCCAACAGCTCTATACTTTGCACACGTATAGCACCTGACTTTCTAGATTAATTTGGAGTAATTAATACAAGGCAGTGCTGCCAACATGATTCTATGCCTGCTGATATGTCCAATTTTAAAATACATGTAACTTCTATACTAACAAATGGATTTCATCCAAAATTGGCACAATAAGATATCATAATAATTCAGATTATTTCTGACCAGCACACGCATGGTATTGTTGGCAACATGCTTTTACGCGTGCTGATAGATCCAGTGTCTAACTGCATGTAACGTCCATTGGACTTCAACCAAATTTTGTATTCTGTACCTTAAGAGGTGGAACTAAGAATAAATTCAGTCACCAGGGCTGCCAACTGTAGTGCTCTATTAGGCTACATTATACCAGGTATATTTTGAACTAATTAGATATTTCGATATTACCAACTTAATTTCGTCATTATTCTAGATAGGTTCATATACTCTAGAATAATCATAGGCATGAAAAGTAGGCTGTATAGTTCTTCTCGGAACTTATTGTTTTATGTACATTCTGAATGTCGCATATGCAATGTCTTCTATAATTTTATACAAATTTAATCGGTTGCTTATGATATGATAACGACATATGGTATGATAACGAAAATGATATATGATATGATAACGACATATGATATTATAACAATATATCATATGATAACGATATATCAAATGATAACGACATATGATATAATAACGATATATCATAATTATGATAACGACATATGATATGATAACGATGCACCTTATGATTTAAATTTACTGCTCAAAAAAATTAAAGCACCACTTTTTTCATAGGCCACCAAATTTTGAAAAGTTGACCGCACTCAAGCTTGAAATCTCAGTATGACGTTTGTCCTGACGCCTACCAAGCATATGCTTCAGCACAACTCCCCAACTTGAATAGTTTCGGGGTAGCGCCCCGAAAACCAGCCCATTTTCGAATACCGCAAATTGAAGTTTGCGAAAAACGCTGTAGGACTTCTCGCAGGTTGCCAAAGCAGTCAAAAATGAATGAGTCTTGCTCTTAAAGGTTCCACAAACACGTTGAAATCGTTACATTTGACGTTTGAGTATTTTCAACCCCCTTCATCATCCCCTAAACATGGACTACCATTGGGGTGTCTGAGATGATACCGGGTGTGTTAAACCACCTCAAAACCTGCACACCGTCCTCAGTTGCTGATTGCAGTAAGTTCTTAAGGCCTCCGACAAAGTTCACCCCCCACCCCCACCCCCTAACACCCTCAACTGGCATGGGACCAAACCACCCCCTCTTCATTCACCCCTAAGGAAGGTTTTAATCGAGATTTTTATCAGTGTTTCAAAAAAGGAGCTGTGCCTGTGTCACCACCCCCTTCCCCTGCTACCTCCGTTTGTATGATTTTTCGAATCAGGCCCTTTTTAAGGGCTGAAACGACGTCTTAATCGCTGAAAGGGCTGTAAAGGTCCTTAGAGGTAGTGGTGACACGAAATCAACCCCTTCCGATCGTTGATTGACATTCCGTCCCCCAAACTTGAAATTTTTGCACCCCCAACCCTCCCTGTCTGGACGCGTAACGCGTCATGGCAGAGTTTTCAGAGTTGGATGAAAATAAAGCTTATGGCCTGCAATCGAGCCCAAATAGCAGGTTGGATGGAAATTCATCGGTAGGGTGGGAAACGGGACCAAAAGGTTTTCAAAAACGTTAAGTCTATAGTACGTACGCCCATGCATAGGCAACCCACATCACGTCCTTGCGTGCGGGTTGCCTATAATCGGCAATAGAATACAAAGGGTGGAAATGGAAGAAAAATGACGTGATGTGGGTTGCCTATGCATGGGTGTACTTACTAGAGGCTGTTAACTATTTTGAAAAATTTTTGGTCCCGTTTCTCACCCAACCGATGAATTTCCATCCAACCTGCTGTTTTGGGCTCAATTTTAGGCCATAAGCTTCATTTTGATCCAATTCTGAAAACTCTGCCAAGACGCGTTACGCGTCCAGACAGGGAGGGTTGGGGGTAGAAAAATTTCAACTTTGGTGGACGGAATGTCAATCAACGATCGGAAGGGGTTAATTTCGTGTCACCACTACCTCTAAGGACCTTTGCAGCCCTTTCAGCGAATAAGACCTCGTTTCAGCCCTTAAAAAGGGCCTGATTCGAAAAATCATACAAACGGGGGTAGCAGGCGAAGGGGTGGTGACACAGGCACAGTTCCTTTTTTGAAACGTTCGGGAAAGACCCCCCCCCATTAGCAGCACTGATAAACATCTCGATTAAAACCTTCCTTACGGGTGAATCGAGAGGGGGTGGTTTCATCCCATGCCAGTTGAGGGTGTTAGGGGGGGGGGGGGGGTGAACATTGTCGGGGCCTTAAGAACTTACTGCAATCTGCAACTGAGGACGGTGTGCAGGTTTTCAGGTGGTTAAACACACCCGGTACATTCTCAGACGCCCCAATGGCAGTCCATGTTTAGGGGATGATCAAGGGGGTTGAAAATACTCAAACGTCAAATGTAACGATTTCAACGTGTTTGTGGAACCTTTAAGAGCAAGACTCATTAATTTTTGACTGCTTTGGCAACCTGCGAGAAGTCCTACAGCGTTTTTCGCAAACTTCAATTTGCGGTATTCGAAAATGGGCTGGTTTTCGGGGCGCTACCCCGAAACTACTCATGTTGGGGAGTTGTGCTGAAGCATATGCTTGGTAGGCGTCAGGATAAACGTCATACTGAGATTTCGAGCTTGTGGAGTCAACTTTACAAAATCGGTGGCCTTTGAAAATAGTGGTGCTTTGATTTTTTTGAGCAGTAGGCCTATATATACATTATTATAACAAGTAGTTTGTGAAGAACTAAATAGACTCTTTTCATACATCTTACTGGTCTTACTTAGGAAACGAGAAATGAAAATTTTTAAAATTGCACAGCCGCCATTTTAAAGTTCTCAGAAAATTGCATTAAATTAGACGTCAGTATATTAATGCTTGTATTAAGATATACCGTGCCAAATTTCACAGCGCTCGGATGAAAAGTCGCGAGGAAAATCCATTTACATACTTAAATTTCGCGTCGCCACCATGTTGGTTTTGTGCTCACCAGGTTATTGAATGATCCATGGGAGAATTTATGTTAATAGCCTCTCTGAACATACAAAATGTCAGTTTAATTGCTGTAATAGATTCGTAGATATTGGGAACCGTCTAAGTATTTCGGATTTTCGCCATGTTGGACTGATGAAACGCATTACAATTTAAAAGGCACAGTCGAGGTCACACAAGGTAGTACTATGCACTCACCGTGTTTCATTGAAACCGCTTCGGACGTTTAGATTTTATTACGGACACACACACGGACGAAAGGTGATCTCATAAGCCTATTTTATTCATAAATGAAAATAGGCTAAAAACCACTGACCAGGTCGATAACCTAGAATTACGATCCCTTGGATGAGCTATCATGATCATCATTAAATCAGTATCCATAGAGCACTCAAGTGCATAATGTTGTTATCAGGAGTGAGGAGTGGATTGCATGTCTCAAGCATAATTGATGAGCAGTTGTTAGTGTACATATATTTGCGTATTTTGTTCATTAGGTGTTAAAATGTATTTCAAACATTTCGCTTTTAAGACATAGGTCTACGTGGTTTTGAATTGTTCCTGAGTTTTCCTAGAGTTACGTAGCGTGTTAAATGAGCAGCAAGTGGTCCACCAGAAGTTGCAATAAATTGAAACAAATGTGAATGTGATAAACAGTAATCAAGTTGGATAAAATTATGGAAAGCCATAATCTCTTTCTTTCCATATCCGAAAGAAAGAAAGAAAGAAAGAAAGAAAGAAACAGGAAATAATTATTTACTGCACCATACTCGAAAATACCGTGGCAATGAAAGTTCCACACCATGAAGGTGTAGAGCAAAAGATAAGCTCCCTACAACAACAGTAAATTATTTATATATAATGATGTTCCAAAAGGGCTACTAGGAATAAACAAGATGTTCATTAAAGAACATACAGCCCACATTCTCTTAAATGTCTGGTATGGATATACACTAAAATATCTGTCCTTATCAAAGAGTAAAACTCAATGTTCTTGTGACCAACGCTAAGAGTTGTATCCTATATAAGACTCCCTGTTTATTAAGTTTCGTTGTAATTACTCATTTGCACCCAGAGAAATTGATTGGAGAATTTGAACAGTACGCCCATCCACCATATGCAGTGTATGGAATCGTTTATCTTGCGCCTTCTGCAGAGAAAGCCTTCTATGTGAGACCCGATATTTGCTGCGTTTCGTGATTGTAACTATAATGAATAATTCTGTTGTTGTTAATTCATTTTGGGGCTTTGCGACATCGTACTCATTCAGCTTCGTGTACTTGGGTGTGTATAGAATTTTTGTAATAACCTGTGTTATTGTGGTGTATTTGGTAGTAGTAATAAATAATGCAATATCGTTACTGGGGGTCTGATATAGGATCAACATGGTGGTTACGTGCTATATGCAAAGTGATAATGTTATGAGTAATGCAAGTGAGGTATCTTATCTGTTAACTCCCCTTTTACAAAGTTTCTTGTTAATTGCGAAATTCGGTACTAAGTTAATGATTTTGAAGATCCAATAGTATGCTCAGCCACCATCTGGAATATATGGCGGGGATGTACCTTTGCCTTTGGCAATCAAAGCACATATAGAGTTCTACATCAATGCTAATTTGAGATATTGTATCTCTAAATCTAAAATATAAAGAGTGATTTCTTTGCGTATTTTATAATTTAAAGAATGCTGCTGCGCACTATATATACTTTGAATAACGGTAGCGGAGTATTTTGTCTTGCAGCCTACTCCTCTCTCACTAAATGTCGCGTAATTGTGCTATTTCATCGTGAGTTGAGTATATTAAGGTCATAAAAATACATTGAGTTGTTCATTATCATATTTTATATTTTCAAGATGGCCGCCGCACGTTATTTTTAGTGTGTTATACCTAAGGCTTACTTCAGCAAGGTCTCTTATATAGTACTTCTTTCTTACGAAGTTTCTTTTAATTGCGCATTTACAGTCTGAATGATTTGCAACTACGTTTTGATATGACGCCGAGCCTCCATTTTAAGAATCTAATGTCGCTGTTATTTTGCTTTGGGCATACGATACTCCGTCGCTAATTTTTGTTATTGTAGATCTAAATCATAGAAAGTTGTTTACATTTCTTTTTAGCGTATGGCTTTTAGTGCCGGGAGTGTCCGAGGACATGTTCGGCTCGCCAGTTTTGTAGCTGCTTCGAGATGGACACCCAATGGGTGAGCTACAAGTACCGTTGGGGAGGAAAGATGGAATGTAAGGACGAGGAATTGGAAGGTAGTGGCTGTGGCCTATAGTTAGTGAGCAACCCCGGCATTTGCCTGGAAGGAAGATGGGAAACCACAGAAGACCATCTTCAAGGTTGCCGGCGGGGGGATTCGAACCTCCTCGCCTCCCGAATGCGAGCGACTGCCAGCAGTCATGCCGTAACGACCACGGCTAACTCACCCGGTATTTAAATTATGAAATTTCAGGATGGCCGCTTTGAGCTGTATTCAGTGAAATGAATGTATCACTAACGCTACTGATGCCCCTTATATAATAGTCCTCTTCAACCAATTTTCGTCTTAATTGTGCAAGAACAACCTTAGTTACCAATTTGTACACTATAATAGTACACCTAGTCACCATCTTAAATTTATGGAGGCACTGTTCTTTTACTTTGGGCATACGAAGCGAGTTAGGCTATAAGTTTCTTTTTCGTTACGAAATTTCGTTATTACAGCTGTCAAAGTCAACCCCTGGCACTATCCAGCCCATGACGGGCTAAGGTCGACCAAGCGACCGCTGCCCAGCCATTTGGCCTGCAGATATTGGGGTGACGCGTGATCAGCGCGTCGGGTCCCCTCGGCCGTTAATCTTGGTATTCGTGATCGGGGCGCTGTCTCACTGTCAGACAGCTACTCAATTGTCCTCACGAGGCTGAGTGCACCCCGTTTTATTACAGCTGTAAGATACCGAAAGATTTTAATTTATGGTGAAAATCGAAGAGGGCCGCAGTGCGCTATATTCAGTGTGATAATCTTTGACTAAGGGTTGAGTGTTATATATTTTTATATTTGATGATTTCAAGATGGCGGCTGCACGCAATATGCACTTTTACATTCTCATTACGTTGATAAAGATAGTCTTCATGCAAAACTATCTCAATGTCAAGTCCTGTGGAAATTATTTAATTGGATCATCCCAGCTTAATGTTGACAGTCTAACAAAAATGTTCCAGTGGTCACTTAATTTAAAAATAGGTTGCTTTCTAATGAAATCTACCTAAAAGCACTTGCCAACTGAGTACAGTTCATAATGTACTGGAAAATAGAGGGCACATGAAAACTAAATTAGGCCTACTAGACACAGAAAGTCCACCTCGCTGTAGTGATCAAAACTTTGTAATATAACCAGTTATTTTAATAGTGCTGCCATAATTTGACTTACAGCCAGTCACACAACACTTCCTAGGCATCTGATATAGTTTAATGGAATATTAGTGAAGAATTTGTTGGTTAAAATAATTACAAGTCATTGGTTACACGGGAAATACTCACTTCTACAACTTTCAGCAGGTCTGATTTACCACGATTAATTTCACGGGTGTTGAAATAGTTAGTACGAACTGCTTTTAGATGCTGTCATATCAAAATAAACGATATTTATGAAACCTTAGCATGGACCTTAGCATGATGTCTTACGTGTTTATAGAATTTACGGACTCGCCTAAACGTTGCCAATTCTACCAACAGCACGGCTTGAGAATTATAGACGGCGATGATTCAAAGCTTGTAGTTTTACTTGACCGTTAATCTCGCGATCATGAACCACAGGAAGTGATATTACACTTCGAAAATCTCACGTGCATTGACCGGGAATTTTATATTTTTATTTTACTTTATTTTTTCGTTTTACCTTTGCTCTATTTTCAGCGTTTTTGCCAGAAGACTTCACAAACATCCAGTCCTCGAGCCAGAGGAATTACACACTGGAGGTTAAAATCCCCACGGCTCGGCCGGGAATCAAACCCTTTGGACCAAAGCCTAGCACACTAACCAATTAGCCACGGGGCCGGACATAAAATCGAACCCTGTCTACCTTGGTGAGAGGCAATCAGCTTGACCACTGCACCACCACGCCCCGCTCAACTTATTACAACTACAGAAAATAATTTCCTGAAGTAAATATAATTATATTAGCCACTCTCACCCTCCATCAAATGCGACAAATTTTAAAAGAAATTATTTTGCTAATATTAACATAAAATGACCACCTCAAAATGTAGTGAGTAGCATTGTTAGATGTCACCACAGAGATCCTGGTTCAATTTACGACTCTGACTACGAATGCAATTCTTGTCTGAACGTTGGAACGGGCTGCACTCAGCCTCGTGAGGCAAAAATATGAAGAGGTGGGATCGATTTCTACCTCACCCATTCTAGAAGTGGTTTTCCGTGGTTTCCCACTTCTACTTCCGGCAAATTCTGGGATGGTTCATTACATAAGGTCACGGCCCCCAAATCCCCAATCCCCTTCTCAATTCCAAATACATACACACGTTTACAGACACCACAATAACACAAGCTATCAGACATACATTTTTATTTATGTATTTATTTACACACAAGTAGGCTACACGGGGGTAAATGAGCGTGACACCCAAGCCCCTAAATTAAATATCAAATTAAATATCAACAATATCAACATGATTCTTGATTGTTGGCTCATTTTAGGGGCTTTGCGATTTCGTGGTCATGTAGCCTCGTGTACTTGCATGTGTGTGGAATTTGTCTGATAACCTGTGTTATTGTGATGGTAGTATTAGTGTGTGTATTTGTATTCAGGTGAGGATCGGGAAGGAGGCAGCCGTGGCCTTAAGTTAAGAAACATTCCGGCATTTGCCTGGAGTACAGTAGAAGTTGGAAACAACGGAAAACCATTTCAGGATAGCTGAGGTAGAAATCAAATATCAACATGAAGTGACATATGATGTGACATACCACAGGAATGAATTGGATGAAAGTATATACAGTATATTACCTCTTACCCCTGGGTCCCTCAATCACATAGATACGAAATGTACGGTAACCCAAAGTGTCCCCCCGCGATTCTCCAAGTTTCATGAAAATCTGGTGAACCGTTCTCATATTATAAGTGAACCGGCAGCATGAGAGAAATCCTATTTTATAGATAACCCTAGTTTTGAAATTGTTTGACAAAAATTAAGATTATTACAAACAGTAACTTCGTACCTAACCTTGGGATATCCGATTCCCAGAAAGCTCCATCGATCCGAAAGGCTATTTGCGTGGGAGCAGCAGATCACAATATACAGGCAATATTGCGGAGAGTGTCTACAACTGTCGGTAGAGGCAGCACTGTGCACGAGCGGTGTAGGATGCCATCAGTTAGTTCATTGCGCGACGAATGGAGCAGCACTTGTCATGGCACGTTTTGGGTTGCATTCAATAAAAGTTAGTTGTTGTTGATATAGTTTGGGGGTTTTGCGACATCGTAGCCATGTAGCCCCGTGTACTTAGATGTGTGTGTGGAATCTGTTTGATAAACTGTGTTATTAAGATGGCTGTATTAGTGTTTGTATTCAAAAGCGAGACTAGAATGTAGGATCGGAGGAGGAGGCAGCCGTCACCTTAATCTAGGCACCATCCCGGCATTTGCTTGGTGTAGAAGTGAGGAACCATATAAAACCACTTCCAGAATGGCTGAGGTGGGAAACGAACCCACCTCTTATCAGGTTTGCCTCACAAGTCTTAGAGTACCCATTCCAGCCCTCAGACCAGAATAAATTTCCGTGGCAAAGCCGGGAATCGAACCCGACAACTAAGGATGCTAGGCACTGTGCCACGAGGAGGTCTCAATATAAGACACAAGTCCATGTAAGAAGCGATGAATATTTTATCAATTTCTATTTTAATTTCATGATAACATACTGTACGACACCATGGAATTTGCCAGAACATAACTTAAACATAAACACGTATTATTAAACTTTGTACTAGTTTTTTTTTGGTTCCCTGATTTTTTAAAGTATAAAGAGCTATTTTTACCAAATCCCCTAAAATGAGTAAAGATCATTGAATCTTGAAATGCATTTCACTTCACTGAGTTTCTTTTTACTAATACTTAGCCTACAATGCTCTGAGTGAGGAAAGCATTGTCAAACTGTCTCACTCCTCCTCACCTTGCCTTATGCATAAATTTAGAGCTGCCTTGAGTATCTTTTTTTAAATCCTACATAACCTACGGTGGGGTTGGATGAGGATCCAATGAGCCTTCAAGATGACCGCTCAACAGAGAGACTGTATCGGAACACACTGTAGAATTATCAAAGTATTTTACACATTTTTAAAGACTACGTCAGACGTTGTAACCCGCCGACCTAAATTATTCTTTTCCTTTCAGTTTTTAGCCTACCGTACTTTCGATTTTGTAATATAAATGCATGTTGACTTATGAGATCTACACGGGCCAAATGTACTGTACGTGTGTCTGTCTGTGTGTATGTCTCTCTGTCGTTGTCATCAGGGGCGTATATAAGGGCGGTGCTGTGGGGGCTACAGCACCCCCCCCCCGAAAAAAACAATAAAAATTAAGAATGTGTTGCTTTGGTAAAAGCATAACATAATTGTAAATTTAGTTGTACCCTAATCTTAACTTATTATTAGACAATATTAAGATAGAAATTAGACTACCTCGTGGTGTAGTGGCTAGCATTCTTGTCTGCCACCCCGGAGGTCCGAATTCGATTCCTGGCTCTGTCAACAAATTTTAATTCTGGTCTAAGGGTTGGAACGGGGTACACTCAGCCTTGTGAGGCAAAACTGAGAATTCCACAGTACGGTACTTTTGAGAAATAAATTATCAATGTGTAATTTAAAAAAACATTTCCTTTCTGCTTAATAAATTGACAAATATTGAGATATTTTAAATTCATACCCCATAGGCCATAATAGAAAATTCATTAAGTATAAAATTTGATTCGTGTGTTGTGTTGTATTTTACAACGTTTTTTGTATTGCCACTAATTGTAGGCTACATAAACTTAGAATATTACAATTAACTCTTATCTAAAATAATTACACGAAGTTATATGCTCTAAGATATTGGTTGATATATCTGGGCATTTTTCGGTGACAATCCCTGAGAATACTCACAATTTTCCAGAATAGTCAGCCCCCCCCCCCCCCCCCGAAAATAAATTGTATATTCGCCCCTGGTTGTCATCGTCGTACAGCAGAGAAGACATTAGCAAAGGGCACCCCAGTGTCATTTCATTTATTTCTTTATTTATTTTATGTTGTTATTGGTTTTACGTCCCTTTCAACTACAAAAGCAAGTTGACTTCAGCTTGCAAGAAATTATTAGTGTTGAATATTGGGTAGGTGTCAAGGGACTTGAAGTAAGATTTGGCTACATTCTCAGCATTTGCATGCAGGGAGTGTGGAAAATTATGGGGAAAGACCGGACTCAGGATAGTGTCTGTCAGTTCCGGGTCGAACCTCCAATCTCCAGACTTGCAGCAAGCCCCCGTTGAGGTCGTGAGGCGTGATTAAACGACTTGCCCGTCTAGATTCTAAAAGCCAACTTCGATTTCCCTTGTTTGCCGCCTGCCTGCTGTACAGGCAAGAATGGGTCAAGTCATAACTATGATTTGTATGCCTCTGGTCTAGATATTGACGCGTGATTTGGAACAGCCCTGGAGGATGGGCACGCTGAGTTCTCATGTCCTCGCCGACAGATGGCACTACTTAAACCACTCTTCCAGCATACTGTCTCCAATGAGAGGGCTTATGATATGAACCCGGCAACATGGATTGAATATTTCACCTCCAGGGCAACGAACGTAATGAATCCCATCCCAGGTCATGGAATTAAAATTAGTTCATTTACTACCATGAAACATAAAGGGAAAACATTATGGCATGGTATTGCTCATTTACTTACACGTAAGTGTGTTGAACCACGAAAGTTCGTAACCATAGGGTCATTTTTTGACAGGACCAAGAAAATGTACACCTTGAAATTGGAATATTCAGCACGATAGTGTATAGGCTAACTTGACTGGCTTCGAAAGGAAAATATACAGGTTGGCAGTGGCCCAGACACAGTTCAGATTCGAATCCCGTCACAGTTATGTCTCAGCTTTGGACCGAGCAACTCGTGTCCGCGCTGCTTGCCCGTGTGTGATTCATAGTGTCTACTACGTACAGTACAGTGTTAAATGACAATTCTTGCCTTTCGTGTACAGTAGTTCTCCTTTAATGTGACTGTGATCAAACACCGTCATTATGAGTGATCTGCCCAGTGATACGGGGCAAGTGATCAACCCAGCCCTTCGAAACATCTCTCCAGCAGAATGCCGCATTCACAACGAACATCACTCAGCCCCAGCCGGAAGTTAATCTACAAACACATTTTCAACCCGAAAAATTCCAACCCACCACACATGAGCTACCCCTAGAATTGGAGGGTGATTTAATTTAAGGAACATTACATACTTTTCACCCTCAATGACCAGCTAAAACAGGTATGCTATTCCGTTCGATCATGATTCACCCACTGAGTCATATCCTCAAGTGAAACGCTTACGTGTTAGTAATAGCTTTTCAAATAACGTAGAAAGTTTGGGTGTGAACGATGAAACAAGTCTTAGTTGCCCTTTGTCGGACTCTTAGCAGGGCTGGCACAGTTGCAGCCTCAGTAAACTTTCCTTCAGCAAGTGTCAATAGGACCACTCCGATATCGCGAACTAGTGTCAACAACTGCTATAGTCGCAGTGATATTGGACTCTTTTTTTGTAATTATCGAGGGTATTAACAGACCAGTTGGTTCTTTCCATTCCATGGTAATAGTGAAATTTTTATATCAAGAGCGTGTTGTACATAGACAAAAATATTCTCTACATAAGTTCTACAGGCCGAAACCGACTTTGCATAGAAATCACATCCGCCGCCGTAGCGAACCAATTTGTTTTTTGTGAACATGGCATGGCCCCTAGAGTGTAATCCAGTGGCAGGGGATTATTCGGAATGTCAACATCTCTTAAACTGAAAACGAAATACTCGAAGAAATCCAACGTAAGTTTCCCGTTACCAGAGTGAAACGTTTCACGAAGAAATCGACCTTCAGTACAAACCGGAGGAGGTAGTGGGCCAATTCCGGTTTGCTTTCTAACATTCCGAGCTCATGTTTACATTCATGCTACTCACTGCCCGGTTCATCCCTACATATTACCGGTATTACTATGTGAGAAATGTATCCGGTACAATCATTATTCAACCCAATGCCGTTCATCCTTGCGATGCAGCAGATGCGCTGGCCCTCGTGATTTTTTTCAATGTACAGTCACCATCACACCCTGTTGTATACATTGCCGAGGAGTCCATTTATCAACGGACAGAAATTGCTCCGAATACAAGAAATGAACAGATATTAGAACTATAATGGCACATAACAACGTATCGCAGGACGGTGCTCTCAGTATTTACTCAAATAGAGCTTCTTTGAATGCAGTCTCGTCGCCTATTGTTCCCTGGCAGAGTAGAGAGGAGTTCCCACCCCTGCCTCCACATGTTATGGCATCCTCAGTCCCTGCTGTCAGTCAACCGGTTCCTTCCACATCGCCCATGTATCCCATGAATAAGCCTGTCAAGTCTTCAGACACCGAGCCTGCTCGTCCATTATTGTCAAATCTGCACCCCCATCCGCCAGCGCCTGGCACATATCAGAGCAGGTCCTCCTACGGAGCTACGGCAGTACGACCGCCTCATTCTCTTCCGCGCCAACCAGCATATCCTCCCCCGTCATCCCGTTGTTTTTATCCCCAACAACGCCCTACGTGCCCCATCACTCACAAAACCCACCACAACCTCATAGGCTCCCAGTATCAGTTGCACGAAGCCCTGATCAATTGATCCAGCATAATTATATTTAATATTACTATCCTTATACTTCGTCAATTGCAGTCTTCACCGCTAGTTTATTTTATCCTGACCTTATATGTCAATTGATCACTAACGTCCTCGCATCGATCAATGCCTTTCAAAATAGTGCATTGGAACGCTCAGACACTCAACGCAAATTATGATATATTTCGACGAAATCTTCATCAAAAGAACATACTTACTGTATGGCAATAGTCTCCGAAACATGGTTCGCCAACGGTAGACAAAGGTCCTTCCCGGGGTGACACTTAATTAAACAGGATCGTGCAGATGGATGGGGCGGTGTTGTTTTTTTGATTAGTACATCGCTGTCATTTCTCACACCAACCATCGTTGTTTCTTCCATATAAAATTTTCAAGTCCTTGTGGTAGCCTACATGTCCACATTGGATCAATTGACGTAACTATTATCTTCCTCTACTGACCACCTAGGATGTATATGGATATCAGGCGATGGCACAGCCTGCTCAATCAAGTGGATCCTCCTTACCTTATCTGTGGTGACTTTAACGTCCACATCACTCTATGGGGTAGTGACTTCACTGACTTCTATGGCACAGCTGTTCACAACATCATAGAAGAATTCTATCTCATAGTGTTAAATGACGGGACTCCCACTCGAATACCCATTAATGGGCAACGACCGTCCGCAATGGACGTAACATATGTTTGCCCTCCATAGCGATGGAACTTCAATGGAGGGTACTCCCATATACTTTAGGTTCAGATCATTATCTAATGGAAATTTGCACAATTCAGCAATTTATTCGAAGTACTAAATGGAACAATAAGAAAGCAAACTGGTCTACTTACAGTAGGACCGTAGAACAGCTCCTTCCTACTTTAGTCTATATTCAATCCAGGAACCGCTGGATAAGTACCATGCCTTTCTCCATGTTTTCAAACGCACTCAAAATAGCACATCACATTTTTCAAACGGCCATTCTGTACCCTGGTTGAATCAAGAATGCTCACGGTTAGTAGCTAGGAGGAGATTGGCTTTAGGTGCACTAAAGAAGTTTACCACATTAGCCAACTACAATGAGTGCAAGAATACAGATGCAGAGGTAAAACGCAACGTTAAACAACGAAAACGCGACAGTCGGAAGGATTATTGTGCAAAGTTCTCAAAAGGTTCATTTGGTTGATGATTAAAATACTCAAGAACAAATCAGTAGTCCGCAAAACTTTAGAAAGTTGGCTAGGAGACTTCATAGATCGCATCGCCCCTCCTATAGTGCCTCTTGCAACCATCCACTTTTCACAGGATGAGACCATAACTGACCATTCCTCAAATTGCGCATTCTGAAAACCATTTTCCCTTGAAGAACTCTCTGCTGCCTATACCCTTTCTCATCAGATTCTGCACCAGGCATTAGCCACGTTCATTATTCTATGGCAATCCACTTACCATTGCCGGCTAAGGAGATTTTTCTTCGGTCATTTCGAAACTTTCTACTAAGAGGTTGCCTTTTCACTGATTGGGCAACCCAAATAGTTATCCCGATCCTGAAACCAGGCAAGGACCCATCCTGCGGAGATTCATATCGACCAATTTTTCTATCATCCTCGATCGCGAAAACGTTTGAACGTCTGCTGAAATTTTGCCTGGAGTGGTAGATTGAGTATCATAACCTTTATCCACGGACACAGTTTGTCTTCCGTAAAAGCAAAATTACCTTGGCAACTTGAACATTCTAACGACGGATATAGAACGGACATTCGTCATTCGTAGTTACCTCTCCGCAATTCTTCTAGATATTTCAGGGGCTTTCGACAGTGATTGCCATATCAATACTTATCAAAAAACTGGATAGAATGCGCTACCCTGAAATCGTATTACGCTCATTATACAGAGTGGTTCACCAGCCTCTTATTTCTTTTGGAGGAAGACAACCCAACTAACGCGTATATCATAGTCATCCTACTCTCTATATACTGCAGATCTAGACTCTATCTTCGGCGCAAATATCAAAACACTTCAATATGCAGATGATGTCTGTCTATACGCAGCAACTCCGAGTTTGCGGTTGACTCATAGGTGGTAGAATAATGCTGCAGCGACTCTTTCACCTAAGACCGAAGAAAACGAACTCAGTCTATCGCCTTCTAAAACCTGAGTAGTAATTTTCACAAGAAAACGCAACACTACTGTATATCGACACCAACCATCCACCTAGGACCGTCTACTTTTCCACTTCAGACCCAAGCAAAACTTCTCGGCCTATAACTAACCTGGATGAAGCATGTAGAATATTTATCCACAAAAGTAGATCGTGCACTCAATGTACTCAGGGCAGTTGGTGGGGTGCTGATCCGTCAGTACTGGTAATATTATACAGATACCTCTGTCCCATGCTGTAATACGGATGTCTCTTCTTCAGTAACGCCCAACAATAAGTATTGAAAAATCTAGACACTATCCAATTTTGAGCAGTACGATTATGCCTTGGGGCTATGATGTCTACTCCTATCAATGCCTTATTGGTGGAGGCAAATGAACAGCCTCTTTGCAGTAGACAATGTCTCTCTGATATTGCCATTCTGCATTGTTCTACGTCGACAACACATCCAATATTACGCAACCTCCAACAGCTTGTCAAAATAATTGATACACGAAATATACCAATTTTCAGGAGGACTCCACATTTGATAAACAGCTTCACCTTCTCTCACCGCTTGACTTAAGAAACTCTATGCTGAGTTGTTTTCTTTATTCATACGAAATTTCCTTCTTTTACCGTCTTTTTTTCTTATCTTCCATCATATACTGTACACCATTATCATCATGAATACATGATAAGGGCTTTCATACATTCTCCATGGCCTAATTTCATCCGCTTCTATACAGATGGATCTAAAACATCTGAAGGTACTGGATATGTTTCCTACTGTCTGGCTATACTTTATTTTGAGAAGCGATCTCAGCCACTGGGAACGTCAGTCTACACCGACGAAACGCTCGCCTTCAAATCAACCATCGATTCGGCATTTCCAAACAATTCAAGAAATGTGTTATTCTTTCAGACTCACAGAGTGCCCTGTTACGCCTTCAACATCCGTAATGGAATACGCAAACACACACGTATATTTTCCACATTCTTCAGCTGATCCATGATGCTAAGAAGAACGACATAGTCATCCACATTTTGTGGGTATAAGGTTATGCCGGCATTGAACACAACTAGACAGTGGACCTCCTAGGCGAACAAATTATTACGGACGGACCATTTGAGACTATTCCTTTACCATATTCTGATTTTTCCCATCGAATCGTCAACGTGCTCTTCAAGCCTGGATCTCGGATTGGACCATGTCTCAGAGGGCGTTCTTATGCCGCACATCAGCCATCCATACCAAATAGACTATGGTTTCAATACATAATCATGAGCAGACGTCATCTCACCTCTATAGGCTAATTCGCAAGCGATGAGGCCAGGGATGTTATCCGAGCCACCTTACCAGAATTGGGGTTCTCACCCAACCGCACTGTGATGCCGATCAAGACAAAGTCACTGAAGGAACCATATCCTGTTTGCCTGCAATAAATATAAACAAGCAATAGCCCCTCTGTACAAAAATCTACATAACTCACGTACGCCTATACCCTTTCCCACCAACATACATAGCCTACTTCAGAACCCGAACAGACGCTTATACCATGCCCTTGCACAATTCTTGACGACGTCTGACATCAACTTTTGAGTGTGTACCAGTGCGAGTGTAATTTTAATTTGTTAGTGTTCTCAGCCACAAGTGATTTTCAACAATGACAAAACTGGTCAAACTTTCCGAAGTAATTTTCCTTCATGTATTCTTCTTTTCAGCTCTCCCAGATACTTACATAAATTTGTTTGTTCTCCTACGTCTCTGTCTATTTCAAGTACTTGAATAAAGATTTTTATTCGGCTGGCTGTATGGCGCATGTGACCTAATGTCATAAATATACATTTAAAAAAATCAAATCCCGTAGAATATTTATCAGCAGTCCTGGACAAACCTGATACAACAGGCGAGTTACAAAGTCACCTTCTGTACTCTCCGGGTACGTATTGAGAGACCGGATTTATAGGTCCTGGGTTTGACTCCCGCCTATGTCAAGAAACTGAATTCTGGTATGAGGGTTGTAACCGGGTACACTCATCCTCGTGAGGTAAAACTGAGAACAGATGAGTTCGGTTCCCACCTCAGCTGTCCTAGACATGGTTTTCCGTGGTTTTTCACTTATGCTCTAGGAAAATGCCGGGATGGTACTCCTTCCAAAGAGTACCTTTAATTGCAAATAAAGACCATCACAACCATCACATTGACACATGTTATCACAGAGATTTTACACACTCCAAGTACACGACGCTACATGACCATGATGTCGCTAAGCCCATAAATGAATCAACAAAAACAACAACGAATAGATTACCAACAGCGTTTGCGGTTCTTTTTATCGTCTTGATATGATTGGGTTCGCTAAGTTCTTTATGAGCAGCCTTTTATTTTATTATTATTTGTGACATGTTCCGGTTCATATGGAACTTTTATTTGGGATCGTTTTCTGCTGGAATAATTTCACTGCCGCCACCATTCCTGGTGGCCTACCGGCCACTTGTAATCTAGTTTTATCCAACCCACCGCGTTCATTACATGTATGACAGACATCGATCCCTCTCCCTCATCCGGAATAATATAACGAGATGTGTGGACCGACAGCAGGAATGATGAAAGCCACTATGGGTTCGTGGTCTGTGAATGCACTTCATGTTGTAACGTACGTGTTCTTCGTATCTGTGCTCATTTTACGGTTTGATTCGGGTTACCAATAATTAATAAGAATGGCGCTCATCCCGGCCTTCAGAACAAAGAACTCACTGTGCACGCCCCTACATAATAGCAACTTGAAAGAACTGATGACCACGTTCATTAATTACAAACATTATCAACGAACGTCTGTCTCGAGGACGTTCCTTCACATGAGCAACCCATTGTCAACCTTGGAGAAAGATCAGTCCGATGGTGGTAGAGATTCTAAAGACACTGTAGAGCTAGAGGTCAAATTACCTAAATATACATCAGATTGAATGTTTTGTAATTTTCTTGGAGTAATAAAATTGATGTAACGTTTATTATTTCTTTTCTTTTTTGTTATAATAAATTCGAATTCCCTAGTCATGTTTTCAACATGTTTTCATGTAACCTTTCCCATGAATTCTGTTAAAATGCAACAGCCACTTGCATTTATAGCTCTTATAAAATACGATACACATTTCAATGCGTGAACCCTAACCTCTAAATTATTATTTTTTTAAAGTAAATTTTACCCTCCAGGTTGGTGGTTCCAACGGACTCAGCGAGGGAACTCACCACTACCGCCTTTCCAGGCAGTGTCCTAGAGCTGGGAACACTTGGTCGGATTGGATACAACTGGGGAGGTGTGATCATCACTTTGCCCAGGCGGCCTCACCTGCAAAGCGAACAGGGGCCTCATGATGGATGGGAAGGGAAGGGAAGATTGGGATGGATAGGCAAGGAAGAGGGAAGGAGGCGGCCGTTGCCTTACAGAAGGTACCATCCCAGCATTTGCCCGAAAACGAAGTGGGGAAACCACGGAAAACCTCTCCGAGGATGGCTGAGGTGGGAATCGAACCCCCTCTACTCATTTGGACCACCCGAGGCTGAGTAGTCCTCGTTACAGTCCTCATACCACTTTTCAAATTTCGTGGCAGAGCCGAGAATCGAACTCAGGACCTCCGGGACGGTAGCTAACCACGCTGACCGCTACGCTACGGAGGTGACTATTTCTATTTATTAAAACCATAATTCACGCCTTTTACTTTAATTCATGGATGGTGGTTTGTAGTGTCTGTTTTGAACATATTATTTTCTAAATCTCACTAAACTGGAGCAGTATGGTAGACCTATTTCCAGAACAGGTAGAAGGTTAGTTTTAGAACCAACGTAAGTTCATTATCCTAGTACCTCATTACCGGTAGGCTACATTTAGCCACCACCACATTGCACCTTTACTGCCACTTTCAAAGGAAGTTCCCATTTATTACCTCCTTACAGTTTGCTACCACTGAAATTATGACTAACCTAATCATCCGATCTCTACCAACTTTTGCAACAATATACCTTAATGTGGGAAGCGTCTTTTGCCCAAACTACAAGGTCATCAGCCAAATAGTTTCAAGATGGCGGATGTATGAATCATGCAAGTATTATTGCCTAACCGTAACTTACGATTCAGCAAGGCCTGGCCTCAACAATTCAGCTTATCGTACATAGGGAGGTTTAAACTGTCCTCAAGGAGGTAACCAGTAGGATATTAACATATTATAATAGAATATGTAACCGTAGAAGTGACTAACAGGTCAGGTTTACAGTGCCACATCCTTGTGGAGCCGTGCCGTACCGTTGTCAAAATGGCCACTATATTTGCTAGTAAATCCATATATTTCCATAACTTCGTAAGTTTATATCCTTTTAGGAATGTACTGACTAAATAATACATATTTAGTATGAAATGGTTTATAGAAACGGCAGAAAACGCTAATTAAATTGTTGATTTCAACACAAAATATGATACAGTTATACTAAACCAGTTTTTACCAAGTATTATCGTACCGCATCCGTGGCGTAATGGTACCGACCTGGGCTCATAGTCTCGGGGATCGTGGTTCAAATCCCTGCCGGGTAAAATGTTATACTTCGTTTTTTTGTGGTATTTATTGATTTATAACTACTCACTCGTTAAACACATATAGTGTGTATTTGCAATCGAAAATATTATATATATACTTATAACACCACATTTTTCAACTCTCGACTACAGTGATTAAATTTTTTTGTCCTTGATGCGCGGTAGAGTCCATCGTTGTTGTTGTATTTGTTGTTGATTCATTGGGGGTTTTGCGGCATCATAGTCTTATACCCCGTGTACTTGGTTGAGCGTAGAAGTTGTCTGGTAACCTGTGTCACTGTGATGTCTGTAGGCTTACTAGTGTGTGTACTTTTATACGAGGAAGGATTTCGGTAGGAAGCTGTTGTTGTTGTTTCATTTAGCCCCGTGTATTTGGGTGAGTGTTGAATTTTGTTTGATAACCTGTGTTACTGCGATGGTTGTATTAGTGTGTGTATATATAATTCAGGTGGGGATTCAATCAATCAATGTTTTATATCCGTATAGCACGTTGTATTTCAACAAGCTACTACAACCAGCATTCAATTATACTCCTTGAAAAGGACAAAGAGTTATAACTATACCCATGCATTTTGGAGAAGGTTGGCAAATGCCGGGATGGTACCTCCTGTAAGGCAACGGCCGCCTCCTTCCCTCTTCCTTGCCTATCTATCCAAATCTTCCCTTCCCATCCATCATGAGGCCCCTGTTCGCTTTGCAGGTAGAACATCTTGTTCTACATACTGTTAGCCCCAGGGGCGCAAAACTCCTCGCAAACTTGGGGGGGATCAAATTTACAAACCGCGGTTACCTACCTACCAGTTAGTTTTTGTTGTTTTAGAGTATAAGGAAATAATGGTAAAGGGAGATCTGAATTCACAAGTGGGAATAGACAGACAAGGAAGAAAGGAGATTTTGGGACCATATGGTTATGGCAGTAAGAATCCAGTGGGGATTTTTAATGGACTTCTGCCAGCGGAACCAATTAATTATAGGGAATACGTGGTTCAGAATGAAAAATAGTCAGTAGATAACGAGGTATGGATGGGGGGATAGATAGAGCCCTGCGCGGATAGACAAAACGTTATCCGCATCCACCCCGCATCCGCAGGCTGTTATCCGCATCCGCCCCGCATCCGCACGACTGTTATCCGCATCCGCACGACTGTTATCCGCATCTACCCCGCATCCGCACGACTTTTATCAACAAGTTTGTTATCCGAATCGACTGGCATTACAATAATATTTTCAATGTGTTGCTTTATACTTCATCTTTTAGACATTTGAGCAGAAAGTCGAACCCTTAGGCTATGTACTGTATGCCATGTGCTATGTCTAAAATGAGGGGCAGATGCCCTCGTAGTTCCGCCCCTTTAAACAGCAATAACTAACTAATTATGTCTAAAATGAATGTTATAGAGCCAGAATTGCAACCCTTTTCAGTTCGGAGTGTTGGTTGTGCTTAATGACATAATTTGAATGCGATTAGCGTAAATCATCATCTTACATTTGCCATGAAAAAACATAACGGAAAAATATGATATGTCATAAACATCCGGGCCCTAATAAGGGAGAGTGGGGGAATTGTGCGCACTTAAGCAAGAAACTTGCACTGAGCATTAATATTAGACTATTCCAATGCATTTTACAATAGCATAACAACGCAATGATACTAAAATTCTGCAGTTTTGGATATTAGAATAAAATATCTTCGTTTCGTCAGCATTTAAGGAGGCAATCCTATTTAGGCTTGGTCCTTCAGGTTGTCTCAATGTTAATGCAGGATATCTCTTCAAGAACTCATACAACCAATCTTTGCCTGCTAGACTTATAACTTTATGGAAATTATAGGAAATCTTATTCTCCTCTGCAAACTAGAACTTTAACCGTCTGACAAGCGTATAATTACTTGGCATCTGGAGAACAAACACGAAATATTTTGCCATTAATGTTTGCCTCCACCAATAAGGCATTGATAGGAGTATACATCATAGCCCCAAGGCATAATCGTACTGCTCAAAATTGGATAGTGTCTAGATTTTTCAATACTTATTGTTGGGCGTTACTGAAGAAGAGACATCCGTATTACAGCATGGGACAGAGGTATCTGTATAATATTACCAGTACTGACGGATCAGCACCCCACCAACTGCCCTGAGTACATTGAGTGCACGATCTACTTTTGTGGATAAATATTCTACATGCTTCATCCAGGTTAGTTATAGGCCGAGAAGTTTTGCTTGGGTCTGAAGTGGAAAAGTAGACGGCATATAATACTTAAATTAACAGAAAAAAATATTTTAAAATTATAACTTGTTGTGGTGGTGGTGGGGGTGATAAGTAGTGCAGTATAATGGACGTAACATTCTGGTAATTTTCCCGTAATGATAATGACAATAATGAATAGGGAAAAGGCTATTTACTAACTACAGTACTGACGCATGTAATTTACAAACGAATTGAAAAATATGATTAGAAAGGGGAGAATGTGACATAAAAGACACTGCCTAGGGCCTATATCTCATTGGCTGTTAGAAAAGTAGAGATCAATAGTGTCGTCTTTTGTCACATAGTGCCATAGGAAAATAATCAGAGCACTTTGGAAAACGTCGGCTGTCCCGAGCTCCTGAAGTAGCAATAGTGTCATTTATCGCCACATACCGCTCAAGGATAAGGATCTGAATAAATGAAAGTAAATTTGAAAGCACCAACGCTTATTGCAGCTGATTACCTCTATGAACTGCACCAACACTATCGCACTTATAGTCTACAGAGGCATAATATTTTCATGATCATAACTGTTTTACGGAGCCTAAGAAATCTTCTTGCAATAATTACTCCCAGTGACTCCAATTTATAAGCAGCGCAAGTTGTAACTATTTTCGCAATTCTGGTAGGGGCGACGTGATGCAGCTCGCATTGCCAGCCAACAATTGACTTATTAAAATATTCTTACAGTTACACTATACGGACATGAATGGTTCTAGGACCATAAAACGTAGTTTTTAAGTTCATTTTGTCTGTTGTTCTAAATGAAGGGAATGGAGAGAGTTGTTCAAAATATCAAGTGGATAGTGTTACCCGCAGGGTTTCGAAGGGTGAGTACATTAAGTGTGGTTAAGATCGGTGAAACGATGTAGACTTGTGCCAAAGGGCCTAAATGCAGGGAATGGAGTGACCTGTCCGAAATTTCACGTAGACAGTGTTACTCGCAGGTTTCCAAAGGATAAGAATACTCATTTTGGTTCAGATCGGTGAAACGGTGTAGATTTGTGCCAAAGGGCCTAAATGCAGGGAATGGAGTGGTCTGTCCGAAATTTCATGTAAACAGTGTTACTCGCAGGGTTCCAAAGGGTAAGTATGCAAATGTTGTTTCAGATCGGTGAAACGGTGTAGATTTGTATTGAACCCTTCAGAATAGCAGTGTTTTATGCAAGAATCTTAGATCAAGGGGTCGCGTTCAGTTCATAGTGTGGTGTTTACGTCCGCCAAACAACGTGCTTTTCTGAGGCAAGGGTTATAGGATAAAAACTATAACTAAGAAAGTAAGGAGACAAAACGTAAGATAATAACAAGATTTAATAACTAATTTGTGCATAAAAGAATAAAACAAACAAAAATAAACAAAATCCTCCCTGAATTTTCCCCTGACAGGAATATTTATCACTTTGAGGAGTCAGATGGATCTCCCCTTTTCTAATAAAATGTGGATCCAAGTTCCACTATCTTGCATGTGAATTTATGTTCGCGTGGTGACTATCTACGAGAAATGAGTACTTGGATGATCGTTCGTTCACAACGGGTTAACAGCCACGGTGCTCACGAACAATCATCTCGTAAATTAACTTTTATGGATATGGGCATAACATTAATAAAAATCCTTAAATCTAACTCTGACACACATATTACAACTCTACTATTTACTGGCATCTCTCTGAGACCCTTATTAGTGTGGTGACACACTTAACCAAATGAGCTGCCACAATGGCCAGATGCTCAACAACAAGGAAACACAGTGCCGCACGTGACTCACGGGTCACTGACATGGAAAATAAACATAGAATAAACCAACAACAACAAACAACCTGAGTGGTTAAGATTACTTTATATTAACAAAATTGCATGTTAAGGAAACGCTTCGAAGGTTATCGTGTTTCGTAGGCAACTCCCATTTATTTAAACAATTTTACCATTGATCAGTTTCTCACATTTATATTTATTTTCAAGTAATTGGGAGCCAGACGAGCACTCCACTTTAACGAGCTTGCTTGCGAAACTCAGCCAGCCCTTGTGACCACAACTCACCCATTCCACAATACCAGTCATGTCCCCCTTCCAGTGTATATAAATAGCCGACCAGCTGAACTGTTATCTCAAGGAATCGACAGCAACTAACATCTCCTCCAACTCAACATATGGTCAGACAATAATCACATATCCATAATTGTCCTCGCAAGGATACAATATGAATCTGGTACCAAGCTGACAGAAATCAGTCTCTGCTGAAATTCCCGCTTGTAATACCACAACAATATATACTCACAATACACACATCTGGGACTGACATAACGCCTTTCACATGGGTCTGCTGAATTAGAGCTCGCAAACATTTAACACAATATTTAAAACATACGATAGAGCTGAATACTCTTCGTCACAAACTACATTGCTCCAAAGGCAATAATCACACTGAATCTGATCAATAATAAATCTCAACAAAATTTAATTACCCTCCAATCTACTATATAATTATATTACTTCAGTCCTACTTCTGAAACACGACATGTCTCCGAGAGACGTTTTTAACCGCACTTCGTAACCTAGGCGAACACGGCCGTTCACATAGATACGTTAGTTAACACAACACAAAGAAAAGAACTTTCCATTAACTACAATTGTGCGAGCTGCTTCCAAACAAAAGTGTGTCAGATCAAAACTAAATATACTACATTAATCACACAAGCAAAGTATTTACAAAAAATATGTCCCATAAACCATACGTTAATTTAACAAATAATAAAATATTATTAGGTACTCATCTCTTTTTGTAGTCACCCGTCAAAGAACATCAGACGCCATTCCCCAACTGGATGGTTCTTTATCTCATAGCAGCCATCTGGACGGAGTGTTGAGAATTCCAAACTTCCTCTGCATTCATCGATGTCATCCTTGCGCTGATACAAAAATTAGGTTATTATACACTTTATGTCTGACTACTAAATTCGCTTGTTCAGGTACTAAATTCCCTGTCACTGTTCGTTGGCGAATTCTCGACGCTACTGTCCCTATAACTATAGTACTATGACTATCTATCACTGAATTTAACACTTTACAATGAATATCTTGTGTTCCTCGACACACAATAAAAGTCTATCTCTTCTGATAAACAGAATCAAAGTCTACGTCCGTAGACGCACAGAATAATAGTCGCTCTTGTGTCCTCGACACATAGAATAAAAAGTCAATGTCTTGGCTCTTCGACACACTTATAAATGAACTGGCCCTTGGGTCAGATGGAGGGGGATTTTATGTAAAAATTTCTCGAAATAATTGTGATACAAGAATGAAATAAATATCACTGAACTCGTAATATTGCACAGGTCAAGAATATGCCCATTAATCCTAGAATCGATCGTAGAGATTTTGTCTAGGCGATTTCCCGCGTGAATACTAGCCGCCGCGTACCCCAGCCGGAGTGGCGCGCAAGTAGGCATTCTCTTCTCATTGGTTCTCCATTTCTAATAATTTGGCGGTTTCTAGTAGATCTTGGCGTCTTGGGAGTGTCTATTTTCTTCATCAGCCATTCACGTTACTGCATCATATTTCTTCTAGGCGCGAATATCACAATGAACATACCAGAACCATGTCTCACCGCGCGTCGCTTCTAAAATTGAGGTAGCCACACCTGTCCTTATGATACATCGCTCTGCTATTTCTTTTCATAGCTCAAGTACTTAGCCTTTTGTTAAACTGTCGCAGGTATGTCCCTACTGTCTCCAACAAATGCTTGAAATTTCCTCATCACTGTCTGGCTACTTTCATGATGCTGGTTGAAATATTTATTAATTGAAGAAATAAAAAGTAGAATCATTTAACCAACATAGGGTAAAGGGTTCACAACTCTCCCATTCACAAAATATCGAACTTAGGAATAAAGTCGACAATTTTACAATACTTCCGTAGGCCAATTTGTTTTAATTCCAGAATCACCCCTTTTTCTTACTTGGTCTAGGCGCTCCTGTCTTCAATGGCATTTACTCGTTTTCATTTCCTGCTTGTCTCTCCCCCTTCCAATCTTGCGTGACGCTCGGATGCCTGCGGCAACACCTTACTCGCCTCGTTAATGTTTGTCAACAACAGCTCTACTTCCTCCTTCATCACGTGCCGTACTCAACTGCTCCCCGTTGACTTTGTTGATAGTAGGACGTCCGTATATTCAAACAGCGTCATTATTTCGGCGCTACCATGGTTCACTTCGACGATATTTTTTTAGGTTGGCAGCGTTGTAAACTGACATTGTTCCTGTGCTCAATTCCTTCACTCTGTAAGCATTATTTCCAAGGTTTCTTACGATAGAATAGGGTCCTATGAATTTCTCGCAGAATTTACTAAAGATTTTCTTTTCTGGGTCCGATGTAGCAGGTCGTTTTACCAAAACGAGCTGGTTGACTTCAAGATCACCGTGGAACCTCTTATTTCTTAATCGCCGTAATCTGCGGTCTGCTTGTTTCCTCATGTATTCTCTCGTTCTTTCAATTCTCAAGTCTGGTGCTATCATGGGATCTTGTGGACAGTTAATGATGCTTTTCCACGTTCTTACTGGATACTCGTTCTTGTGTAGGACCATAGGGATTTGTCCTGTTGACTCGTGCCTGGTAGAATTTATGCATGTCTACATCCTTAATTTTATCGACCCATTTGTGGTGTTCGTTCGGAATGAAGATTCTCAAGTATGCAGTTACACATTTAATTACTCTCTCGCTTGGATTTGCTTGGGCATGTCGGATACTGCTTAAAACATGTTTTATACCCATGTCTTCCATTCCTTTCTTGAATTCGGCGCTTGTGAAATAACTGCCGTGATCTGATAATATAAACTCTGGTTTTCCAAGGGTTGGAATAACTCTATTACGAATGCGACTGAGTACCTGCTTCGATGTTGTTTTCTGAATAGGGCATAGTACTACAAACTTAGAAAATACATCAATGCACACTAGCAAATGACGGCAACCTCTCCTTCCCTTCGGAATTGGACCAAGACAGTCCACCGCCAGTAGCTCACATGGTTTCTGAGGTAGCAATGGTCAAGGATATTGCCTCAGTAAATAATTATTTGGCTTTGTCCTCTGACACGGGTCACAAGTTGTAATGACGTCACATATTGTTGTTCTCATACGTGGCCATGTAAATGTCTCTCCTATTGTTGCTTCGCACTTGTCTAAGCCCACGTGACCGTAACTTTCGTGCGTATGCCATGTCAATCCTCGTTGTAACGATGCAGGTACTAATATGCGTAACTTGGTGTGGTCATTATCTACCCATTTGTGCAGCAAATTGTTGACATAAACATATCTTCCTTCTTTGGCTTTCGCTTCTCGAAATGCAGGTGTTCCTGTAGGTAGTTGCTTTTTGAAGTACTTAATTAATAGCATCATCCATGGTTCCGCTTCCTGTTCTCGCTGTATCTCACGTAACTCCTCCAAGAATTCCCGGTCCTTCGGTGTTAACTCCAAGTGTTGTACCATCGCTGTTTCTTCATTATCAGGCTCTGGGTTCCTGCTGAGTGCATCCGGTATCACGTTCATCTTCCCTGGACAATGTTCAATTTCAATGCTGAACTGCTGAATGTATATAGACCAACGTGTCACACGTTCGCTTGCCATTGACGTCTTAAACAAGAATGTTAATGCCTTGTGGTCAGTTCTGACAACAATAGGGTAACCATAGATTATTCGTTTCCATTGTTGGAGCGCATGAAGGATGGCCAACAATTCTAGCTCGGTTACAGTATAATTTCGCTCGTGCTTACGCAATTTTCGGCTGACAAATGCCAAATATGTTTTGTGCTGCAGGTTAGCTGGATCCTCTTGGTAGAGCATAGCACCTATCCCAATTAGTGAAGCATCCGCTTGGATTATAAATTTGTGCTTGAAATCTGGATATCCTAATTTAATGCAGTTTTCCAATAGCTGTTTTGTTGCTTGGAATGCCTTCTCACATTCCGCGTTCCATGACCATTTGTTATTTTTCTTTAACATTTCCTGCATTGGAGCTACAGTCTCTGTATAACCTGGACAGTTTTCTTTAAAGAATCCCGTTATGCCTAAGAAAGCCCGAATGTGCTTGACTCTCGTTGGTGTGGGGAAATTCTTTATCGCTTCAATCTTAGCTGGGTTAGGCTTCACTCCCTCCTTGTCAATGACGTGACCCAAATATAAGATCTCGCTCTTGAAGAAATGCGATTTCTTCAGGTTTACTTTGAAATTCGATGCGTTCAAGTTGCCCAATACTTTATCTAAATTTTCCATGTGAGTTTCAATGTTGTCGGATGCCAACAGAATGTCGTCAATGTATCGCACCGTCATCTCCTTTACTTCCTCGGTTAGGTTCCGGTCCAGTGCTCGGATTAAAGCACAGCCCGCTGTTTTGACTCCAAAAGGCATTCTGACGAAACAATACGTCTGGTTATCGAATAAGAAGCCAGTTAGAAGCTGTGACTTCTCATCCAATTCAAGATGGTGGAACGAGCTCGTCAGATCGACTGATGAATAAATGCTCTTGTTTTTAAAACTTTTAATACGTCTCTGATAATTGGCGCTCTGTCATACTCAGGAAAAATGAGTCTCATGTTGAGGTTTCTGGCATCTAAACAAAGTCTAATAGATCCATTTGGTTTTGTGACTGCCAAAATCGCATTTAGATAAGGTGTAGGTGTCTTCCTTATCACTCCAGCTTCTAACATCTCATCTATAATAATTTTAACTTGACCACGATACTTTTCGGGAATTGGGTACAATCTGCTTTTGAAAGGTGACCAGTCCTCGACTTGCATAGAGTACTTGAAATTTAAAATTTTCCCAGGTACTGTATCAAATACTGTTTTGTGCTTCCTTAAAATCTCTTCCAACTGTTTTCTGTGTTCACCCCCAAGTTGAATGTCATTGAGCCGCTCCTGTAGTAACTCTTCAAATTGTGCATCTCTGTTACTTCCTTCTGCCAATAAAGACCATATCTCCTGGGATTCTATCTCCTCATCTAGTTCCACAACAGCCCCTTCTATGATGTTATCTTCTGCCTTTCGTACCTCCTCTTCAGTCTCTTCTGATATTGCTTCCAATGCCCAAGAATTTACATCTCTTCCGGTAGTGATTTCATCCATATGCAATCCCACGTTTTTCAGCTGGTCATATTCTCTAAAACTGACTGTATTCTTGTGTAAATCTATCACTGCTTGATAGTCACAAATGAAATTTGCACCAAGAATTATATTGAAATTCATCTTGGCCATGATAATGAATGTTTGCCCAAAAGTATGTTCCAATATGTTCAGCTCTAAGTATGCCTGACGTTTACAAGTGATGGTGCGTTCAGGAATAACACCCCTCACTTTGAGCTGTGGTACCGGAATTACAGGAATATTCTGAGTCCGTCCCAACTCTCGAACCAAGGCCTCCGATACTAGACTGATCTGTGACCCCGTATCCAATAAACATCTTATATTAATTCCACCAATCCTTGCGTAAATAATGGGTAATTGCCTAATTTCATCGTTCCGTGGTTTCACCGTCTCCTCCAGGCAGTCTTCTGGTAAAGCAATCCATTCTTGTATGTTCGCTACTATCCATCCATCTTCAACTTCCGACTGTTGTGTTTGGAGACTGTCTCCTTGATCCAAAATTAACATTTTTTTTTAGCTCCATTTCGACTCCCATCATCCTTCTGTCGCCCATGTCCTTGATATTCCTCTTGTCTCAGTAGACTTCCAGCTTCCTCAGTATGTGTATCTGGGTTCTTTCTGTTCCCAATGGCCTTTTCCCATCTTCCTAGTTCTCCACCTTGATTAGCGTGTAACTCCTCTAAGTAATTTTGTGATTGAGCGTGCCATCATCCCAGTCATCTCGATAGTTACGTTGATCTCCTTGATTTTGATCTCTCCTTCCTTTCCATCGTTGATTGGCATTGTAATCACCGTATCTTCCATAAGGCCTGTCATTCCTTCGATTATCACGCCATTGTTGATATCCTCTCTGTTGGTATCTATTGTTGCCCTGGTATCTATTGTTGTAGTGATTTTCGTTACGCTGATATGGTCTGTTTTCCCCTTCTTCCTGGTTTCGCCTAGGTGTGGAGGTGCTTGTATTAGTACCCTGCGTTTTAGTATTTCCCTGTTTTGTTTTTACGACCTCTGTAGTGTTGACTAATTCCAGCTGTCTTCCTCCTCTAAAATGACTATGAGATGTGGTCTCATCTATTTGCCGTAATATCTGCTCTGCATGTAGGGCCGTACTAACGTTTGCTGCGACTAGTACTTGCTGTACATTAACTGGAATTTGCCTTGCTATTGTCATCACCAAATCTGCTTCGTTTAATGGGTAATCTAGGTCGCGAAATTTTAGCATTTGCATGTTAAAGAAATCTGAGTATTTTGTCTGCTGGGTAGTTTGATATTTTCTAGAGTAAAGCTCCATTCTTAAACTATGTTGTATGGCGGGAGACCAGTATTTGCGCAGAAACGCTAAATTAAAGTCTGACATGGTTCCAAATGTGTATTTGAAACTTAAAAACCAGGTGAGAACATTTCCTGATAAAAATCTCTCCATCATTCTCAATCTACGTGCTTCAGGTACCCCAGTGTCATTAAAGTGGTCTTCAATCTCTTTGATAAAGGCCTTAGGTGTTACCCCTGAATTTTCGGTGTATTTCTGCGGTTTGTAGTCATTTGAGCGAATTACTTGAATAAGTTGTGTGGGCTGATGACCGTCCTGTGGTGTTGAGCTTCTATCTACGTTCTTGCGAAATCCTTCCGTGTTTGTTGTTAATGGGCTCTCTGCTTGAGTCTGACTTCCTGCTATGCTGGGTTGGGAACTATGTGAGTCATCCGGCTTGTCTTTCAACGCTCCTGGTTTAAATATAGATGATTGTTCTAATGAGCGGAGTTCGGCTTTTATGATCCTGTCTGTCTGCTCTTTAAGTCTATTTTTTACCTCTTGCTCCAAAGCTTGAACACGCGTGTGGTTTTCGCCTACTGTTTTAAGAATGGTGGATCTTTCCTCTCTAGAATCAATATTCATTTTCTTCCAATCTTTCCTGATCTGTTCTTTAATCGTGCTTATTTTTTCTTCAATCTGGCTCTTATTTTCATCCTGATTACTTTCTATCTGGCTTAGCCTTTCGTCTAATGTACTCTTAAATTGTTCTTGTTCCGTTTCTAGGCTTTTCCACTGTTCCGCTGATTTTATCTCGAGACGGTCCATATCTTTAATTATGCCGGATATGTTCTCATCTACTGCTGATATTTGTTGTTGAATGACCCTGCCACTTTTCTCCATCTCCTTGAATCGTCCTTCCAACCTATCCTGAGCTATTTTGACCTCGCTTGTGTTCATTGTGCATGCTATTTCAATCTGCTCTAATTTAGCTAACACCGTTTCATCGAGAATGCTAAGTTTTTTATCAAAAATACTCTCCATTTTTTTAAATCTGCTCTAATTGTTTCTCATTATTTTTGCTTACATCAAGGGCCAGTAATATCATCTGTTGGTTTGTGTGCTCTTTCATCTCTGCGGTTAACGAAGCTAATTGGTTCGTGTTTTTATTATTTTGCTCCTCTAACTGTGAATTTATAGTGTCATTAATTTCACTCTTTAATAACCTAGCTTGTTCCGCCTGATATTCATTTTGCTCAATTCTACTGTTATTTAACTGTGTCCGCAATGATTCACTTTGTTCTAACAGTTTAATATTTAGCGATTCACTTTGTTCTGACAGTTTAGTATTTAGCGATTCACTTTGCTCTAACATACCAGTGTTTATTTGTTCAGATAATTTTGCATTCAACGCTTCACTTTGCTCTAACATACTAGTGTTTATAGATTGACTATGTTCTGCTAGTTTAGTATTTATTTGTTCAGATAGTTTCGTGTTCAACGATTCACTTTGCTCTGCTAATTTAGTATCCAACAATTCCTGCGTTCTCCTCGCTGCACTTTCAATGATCTCCTGGATCTGCGCCACCGTTGCCATGTTTTATAATTTATATGAGACATATGGGAAATGGCATACGCCAATGCCCTTTGACACGCACATAAATCCAATGCACATTTAATTTCTTTATCCTACTCAGTTCATTTATTTTTACCTTTAATCCCACTAGTTGATTGCATCTCTGAGTAGTTCTAGTTTTACTCAATTTAATTTTAAACCCAAGCACATATTTAGTCATTAAACAGTTATCCTGATCTGATATTAACACTGACTAATTAACAAAGTATTAATTGTCATTTTAGGCTACAGCCTCCTAATATTTCCATGAGTTTGACTTTCTAAACAAATCTAGTTTTAACTTTATCATTGGGCGCCCGGTATCACATCTTAATTTTACTTTAATTTAAAAGACAACAACGTGAACCGTATTTTACATTGCAAACTCCTGATTTTAATTTATTTTTCACACATTTGGCGGTATCCACTTCGCCTCAACTACTTTTAATAAAATATCACTTCCCGGTGATTAAATACTGTCATATCTGCCTGCACTTGCGGCATGCCAGTTTTACTCAAATACGCCACTATTGACATGTGTAATCTCCCCGTTACACCACAGTGAATAGCCCCACGTTGGGCGCCAGTTTTCACCTATGAACCCTTCAGAATAGCAGTGTTTTATGCAAGAATCTTAGATCAAGGGGTCGCATTCAGTTCATAGTGTGGTGTTTACGTCCGCCAAACAACGTGCTTTTCTGAGGCAAGGGTTATAGGATAAAAACTATAACTAAGAAAGTAAGGAGACAAAACGTAAGATAATAACAAGATTTAATAACTAATTTGTGCATAAAAGAATAAAACAAACAAAAATAAACAAAATCCTCCCTGAATTTTCCCCTGACAGGAATATTTATCACTTTGAGGAGTCAGATGGATCTCCCCTTTTCTAATAAAATGTGGATCCAAGTTCCACTATCTTGCATGTGAATTTATGTTCGCGTGGTGACTATCTACGAGAAATGAGTACTTGGATGATCGTTCGTTCACAACGGGTTAACAGCCACGGTGCTCACGAACAATCATCTCGTAAATTAACTTTTATGGATATGGGCATAACATTAATAAAAATCCTTAAATCTAACTCTGACACACATATTACAACTCTACTATTTACTGGCATCTCTCTGAGACCCTTATTAGTGTGGTGACACACTTAACCAAATGAGCTGCCACAATGGCCAGATGCTCAACAACAAGGAAACACAGCGCCGCACGTGACTCACGGGTCACTGACATGGAAAATAAACATAGAATAAACCAACAACAACAAACAACCTGAGTGGTTAAGATTACTTTATATTAACAAAATTGCATGTTAAGGAAACGCTTCGAAGGTTATCGTGTTTCGTAGGCAACTCCCATTTATTTAAACAATTTTACCATTGATCAGTTTCTCACATTTATATTTATTTTCAAGTAATTGGGAGCCAGACGAGCACTTTAACGAGCTTGCTTGCGAAACTCAGCCAGCCCTTGTGACCACAACTCACCCATTCCACAATACCAGTCATGTCCCCCTTCCAGTGTATATAAATAGCCGACCAGCTGAACTGTTATCTCAAGGAATCGACAGCAACTAACATCTCCTCCAACTCAACATATGGTCAGACAATAATCACATATCCATAATTGTCCTCGCAAGGATACAATATGAATCTGGTACCAAGCTGACAGAAATCAGTCTCTACTGAAATTCCCGCTTGTAATACCACAACAATATATACTCACAATACACACATCTGGGACTGACATAACGCCTTTCACATGGGTCTGCTGAATTAGAGCTCGCAAACATTTAACACAATATTTAAAACATACGATAGAGCTGAATACTCTTCGTCACAAACTACATTGCTCCAAAGGCAATAATCACACTGAATCTGATCAATAATAAATCTCAACAAAATTTAATTACCCTCCAATCTACTATATAATTATATTACTTCAGTCCTACTTCTGAAACACGACATGTCTCCGAGAGACGTTTTTAACCGCACTTCGTAACCTAGGCGAACACGGCCGTTCACATAGATACGTTAGTTAACACAACACAAAGAAAAGAACTTTCCATTAACTACAATTGTGCGAGCTGCTTCCAAACAAAAGTGTGTCAGATCAAAACTAAATATACTACATTAATCACACAAGCAAAGTATTTACAAAAAATATGTCCCATAAACCATACGTTAATTTAACAAATAATAAAATATTATTAGGTACTCATCTCTTTTTGTAGTCACCCGTCAAAGAACATCAGACGCCATTCCCCAACTGGATGGTTCTTTATCTCATAGCAGCCATCTGGACGGAGTGTTGAGAATTCCAAACTTCCTCTGCATTCATCGATGTCATCCTTGCGCTGATACAAAAATTAGGTTATTATACACTTTATGTCTGACTACTAAATTCGCTTGTTCAGGTACTAAATTCCCTGTCACTGTTCGTTGGCGAATTCTCGACGCTACTGTCCCTATAACTATAGTACTATGACTATCTATCACTGAATTTAACACTTTACAATGAATATCTTGTGTTCCTCGACACACAATAAAAGTCTATCTCTTCTGATAAACAGAATCAAAGTCTACGTCCGTAGACGCACAGAATAATAGTCGCTCTTGTGTCCTCGACACATAGAATAAAAAGTCAATGTCTTGGCTCTTCGACACACTTATAAATGAACTGGCCCTTGGGTCAGATGGAGGGGGATTTTATGTAAAAATTTCTCGAAATAATTGTGATACAAGAATGAAATAAATATCACTGAACTCGTAATATTGCACAGGTCAAGAATATGCCCATTAATCCTAGAATCGATCGTAGAGATTTTGTCTAGGCGATTTCCCGCGTGAATACTAGCCGCCGCGTACCCCAGCCGGAGTGGCGCGCAAGTAGGCATTCTCTTCTCATTGGTTCTCCATTTCTAATAATTTGGCGGTTTCTAGTAGATCTTGGCGTCTTGGGAGTGTCTATTTTCTTCATCAGCCATTCACGTTACTGCATCATATTTCTTCTAGGCGCGAATATCACAATGAACATACCAGAACCATGTCTCACCGCGCGTCGCTTCTAAAATTGAGGTAGCCACACCTGTCCTTATGATACATCGCTCTGCTATTTCTTTTCATAGCTCAAGTACTTAGCCTTTTGTTAAACTGTCGCAGGTATGTCCCTACTGTCTCCAACAAATGCTTGAAATTTCCTCATCACTGTCTGGCTACTTTCATGATGCTGGTTGAAATATTTATTAATTGAAGAAATAAAAAGTAGAATCATTTAACCAACATAGGGTAAAGGGTTCAGTATAAATAACAGACAAACCAACATTGAGCTTTATACCGTATTTACACATGCTAGTGCAACAATCACAATAACGCAGGTTATCACATAAATTCTACACACACACCCATGTACACGGGGCAACATGACCACGATGTCTAAGCCCCGCTAATGAAATATTAACTGTGCATACGATAGCATAGAGAATACTACAGTCCAATACAATCCTTGATTTGTCAATCGGTCAGTTTTCCCATGTGTCCTTTAGGAAATGTTACCGTACTATCATGATACAGAGTAAATCGTTGTTGCCTAGTGACAACCTGTCCATCAATGGTGCGGCGTTGACTATCAAGATACAGTGTTAGTCGTTGTCGCCTAGGGACAATATATCCGCCAAGTTATTAGATCGGTAAAACGGTGTAGACTTGTGCAAAAGGGCCTAAATGCGGGGAATGGAGTGGTCTGCCCGAAATTTAACATAGCCTAAACTATTCCTCTTGAATCAGGCTATCATATACCAAAAAAAAAATGAATCCGACTCATAGTTCCAGAGATTAGCGCGTTTAAACACACAAACACACAAACTCTTCAGCTTTATTATATTAGTATAGATAAAACCACTGTAAATACTGGCATTTAAAACTACACTTAATTTTAAATTATTGAATCACAACTGTAGGCTTACCTTCTTATTTGCGGGCTACAGAAAATAGCATGCAACGTGTTAAGTTTCGTCATCCAAGACTCACGGTTATCACATAGCAACTGGCATCATGCTGACTGTCCCTATCTGATAGGTACGATGACAGCTTGAGGGTAGCAGTGAACTGAGTTGCTAGTTGTACTACCAACTTGAAACACATAGGTGCGCACGATTACCCGCTGCGCACAATTACCCAACTTTCCCCATGCTATTCAACAAGTTCGGATTGTATTCTAAAAACTATCCGCAAATTTACTCCAAACATTATCCGCAGCTTATCCGCTATCCGAAAAGCCGTGCAAAGTATATCCGCATGGCGAAAAATGTTGCAGATATCCGCGGGTTTATCCGCGGATATCCGCATCCGCGCAGGGCTTTAGGGATAGAAGAACGAAAACTCTGATAGACTATGTATTAGTCGAAAAAGGACATCGGAAAGAGCTAATGGATGTCACAGCCATGCCGGAGGAAGCCTTTGGAGGAGACCATAGGGCAGTGGTAGCAAAATTAAAAGTAGGAAAGGTCATGAGATTACCAGAAAAAAAGGGAAAGAAAGATTAAGGTCTGGAGACTAAAGGAAAAGGAGGTTGCAGAAGAGTTTAAGAAAGAATTGCAAGAACAGATACCAAGGACGGATATTACCAATGTGGAACAATAATGGGAAAAGTTTAAGAGTGCATTTGTAAACAGTGCAGAGAAAACATGTGGTAGAGCATCAGGAAAGGTACGGGAAAATGCGACAAAATGGTGGAATGATAGAGTGAGAGAAAAGGTAAGAGAGAAGAAGAAAACGTGGAAGGAATGGAAAACAAAAAAGACTGAAGAAAGTAGAGCAAAATATATAGAAGCAAACAGAAATTGCAAGAAAGTAATTGCAGAGGAAAAGAAGAAAAGCTGGGAAGAATTCACCCAGGAAATAAGGGAGGATTTACATTGTGGGAAAAATGCTATTTGGGATTATAATAAGTAGAAGGAATGAAAAGGTGAACACTGGGTTCGTGAAAAACAAAGAAGGTGAAATGTTGACAAAACCAGAAGAGATAACGGACAGATGGAAAGAATATTTCAGCGAGCTGTTGAAGGTGAGACGTCAGGCATGCGGAGAAGTTACGCAAACAGCCAAAACGGTGGAGGAAAAAATAGAAGAAGAACCAGACATTACTATGGCAGAATTGGAATGGGCAGTTAAGAAGATGAAGATTGGGAAATCTGTGGGAATCGACGAAGTGGCAATAGAAATGATCAAGGCGGCAGGACCAGTGGGACTGCAGTGGACATACAGACTTCTCAGGATTGTGTGGAGAGAGAAGAAAGTTCCTGATGACTGAAAAAGGGAATAATATTGCCAATAATCAAGAAATGAGACTGGAAGGTGTGTGGTAACTACCGAGGAATCACCATCATCTCGCATGTTGCCAAAGTAATGGAAAGAATCATAGAAAAAAGAATTAGAGTAAAGATAGAAAGCCAAATAGAGGAGGGCAGTTTGGATTTGGGGGGGGGGCAGGTCAACAGTGGAATCCATTTTCATTCTGAGAACATTGAAAAGAGTTGGGAATATGGGAAGGATATGGTGATGACTTTTATTGATCTAGAAAAAGCCTATGATAGCATCCCTAGAACAAAAGTTTGGGAAAGCTTAACAAATAGGGGGATAGGCAAGAAACTGAGAGACATGATAAATGGAATGTGCATGGATTGCTACTAGAGTCGGGACATAAGATTGGTTTAAAATTGACAATGGACTAAAGCAAGGAAGTGTGTTGTCACCCTTATTGTTCTTAATGGTGATGGATGACATCATGAAGGCATCAATGAAAGACTATAGTAGGGCAAAGATGAAGGTAATGTTGTTTGCAGACGACGTTGTGATCTGGGGCGAGGATGAGATGGAGGTACAAGAACAGTTAGACGTCATAAATGAAAAGATTGAGCAATGGGTATTGAAGATAAATGTGGAGAAGAGTAAATCAGTGGTGATGAGTAGAGGTAAAAAAGAAGGAAAGGGAGTAATCAAAGTCGGAGATAAGGAATTGGAAGTGGTGAAACACTTCAAATACTTGGGAAGTGAACTGACAGAAGATGGAAGACTAGATTTGGAAATTAGCAGAGGAATACACCTCGGGAGTGCTTTCTACCAACAGGTACGGGGACTAGTATGGGCCAAGGATATACCAATTAAGGCTAAAGAAGTTATGTACAAAGCATATTATGTTCCTATAATGTCATATGCAGCAGAAACTTGGACAATGACTAAGAGGGATGAGAGCAGAGTACAGGCAGCTGAGATGAGATTCCTGAGAAGTATGGTGCAGAAAACGAGGAGAGACAGAGTGAGAAATGAAGATATATGGAAAGAACTGGGAGTACAGAAACTAAATGACAAACTGGAACAAAACATATTGAGATGGTTTGTACATGTCAAACGGAAGAATGAAGTAAGGCTACCAAGACGAGCACTGGAACGACGGATGACAGGGAAGAGAGGACGAGGAAGACCGAGAGTGCGTTGGATGGACCCGGTGAAGTATAGCATTAGAAAACGGAACCTGGATTGGAACACTGTGTCGGAAGAGGAATAGTGGAACGACAGATCAAAGTGGAGAGAAACCATATTTGCCCCCACCCAGTGTCAACTGGAAAAGGAGAAATGAAGATAATGATGAGATGCTAAATAATTAAAACAGTGTTTCATTAAAAAATACTTAATTTGTTCCCGGGCTGTTGTTTTGTGTGTCCCAGTACCTTACCTCAGTTTTAAACCAGGGCTCAGAATTAATAGTTCGAAGATGTACCGTTTCGGATCGTCGTGGTAAGTCGACAAAGCTCAAAGCGCCTCGGTGGGAAACGGCAGAGGGAACAAAAGCAGACTGTTTGTTCGGTAGAATAAAGAAATTTCGACTAGGCAATGCAAGATGGCTTTTCCCATTCTCCGTCTAACGTAGTATTAAATCGTTTATAGAATACTATCTGGTTATTTTACTTTTTTCTTTTGACGGTAGGTTACTTAAAAAATTTGTGTTGCACCTAAAACTTGAGGGGGGCAATGACCCCCCTGACCCCCCCCCCCCCCTCCCGTGTTTTACGCCCCTGGTTCGCCCTTTTGAAACCTCTATGTGCTGCGATGTAAAGTACGAAAATTCATATTTCACGAGTAACATAGAGGGAATGTATACAGCTGCCATCTAGTGAGATAATTTTGAAATGCTACCAGTACGCGATATGAGACCTCATCTGCCATCTGTTGAGAGAAGCTCTAACTGCGCAAACAAACAGATCAATACTCGAGATCCCTATGAGACTGTCGTTGCCATATATCGGCTAAAATGAAGTTTCTAAAGGATGCACAGTGAGTATTCTCGACCATAAACACCGCAAGAATTCAATTGCGATAATTGCAACTTTTTTATTTATTATTCTTCAGACGCGAGACCTGGGGTCGCTAGACGAGACCGTCCCTACTTTCCTACTCCCCCGTTGGGGTTTACACCACGCTTGTTAATGGATGGGTTGTTAATCCTAGAACTGCAGCAGTTTTATCTGCCAAATGCTGCAGTAATTTTACATAAAGTAAAGACTATGAAAACAGTGTTTGTAAGCATATCGTGACGTTATCATGTCTCAATGAGAAGCTGGAAGACTGCTCCACGTTACTTTTTTTTATTAATAACAATGTCAGTTTAATAAGATATTTTTTCTAAAAATATTAGACCTTTCTGCACTAGAAAGGAATCTTTTCTAATTTAATTTGTCTCAGAAACAAGACACGTGTAAAGTTCAAAGTGTATTGTTAATTATTTAATTAATAAAGGAACTGCGCATAAAGGTGCATTACATTTTGGAGCAATCCAATAAGGAAAGTGTTCTCTTAGAGCCTTCACTAAAATGGTATCGACCACACCGTTTATCACATAATACGCACACTGTACAGAAGGTTCTTGAAGACGAGCTCTCTTGATAAGGACTTAAATTTCAACATACTCTTGTCACTATCATGTCTTTTATTGTATAATTTCCTAATTTTCCGTTTTAGACTCCTAATTTCTCGTGTGTAATACTCAGGATCTGGGTTTTGTTTCAGCAATTTAAATGGGACAAATTTATCAACAGCGCTATTTAAAATTTTCTAAAAGTTAGTCCACAGGATATTAATGTGATTTCCTTCCGATGCCCATCCTACAAATAGCTCATTCAAAAACCCCTGAAACTTGCCCTGATCCGCCCTGCGATACTGGCTTATGATCTTTTTTGCTACATCAGATTCTAATTTTGTAATGTCACCATATCTAATATTTAATTCAACCCCAGAATGGTCACTAATTCCTGGTACTTTCAGACAGTTAATATACAGCTCTACAGGCCTTTATATCCTTGGCCCATACTAGTCCCCGTACCTGTTGGTAGAAAGCACTCCCGAGGTGTATTCCTCTGCTAATTTCCAAATCTAGTCTTCCATCTGGAGGGTGACATTTTTGAGATTGCCGAACTTCTTTTCAAATTATGTAAAAGGACGTTTTGAATTATTCTTTTTTTAAAAGATATATGTTTCTAAAATGAAACCATAAACAATTTCGACTACATTATATGCAATAGTGGCGATTTCTGTAACTTCCGAGATTTCCTGTTTGCCAGTATCACTGTCGCTACTTTCAATATCTACATTTTCATTTTAATGTGATTCCACACAGCAACCACTGTCACTGTGCGCACTGTTACATGAATCGTCGAAAATCAAACGCTCAATTTCAGAATAAATATATAAGGTGCGTTCAAAAAGTAACGAGCCGGAGGCTGTAATGCGCAAACCGGTGACGACATCGGCTAATCGTGGCGTGTGTAACGAGGTGTGGTTCCGACCAGAGCGTGGAAGGTCACAGCCCGTCACTAGAGGGCACGCGTGCACGTCACTTGACGATACAAAGCGAGCAGCAGCATGCATCAATCGTCCAACCAAGACCAAGCCAGTAGGCCATCCGACATGCTTCCTGGTGTGGTTGAAGACTGTGGGGCATCCATTGGGCACACACTTTGCGCAAGTGCAGTCGTTCCTTCATGATGGTGTGCACACTTCCGACGCTCAATCCGACCACGGCGGCTATGGCGTTCACTGTCACTCGGCGGTCCTGGGTAATGAGTGCATCAACCAGCTGGACGTTGCCATCGGTAATGCAGGGGGGTGCCCCAGACCGGGCATCATCGGCTAACGACACCCGTCCTTCCATGAAGCGGAGCCACGCCTTGACCCTTGCAAGGGGCATGCAGTGTTCGCCGTACACTTGTGACATTCAGCGAAGAATGTCCGTTCCCCCTACTCCTACCGCTGTCAGAAACCGAACAACACCTCTTTGCTCTTCGTTTGACGCCTCCATGTTACTGTTTGCAATGCGACTGGCAGCGTTGGACGATTGATGCATGCTGCTGCTCGCTTTGTATAGTCACGTGACGTGCATGCGTGCCCTCTAGCGACGGGCTGTGACCTTCCACGCTCTGGTTGGAACCACACCTCGTTACACACGCCACGATTAGCCGATGTCGTCACCGGTTTGCGCATTACAGTCTCCGGCTCGTTACTTTTTGAACGCACCTTATAGTTGTCTACCACTTTGTCTCAATGCAACCTCAATGTCAATGCGGAAATACTTCGATTTCTTTAGCCAAATAAAAACCTACAGATCGAACTTGATCAAACAACACACCGTCTTCCTGACTGACGGTCCGCAGTTCTAGGGTTAATACATCCTGGTCGTCAGCTCTGTGTTCTTAGATGTACGGAAATTCTGATAATCAGAGTTTCTGTGGGGACAAATAGTCTGTATAACTATAATTATTACGGTCTAGGATTGGGGTAGAGACTAGATATACTGTGCCGTCTTGGCATAATCCTGGAGGAAATGTGCAAACCACACTCAGCGCCGGGATTCGAACCTTTAATCTCCGGACTTCCAGCTCTCCCTAGCAGTCATGATGCGTGGGGGAGTGAATGTCAGGTTCGTGGAACTGAAGCGAGGAAATGGCCCTCATGGGTGGGTTCACCATGAGCTGTGTGCAACCGACGCGTGCAGGTTAAGTTTCATGCTATTCAAATTAAGCACTGTCTTTGGAGTAAGAAGGCTTCACTAACAATAATCTCATGCTTAAATTGACACTGGATTAGTTACTAGTTAAAACATTAGCAATGTGACATTTCTTATGTTGCCTACTCACTAATGCATATCGAAAAACCGAGGCTGGTGGTTGAAACAGGTCAAACTGACGGTGCATTCTTACGGATATCCTGTTGGTGAAAGGAGTTGCTAAACGCTCCGTAAGGGTAGTCCATTCAGTTTGAGGAGTAAATTTATGGTATGCGCGTCCTTGAGTGATATTCTCTCTGAATACATTGGATTTTTCAGCTCTTCGATTTATTTTAACTTCAGGTTTTGCATGTTTAGTGCTTGATTTACTGTCTTTGTTTATCTATTGCATCACTAGATAAGTATATGTACCATCAGTACAGAAAAAATAGTATGATGCAACCGGGTGAGTTAGCCGTGGTCGTTACGGCATGACTGCTGGCAGTCGCTCACATCCGGGAGGCGAGGAGGTTCGAATCCCCCCGCCGGCAACCTTGAAGATGGTCTTCTTTGGTTTCCCATCTTCCTTCCAGGCAAATGCCGGGGTTGGTCCCTAACTATAGGCCACAGCCGCTACCTTCCAACTCCTCGTCCTTACATACCAACTTCCCTCCCCAACGGTACTTGTAGCTCACCCATTGGGTGTCCGTCTCGAAGCAGCTACAAAAAAAAACAGGCGAGCCGAACATGTCCTCGGACACTCCCGGCACTAAAAGCCATACGCTAAAAAAAAAGTATGATGCAACCACGTATTGTGACTAGCGACATCGTGAATTACACCAGATCGTGCAGTTGGGAATGCAGGCAGTAGAACGAAATGGGGACAATTTGTCCCAATATCTTTAATCTTTCTGCCGAATCGAACTCATTTCCTCATTGTCAAAACTGGTTCTAAATATTAACACTTAACAGCAATATTCCCCGAAAAAGGCGTACATGCCAATTCTACACACAATACTTCACACATGAATAAATCTAACTCGCACTGAATGATCTGATATCTACGATATCTTTTTGACTTTTAAAGTCGGACATTTTTCCGTATTGACAGAATGTAATAATAAACAAAGTTTATATGGTTCCGCCTAGTCAATACATTGTTTTATTAGAGGTTTTATCGTGACATAATCACTTGTCTTTGCGTATGTTGGGACATACTAGACACCGAAACATGTCCCAACATACGCAAAGACAAGTGATTATGTCACGATAAAACCTCTAATAAAACAATGTATTGACTAGGCGGAACCATATAAACTTTGTTTATTATCTACGATATCTGGCAAACAGAACTCATGCTATAATATAAATCTACAAGCTCATAACTGTATTGCTTCTTTTTTACAAGTTATAGATGGTGCGTGTGTCAATTCCTCATGTATGAATTCACCTAAGCTGTCACTGAATGATCCGATGACTGTTCTGGCATAGTAAATCCTACTGTCACCTGATCCTATAGATATATAAAGCCATTGCTTTCTTTTCACAAAATATAAACGGGCGTGCAAGTCAATTACTCAGAAGTGAATTCCTCCAAGACATCATTAAAGGATTCGATCACAGTAAAACTTGTCATGATGGACTAGTAGTATGAGTGAAATACCCAGGCTAATTGTCATGAAGGGCCAATGTGTTATCCAAAACAATGCCTATTGCCGGGTGTCCATTGATCCATTCGCAGTGAGAGCTGATAAAATACAATATACAAGTACGATATATGAAATGTACTGGTGTACTTTAACCTATTTTCATCTAATGGAATAAAGACTTATGGGATCACCGTTTGTGCGTGTATTGTTTGGATATTCAGTTACAGGCTATCCTGCCATAACCCAAAAGCAATGTAGTCCAGTACATGGAAAATCTATTGACAGGTAAGTTGTTTGATGTGAAGCATCATTAGAATATATCGGCATTGCACCTGCAAAATCAGTTATGTCACAATATTGTTCTCTTCCATACTTCACCTTACAGCCAATAATGCCCCCAGCCATATGTGGATATAGAGCCCAGCATGTTCATGCATGGAGAAAAATAACCCGAAATGAATTGTTCAGTTACACTGTATATCCACATAGAACCAGGAGGCGTGACTAGCAGTAGGAGAAAGAATGGAAGTGAACGACAATATCACACAGCTGATTTTGCAGGCGCAGCAAAGTTATGAAAATAGACTGTTAGTTCTTCACGGATCTAGGCCTACTTGTTAACATGTTTCATATACGAACTGTAGATGGTGGGCATGCGTATTTCTAAAAGTAGAATTTTAGTCTATTATCATCTAATAAAAATGAGATCATAATTTCTCCGTGTGTTTGTGTGGGTGTGTGTCCCTTATAAATATTGAATGGATGAAGCGATTTCAATGAAACATGGTAAGGACTAACAACTACCCCGTACCACTCCGACCGCGTCTTTTAAGTTTCAGTAAGTTTCCTAATGCAACATGGCGTGCGCGCGAAATATTTCACCATGCACTCAATATCTCCGGAACTATTGCAGCAATCTACGTCAAATTTTGTATATTAACAGAATAAATTAAGATCAAATACAAGACTTTTCAAAACATGATAGTCATAAAACTAACATGGTGACAACGCGAAATTCAAATACTTAAATGGTGTTTCCTGGTGGCTTAGTCATCTGAGCGCAGTGAAACATGGCATGTTTAATCTTTATTTATATGTTAATGTATCGCCGTCTTATGTAATTCAATTGTTTTAAAATTTAAGATGATGGCTGTACAAATTTTTAAAACATGTTTTTATTTCTTGTATCAATAAAGGGATCGAAATGAAACTTTGTGAAATGAAGCACTGCAATAATATTTATCCACTGGTGTATAAATGTATGGTTTACATGAAATGAATTACAGATGAACGGGATGTCAATTCCTGAAATATGAATTTGCCTTAGGCCTACTTGTCACTAATATTACCTTAAACTACAGGAATGTAAATCTAATTCTTACTTTTCATAAATTTTAGATGGCGCGCATGTCTATTCCAAATTCATGAATTCACATAACTACAGTAGTTACTAAATGATCCGATCACTATGAGATAAGGCATAGTAAACCATGAATATAATCTAAACCTAGAGGTACATAAATCTACTGTATTTGTTCCTTTTATAGATGGTGCGCATTCCAGTTCTTGAGGAATGAATTACTCTAACTCGTCACGGAATTATGTGATTTCTATTAAACACGGAATAGTTAACCACTGCAATGGTCAAAATCTACAGGTATAGAAACCAATACCGGTATCTTATTTTTCATAAATTGTAGATGACGCGCATGTTATTTAATCATACATGAATTCACGAAACTCGCCGCTGAATGTTTGGATTACAGTGATATCTGGCACATAAAACCACTTCTAGGGTCTAATTTAAGCCTACGGGTATATAAATCTCTTGCTTTATTTACTATATACATTATAGATGGCGCACGTGTTAGTTCTTATGGGATGAATTGCTCTAACTCGTCACGAAATGGCTCTATCTCTATGAAATTTGATATAATCACCACTACTATTGTGTAAACCTACAGATGTACCCTTCTAATTCTTACTTTTCATAAACTATCGGTGGCGTGCATGTAATTTCCTGATATTTGAATTCCCTTTCCTCATCAATACATCTCTGTGAAAGTTAGTAAAGTGAACCAATTGTACGGTATAACATAGATTGACTAAATCTATAGTTTATTTTTTGTAAATTATAGTGGCGCACGAGAAAACATTTTCTCTAAACCGCTATGGAGTTATTCCATCACGGCGCTGCTATGACTGAAACGTTCTGGCATATTTTTTATGAGTATTGCTCCTCAATACAGATAGCGTTCTAAAATGAACGCCTGTTGGTAAACGTCCATTGTTCCTATCGTAGCGAATGTTAAGTAAGTGGACAAGTACGATGAACGAAATTTGCTGGTACATCTTTAAAGTGTTGCATTCATGAATATACAGTATTATAGATGGAATGTGTACGTATTTCTAAAATTATGCTTTGAAGATTGGTCTATCCTGAAACTAATTAGCCTATAATTAGAAATAATTGTACCATTAAAACTTATAATTATAATGATAACCATCTGGCACATAATTATGTAGGTTACTTTTTGTAAATCTAGACGCCGTGCATGTGACTATCCCAAAAATTAAATCCTGTGACCTGCTTTGTTATAGAATGATATTCAGTCTGTCAACACAAATTGTGCCCAATTTCATTAGTCTGGAAAACAAGTACCGTATTTAAACGCCATAACTTAACCTAAAAAAAATATTACATTAAATATTTATCTCCAACATAACACACTTTTATGTACATAAAAAGGGATCATGTTACGATCGTCAGGCGATCATCATCATATCCTGTTCACTTAGGCTTAGATAAGGTTCGATGTTTATACTGTATATTACACGTATGTACAAATATTATAGAATATTTAAATTCCAAAGGTTTATAATAACTTGCGTAACGTGTCAGATATTATTGCTCATTTGGTCTGAAACATTTCTATAGTTGTTGCGTTATTATTACTGTAGTTTGACCTGTGATTTACTGACTTCTTATTGTGACGAATGTCTGGTATAAATGTTGTCTGCACTAGTTGGTTATGTCTGTTTCCATTTTAAACGTTCCCATTCAAATGGGTGGTCCATTGTAATGTGGTTAATCTGCCAATGCAGATAAGACACAGATGATTCAATAAAACATCAAAGTTGAATAAGGTAATGCAAACCTAGCTGGCATTTTGAATCCCGCACAACGTCCGTTGCCACATGCTAACCACCTCGCCTTCTAATACTGTACTTCAATATCCTCTGACTCGACACAAAGAGTTGCGATCTCTACGGAAGTGGCCACAATTCACCGATAATATGAATAATTCTTGTGCGTAATTTTGCTGCTTTTGTGGTGGTATTGTTGTTGTAAGAGACAGAACATATAGGTAATAGACTATGCCTAAATTTTCTTGCTCAGTTGTAATAAATATTATGAGTGATACTAAAGTTTATTTCTAAAAATGAATATATCGTATTCACTGGGAACGTTAATTAAACGTACCACTCTGAAGAATTAAATATCTTGGTATACAGGGTGTTTCGAAAAAAGTGTCTGATTTTGCAACAGGGGTTGGGATTGGTCAAAGCGAGAAGAAATGTTCCTATAAACATATATCCGGAAACAAATACCTGTTGAGATATGAGCCAAGGAGTTGTCATGATTTCAGCCTGTCTGTCCGTGGATACCATCTGCACGTTACAAGAATGCTCCACATGGTTACCACGATTTCGTACACATGCTTTGGCTCTTCTTCACAAGGAATCCCAAACTCGTCCAATCACGCCTGGCTGATCGCGGATGTGCGCACACTCATTGGTCACACGCTCTTGTAACATCTGCACATTGTCGATAGGTGTGGCATACACCAATGTCTTTAAATGTCGCCATAGCCAGAAATAGTACAATGGATTAAGGTCCGGCGAACGGAGAGGCCATGCTACTACCGTTTGCTAATCCATAGAAAAAAAAAGCCATGACTGCCATTTCCCTCGAGGAATACCCCATCGCACTCTTTACGTCGTCCACACAGCACGGGGCCACCAGTCTGCTGCGGGTACCGCACTGCACTGTCAGCAAAACCGCATACTATGACTGAACATCCGACTCATGCAAAGACCTTCAATGGAAGGACGCCTACACCACCGAACACAACGCTTCGTCCACGCCGGTAAAATGGCTCATATCTCAACAGGTATTTGTTTCCGGACATATGTTTATAGGAACATTTCCTCCCGCTTTGACCAATCCCAACCCCCTGTTGCAATATCGGACACTTTTTTCAAAACACCTGTATACAGTATACTGTATACCGGGTGAATCAGCTGCCCCTAATAATATTGTTTTATGCAGCCCAAGTAACGCGTGTTGTCAGGAAGTTAAATATTTATCTGCTTGCATATATAGTCCAGGACACCTTAAATAAGTTACTAGAAAACCAACATGGCCGCCACATTTGGTGTTGCCAACTTACATCATTTAACACCAAAAAGTCAGCACACACATCCATGTAACACGCATCGCAATTGATCCAAAATAAGTAAAGGCCCTTTTACGAAAATACGTTTTACATGAAGTTGTGAAGCAGTCCTTGCTCAAGTTAGGGACATCTTGGTCATCAGTCCTCGACAGTAACTCTTAAGCAGTATTATGGTAGTGAAGTTAACTTAAATTATCTCTTCTAGGTTGATTTTTAAAGCATCATATAGCATGCATAAGAACAGAAACATTAATACTTACTCAATTATTTTCGCCAGGGAGCTAAAGATGAGCATGCTCATGTCTTCTTATAGGCTATATTTTTATAATTAGTCCAAAAATGCAGACCATTCTGTTTTAAGATGAGTGTTCAGAGAAGGATTTAGGAGTAGGAGAGGAATATAGTAGTAGGGCACATATTAGCTTATTATTTCTTTATTTTTGATAAGTACCATACTCATTTCTTGCATGTATAGGCCTACATATATGAAGGCAGAATTGAGACAAGTTGAGAAGGCCTATTGGCAAATCCCTATTGAGATGCAAGAAGATGGTCGATCCAATGCTTAGGCCTAAAACCATTCGAACTAGTCGTGGATTTTAGGGGCATAAGACTAATGGCAACTCGAAGATTTCGTCTTGGAGTGGTAGAAAGCAGCAGTTGGTTGATTTTGGGGCTTTGTGACATCATGGTCATGTAGATCGGTGTACTTGGGCATGTAGAATTTGTCTGATAACCTGTCTTATTGTGATGGCTGGATTAGTGTGTGCATTTATTATTCAGATGAGGATTGGGAACGAGGTGGTCATGGCCTTAAATTAGGAACCATCCCGGCATTTGCCAGGAGTAGAAGCGTGGAAACCACTTCCAAGATGGCTAAGATGGGAATCGCACCCTCCTTTTCTCAGTTTTGCCTCACGAGGCTGAGTGTGCCTTGTTCCATCCCTCAGACTAAAATTAAAATTTCTTGGCAGAGCTGGAAATTGAACCTGGACCAACTGCCAAAAAATGCTAGCCACACAACGCGAGATGGTTGGTAGAATAGTCTCCTGACCTCTCGTCAACCGGCACATTAAAAGCCACGTGTAGAAAATTCAATGAATTCACTGAGAAATTGACGAGTTAAGTACAGGCGTTAAAAGGCAAGCTTTATCGACGGAGTAATATCTCGAAAATTATAATTATAAGATAGCAACACAAAACAATTTTCTGTGGAGAGCTGAGATATTTAAATTGCGAGAGCGGAATATATGAGAGGGAATTGAACTGAAGGCAGCGTTGTTGCGAATGCGTACGTCTTCTACACTTCCACTCATTTCTACATGATCATAATAATAGCATTATCATGACGAATAGAATACAGAGTGTTATCACTGACCGAGTTCAAGCGCGCCCCGCTGTTGGCCAGCGCGAGTGGTGCAGACCCCCAACGCTTCAGTCAACCGCAGTCAGCTGTTCAAAAATGGGATACGCGCTGGCCTGCGTAAACCTCTTTACGAAGGCTGCAGTTACGCTGATTACATCAAATTTTCAGTGCATATTCTAAAATAAAATAATAGCCCGCCTTCAACCAAAAATGTTCAAGGCAAAACGACATACGTAATAGAGGTAACACCTCAGGAGTGATGAACCAAGTAGAATACTTAAATTAGCCTAAACACCTTGTGTAATGATGAATAATAATTATGGAAGTGATGTCCTAATAGATGTTTTCTCCTTCGCTGTCTGTAACCCACCCGCTATGCCCTTTCATAAAACGACACATACTGTAGTGAAATTTCAGATTAATTCTGTACCATGTATCACTCTTTTTTATTTTCGCTTTCACTTTGATAATATATCATTTTCATACCTTATTTCATCTTTTGGCGGGAGGGGGGGGGGGGCATTATCAATTGTAACTACTAACCTTGATCACTTCTGCACCGGATATATGTGCTAAATCACTTAAATATGTGTTTTTATTTATTGTATATTTAACAACCACAGCCATGTTCGACAGCATATTTGGTATGTGAAACTGCCGCAGTGAGCGATCACATTGACGTCATTAGTTACCAACATATCCGATACTAAATAGGCCTACATTAGACGACACATGTAATGTTGTAATTATGTGAGAAAAAGAAATAAACGAGCTCTTCTTGGTTAGACGACTGACTGGACGAAACCATAAAGGAAAGACAGAGTGAGGAATGAAGATGTTAGGAAGGAAGTTGGGATGGGAAAACTAAATGAGAGAATTGAGAAGAATAAACTAAGGTGGTTTGGACATGTAAAGAGGATGGAGGAAAATATAATACCAAGACAGATGCTGGAGGCGAAGTGCAAGGGTAAGAGAGCAAGAGGAAGACCTAGAACAAGGTGGATTGATTCAGTGAAGAACAGCGTAAGAAAAAGAAATCTGGACTGGGACAAGATCGTGGAAGAAGAATGGTGGAAGGAAAGAGGAAAGTGGAGAAGTGCCATAAATACCCCGACCCGGCAGGAGCTGGATAAGGGGTAATGATGATGATGATGATGTCTACCCCCACTGTACGTGACAAAATCCAGGGGTGTTTGTATGGCCTATTGAAGTAACAATTATTGGTCTAGACAAAAACAGCTTGCACAATCCATTGCGAACTGGTTCAAACTTGGCGCTATTTTGTTTCATGGTACCGCACTTATACAAAGTGGGATTGGGATTGGGATTGGCAATACTGTACTTGTGCATAATTAACAGCGAAAATGGCAGACTCTGCTGGAATTCCATCTATATAAGTCATGATCCTATTTGGGACATCCTGAGATCTGAAAAATGCACACTTTGTCACGAACCTGGAAGTAAAATGGATAAGGGGCACCTGCCACATTGCAACAAACTTGATGTGAATGCTAGAACTTCAGGAAACCTCACACAACTCTATTGGAATGCAAGAAAGCTGATGGATTGGAATCTGGGCTAACCATAAGAAACAACAACAATGCTTTAATATGAAAAATTGAGGTAACGTGGGTCGCGTTAGCTAATATATAACACCCCCGGTTTTTGTCACGCACAGTGGGGGTAGTCCCGCATCAATAATCTTTATCCAGGCCAATAGTTTTGCCTTTTATTTCATTATTCACGTGTCGTGAATTTTAAGAATGTCCAAGCTGTGTAGTATAGGCCTACGAGATCTATGAAATTTTTAGTTTTCTATTACCGTATAATGTATAGCCTACAAATATCGTTACCTGTGTGTTAATAATTCTAGCGCAGCCATCGCAGCATACAGTCACAATCATGTCCGATGCAGGTGTATAAACCACGTTCTACTTTCATTCAGAATTAATAATACAAGTAGGATATAGCTGCGACCAATATTTATAACGTATTGCAACCAGTGGCTTCGCCCAAACCGTGTCATCTAACCAAGTAGCGAACAATGACTTTGTCTCACCCAACATTAGTACATCAGTAATTTTCACCCAGACATTCAGTGGTGCAGTAACTTATGTCGAGAACTGAAAGAGAGCTATGAGATATTGTTGGTATTCTCTGAAAATTTGCATATGTGACTCCAGCGCAGTGCATATACCATGCACATGTGAGTATATGGCTCTTCAGAATGATGATTGATTCATGTTGCACAACCCTTGAAGTTCGTTGAAGGGCATCACACTACTCTGTCTCAACCATGACTGAAAAAAATAAGAATAGGCATAATATAAATATTTTATCTGCCTACTACTAAGTAGGCTATAGGTCAGTAGCCAAGTACATAAGTTATAAGCTTCATAAATAATCACCAATACATTCACTACCACCAACCGAGTGTGAATCATAGACTAGGCCTACTTCCAAGCTTAAGAGTTACAAGTGCAATGAATTATAATATTATGGCTGACGGCATTTGGAAGTCGAGAATAATATACATTACTATATTCGAAGGCGAATTGAACCTAAGAATATATTCCCGAGAGAGAACTTACATAGGCTATATTTTAGGTTATGTTTGAATTAGGCCTATACGGAAAATGCAGTTGGAAGACTATTTCAAAATTTCCAAAGACCATTAGTTTTTTTTATTACGTTATTTGTGCTCTGACTGAATATAAAAATAAATAAAACAACGATTAAATAACTCTGTACTTTTAATTTTGTCGGTCTAGGCTAGGCCTACTTACTTAAATTGTAGTGATCTTCGTAGAGTTACTCCAATCCATCTCCAGAGTCCAGTCTTGTTCTCGTGTTTTTTAGGCGTCATGACGAAATCTAAATAAGAATTTATCCAAAAATTAATTAAATAAAAGCTTCGAAACATCTCAGGCAAGTGGATTTGACACACACATATCAAGAGTCTATAATAACTGTAAAAACCTGTTTTAATCGATGTATATTAGTAGTACTTACCTTGTACAACTTGTTACAAATTCATTAGACTTGAATTTCCAAAGAAAACTGAAATTATTTAAATAATAAGTCATAAGTTAAAGTCGTAATTATAATGTTGGCTGACTTTGTGAAAAATGCATTCTGGGAGTTATTGCCAGAAACATGTCGGCAACTGTGTGGTACGGAATTTTACTGGTATTATGGTCTTTGGAGATGGCGAGATTTTAAGCAGGGTTGGCGACAATGTGCTCGCACCTGAAAACAACTTACCTTCAAGAAATGCAACCATAAACCAACATTTACGTAGGCATAGGGGACGGCTGTTAATGTTGCCTACCCTGTTTTGATCTAGTAACTTATTTAAGCTGTCCCAGACTATAGTATGGTACTAATGCACTGAAAGCATATCCCACAAACGATACTGAACACTATTGTTTTACCCTGTAGTCTGTTGCTTCTACCTATATTTAGTCCTTAACATGGAAAAGGTATTTGATCGACGGGAGAGGTTTCAGATGGAAAGACCAGTAGAATATATGAAAATTACCTATGTTAGTTTTCACATAACTCCTTGTGTAAGTACGGTGTTGGGGGCGTGTTGGCGCAGCGGTCAAGCTGTTTGCCTCTCACTAAGGTGGACCGGGCTCGATTCCCGGTCAATGCATGTGAGATTTTCGAAGTGAAATGCCATGTGTTGTTTGGATTCCACGTAAAAAGGAGGTCCCGTGGATCATGATCGCGAGATTAACGGTCACGTTAAACTACAAGCTTCCTTCCTTCCTTTTATAAGTACGGTGTCAACTGTTTGAATAATCTATACCAGGCATTTTTATTTTTATGTTTGTATTTATTGAATTTCACCTGCGGTATATTTCTACAAGTTTACTTGAATATTTGAGTCACGTTTAGAAGTAATACAATCCGTCAAAGATTCAATACTTTCCTAAGAAACATTCCCTTTTCCTTGAAAGTTTTAAACTGTGAGATAGGCCCTTTGGGACAACTTGTTCAACAGCCTCATGTAATTGAGTGTGTGTGGGATTAATTTCATAACCTGTTTTATTGTGTTTACTGTAGCGGCGTTTGTAATTGTATTATTTGGGTCTATAATATTATGGTAGGCACCTCTAAACTTGAAATAAGTTATATTCCAGGAGCGAATGTGCAGAAACGGGGCATAGATTATGTCAATATTAGCACTAGGTGATCCCTAGAGACCAACGATAAATGAGACAAAAATATTTTTAAATGATTTGCAGATATCTTAACGAATCATATCATTCAGGTAAAGAAAATTGTGATTTTGCATTAGTGAATTAAAGCGAATTAGAGCGATCAGGACAATTTAAAGCAACATAATTTTATTTTCTAAAATTGCAGCGAAATTCATACAAAAAAGAGCTTAAAACTGTATTCACAAGTTACGTGTGTGAAGATAAATGGAAGAGATAGAAATATTTCTCATGACCGCAGAAATACCTGCTCCTTTTAATATTTCAGGAAATCCCTTAATGGCCCGCATGAATATTGACGACTTTGACTCCAGCCTTCTTGCAAAGCGAAGTGTTTACCGTTCTTGGGGTGGCTGATAATCCCAACTCAGCCTCTCTCCTCACGCCACTAAAGTGCGATTCTTGGAAATCCTGAAATCCCTGCTTACGTCTACTGACTGTAGGGCTGACTGCGAATACCAAGGGTAGGAGTACAGCATTTCGGTGTCCTCATTCAAGTGACCATAAGTCAATCAATAGCGAAATTGGGTCGAGTGACAAGTGTTAGGGTACTCAACAAAGCTGTATGGAGTGTCACATAGCTTCTTTGCTCTGTGGACCAGCGTTGTCAGGGCTGGTTGGTGATGCGAGTGCGTGTAGGTACCAGTTGGTGTTTGTACATTTCCTGCAGACCATTTGGCTTAGTATTCCATCTGGCTCGCAAATTATCAGGACATCCAAGAGAGAACTATTGTCTTGCTTTTCCAGTTCGTAGGTGAAGTTATTTCAGTGCGAGGCGAATGATTGCAGTTTTCCGGCCATGTTACCAGATTATTAGGGTGTCATCGACGAACCTAAGTCAACACTTTGATTTTCACGATGATGTTGAGAGTGCTATCTGATCAAATATTCCATGTACAGGCTGGCTTCAACCAATGAGAGCGGCGACTCCTCTTGTCTGCTGGTAGTACTGTCCTTCTAAAATGAAGTAGCAGGTGGTAAGGCAGTGTTTAAACTGCTTGTTGATGTCATCATTGAAGTGTGTGCTGATTATGTCCAGGGCCTTTTACAGTAGTGCCCGGGTGAAGAGAGGTTCTACATCGAAGCTGATTAGCAGGTCTTCTGGTTGTAGTTTCAGCTGTTTGATTATTTGTACGAAGTGAGTGGAGTCCTTAACGTACTAATCTTTTAATTCGATGAGAGGTTGGAGTCGTTTCGAAAGGTGTTTGGCTAGCTGGTATGTGGGTGAATCGATTGCAGTGATGATAGGTTTGAAAGATACGTCTGGCTTATGAATTTTCGGTAGGCATTATAGGCTTGGAGTCCTGTGGAATGATGCGTTTCTTACCTGCCATTGTGGACTCCTGGATTAGTTTCTTGGTCAGTCTGTCATAGCAACTGGTAGGATCTCGGGTTAGTAACTTTTAAGTGTCATTTGCCAGCAGCCAACATACTTTCTCGCTGTATGTTGAATTCCCATTGTCTGCTGGAAGAAAGAGAAGATCTTCGTTCTTCCTCAGTTTTTCAGTGCTGCAGGTTCGTCCCTAGTGATGTGCTTCGGTGGTTTAGCACGGGTGATGACAAGGGTTGATTCAGTGCGGTTATCTTTCGTGACGTCCGTATGTAGGGGAGAAACGGCTGCTTCTATTTTGCAAATCAGACCTTCCGTGGGAATATGTATCGGCAAGAGAGCGAAATTCAGACCATTCACCAGGAATGATACTGTGAGTTCATCAGACGAGGTGTTTGATATGTTTATGACCATCTTGATTTTTGCTGGGCTCGCTTGTTGATTGTCACTGGCGCCAATTAGGTTTTCAATCTTATGAGCCTTCTGTGAATTTGTTTTCTCAAAATTCCGAGCTGCTTGATGGTTGCGCGATGTAGCCACTGTTTAATGTCGAGCTAAGATTTACTCATAGGTGTAGAGTGTACAATTCCCTGGCGTTGCGGTCCAGATCACTGCGTGTCACGAATGCCCTTCAGTACAAATGCTACATTGGCTCACGTCAGTCGTAGATTTTCCGTGAAATAGTGATGTCAGCAGACGTGTCTTCTTCCTATCCATCAGAACACACAGGTTAGACAGGTATTGGTGTACAGCATATCTGAAGGCCAAGATGGACGCATCAACGGAAAATCAGACCGTCATTCGAAGCAGGCATGGTAGGAACTACTCACCCTAGACTTGACGGCAAGCTTGGCCAATAGTTATCAGTAAATAGCTTTTAGAGTGCGTCCAAGTTCCCCACTAGCGCTTCGTTGTCTGAGTAGTTTCACTGTTTATTATAGCTCCACTTTCTGTCTACCGGTACCACTGGGTTAGATGCTAAGTGGCAGATGGACAGGGAATTTGACTCAAGAGTATAGAATAATTTCTAGTCTGTATTTTCAATGTTGCAAAAATAGATTCAACATTCAGGATGAATTTCAGTCGGCTGGTACTTTACGCCAGCCCGATATTAAAATTGATTTCCTACAAGCAAGAATGATACCAAACCACTGCATTGGGTAATATCCGGTTTCCCATGTTTAGTTGACTACAGACGATCTGTTCAAAACTCACTGTTGGTCATCGTTGAAACGGTTTTACACCCTCTGTCTGAAATGTTCGGTGAATGGGTCTATATTACGAACGGATTGTTGGCTTACCTGAAACAGCCGTTACTATCCTGTTCTTCACTGAATCAATCCACCTTGTTCTAGGTCTTCCCCTTGCTCTCTTACCCTTGCACTTTGCCTCCAGCATCTGTCTTGGTATTCTATTTTCCTCCATCCTCTTTACATGTCCAAACCACCTTAGTTTATTCTTCTCAATTCTCTCATTTAGTTTTCCCATCCCAACTTCCTTCCTAACATCTTCATTCCTCACTCTGTCTTTCCTTGTCTTACCTATCATACTTCTTAGGAATTTCATTTCACTGGCTTGGATTCTACTCTCTTGCCTGCTCGTCAGGGTCCAAGTCTCAGCTGCATACGTTAATATGGGTACATAGTACATTTTATACATTACCTCCTTGCTTTTCCTTGGTACTTCCTTATCCCAAACAAGTTTTCTTACACTTTGATAGAATGCATTGCTCTGCTGTACCCTCCTGCCAATCTCCATGTCCAACCTACCAGTTTGCATCAATTCACTTCCTAGGTATTTGAACGTGTCCACAATTTCCAAACTCTGACTTCCAATTTTCACAATGCCCTTTCCTTGTCTTTCCCCTCTTGTCATCACCATGGTCTTGCTTTTCTCTATACTGATTTTCAGGCCATACTTCTGAATATTTTCGTTCAGTGCATCTAGTTGTTTTTGCACTTCTTCGGTGTTCCTTCCCCAGACCACAATATCGTCTGCAAATAATAGTAACTTCATTTCTTTATGTTCATATGCTTCCTTTGTTTCCTTTACAATTTCATCCATTACCATTATGAATAAAAGAGGTGACAGCACACTCCCCTGTCTTAGTCCAGTCTTGTTCCTAAACCAATCTGTCTTTCCAACAGGGGTCAGAACCCTGCTAACACAGTTGTTGTACATTGCTTGCACCATTTCCAACATTTCTCTTCCCAGTCTCTTCTTAACCATGGTTTCCCATACCTTCTCTCTGGGGACACTATCATATGCCTTTTCTAGATCTATGAAAGTCATGATCAAATCCTCTCCATATTCCCAGTTCTTTTCCATCACCTGCCTCAAGCTAAAGATTGGGTCCACTGTGGATCTTCCACTCCTGAAGCCATACTGTTCCTCTTGCAACTCTCCTTCCACCTTTCTTCTCATTCTTCTTTCTAATATCCTTTCCAGTATTTTTACTATCTGTGATATGAGAGTGATCCCTCTATAGTTATCACACACTTTCTTGTCCCCTTTCTTAAACACTGGTATTATTAGCCCTTTCACCCAGTCTTCTGGTACACATTTCCGTTTCCACACACACTTTAGCAGTCGATACAGCCATTGCATACCAACAGGTCCAGCAGCCTTTATCATTTCTACACTGATCTCATCCACCCCTGTTGCTTTTCCCATCTTCATTTTCTGTACTGCTAATTCTACCTCCAGCATTGTTATATCATCTTCTGTTATAGAGTCGTCAGGCTGTGTCACTTCGATCTCACCAGTACAATTGCTCACGTTCAATAGCTTATCGAAATACTCCTTCCATCGTCCCTTTATCTCTTCCGGGTGTGTTAACAACTCTCCATCTTCCTTTTTCACCAGCTTTGTAGTAACCCTTTCTTTCCTCTTACTTCTTAGAAGCCCATACAGCATCCTTTTACTGCCACTTACATCTGTTTCCATTCTTCGTGTAAATTCTTCCCAACTTTTCTTCTTTTCTTCTCCTACCACTTTCTTACACCTCCGTTTGCTGTCGTGATACTTCCTTTTGCTTTCTTCTGTTTGATCTCGGTTCCATTCTTTCCATGCAAACTTCTTTTCTTTCACTGCTTTCCTCACTTCCTCATTCCACCACGGTGTCTCCTTCTCTTTCACTCTTGTTGACGTCCTACCACAAGCACTCTCTGCTGCACCAGCAAATGCCTTTTTAAAGTGGGACCATTCCTCTTCTACATTTTCCACTTCAGTAACTGGGGTTTGTTGCTTCAATCTCTCCTGAAAATCTTCCTGTACAGCTTTGTCTTTCAATTTCCATACTTTTATTTTACTTTCTCTGATCTCCTTTAGGTTTTCCAATCTTCCCCATCTAAATTTTGCCACCACAGTTCTATGGTCCCCATCAAATGCTTCTCCTGGTAAAGCTGTCACATCCATCAGCTTTCTGCGATTTGTCCTTTCCACCAGGAAGTAGTCAATTACTGATTTTGTTCTTCTATCACCCCATCCATATCTCGTAATTTTCCTGCTGTTTTTCTTCCGAAACCATGAATTACCCACTATCAGTCCATTCCTTTCACAAAAGTTTACAAGTTCCTCTCCTTCCCGGTTCTTTTTCCCATATCCATATGGTCCACCGACTTCTTCCTTTCCTTGTCTCTCATTTCCGACTTGTGCATTCATATCTCCCATGATCACCACTTCTACATCTGAGATTACTCTTTCTACATCCTCCAGGAATACTTCAATATCTTCTTCTCTGTTTCCAGTCTGTGGTGCATACACTTGTATGAAGTCCATCACGTCATTCTTCATCTTCATTCTAATTTTCATTATTCTGTCACTCACACACTCTACCACTTCAACATACTCCTCCAGTTGTTTCGAGGTTATCAGTCCCACGCCATTTTTTGCCTCTTGGCCACCACTCCAGTATAATGTATATCCTTTCCTCAATTTCTTCCTTCCTTTACCTTTCCATTTCACTTCACTCAGCCCCATCATTCCAACCTTCTCCCTCTCCATGAAGTCTACCACCTCCTCCACCTTGCCTGTCAGGGTCATGACATTCATGATTCCCACTTTCATTTCGGTTGCCCAAAATACACATCTTAAAAACAAAGGAAAAATTCTAATTTATTAAAAAATAATCCAGGGTTAACATAAAATCGGTCTTTCGATGTTTTGTTCACCAAAGATCCCTAACCTATTCTGTATAGGGGATCTAATGGCTAATCCAACTATGTGTTTGAGTCGTCAGTCTTTTGACTAGTTTGATGCAGCCCTCCATACCTCCCTGCCCTGGGCTAGTCGTTTCATCTCTACATAGCTACCACACCCTACATCCGAGGTAATATGTTTAACATATTCTAACCTTGGTCTACCCCTACAGTTCCTGTCCTCGACCTTTCCTTCCATAACTAAGCTTGCTATTCCTGGGTGTCTTAGTATGTGTCGTACCAACCTATCTCTTCTCTTCATTAGCAGTCGCCCGAAACATCTCTTCTCTCCCACTCGTCTTAATAACTTTTTCATTTGTAACCCTATCTACCCATCTGATCTTCATCATTCTACTGTAACACCACATTTCAAACGCTTCAATTCTCCTCTTTTCTGCAGCACCAATAGTCCAAGTTTCACTTCCATAGAGTGCCACGCTCCAGACAAAGGCTTTCAAAAATGACTTCCTAATACCTAAATCTATATTCGATGTCAACAGATTCCTTTTCTGTAGAAATACTTTCCTTGCTTGAGCCAAGCTACTTTTTTATATTCTCTTTGCTCCGTCCATCACTGGTTATTTTACTTCCTAAGCAACTGCAGTCTGCTACTTCCTTTAGCTTTAAACCTGCCAATTTGACGTCCATAGGGGTTTCTGACTTATTTCGGCTGCATTCCAATATTTTTGATTTACATTTATAAATTTTCATCATGAATTTTTCCTCAAGACGCAGTCTATACCATTCAAACACTCATTCAAATCCTCTGGCGTGTCAGCCAAGATGACGATGTCATCAGCAAATCTCAGAGTTGAAATTATTTCTCCATGAATCTTTGCTCCCACTTTAAATTTTTCTCCACTGTCCTTCATTGCTTGTTCAATGAAAAGTATGGGTGGTAAGTTGCAGCCTTGCCTTACACCTTTCTGAATACCAGCTTCTCCCTCATGTCCTTCAGCTCGAATGACTGCTGTCTGTTTTCTGTATAGATTGTAGAACACCCTCCTATCCCTGTATTTTATTCCAATCGTTTTCATGATGTCAAACAATTTAGTCCAATCAAGTTAACAAAAGCCTTTTCTAAGTCTAGAAATGCCATTAACGTTCTCTTATCTTTCCTTATTCTACCTTCCAAAACCAGCCTTAGTACATCTTCCCTTGTTCCAACATTTCTCCTGAAACCAAACTGGTCTTGACCCAACTCTGTTGCTATCTGTCTTTCCATCCTCTTGTAAATTATTCTAGGCAGGATCTTTGAAGCATGAGTAATCAAACTGATTGTACGGTAATCTTCACATCTGTCAGCTCCCACTCTCTTTGGTATAGGGATGATTACATTCTTCTTGAAATCAGAGGGTACCTCACCTGTCTCATAACTCCTACACACCAAGTGAAATAACCTGATCACACCTTCATCACCTATGCAGCGTAGCAACTTAATCGGTATATCATCTATGCCTGTTGCTTTGTTCCTGCTTAAGTCTTCCATGCTCTATCAAATTCTGATCTCAATATTACATCTCTTTTCGCATCCTCATCAATTTCCTCTTTCCTTTCCATTACATGATTCTCAATCTCCTTTCCCTTATACGAACACTATGTAAGCTTTTCACCTCTCCACCATTTCTTTCCTATCTGTTAGAGGCTTTCCATCTGTGTCCTTAATATTACAGCACCTAGTCTTCATTTCCACAAAAGTACTCTTAATCCTTTGATAAGCGGTATCTACTTTTCCTAATTTCTGACAATTTTCTATACTTGCACATTTCTCTGTCAACCATTCTTCCTTCGCTTCTTTGCACTTCTTGTTAACCTCACTTCTCAGACGTCTGTATTCGGCTTTCCCCATTTCATCTCTTACATTCTTGTGTTTCCTTCTTTCATCCATTAATTCTGGTACTAATCCAACTAACTAAAGGAATGCCCTCCTGAAGATAAATGACACCCTACTATATGGTCATATCGTCCCCTCATGAAAATAAACCTCTAAGCAATATGAATGTTAATTAAAATATTTTTGTAATGACATGGCTCCTACTTTCGGTAGCTGATGGCAATCCATTGACGTAATACAACGCTCAATAGGATCCGACAAATTATCCACAAGTAAATATAAGCTACGTTACGACGTTACAATTTACAACATTTAAATTTACAATTCCGGTCTAGCTAAATCCTACTCTAATCCCTAGTTACAAAACCCACCTGAAAAGTTAATCTAAATATAGTAACTTACACCATAAACTAAAATACAAAATATATTTACAAAATGTACACCCCTAATAACGCTGACCTCAATAGTCGCTTGTCTTTTCACCACTGTCTATGATCATGGTTAATAGATATATTCGTCGTCTCAAAAATAGTTTATTCTCGCTTTTGAGTAGGCTAGCTAATAGCTATATTTCTCTTTAAAGTCATATTATTATTTATGTTCACATCGTGTTTACAGCTGTTCAGTACTTTCGTCCACCTGTGAATCACTGACTTTCATTCCCTTCCGGACTTGAAATGACATTTTCCCCATGCAATAACTCCATAATCTTGCTGGGCCGTAATCTCCATGTTTGACTAAGGATTGTCATCTGTTCTGACGTAACGATCAATACTTTGCGGAATTTATGGACTGATGAACGGGTTCAATACATACATACATACATAAATACATACAAACTTGCATACAAAACAAATTAGGAAATATTACGGGAAAATACATGTTATTTAATACTGACAAACCTGTCTTCAAAAGATGCCTCTTGTATTTTATATCTTGAGAAGCTGAATTCCGATGTCTAGGCAATTATTGGCTAGGGCCATTCAATTGAACGTTTGTCACGTCTCACCGTCCACACTTTCAATGTAAAAGCTGTAGCTTAAGGAATTACTGGTGATGTGCCAGAATGTTCAAAAGCGGTGCTGAAACTTACGTTAGTTGTAGGAGAATCCTCGTAATGAAACTGACATGAATAGATGAGTTTAAAGCCCGGTTACATTAATCGAATATTATGTTATAGAAGTTCACACATCCAGATCGTTTTAGAAACTACCTGACCTGAAACCAGCACATAGACTACCTAGTAAACCATATTATGCAATGTATCCCCTATTGCGGTTACAAGACTAAGCTTTGTTCGCTGTTATTTCACATAGGGGCTTGGATCATCATAGACATCGGCCCTGTGTTCTCAAGTGTGTAATGAACTTGCCCTTATAATCAGTGTTGATGACTGTAGTAGTGTGAAGTAAGTGCTCCGGGATTCAAAATAGCAATTGCCTGGGGGAGTGCGGAAATTCTGAGGAAAAAATATAATGAGAACGGTCTTTATCACATCGGAATTTTAACGCACATATTTCCAAACTTACTGGTCCCAATTGAAGTCATAGAGCACAACTTAACCCTTAATTACTAAACTATGTGTGATTGACGTTGTTACTAAACATTAGTCTTAGAGACTACGATCCTTGCTGGCTCAACAATTCTTCATTAAGCCATCTAGATTACACATGTTATGTGCACATAGTAGTCTAATATTGCATCTCTTTCAAAGATTTTCATTCAGATTTAGCACTTTCGCACGTTATCATATTCTTGGCAAGCCATTGCCTGATGCTCGACACATATGGCCCGCGAACAGTGACAACAAACGATCAGAACAAGAGTTTAGTGCTTTTCAGTCGGTCAACACGAATGTACCCAAAAAGAGATGGGTTATGCCCTAATCCTGAAATAAATTACATGAGATTCTAAACTCTTGTTTACTAAGGCAACACTGAAAATATGGCTTCAAACACCACAACAAAACGATCAGAGATATGCGACGCGTTTTTGAGGGACAAAAGGCACAAATGTTCCTGTAGTTCTCTGGCACGGTGCCCATAGTTGTGAGGGTAGCTTTACTGTCAAGATGCTACTTACTACGGTTTAAATGTATCACACTCTGGTTGTATTCCCAATTAAAACGTTAATAGTAAACATTCGTATATCAGACGACAGTAGTTCATTATCAGAGAAACAATCCAGCTGAACTCAACAATGACTCATGTTATATGAGCCGAAGAACGTACCGAACTGGAAATACCGTGCCCCCTGCGTAAGCGGAAATAACATAATTCAAAATGTTGCCAACATGCATTGTCTCTCAGACGAAAAATGAAAGTCCACAGCCTGCTTCCAGTCAACCGACTAGGTCAGGTAATGGAATAAATGAAGCCCCTATATAGCGGCGAGGATATGAACTGTGCCGGCTGTCGAAGCCTGTTGCACTCCCCAGGGGCAATGCTTAAATGAATGACAAAATTAAATGATAGTAGAGAGTGTTGCTGGAATGAAATTGTGACAGGGAAAACCGGAGTACCCGGAGAAAAACCTGTCTGCCTCCGTTTTGTCCAGCACAAATCTCACATGGAGTGACCGGGATTTGAACCACGGACCTAGCGGTGAGAGGCCGGCGTGCTGCTGCCTAAGCCACGGAGGTTCTCACAAGGGGAGGATACAATGCATGGGTCACCGATTCGAACCATCTTTAGTACACCTGTAGGGCATGACTAGGTGTATACCAGGTGCAAGTAGTAAGGTGCGCTTCTCAGCCGATTCTGAGAAATTAATTATTAATTATTCGTAATTGCTGTAGCGCGTTCATGTGCGCTGTACGTTAACATGAAGCCAAGAAGCTCATGGTGCAGCGGTAAGAGCCCTGCTTCGTAAGCGTGGGATCACTGGATCGAATCCCACCGGTGAGCTTTTTTTTTTTTTTTTTTTTTAAACATAGGCAATTCGTACAACAGTAGGTGTCGTGAATAATGTTCATTTTGCAGTCAATTGTAATAACGTGTTATGTGAGCGGGAAAGGGGAGTGGGAATAAATCTTACAGGAGATTACATCCTCGTCGCGGAATTTGAATGCGGTCCACTTCCATCGGCCTTCGTAGGCACCGGCACATCACTATAACGTGTAATATCCGACATCGCACAATTTTCCCACTCTTATGGTGTTGCTACCTCAAGAGCCAAGGAACGAATGCGGCATTCAACGTTTCCTGGGCGAACCGTTTATCCTCCTGCCCACCGTTATCGTTAGTTTGTGTGCAGGTGACCTCGCCAGTTCCGAACACTTTCCAACTGTAGAAAAAGAGTATCGAGAAGGCAGGGCGAGAACAGAGTAACAAAAAGGCAGTGCGAGAGTACAAATATCAAGTAGGCAGTGAAGAAAAAAAAGTCTTGGAGTTGTTATGTATTATGAGTGTGTAAAAAAATAGAGTCGCCTCCGTAGCGTAGCGGTCAGCATAGTTAGCTGCCGCCCCGGAGGTCGTGGGTTCGATTCCCGGCTCTGCCACGAAATTTGAAAAGTGGTACGAGGACTGGAATGGGGTCTACTCAGCCTTGGGTGGCCCAAATGAGTAGAGGGGGTTCGATTCCCCCTCAGCCATCCTCGAAGTGGTTTTCCGTGGTTTCCCACTGCGTCTTCGGGCAAATGCCGGGATGGTACTGTCCCCGTTTACCTGGATAGTAGGCTGTCAGATATCCGCCCCCTCAATCGGATTGCCAATTATCAATCGCACCGGCATAGCTACATCAATGAAAATGGCACTGACAGATACTATCGAGATAAGAGCACAGAAGTTCACAGGAAATCATTGTGGAACACACCAAAATAGACGGGGGTTCATACTTACCGTTACTTACCTCTTAATTATCTCGGGGTTTGAGTTGACAACAGGATCACTAAAGTCTGTTCACACAATAACCTCCACCATGACATTTAAAAATGAACCAAGACGAAGATGAGAACTTTGAACTGTACAAAAGCTTTATTTCTAATAAAGGGTATGATTTTACTAACACAACAAAAACAACGTGGCTATCAGTAGCCCAAGTCAATCTGACTACGTCCTCCAGTAGGACTTGCAAAAATTATCATACAACATGATATAAAACATTTTAGCTCCCAAGAGCTCCAAATAACGTAATATTCATAACACTATTGGATTGGAAAAGGACGTCAGGGTGTGACATATATAGAGCATTTGGTTTCCTTTTAATAAACATGAGAATGGTATTTATAGTCGCAAGGCCAGAGTATGTACGACCTCACTCTCTGAGAACCAGATGTTGGCACAGCTGCGGGCTACCCTCGAACCTGTTGCATACTGGTCAAATGCACTCCCTTCTCACATGCTATGTTACGTAAGAATACAGCCTGCTCTCTCAAGCTCTTAAATGTCTACGAGACAACTCACATTATATTTACGCAAATCTTTCAAGTACTTTGCTCACATCCTATTGGATCATTATGTTAATTTCTTAAACTTGTTAACTTCAATCCAAATGTTTAATTAGCTCTTAAATGTTTATAACAAAATCACATAAATTATTTATAACAATTAGAAATTGTTTATAATATTTGTCAAAGACAATAAAAATATTATAAGCACGCCTTTAACATCACTCTCGTTCTACATTATTTTCAAAAATATTTACAGCAATTATTTACAATATTAACTTTTAAATTGTTTAAATTATTAATTTAAGAAATACATTAACCACATGTTCATTCGGTTGGTAATTTTCATAATCGTGTTTAATATAATCGACCAATGAAGGTTAGTTATACATGTTAATGTCACAATCTGGTTTAATAAAGGTTTTAATAATGATTTGTGACGGCAACCTTCATTCAAAATCTTATCTCAAATTCTTTCAAAACTCGTGTTAATTCTAACAGTAACTCACTTGATTAATTTTCAACGAACTATGACAATCTTACTCCAGCGGAAAATCCTTCGCTAACAAGTTAATGCACAATCTGCATTAAAAATATGCCCAAAATCATCATATATTAATCTATATGGCATTAAAAACTTCCACATAACTTACAAAACTTCCACAAATAATTCTTTAACATTTATTCCTGTGGGAACTTCCTTCATATTCAAGGGCATTATACCTCAGCGACTTTCAACACGCGCTGCACTAGCGATTATACATTTATAGTTCCACTTAAAAATTTTTATAATCATTAATTGTTTCAAAACTGTTTTTTATTTAACCTTCGTGGATTTCATTCATGAACCGAAATGAAGTCAAAACTTGCCAATCACAAACAAATTTAATAGTGAATACGCTTATATACGCCTGTCTGGTCTAACAAAATTTAAGATTAACATCTTAAAAGAAATTGTAGTATAAAAATACTATCTTCAAATAAAGTGCGACTAAAATGCAAAGTAGTCGAATAGAATCCAATTAGACTGGGGAATGCAAACATCGTTCTATAAATCTCTAATTGAGAAAAACTCCTAACAAAAGTTCTTGACTTTAATGCATTCAATAATTCCTTATTAAAGTTACTCTTTCACAAAAGTGTCTATGATGCAATGTTCATTCATAACTGACTATAAATGTCTGTGTTGCAATCAATTCAAATAACGACTAGTATTTCCAAGATCGTCGACAACGTAAGAGATTTTAACGCTCTAAAATCATTTAAATGTTCCTCCTTCTTGATGATGACAGAAAATTGGTCAAAGTAATTAAACTGGGGTAGAATTACTTTAATAAAATGACTCGCTGTCTGAATTTAAATCTGCCATTAAAAATCATTAACTTACAGTCAAATCGTGACTACAAAAAATATTAATTACTGAAATATTCTAAATATCAGTCTCAACTGATTCAAAATCATTTACTATGCCCATGACATAACAATGTCTTAATAAATCGTCGAAAAATGCAAAACTCATCAAGATGTACTGAGAATAAGAATCTCAAACAAGAAAATAGGGCAAAATACATGAGGATAAAAATATGGGAAAAATAGTTGCTCAAACATCATTAGTAAACTCAAATACAATAAACGTTCACGACTACCTTATCTGCCGATTGACGTTCCAGAGGAAAATTCCCCAAAGAAGACTGCTGATGGATCCATTTCACCACGTTAAAGCTGAGCTCCATCCTCGAAATAGGAAATAGCACCCTCGGAGAATCGAACTGCTTCCTTCTCCGTGAATCGCTCTGCTCCTCGAAGACGAATAGACATCCTTCCGGCAATAATCTTCTTTGTGAGTCGGGATACCCCTGACCTCTCTTGAAAAATTCCCTGAAGTTCCAGTAGACAGTCGTCATGACGTTTTGTAGAAATTTCCGAAGAAATTATTCATATTCAGAGTATGAAATAGTTTCTATGGCTGTTCGATGGTATTCAGCCTTTAATTACGAAACATGGGTGTAGATGGTATTCACCGCATGTTCGCTTGTGTGGAATAGCAATTAGCGAAGTTCCATGTCGCTATCTTACTCCGTTGAAATATGTCCCAATTGCAATAAGCCCTTTTAGCCTTCCATCTGCTCTTCGGTTGTAGTGTCAGAAGAACAAACTGCCGTATTCAATTGCTCCATTATACTGTATCGTTCTGTAACCAAGCAATCTGAAGTCTTTCTATTCCACTCGCAGCGTCAGCCGTTGCGTTGATTCTGGCTATACAAAAGTGCTTCTCTTGTGGCGAGATAATCACTTTTGTCAGTCGTATAAAACTGCTAATATCTTTTAAACTAATCGGTCGAAATTGTTCAGCTTTTCTCTATTACTTTATGAAGCACAGCACAATACAATTAGCTTATCGGTGACCGCTAACTGTTCGAAGCTAAACTTGTAGAAGCTTTCTAAGGTCCGTTTCAACTTCACCTAGTTTGACTTGGATCTTGTTAATATAGTGGCCTCGCCACGCGTTATAAAGACGATTCTTTTCACTGCTGTTCACTTCGACGTCTCACTATAATGAATGTATAAGAAAAGAACTTTCACAATAGACTTTGATGATCTGAGAATGAGATCTCAGAATAATCAGAGAACGAAAGAGGCTCCTCTCTTCTGCGCAAGCCCTTTTATTAACTTCCCGAGGGGCGTTTCCATCCCTTCCAAAGCGTGATACTACGTCATCGCTAAAAGTTCCAACTTCGTTAATACATGACGGATTTTCAAAATTCAAAAACTGAAAATAAATTTCACCAAAATTCCAAATCAATGCCTTTACTGCATATGGATTTCCACAATTCTGCATTCCAAAAGTAATAAAAATACCATAGTTTCAGCAATCTCCGTCTTCCTTTAAACTATCGTTCATTGGTTCAAGCCTCTCCTCCAATAGCATAGTTTCTTCCTCAGCAGAATTCCTCGTTTCCTGCGACTGCGTCGTAAATCTTGGAATATTCTCGACTAAATGCTGACGTCACTGAGAATCTCAGCTCAAGTAGCCTGCTGGCATAACATTTACGTCATCCGTGCTTACGTCATGACTACCCACGTCATAACTATGACAGCCATAACTCTCCTTATAATTTCAAAATAGCCACCGTGGTCTCTATATAATTCAATTACGGGGGCAGTACCTTCTTCAAGGCCACGGCCGCCTCCTTCCCTCGTCCTTGCCTATCCATCCTAACCATCCCTTACCTTCCCTCATGAGGCCCCTGTTCGCTTTGCAGGTGAGGCCGCCTGGGCGAGGTGCCAATCCCACCTCACCAGTTGTATCCCTTCCGATTTGATGTTCCCAGCTCTAGGACACTGCCCGTAGAGGCGGTAGTGGTGAGTTCCCTCGCTGAGTCCGTGGGTTCCACCAACCTGGAGGGTAAACGACTAAAAAAAATATATATATATTTGTGTGTTGATGAATGTCATGAATAGTAAAAACGGTAACACAACCAATACCCATAGCATGAGACACTATTTGCGGGGTACGGAGTGGTCTGATGGTTCACTGACGTGCAATGAACGGAACAGACTGGGCTTTCAGTGTATGAACGTATACATATAATAGAGTACACCTGACCATTTATGATACCAATGTATTTGCAATGCCCCGACTGTACATTATGTAATGTCACAAACGTTCAACCCCATACGATGATTTCAGAATCCCGTTTCTCACAGAACACGTTATTACAATTGACTGAAAAATGAACATTATTCACGACACCTACAGTTGTACGAATTGCCTATGTTTACAAAACAACAACAACAAAAGAGGCTCACTGGTGAGATTCGGTGTCGCGAAAAAAGCGCACTGCGAAAAAAGCGCAGTGCGAAGAAAGCGCACAGTCAACCCTTTTGGAGTTACAAAAGGAATCCCGCCCCTATCTTCTTAGAAATAAGGAGTGTTACGCACACAGAAAATAAAAGTTGAATGCATTAGCTTCTGATTCCCATCACACTTTATCCAGGCTGTGGACTGGCTAAATGATTAATTACTAAATATTTTAATCATTTAGGCGTGTTTAAAAGCAGCTTGAGTATAGCTTCGTCAAAGTTAACTTTTTAAATATATTTACAGTTTTAAAGTATACTTAGGCTTGTTTTAAATCAGCATGAATGTAGCTTCGTCAATAATAACTGTTTACTATTTACATTCTTTTCGGGTCTTGCTTTTCTTCTTGAAAGAAGGTCTAGCCAAGTTTTTGTAGATATGAAACTGTCTTTAAACACGCTTTGATGTCACCATTTTCTTCATACTTCTTCACAGTTCTTTCCAGTTTCTTATCCAACTCGATGTAAGTTTTCTTCCTCTTTTTCCCAGCTAAATTGAGTTCTATCCTCATGTACATACAAGAAGATTCCTCCGCTTCACTCTTGAAACAATGTATGACATCTCTGATTTTGGGGTTGGGTCGTCCAAGAAGATTGTTGATTTTGCTGTGCCAAACTTCCACCGCATTCGTAGTCCTGTGTCGCCTAGCATAGCAATTCCACAATTCAATAGGAATTTCGTCATTATGCAGCCACTGTTCGACGAAGTAGTCGAAGAAGCGAGTTAATTTCGGATTTTCAAGAGCCTGTGAGTGAATTTCGACCCAGCCATCTTGGACATCTTCAGTTTTCAAGAAGGCTAATGCAGCACACATTTGAGTAGACAGTCGGATTTCTTCATTTTCTCTATATTCACATGTCAGTCCAATTTCTTGTATTTTTCTCCACAGACATTTTTTCAAATGAAAGTAGCACCCATGGATTTCAACTGATGGCAGAACTTCTCTAACTGCAGCTATTGCACTCGCCTCGAAATCAATGTGGATATGTCTTGGACTCCATGCTGGGACTGCTTGCAGTACATGACGAAAAAATCGAACGTATGTAGTTTTCTTCTTGTTTGGAAGTAGGCCAAACACAACTGGATAGACGTTAGTTTCTGTGTCGGAGCTTCCATAATCAGCATGGAGGTGTAAATTTGACCGAACTGTTTACTACAACTTTTAAACGTTCCATCCATGAAAAAGCCTTGTAGGTTCCTCAAGCACTCTTTTCCTTTTTCTGAACAAAAAATGATCATCCGTTCCTCTGAGCCTTCGTCCACTAACACAAATTTTGATTCGTCGTTCATCTGAAGCAATTCTTCGTCTAAAATTACTTCTTCTCTAGTCTTAGGCTCCTTTTTGGTTCCACGTGCACTGTTTCTCTGTATGTACATACTTCTTTTTGTGGTGAGTTGCTGCGGCATTTCTGATACAAAATTGTAGCCCTTGTTGTGGAGTTCTCCCAGTTCTTCTCTGTAGATCTTTGAAATGGACGTGTCTTCTTCACGGGCTCTCTTCTTTGCAACGTTGATGCTCTTCATAACTTCCAATCTGGCTGTGTCCGGTGCTGCACATGAGTGATCAGTAACTTCTAAAAACTTCGCCATTTTTACTTTTTAACATTCCACGGCACCTACTTGACCTTTCCTTCTGACATCGCCAAACTATTAACCCACCTATATTCTTCCTAAACTCCATATATGCGTATCCGTTATAATGTGCTGCAGGCTTACCCTTGTTAGTAGTTAAGACTTCCATAATATAACTAAACCATGTATAAATACTAAAAAGAAAGTAAACGATCAAAACACTAGGTATACTAGTAAAAATAACTTGAACACTAGTAAGTTTAAAACACTAAAACAGATTATTGCTGCTTACGAAGTGACTTGAAGGACCACCAGAACAGGAATGACAAAGAAGGGGTTGGTGAGGTGGGGCGGGGCGGCTGCTCGGGAGGGATGAACCTGAGCTATTGTATTGCGTGATGACTCACCTCCAACCAGCTCCAAGTATTCATTTCCTGGTAACGTAACCCCTACCCTAAACTGTCACATTGGCCCTTGTGCGCTTTCTTCGCAAATATCTGTATGTGCGCTTTTTTCGCTGTGCGCTACTCACACAGATTCGTGAGATTCGAACCAGTAATCCCACGCTTACGAAGCAGGGCTCTTACCGCTGAACCATGCGCTCCTTGGCTCCAAGTTAACGTACAGCGCACATGAACGCGCTACAGCAATTACGAATAATTAATAATTAATTTCTCGTAATCGTCTGAGAAGCGCACCTTACTACTTGCAGCTGGTTTACACCTAGTCATGCCCTACACGTGTACTAAAGATGGTTCGAATCGGTGACCCATACATCGTATCCACCCCTTGTCAGAAGGATGATTAGTAATTAACGGTTAATGCGTTCGGCTACGCTGATGGGTAGGAAAATAGACCCTATCCCTGAAAATATTTTCTCGTATTTTATTGGTTTGGTAGGCTATAGCTTGAGGTTCAGATCACGGATATCGAGAGGGATGCGACAGAGTGCCACGCTTTTTTGCCGTGCTTTGTTTATCACAAATAATATGACCGTATCTTAACTTTTAAGGGGAGCAGACTGTCCCATGCTGTCATTCTTAGTTTTCAACTTTTAATTTACCATTTTCACAGAACCTATTTATAGGAACTAATATTGCCTTTTTCCAGGGATGTTCCTTGATGCTCTCGCCTTACCTCAACACAGATGTTTTGAAATTAGGAATTTTTAAACAAGGTGTAATTACAACAGAATTTTTATGAACATTTCCATCAGGCAGTATTAAACCAAAGTAATTTTTTAAAAATGTCTGTGTTAAAATATACCACATATAACCAAACCAAACCAAACCAAACCAAACCCCGTGGCACTACAGCCCATGAAGGGCCTAGGCCTACCAAGCGACCGCTGTCCAGCCATTTGGCCTGGGGTGACGCGTGGTCAGTGCATCGGGTCCCATCGGCCGTTAATCTTGGTCTCCGTGACCGGGAACCTGCCTCGCTGTCAGGCAGCTATCATCATGAGTCTGTGTGCATCCCGTTCCAGCCAACACGTCAGTGTCTAAAATCCCTGTCGGAGCCGAGAATCGAACCCAGAGCCTCCAGGTGGTAGGCAGGCGCACTACACCAACACCACGGGGCCGGCATGACACATACAGTATAAGGAGGAATTATTTCTAGAAAGGTTTCTGCTTTGTATGATGAAACGTTGCACAAAAAAAAAACAAAGAGAAGAAATCTATTTCAACAAGAAACTGGAATCAAAGATTTTTTCGCTAGCTGAGGGAACGGCCACAGTTTCAGTTTTAAGACGAGTTATGTTCCGACACCGTAGCACCCGTTTTGCTTTCTTAAAAATGTTTTTTATGCCTATTGTCTGATTGAGAAAAAAAACTAAGACTCTAGAGGGAAATCGAGGCAAAAATAGACAGAAAATAAACATTGTGTGTATAGTAGTAGGACGCATGTACCGACAGTTGCAGCCCTCGCTAACGCGCAGCACTAGGCCATGGAGTCAAGCTCTCTGCGGACTCGGTACACGTGGGTTTGAGCCCCACCATCGGTCATCCATGAAATGATTTTCCGTGGTTTCCCCATTTTCATCTCCAGGCAAATGCTGGGACGGTACTTTCTGACAGGCCACGGCCTCTTCCTTCCACATCCTTGCCCCGTGTCATTCACCATTATTCATTTCAACTCTCATTAACTCTTCTCTTGAGTTTGGCATCAGAAGGGGCATCCAGCCGTAAAAACCATCCGCCACAATGTCTTCGATCGCATCTAATCCCCGGCCCCGTTGGAAAACGGGAATAGTAAAGAGTAGACATACATACACTAATAGGACGCACGGAATGTATAAGGAAAGCAGTCTTAATAAGTAGTTCCGCGAAGAACTAAAGAGCCTATTTTCATGTATCCTACTTATGCTAATTGGCTCTAACAACATACACAATTTCAGTTTGATTGCTGTAATATATTCGTAGATATTGAGAACCATGTAGATATTTCGGATGGTCACTATGTTGGATTTTTATAGGCTATATGTAGGCCATAGAGTTATGTAACTTAGATGAGTATTATAGTGTAGGTTTATTATTCAAATTTCAATCGCATGATTAGGACACAAGAAATAAAAACGAAATTTTAAAATTTCGCACAGCCACCATCTTAAGGTTATGCAAACAATTGAAATAAATTTGATTTCAGTGGATTCAAATTTGTATAAGCATTTACCGTACCAAGTTTCACTGCGCTTGGATGGTTAAATCGCGAGAATCGTCCATTTAAATATTTACATTTCGCGTCGCCGCCATGTTAGATTTGTGACCAACAGGTTATTGAAAGTCCCAAAGATGAACTTTCGTTAAAAGCCTTTATCAACGTAAAAAATTTCAGTTTGATTGCTGTCATAGATTAGTAGATATTGAGAATCGTCAAAATATTTCGGATGGATCACCATGTTGGATTTATATATATTCTAGCGACCCGACCCGCATTACGTGATAAGCGCTATTTTTTCCAATGTCAATGAACGACGACCAATATCCGTTTTACGTCTCGGCATGACGGGTTAAAATCACTGACTGGACTATTAATTATATCATCATGGAGATGCATGTGCAACAAATTCTTGTCGGACGTGATTTAAGAATGGTGAGGTGCATGAAACACAAATCCCCCTTCCGCCCAATCTTAACTTGACTGTGAATTTTGCGGAACGAAAAGTTCACAGGCGATATGAAGAAAAGCCGAGTTGCACTTCCAGGGGAGCTCCAAACACAACCACTCTTCTCTAAAGTTTTTAACTCAACACGACTCAACAGTTTGCTGCTGGCTGTATCTGGGGCAATAAGCTCGTCCACTAGCTAAGCGGTAACTGGGGTGATAGACTCGCCCCCTAGATAGCTCGTAAACTGTCCCCTCAGTAACTGAATGGAGATTGTTGGAAGAAATGAAAACGTAAAAACACTTATAGTAGGCGATGTATTGAAGATATGTTCTCCCGGGCTTTTTGTGCAACATTTCATGCTGAACAATTCGTACACTCATAGTATACAGATATTTTTAACGGTTTGCCCAGCGTAAGCTTAAAAAGGGCACGGACGCCAATTTTTTCGACTTTTTCACTGAAATCGTTAGTGCTTGACTTCCTTTGGTCATAAATAAATTATTTTCTACAGAAACCTTCCTCCAGATATCCTTTACAGAATGGGGAAAACCGCATCAAAATCCATTCAGTGGTTCTCGAGATTATCCGTGACATCCTAGAATCGGGGACTTTAGTTTTATACTAAGTAGAGATTATACGCCAATCAGTATAATTTTATATAATCCCCCTTCCGTCCAATCTTAAATTGACTGTGAATTTTGCGGAACGAAAAGTTCAGGCGAAATGAGAGTTGCACTGCCAGGGAATGGCGAGGTGAATGAAACTCAAATCCTCCTTCCAACCAATCTTAACTTGACTGTGTTACACAGGCAAAATGAAGAAAACCCGAGTTGCACTTCCAGGGAAAATCCAAACACAACCACCCTTCTGAGAAGTCTTAACTCAACACGACTCAACGGTTTGCTGCTGGCTGTATCTGGGGCAATAGGTTCACCCGCTAGCTAGGCTGTAACAGGGATGATAAACTCGCCCTTAGCTAGCTCGTAGACTGTCGCCTCAGTAGTTGAATGGCATGGTTGGAAGAAATTAAAACGTAAAAACACCTATAGTTGTATTGAAGATAGACATATGACCTCGCGGACGTTTTTGTAGAACTTTTCATGCTGAACAATTCTTACACTCATAGTATTTGGATATTATTAACGGTTTGCCCAGCGTAAGCTTACAAAGCCCTCGGACACCAGTTTTTTTTCGTCTTTTCCGCTGAAATCGTTACTGCTCGGCTTCCTTTGATCAAAAATAAATTATTTTCTACAAAAATCATCCTCGAGATATCCTTTACAGTATGACGAAAACCACATCAAAATCCATCCAGTGGTTCTTAAGTTTACCCGTAACATCCAAGAATCGGGGACTTTGTTTTATACTAAGTAGAGATACAGAGTGGTCCACCAGCCCCTTATTATTTAGTTTTATGAAACCCAACTAACATTGCATTTGTCCCGATGGTCGATATTGCTCTGCGCTCTGACTGTGTCACAGCAATGTAATTGGGTCATGGGTCTAGCAAAGAAAAACCGGCCGTAATCTTTTCCCCGCCAAATACTAAGGCCCATTCTACTAACATGTGACTTATCGCTCCTTGAACTAACACACATACACGTAATACGATCGAATTAATAGCTAAGACCACGTGATCTGTAATAGTAGAAAGGTAAATCAACACCATAAACCGTGATTGAAGACTTTGAGATGGACTTCAACGTTTGAGGTGGGACGGCCACAGTAACTACTGCACGTGCAATGCACTGCGTCTACCATGCATAGGTGGCTGATTCGGTAGTTGGTCACTAGTCGTGGCCGAGTGAGGTACGTGTGTGCGCGCTGTGTGACCGCATTGGAAGAGTGTACGTTTCCTAATACCGGTGCTTCCGATAGTTCCACGGGTGTACTGACCTTCCGTGTGTCATTCGGACAATACTTTTTCAAGTAGTGTTCCAGATAGGACAACAAAACCAGAAACCCAGAAAACCCCACTGAAAATCATGTCCGGATACCAGAGGAAAAACACCGTACGCTGCCAATGGGACAGGCAGAGTTCTCGCCCCACACCAGGAGAAATTCACCGCTGGATCAGCGATACTCTCCGGTTGACTGTCGACCAAGTAGAAGCCATCCAGTTAAATGAGCAAGAAAAAACCATGTACATCAAGGTAATCAGCATATCTACTTATCAGAAATTGCTAAATACTTTTGCAGATCCTATTAAATTTCAGTATGACTCAGGCGAAATGACAAATGTTAAGCTCTCCACAGCGGATTCCAATTTTACCACAGTGCGTATATTTAATGTCCCACTCGAAGTTCCCCCTGAAATTTTCAAATCCGTCCTGTCGAAATATGGCACTGTGAGTGACGTCAGGAAAGAACAATGGTCTTCTGCCTATCAGTTCCCGGTGTATAATGGAATACGTGCAGTTACTATGGAAATCAAACAAGATATCCCCTCCACTGAGACTTTTGGTGGCCATTCTGGCTATATATCGTATAATGGACAGAAACAGGCCTGTTTAATTTGCAATGCTAACACACATCTACGTATCAACTGCCCAAAGAAAATGATTCCCCTCGGTATAACTCCTACACAACAACGACGTGTCCAATACTCGGAAGTTGTGACACAGCAAACGTCACATGAAAACATGCTTATTGATCAGTCAGCTGGGACAACACCAGAAGTGGCCTCGGACACACATGACGCAGAACTGGTACTTTGCACTGACCAGAGCAGCGAGCCACAGAGTGCCCCTGTGCTATCGGCAACCTGTATCGCAGCCTTAGAACCAACTATGCCGTCACTACAGGCTGCCACAGAAATTTTGTCTTCACTGCCCCCACCTTCTCTGATACCTACCGACTCACTTAAGCAGGTTGATCGGGGATCCGAGAACGTATCTAAGAAGATTAAAACAAATGCCTCGATTGCCGTACCAGCCCCGAAGAATCAAACTGGCTCTACAAACGTTCCCGCCGCTGTGAAAAAGAAACAAAATCTTAATTCTACGTCATCTAGGGACCCACGAACGCTCTCAAACGCTGACAGCCGGCCTATGAATGGCAGTCATAAGGAACTATCTCAACCTAATTTGACATAGTGCACCAGTATATTTCTCACCTGTGTCTTTTTTTCTTTTTTCTTTTTTTTTCTCGAGTCCACCTTCCAGTATGTCTAGCACAGCTTTTATACTTCTCTTAATGGCGCAATTTCTCACTGTGGCCACTGTGAATATCAATGTAATAGAATGCCCTCTGAAATTTCAACTGTTGGAGAGATTCCTTCGAGATGCAGACATTGACAATGCCTTCATTCAAGAAGTTGCTATACCCTGTTTGCCCATATCTGCCTTCTACAAACAATACATCAATACCGGTAATACGAATAGAGGGACCGGATTCCTCATAAGACATGATATCCCACTCGAAGGTGTGCTATGTCATCCATCAGGACGCATACTATCTGGACACATAAACAATACCACCCTGATAAATGTATATGCCCCATCCGGGTCCAATAAACGTGTGGAACGGAAAATGTTCTTTCAACAGAGTATACTGCCTCATCTGCACGACATTAAGGAAAAACTTATTCTTGCAGGGGATTTCAATTGTATTCAACGCCCAGATGATTCCACTAGTCCATACCAAGGTATCAACCCGGCTCTCAGGACCCTTCTTACCTCCCTACACCTCATTGATGCTGTGGATAGTTTAAGGGTGCCCCTGCCCCATTACACCTGTATAAGTCACAACTCCTCATCACGAATTGACCGCATCTACTTTTCACAGGAACTTATCCAGCCTAGACGATATGAAGTGATACCTGCCAGTTTCACTAACCATCATGCTGTCGTATGTACAATCTCTTACCCCCATCCCATATTTCACATAGGAAGAGGTTATTGGAAACTGAATTGCTCGCTGTTACTGGAGGAGGAATGCCAAGATATTTTCAGACAACACTGGACTCGATGGGTCCAACAAAAATGCAAATTTCGCGACTGCGCAGACTGGTGGGATATTTTAGTTAAACCAGGGATCCGCCGCGTCTTTAAGAACATATCCTACCAACGAGGTCGGGAAAGACGGGATACAGTTGAATTTTACTGTCGAGTTCTTCGCCAGCTCCAGCAAAGATCTGATGCTGGGGAGCGTATATATGACCAGATTCGGGAAGTTAAAACCAAACTCCTGTCTCTACAGCAACGAACGCTCGCTCATATAAACGTGGCTTTAAAAGATCGTACAGTGCTCCCGGACGAAAGTGCAAGTGTATACCATATCGCCAAAGGACAACGTGAGCGGCAACGTAAATATATCCACCGCCTCCGCACCAGTACTGGAAGTGTCGTCACCTCCCCTGACGCTATACGTAGTGAAATATCATTATTTTATCAACGGTTCTACGCTAAGGCTCCAATTGATCCACAGCAGGTGACCCTATTGCTTTCATCTTGCAGTACCCAACTATCTCCGGACAACAAAACTCTGCTCAGCGCGGATATTACGGATGAAGAGATTCACTCTGTGGTTAAGCACCTCCCAAACAACCGCTCACCTGGCATTGATGGACTGCCATATGAAATGTATAAACACTTCTGGCCTCTCATTGGCAAAGAATTTTGTCATGTCCTGCGTACCATTCTCCAACGTCGTGCTCTTTGTCAATCACATCACGAGGGTACCATAGTCCTCATACCAAAAACATCCTCTCCCATGGCGTTTGGTGACTTCCGACCAGTTACTCTGCTCTGCAGTGATTATAAAGTCCTTACCAAAGTACTTGCATGCCGATTGAAGACTGTTCTACATGATATCATTGGTGATGAACAATGTTGCAGTATTCCTGGAAGAACTCTGTTAACAAACTTAGCGATACTACGGGACCTACACCTAAAAGCCGAAATGCTCCCCACTGAGCCAATGAGTTTTCTCACCTTAGATCTTGATAAAGCTTTCGACCGCATCAGTCATGAATACTTGTACATGGTCTTGCAACACTTTGAATTTCCTGAAATCCTTATTGACTACATTCGTATGATAAATTGAAATGCTACGTCTCGAGTGCTCGTCAACGGTTTTCTTTCCCCTCTGATTCCAATACAACGATCAGTTAGGCAAGGATGTCCCGTTTCCATGCTACTTTTTGTCATTGGCCTTGAACCGTTCATTCGGACTACCCAGGTGAAGCTACAGGGTTACAAACTGTCCACACATGTTTTTGGCATGTGCGCCTATGCTGATGACGTATCAATATTGATCCGCAATAATGAAGACATCTCCCACATCGATAGCGTCCTTCAGCTCTACCATATCGCCTCTGGAGCACAATCGAACCCCCAGAAAACTGCTTTGCTTCCGCTCAATACTAACTCAGTGATTACCCAACAGCCCTGGTTCCGGATAGTAAATGAGGTGAAAATTCTTGGCATTACCTGGAAGCAATCGCTTCTGGACACAGTGCAAGCAAACTGGTCTAAGGTCATTGCCAAAGTTAGGGGAGTGCTGATCCAATTTGGTCAAAGAAACCTCAATATAGTGCAACGGGTCATGGTCCTCAACGTGTTTGCGCTCTCTAAAATATGGTATGTCGCACAACTTTTCCCACTACCCAAAATGTTTGAGAGCCAACTGGCAAAATATACAGGTTGGTTTATATGGCAAGGATTTTTGTTCCGAGTACAACGGGAACGGTTGTATCTCCCATCCCGGCAAGGCGGGTAGGGCTAACAGCTCATGGCATGAAATGCCGAGCACTCCTCTGCAAGAACGATATCACCATTCTTTCCCAACATGACACTTTTACGAAAGCGCTATACAAAGATATTCGAAACACAGCCCGTGGTTGTGATAGAGCTTTGCCGAAGATATTTAGGGACCATCAACAGCACCTTCTGGAAACTGTTCGCCAAATGCCTTCAGGGACTGTTCCAACGACGAAAAGTATTTATAACATGTTGCGGCAAGTGGTACACTCCAAACCGCGAATCGAGGCCACCACCCTCTACGTCCATTGGCCCACTGTTTGGAAAAATTTTGGGGCTATGACCATTTCTTCTGCTGTACACTCCCAGGTTTTTATCTTCCTCAACGATCTCATCCCAACCGCTCTACGGCGATATACCATCCGTCTTGAAGCTTACCCATGGTGTACTATATGTGGTCAAACTGATACGGCGATACACCGCTTCACATCATGCACGCGAGTTGCCTCCACGTGGCTGTGGTGTAAGGGAAGAGTATGTCAACTATTAAATGTGCCCACGGATGACCTTGATGACAGGAAGTTGATTCGTTTGTCGGTGACCGCCTTCCCCCAAATTAAACAGACTGCCATTGTGTGGATAATGGGCCAATATGTACACTTCGTGATGGACAATGATCAACATTTCTCGTTCCTGGATCTCAGGTATCACCTGCAGAAAGAGCGTTGGAAGCTTAGTGAAAGTGGACAATTGTACGATAAATATGGACACTATCTGGATTTCTTGTGATGTAATAGTATGGTATTTATCATATATGAAAATTCTGTAATTCTGTAAAGAGCTAAAAAAAAAAAAAAAAAAAAAAAAATCGGTTAAAGCCTGGCCGTACACGGCGGGCGAGAACAGGTAGAATAGTGCTTCGATTCCAGTGGTAGGCATCCTCCTTTGAACGAAAGCCCACGCTCCATTTTATTGCGGATGTAACTACATTGCCACATTTATTCCCTTACGATGTATTTTTGTGAAGAGAACGTTGAATTTTGCTGATTTATAAAGAGAATGCGTTCGAATTGGTAGGTTATGCCGTGTGACCTGTAATGTCAGAAAATTTAATAAAAACTGACATGGATATTAACATATCGAAGTGTCACTCCGGAGGTCCAAGTTCGATTCCCAACTCTGCAAAGAAATGTAACACTGGTCTGAGGGCTGAATTTGGGTACACTGAGCCTCTTGAAGCAAATCTGAGAAGAGGTGGGCTCGATTCCCACCTCAGCCACCCTGGAAGTGGTTTTCCGTGGTTTCCCACTTCTACTCCGGCCAAATTCCGATACGGTTTCTATCTATGGCCACTACCGCATCCTTCCCAATCCTTGATTGCAATACACACATTATTACAAGCCCGCAATAACTCAGGTTATCAGACGAATTCTATACATACACCCCCAAGTACACGGGACTAAATGACCGCGAGGTTCTAGCCCCTCAAATGAAACAACTAACAACATATCGAAGGATATTCAGATCGCCAGTGCTTGCATCGAAATACACGTATTCCTTAGAATTTCCCTTGGTATTATTTTGATATTAAATTTTAACAATAAGTCTTAGCATATCTTTAGGCCCGTATCACACGACACTCGCTGGCAAGGAAGCTGTTGTGATCGCTGGTACAAGATCTTGTATGACTCTGTTCTCTTCGTCAGTACACCTGCTTGTATGACCAAAGTGTATCACATGCTAGCATTTTGTACGCCAAGTTGTATGAAATTAAACATAGCGAAGAGCTGTCGTTTGAAGGTATTATTTGTAGTTCATTCGCCATATTAACGCAAAGCGGTCGCGAAACGTGCTTTAAGTAAATTTGAAAACATACCAGATACTGAATGGATGCATTCCAATCAATATTTAAAATCTAACTGTAATAATTGAATATTTTACAATACGTGTTAGTAAGGCAAGATTCCGTGGCTTAGGCGGCAGCACGCCGGCCTCTCACCGCTGGGTCCGTGGTTCAAATCCCGGTCACTCCATGTGAGATCTGTGCTGGACAAAACGGAGGCAGACAGGTTTTTCTCCGGGTACTCCGGTTTTCCCTGTCAAATTTCATTCCAGCAACACTCTCCCCTATCATTTCATTTCATATGTAATTCATTTAATCATTGCCCCAGAGGAGTGCGTCAGGCCTCGGCAGCCGGCACAGTCCAGATCCTCGCCGCTAGATGGGGGCTTGATTCATTCCATTCCTGACCCGGTCAGCGACCGGAAGCAGGCTGTGGATTTTCATTACGTGTTAGTAAGAAGCGCAACAAAAAGCTCTAGGGTGGTTGGGAAAGTGTGCGAGTGGTGTCGCGCCCACTCGCTGTTTTGAAGATCCCGGGTTCAAGACTATCTATCGGCGGAAATGTTTAATTTTTAAAGTATTTTATTATACCCTACCTATCTCGTACAGCAAGATTTCAAATTGGTTTTGTTCACATGATCTACGAGGACGATAGGGAAAGTTGTTTTCTTCCCTCATTTATTTATTTATTCATTTTCCCTAAATACCGTTCAAAACCATGGATGAATAGCTTACTATTCGTGATTATTAGAATTTTAATACGGTAGTTCAATATTTATCCCAGAATAATAATAAAAATGTCGCCTCCGTAGCGTAGCGGTCAGCATGGTTAGCTGCCGCCCCGGAGGTCCTGGGTTCTATTCCCGGCTCTGCCACGAAGTTTGAAAAGTGGTATGAGGACTGGAACGGGGTCTACTCAGCCTCGGGTGGTCCAAATGAGTAGAGGGGGTTCGATTCCCACCTCAGCCATCCTCGAAGTGGTTTTCCGTGGTTTCCCACTTCGTCTTCGGGCAAATGCCGGGATGGTATCCACTGTAAGGCCACGGCCGTCTCCTTCCCTCTTCCTAGCCTATCCATCCCTATCTTCTATCCCTTCCCCTCCCACATGAGGCCCCTGTTCGCTTTGCAGGTGAAGCCGCCTGGGCGAAGTGCTGATCACACTTCCCCAGTTGTATCCATCCCGACCAGATGTTCCAAGCTCCAGGACACTGCCCATAGAGGCGGTAGTGGTGAGTTCCCTCGCTGAGTCCGTGGGAACCACCAACCTAGAGGGTAAATTGACTAAATAAAAAAAAATATGACACGTTCTGTATATACTGCCTTGCTGCGTGGCTCAGCAGAAACGTTCTAGCTTGCTGTGCCCAAGGTTGCAGGTTCGTATCCTGGCGCAGTCAGCTGGCATTTGAGGGTGCGCAAATACGAGGGAGCCGTGTCAGTAGATTTACTGGCACGTTAAAGATTCCCTTCGGAGCAAAATTCCGGCACCCCTGCGTCTCTAAATGCCAGAGTAGTTAAAAGGGACGTAAAACCAATAATATTATAACTATCTGTATTTACTGTATGTTTGGGGAAGATTACCTCGTAGTTCCGCCCCTTAATACCTCACTAACTAACTAACTATTAATGTATGTGTATAGCAAGCGCTTTTCGCACAGACGCCGTTGAAAGAAATAGTTTCGGACTGATGTATTTATTCGTGAGCGAAAATCGCTTGCTATACACATACAGTAATATTTAGTTAGTAGTGAGGGTTTAAGGGGCGGAACAACGAGGTCATCTGCCCCAAACATACAGTAGATACAGATAATTATAATGCTGTTGGTTTTACGTCGCTTTTAACTACTCTGGCTTTTAGAGACGCCGGGGTGCCGGAATTTTGCTCCGAAGGGAATCCTTAACGTGCCAGTAAATCTACTGACACGGCTCCCTCGCATTTGCGCACCCTCAAATGCCAGCTGACTGCGCCAGGATACAAACCTGCAACCTTGGGAACAGCAAGCTAGAACGTTACCGCTGAGCCACGCAGCAAGACAGTAAATACAGAACGTGTCATATTTTATTATTATTCTGGGATAGATATTGAACTACCATATTAAAATTCTAATAATCACGAATAGTAAGCTATTCATCCATGGTTTTGAACGGTATTTAGGGAAAAGATTTTTTTTTAGTCAATTTACCCTCTAGGTTGGTGGTTCCCACAGACTCAGCGAGGGAACTCACCACTACCGCCTCTATGGGCAGTGTCCTGGAGCTTGGAACATCTGGTCGGGATGGATACAACTGGGGAAGTGTGATCAGCACTTCGCCCAGGCGGCCTCACCTGCAAAGCGAACAGGGGCCTCATGAGGGAGGGGAAGGGATGGATAGGCTAGGAAGAGGGAAGGAGGCGGCCGAGGCCTTACAGTAGGTACCATCCCGGCATTTGCCCGAAGACGAAGTGGGAAACCACGGAAAACCACTTCGAGGATGGCCTTAGGTGGAAATCGAACCCCCTCTACTCATTTGGACCACCCGAGGCTGAGTAGACCCCGTTCCAGTCCTCATACCACTTTTCAAATTTCGTGGCAGAGCCGGGAATCGAACCCAGGACCTCCGGGGTGGCAGCTAACCATGCTTACCGCTACGCTACGGAGGCGACGGGAAAATAAATGAATAAATAAATGAGAGAAGAAAACAACTTTCCCTATCGTCCTCGTAGATCATGTGAACAAAACCAAGTTGAAATCTTGCTGTACGAGGTAGGTAGGGTATATAATAAAATAGTTTAAAAAAAATACCAATTTCCACCGTTAGATAGTCTTGAACCCGGGATCTTCAAAACAACGAGCGGGCGCGATACCACTTGCACACTTTCCCAACCACCCCAAAGCTTTTTGTTGCGCTTCTTATTAACGCGTATTGTAAAATATTCAACTAATACACTTAGATCTTAAATATTGATTGGAATGCATTCATTCAGTACTTGGCATGTTTTCAAATTTACTTAAAGCTTTGCGTTAATAAGACGAATGAGCTGCAAATAATACCCGCAAATGACAACCCTTCGCCATGTTTTATTTCATACAACTTGGCATACAAAATGCTAGCATGTGATACACTTCGGTCATAAAAGCAGGTGTACGGACGAGGATGAACAGAATCATACAGGATTGTGTACCAATGATCACAACAGCTTCCTTACCAGCAGTGTCATGTGATATGGACTTTTAGTGAGAAAAGTAATGCTAACAGTCTAATGTACTCAATACACTACGGCATTTCCCTCAAGTGGATCAATTAATACTTTTTTGTATTTTTCAAACGTAAGAATGAGGATGTCGCCTCCGTAGCGTAGCGGTCAGCATAGTTATCTGCCGCCCCGGAGGTCGTGGGTTCGATTCCCGGCTCTGCCACGAAATTTGAAAAGTGGTACGAGGACTGGAACGGGGTCTACTCAGCCTTGGGTGGCCCAAATGAGTAGATGGGGTTCGATTCCCCCTCAGCCATCCTCGAAGTGGTTTTCCGTGGTTTCCCACTTCGTCTTCGGGCAAATGCCGGGATGGTACTGTCCCCGTAAATCCGGATAGTAGGCTGTCAGATATCCGCCCCCTCAATCGGATTGCCAATAATCAAACGCACCGGCACAGCTACATCAATGAAAATGGCACTGACAGATACTACCGAGATTAGAGCACAGCAGTTAACAAGAAATTATTGTGGAACACACCAAAATATACGGGGGTTCATACTTACCTTTACTTACCTCTTCAAATTAATCTCGGGTATGGGTTGCCAACTGGATCACTTAAAGTATGCCCACACAATAACCTCCACCATGATATTTAAAATGAACCAAGACGGAAACAAGAAACTTTAAACTGTACAATAATTTATTTCACATAAAGGGAATGATTCTAACAAAAATTCAACAAAATGTACGTGGCAATCAGAAGCCATTGTCAATATAACCATGTCCTCCTGTAGGACTTGTAGACGTTACATACAAAATTTTATCTTTCACTAGCTTATAAAGAACGTAATAATAGTAATACACTTGGAATGGATGAGGGAATTGGAACGAGACATGTAGCAATTGTTTTCCTCTTTCATAAACATCACACTTTATTTATAACTGCAAGCCTGTTACGTGGTCGACCTTGGCCTCTAACATACAGTTGTCAGGCCAGCTGCGATCCACCCTACATTATGTCGCATGCCCGCATCGTTAAATGGACCCACCTGTCCAGCTAACCTTAGCATATGCTCGTAACCTCAGAGCTTGGCTCCTTTTCAAACGCATTAAATGTCCTCAACTCAACTCAAATATTATCACGCAAATCTTTTAAATGCTCCAATCAAATATTACTGGATTACTCTAATAATCCCAAAACTTGTTTAATTACATAATCCATATGTATAATTAGCGTTCTTTAGAGTATATTAACAAAACTCTTAATGTTTATAACAAATGCTCATTAATTGTTTATAACAATTACAAATTGTTTATAATATTGTCAAATGACAATTGAAAAATCTATACACGCCTCTCGTAATTCCTTTCGTTTCACATTATTGTTAAAGATAATTACATAATTATTTACAATATTTATATTATTGATTTTAGAAATACATTAAACCACACGTTTATCCGGTTGATAATTACTCAAATCAGGTTAATATAATCGACCAATGAAGGTTAGTTATATTTAAGCTTATATTCAGGTTTAATAAGTTTTAATAATTATTATTATTATTTGTGACGGTAACCTCCATTCAAAATCGTTATCTCAAATTATTTAACACTCTTGTTAATTTTAACAGTAATTCCACATGATTAATTTTCAAAGGACCTGGACAATAAACTCAGCGGAAAAATACTTCGCTCAAATGCACAAATTGCATAAAATAGGCCCAGAATTCATCATATATTTCCATATATATGGCATAAAAATCTTCCACAATCCATACACAAAACCTCCACTTATAATCTCATCAACTTCATTAATATTGCTGTGGGAATCTCCTTCACGTATTCAAGGGCATTATTCATCAGCGACTTTTACATGTCCACTGAACTAACGATTATACATCCATAGTTCCACTTTAAAAATTCTTATGTTCATTAATTGTTTCAAAACTGTTATTTATTTAACCTTCGTGGGTTTCATTCATGAATCGATATGAAGTAAAATTTTGCCAATCACAAATAAATTTAATAGCAAATACGATTATACACGCCTCTCTGGTCTATCAAAATTGAGATTAATATCTCCTAAGTATCGTAGTATAAAAATACTATCTTCAAACAAAGTTCATCTAAACTGCAAATATAGTCGAATAGAATACAATTAGATTTTGGAATGCAAACATTATTGTTCCAATCTAGTATTGAGAAAAATTCCTATCAAAAGTTCATTACTATAGTGTATTCAATAAATCGTAATCAAAGTTCATAGTTCATAAAATTGTCTATAATGCAATGGTAATTTCAGAACTGACGATAAATGTTTATGTTGCAATCATGTTCATAAAACGACTAGTATTTCCAAGATCGTCGATCCAGAAATAGATTTTAACGCTCTAAAATCTTTTAATTATTCTTCTTTCTTGAGGATGACAGAAAATTGGTCAAAGTAATTTACTGAAAAGAATTACTTTAATAAAGTGACACGCTGTCTGAATTCAAATCTGCCATAGAAAATCATTTACTTTACAGTCAAATCGTGACTACAAAAATATGCAAATTACTGAAAGAATATACTATATCAGTCTCAACTGATCCAAAATTATTTAAATCTACCACTGACATAACAATGTCTTAATAAATCGTAGAAAAAGGCATAAATCATCGAAGTGTACTGAGTACAGAATTATCAAGCAAGAATATGGGGCAAAATATATATGGGACAAAAATATGGGAAAAATGGTTGCTCAGATATCGCTAAATGACTCAAATAAAACAAGAAACGTTCACGACTACCTTATCTGTTGATTGAAGTTCCAGAGGAAAATCTTCCAAAGAAGACTGGTGATGGTTCCATTTCACCAAAAAGATGTGCTCCGTCCTCGAACCTGGAACCAGCGCCCTCGAAGAATAGAACTGCTTCCTCCTCCGGAAATTGCACTGCTCCGTGTATACGATAGACATCCTTCTGGCAAAACTCTTCTTTGTGAGCCGGGTCCACCCTGGCCTCTCTTGATAGTTCCCTGAAGTTCTGGTAGAAATTCGCCATGAAGTTTATTGCAGTTATTTCCGCAGAAATATTCATATTTGTGGAGTATGAATATGTTTCCACTGCCATTTGATATAATTCAGCGTTGGACCACGATGCATGAGTGTAGTTGGATGTTCACTACATGCTCGCTTTTGTAGAAAGACGATTAGCGAAGTTCCATGCTGCTATTTCACTCCATTGACATATGTCCCAATTGCATTAAAGTCCTTAGCCTTCCATCTCCATTTCCGTTATAATAGTTGAAAGAACTGCGATATTATATTGTTCCATGTTAGAATGCAGCGTTATATTATCAAAAGCAATATGTAGTAGCACGGTTGCAATACCAGTGTCAGCCGTAGCGTAGAATTGTGATATTAGAAAAGTGCTTCTCAGGTGGCGAGAAAATCACTTTTGTCTGCCGACTTAAAATGCCAATATCTTTCGAATTATTATCTTGAAAATGTTCAACCTTTCTACACACTTTAATATAGTACTGCACAATAGAAGTAGCTTAAAGGCATTAGTCAACTCTTGATATATTATCTTGTAGACTTGAAAATGTGTGCGTTTCAACTTCGCCTAGTTTCAAACACCGTAAAATGGAACTGCGGCACGCTCGAAGCTCGTTCAATGCGGTTGGCTTTACCACACGCTAAAGACGACTTGTTTCACTTATTCACTCGAAAACGACTATATGACATCAGAAATATATATGCGGTATGAGATATATATGCGATATGAGACACATGAGCTATGAGCTACTCTCTGCTGTGCAAGACCTTTTATCAACTTCTTAAGGGGCGTATCCATCCCTTCCATAGCTTGTTTCTCCGTCATTGCTAGAATTTCTAACTTTGGCAATACTTGACGGATTTTCAAATTTCAAAAACTCAAAAATAATTTCTTCAAAATTCCAAATCAATGCCATAACTGAAAATAGATTTCCACAATTCTGCATTCCAAAAGTAATTAAATATGATAGTTTCAGTAATCTCCGTCTCCCTCCAAACTATCGTTCATTGGTTCGAGTCTCTCCTCCAATCGCGTAACTTCTTCCTCAGCACAATTCCATGTTTCCCTGCGACTGCGTCGTAAATCTCAGATCTTTCTCGAACAAAATCATGACGTCACCAAGAATCTCAGCTCAATCAGCCTACTTGCATGAAGTCTGCGTCATCCGTGCTTACGTCATAGATATCCATGTCACAACTATGACAGCCATAACTTAATTCATATTTTCCAATACAACCATCGTGGTCTCAATATAATTCAATTTACGGGGGCATTCTCCCTTCACCACGTTTTAAAAACAGTTGCAAATTGTTTTTAAACTCTGTGTTATAAATATCAGAATTCACTTGAACACGAAATTGAATTATCATTGGCTTACTCTTGTATGATATTTCCTCTATGTTCCTTAATCATAAGTCTCTTCTACTCTGGTTTGTGTGTGGCTAATGTATTCTCTCCTCTCTACTTTCTATTCTGTCCTGAATTCCTATTTTCCAAGTTCGGCTGGCTTGTAGAAGGGCCAGGATCGATCACTACATCCTGTCTTTTCTTTTGGTTTTCAGCTTCCTTCTCCCGTAATTCCTTAAGATACTGCTGACTTTCTTTCTCTCTTTCCTGATATTTGTCGGGTGTCATAACCTGACCTTGAGAATTCTGATTTCGATTCTGGTAATTTCTATTGTAATTCCTATTGTAGCCCTGGTTATTGTAGTATCTACCTCTTCCATTATTGTAGTTTCCTCTATTATTATTCCAGCCTCTTCTTTGCTGATATGGACGGTAACCTTGCGATCTGTGGTTGCGAAAGTGATTATTCCTGTGAGGACCTATATTTTCAGTTTTTTTTTCATCAGGCTTGTCAGTTTGCTGAACTTGATCCATATAGACAGTATTGATGTCTTTGAATTCGTGCCTCTGACCTTTTTGTACCACATTTGGCATTGGACTCGTGTAGTCAAGCCTTCTCAACAGTTCGTCCATACTGGTCAAATCCCTGATGTTTGACGATATGATGAGTCTTCTCACCTCCACAGGCAGCATACGAGAAATCGCATCTATCAACTGCTCTGTTGACAATGGGGGTTGCAAAAATCGCAAGCGTGATAACTGGCTCGTGAAGAAATCAGCGTACCGTGTTGGAAGAGTACCTGAATACTTCCTTGAGTATACCTCAGCTCTTAATGAATTCTGCGCTTCGATGGACCAGAATCGTTTTATCAGTGCCTCTGCAAATTCGTCAAAATTACTGAACGTATAGCGAAATGCTCTGAACCATTCAAGGGGTCCTCCAGCTAGAAATCTCTCCACTATCCTCATCTCTCTTTCTCTGGGAATGTGAGCTTCAATGAAATAGTCTTTCAGGTTCCGGATATATTCTATCGGTGTTAGACTATCAGTATTGCTAAATTTTTGAGGTTTGTCCTCGAAGTTCCGGATGACTGTCACATTTCTCGGATATGGATCCATGTAATTCTTCCCACAATCACGATATCTCCATTCAGGTTCAATATTCCTATCCTCTTCTTCTTCCCGGAATCTGGATATACGTTCCTCAGGACTAATATCTCTCTCTTCTGTAGCGAGGTTACATCTTCTGACGTAATTCCTATCATCTTCACCAGTCAAGCCTTCTGGATCCTTATCCGTGATTTCCGTGATGACTTTCCTGATCAACTCTTCTTTATAGGTTTCCATCATGCTGGCTTCTCCTAGTTTCAAATTCTGTAGTTTGCTCGTAGTTTCATTAACATCAGAGACAACCTTATGAATCTGTTCCTCTAACGCGGATTTTAATGCTTGCACGTCCTGACCTATTTGCGTTCTATCCTCTACCTGCTTTTCGGATAGCGAATCCATCCTTATACTCAAATCTTTCCTAATTTGAACTACTTCATTATTAATGTCTACTTGTGTACTGGCAAGTTTTCTTTCAATTCGTTCCTGAATCTGAGTTACATGTTCCCCACTTGACCTATTCCATTCATCTTTCCAAACCGTTACATTTGCAGTTAACATTTCCGCAATATCTACTTCAATATCTTCTTTAAGTAAACGATTATGATCTAATACTTCGGTTCTCATGACCTCTACATCATACTTTAATCCTGCTAAAGAAGCTGTTGTCCTAACAGACTCGTCAACCAACCTAGTTGTTAATGCACTAATGTTACGAGTACAAAGTGTTTTTGAAGTTTCAATTTCTTCTCTTAATTTATTAACATCAGTTTGAACTTTAGCAATGTCTACAAAAACAGTGTTAACTTCTACTTGTATCTTAGTTATATCGCTTTGCATCTCATTTACATCTGAATGAATGTTATTAATGTCTACTTGAACATTTGACACATCGGTTCGGACATTTATAATCTCTCTTTGAACCTCTTCTACTTTATCTTGTACAGTAGCAACATCGTTCCTAACAACAATTACTTCAGCTCTAGCACATGAAATATCACCCCGGACAATAGCAACATCAAGATTCAACATAGTAAGATCTTTCTGTACCTTAGAAACATCAGTCTTAACCTCTGAAACATCTTTATGCACATTGGACACGTCTGTGCGCATGTCAGTTACAGCATTCTCGATTCCCTGGGTACTGATCTGTAAACGCGACATATCATTTTCTAAGTTTGCAGAACTGGTCTGAAGAACTTTCATATTCTCCTCCATTCTACTAGTATTCCTAGCTTCCATTTCCCTCACACTTTCATCCATGCTAGCTTTCAAATTAGCAGACATATTACTAGCATTCTCCTCCATCATCTGCTTCATTCTGTTGGACATCTCCTCCAACATTATTCTCAAACTCTCATCTGCCATTTCAATATTATTTCAAGAATAAACTGCTTTAGGGACATACATCAAACAGAGCAAAATAACAGCATCTGAGCAACATTTTTCACCATATATAAATTTGAGCAATTTTCTGTCTTAAATCGAACTTACAATTACTTTATAATTAACCTTCGTAGACACTTCATGTTGAAATAAACTCAAGCACATGTTCAAATTTCTTTGGTTCATTTTAAAATATCCTAACACAAATAATTTACATTTACAATTCAAATAATTTAATTTTATCTTTAATATGACGAAACATGTCATAAGCCGGTCAAATAAAATAAGACTCCAGATCATAGGCGATTTTTCTAAGTTTCCAGCCTATTTAACCTCTCTCAAGTTGTATAAGATCTGATCTTTTCTGAGTGTAATTTTCCTAATACAACACAACATTTAATCCCTATATAATCACACTCTCAAATTCTACAATTGGCCAAGACATCTAACAAAGAATCAACCTCTTTATTTGAGTCTTCACAATCCCATTGACATCGATAACTTGGTAATCCAATGTTATTCGAACACTCCACAAAATTGCGGTGCCAATTCTACTGCAATAACTTGGTAATTCAATGTTTTGCTGATCGAATGTGTCAATTCTACTGGCGTTCAACCTGGTAATCCAGTTTTGTTGAACGTGCCAATCGAGCTGATCGTGCCCCACGTTGGGAGCCAATCCTACTGTCCCCGTAAATCCGGATAGTAGGCTGTCAGATATCCGCCCCCTCAATCGGATTGCCAATAATCAAACGCACCGGCACAGCTACATCAATGAAAATGGCACTGACAGATACTACCGAGATTAGAGCACAGCAGTTAACAAGAAATTATTGTGGAACACACCAAAATATACGGGGGTTCATACTTACCTTTACTTACCTCTTCAAATTAATCTCGGGTATGGGTTGCCAACTGGATCACTTAAAGTATGCCCACACAATAACCTCCACCATGATATTTAAAATGAACCAAGACGGAAACAAGAAACTTTAAACTGTACAATAATTTATTTCACATAAAGGGAATGATTCTAACAAAAATTCAACAAAATATACGTGGCAATCAGAAGCCATTGTCAATATAACCATGTCCTCCTGTAGGACTTGTAGACGTTACATACAAAATTTTATCTTTCACTAGCTTATAAAGAACGTAATAATAGTAATACACTTGGAATGGATGAGGGAATTGGAACGAGACATGTAGCAATTGTTTTCCTCTTTCATAAACATCACACTTTATTTATAACTGCAAGCCTGTTACGTGGTCGACCTTGGCCTCTAACATACAGTTGTCAGGCCAGCTGCGATCCACCCTACATTATGTCGCATGCCCGCATCGTTAAATGGACCCACCTGTCCAGCTAACCTTAGCATATGCTCGTAACCTCAGAGCTTGGCTCCTTTTCAAACGCATTAAATGTCCTCAACTCAACTCAAATATTATCACGCAAATCTTTTAAATGCTCCAATCAAATATTACTGGATTACTCTAATAATCCCAAAACTTGTTTAATTACATAATCCATATGTATAATTAGCGTTCTTTAGAGTATATTAACAAAACTCTTAATGTTTATAACAAATGCTCATTAATTGTTTATAACAATTACAAATTGTTTATAATATTGTCAAATGACAATTGAAAAATCTATACACGCCTCTCGTAATTCCTTTCGTTTCACATTATTGTTAAAGATAATTACATAATTATTTACAATATTTATATTATTGATTTTAGAAATACATTAAACCACACGTTTATCCGGTTGATAATTACTCAAATCAGGTTAATATAATCGACCAATGAAGGTTAGTTATATTTAAGCTTATATTCAGGTTTAATAAGTTTTAATAATTATTATTATTATTTGTGACGGTAACCTCCATTCAAAATCGTTATCTCAAATTATTTAACACTCTTGTTAATTTTAACAGTAATTTCACATGATTAATTTTCAAAGGACCTGGACAATAAACTCAGCGGAAAAATACTTCGCTCAAATGCACAAATTGCATAAAATAGGCCCAGAATTCATCATATATTTCCATATATATGGCATAAAAATCTTCCACAATCCATACACAAAACCTCCACTTATAATCTCATCAACTTCATTAATATTGCTGTGGGAATCTCCTTCACGTATTCAAGGGCATTATTCATCAGCGACTTTTACATGTCCACTGAACTAACGATTATACATCCATAGTTCCACTTTAAAAATTCTTATATTCATTAATTGTTTCAAAACTGTTATTTATTTAACCTTCGTGGGTTTCATTCATGAATCGATATGAAGTAAAATTTTGCCAATCACAAATAAATTTAATAGCAAATACGATTATACACGCCTCTCTGGTCTATCAAAATTGAGATTAATATCTCCTAAGTATCGTAGTATAAAAATACTATCTTCAAACAAAGTTCATCTAAACTGCAAATATAGTCGAATAGAATACAATTAGATTTTGGAATGCAAACATTATTGTTCCAATCTAGTATTGAGAAAAATTCCTATCAAAAGTTCATTACTATAGTGTATTCAATAAATCGTAATCAAAGTTCATAGTTCATAAAATTGTCTATAATGCAATGGTAATTTCAGAACTGACGATAAATGTTTATGTTGCAATCATGTTCATAAAACGACTAGTATTTCCAAGATCGTCGATCCAGAAATAGATTTTAACGCTCTAAAATCTTTTAATTATTCTTCTTTCTTGAGGATGACAGAAAATTGGTCAAAGTAATTTACTGAAAAGAATTACTTTAATAAAGTGACACGCTGTCTGAATTCAAATCTGCCATAGAAAATCATTTACTTTACAGTCAAATCGTGACTACAAAAATATGCAAATTACTGAAAGAATATACTATATCAGTCTCAACTGATCCAAAATTATTTAAATCTACCACTGACATAACAATGTCTTAATAAATCGTAGAAAAAGGCATAAATCATCGAAGTGTACTGAGTACAGAATTATCAAGCAAGAATATGGGGCAAAATATATATGGGACAAAAATATGGGAAAAATGGTTGCTCAGATATCGCTAAATGACTCAAATAAAACAAGAAACGTTCACGACTACCTTATCTGTTGATTGAAGTTCCAGAGGAAAATCTTCCAAAGAAGACTGGTGATGGTTCCATTTCACCAAAAAGATGTGCTCCGTCCTCGAACCTGGAACCAGCGCCCTCGAAGAATAGAACTGCTTCCTCCTCCGGAAATTGCACTGCTCCGTGTATACGATAGACATCCTTCTGGCAAAACTCTTCTTTGTGAGCCGGGTCCACCCTGGCCTCTCTTGATAGTTCCCTGAAGTTCTGGTAGAAATTCGCCATGAAGTTTATTGCAGTTATTTCCGCAGAAATATTCATATTTGTGGAGTATGAATATGTTTCCACTGCCATTTGATATAATTCAGCGTTGGACCACGATGCATGAGTGTAGTTGGATGTTCACTACATGCTCGCTTTTGTAGAAAGACGATTAGCGAAGTTCCATGCTGCTATTTCACTCCATTGACATATGTCCCAATTGCATTAAAGTCCTTAGCCTTCCATCTCCATTTCCGTTATAATAGTTGAAAGAACTGCGATATTATATTGTTCCATGTTAGAATGCAGCGTTATATTATCAAAAGCAATATGTAGTAGCACGGTTGCAATACCAGTGTCAGCCGTAGCATAGAATTGTGATATTAGAAAAGTGCTTCTCAGGTGGCGAGAAAATCACTTTTGTCTGCCGACTTAAAATGCCAATATCTTTCGAATTATTATCTTGAAAAGGTTCAACCTTTCTACACACTTTAATATAGTACTGCACAATAGAAGTAGCTTAAAGGCATTAGTCAACTCTTGATATATTATCTTGTAGACTTGAAAATGTGTGCGTTTCAACTTCGCCTAGTTTCAAACACCGTAAAATGGAACTGCGGCACGCTCGAAGCTCGTTCAATGCGGTTGGCTTTACCACACGCTAAAGACGACTTGTTTCACTTATTCACTCGAAAACGACTATATGACATCAGAAATATATATGCGGTATGAGATATATATGCGATATGAGACACATGAGCTATGAGCTACTCTCTGCTGTGCAAGACCTTTTATCAACTTCTTAAGGGGCGTATCCATCCCTTCCATAGCTTGTTTCTCCGTCATTGCTAGAATTTCTAACTTTGGCAATACTTGACGGATTTTCAAATTTCAAAAACTCAAAAATAATTTCTTCAAAATTCCAAATCAATGCCATAACTGAAAATAGATTTCCACAATTCTGCATTCCAAAAGTAATTAAATATGATAGTTTCAGTAATCTCCGTCTCCCTCCAAACTATCGTTCATTGGTTCGAGTCTCTCCTCCAATCGCGTAACTTCTTCCTCAGCACAATTCCATGTTTCCCTGCGACTGCGTCGTAAATCTCAGATCTTTCTCGAACAAAATCATGACGTCACCAAGAATCTCAGCTCAATCAGCCTACTTGCATGAAGTCTGCGTCATCCGTGCTTACGTCATAGATATCCACGTCACAACTATGACAGCCATAACTTAATTCATATTTTCCAATACAACCATCGTGGTCTCAATATAATTCAATTTACGGGGGCAGTACCTTCTTCAAGGCCACGGCCGCCTCCTTCCCTCTTCCTTGTCTATCCATCCTACCCATCCCTTACCTTCCCTCATGAGGCCCCTGTTCGCTTTGCAGGTGAGGCCTCCTGGGCGAGGTGCCAATCCCACCTCACCAGTTGTATCCCTTCCGATTCGATGTTCCCAGCTCTAGGACACTGCCCGTAGAGGCGGTAGTGGTGAGTTCCCTCGCTGAGTCCGTGGGTTCCACCAACATGGAGGATAAACGACAAAAAAAAAGAAAAAAAAAGATTGAGGATTAGATTATATCCCTCGGTTACAGAGGGCTTTGTCTTGACACAGCGTAAGAATGAGGAATGGTTTACAACCCGAGACGTTACAGAGGGCTTTTACTTGACATGTGTGGTGGCCTGAATGAGTCTGAGTTTTCCTTTAAACGAAGGTGGTCAACATTTCGAACACTTGCTACCCTGAATATAGAGGATACCTTCCTTTCGATCTAGAGATCATTATGTCGTCGTCCAATCTGGCTACGTCCATCGGATAAGTACGATCCTTCTGAGGACCAAATAAAAAATCACTCGTTGGAACAGATAGATTTGCGTCCACAATAAACGACATTAAGCACAAAAATAAAAATTGTTACAAGTTCGAGGTTCGAACCTACTACAATGTGACTTCGTTGACGCTACTCTAGCAATTCTTGATTTAGCCACCTTAGCTACCGAGAACCATGGTGTATTGCTGGCACGTATTGAATCTATTCGTAGACACTTCCTGTCCAAAGGTAGGAAGATGTTATTCGGAGCTGTGATCGTTTTAATCGTGCATTATATTTGAGGTCATTGAAATAACACTGCCACTATCGATTTCTACTATATTCACGAGCATGTACTCAACGGTAAGGTTGTACTTAGGTCGTAAAGGAGCAGGTACTAATGTTTTTAGGATGACTATGATATACGCGTTCGTTGGGTTGCCTTTCTCCAAATAAAAATAAGGGGCTGGTGGACCACTCTGTGTATAGACCATAGAGTTACTTATTATTAGATGACAATTATTGTGTAGGTTCATTATTGAAACTTTGACCTAGATCGCATGATTAGGACACAAGTAATAGAAACTCAATTTTAAAATTTCGCACAGCCGCCATCTTGAGGTTATGAAAACAATAGAACGAAATTAGATGTCAGTGTATTGCAATGTGTATAAACATTTGCTGTACCATGTTTCACTGCGCTCGGATGGTTAAATCGCGGGAAATTTCTATTTAAATGTTTCAAATTCGCTTGGCCGCCATGCTAATTTTGTACTTAACAGGTTTTTGAAAGTCATGTAGGTAAACTTCTAGTGGTACCCTTTATCACCGTTCAAAATTTCAGGGTGATATCAGCTATTGTTTCGGAGATATAGAATGTCGGTGAAATATTTCGCACAGCCGCCATGCTGAATTGGTGAAACGTAATTAAATATGAAGGGCACGATCGGGGTCAGACAAAATAGTACTATGTTCTTACCTAGTTTCATTGAAATCGCTCCAGCCGGTTAGATTTTATTAGGGGGAAACACACATAACTTACACTCACACACGGACAAAAGGTGATCTCAAAAGTCTATTTCTTCATAAGAGAAAAGAGGCTAAAATGAACCATGAAGAAAATAAATGTAGCCAAGGGCCCGTTGCTTAATATGATGTAAAATCTGAAATTTTGGAATTGCTGTAGATTTTCAGCTTAACGGAGAATAACTACAGTCTTTAGCAGACATTTGTTTGGCACTTTTGAGCTATATATTATGAGCAATGTGCCTAGACCAGCATTCAAACGTGTGTTTACATAGCACATTGCCTCAAATTATATATATTATTAATAAAGTTCTTGGTTTTACGCCCCCCCCCCCCCCAGGGGCTCACATCTAGTGGGACGTGGGTTGGCGACCACGGGGCCCCAGCTGAGTCCGGCATTGCTTCCACTTACTTGTGCCGGGCTCCTCTCTGTCTTCTTTCCTGTCGACCTCCCTTGGTCAACTCTTGTTCTCCTCCGACCCCGACGGTATTAGGGTATCCGAGGCCTAGGGAGTCTCTTCCTGCCTTAATTGGCCCTTGTCTCATCTTTTCTGATTCCCTCCTTCTGCGAGAAGTCAGCCTTCTTTTTCTGTAACGTTCTCGCTTGCTGGGCCCGAGGTTGCAGGTTCGTATCCTGGCACAGTCAGCTGGCATTTGAGGGTGCGCAAATGCGAGGGAGCCGTGTCCGTAGATTTACTGGCACGTTAAAGATCCCCTTCGGGGCAAAATTCCGGCACCGCGGCGTCTCTAAAAGCCGCAGTTGTTAAAAGGGACGTAAAACCAATAACATTATTACCTTCTTTTTCTTTTCATGTTATCTCCTGCCTTCTGCTCAAGGCCCTCAAGGAGGCCGGGTGTATGTATCCCCCCACCACTTATGGTGCACCCTAGATAATGCTACACCCTCAGGGGCTCACGGCTGGTGAGTTCGGGAGTTGGCGACCCCGAGGGATTCCTGAGCTGGGTCCGTTTTCCCCTTTTGTCCCTTACCTTTGGGGTAGACCCTCTCCTCTTTCCCTTTCCTATCTTCCTTTCATGGCTCTCCTTCCTTCCAAGTCCCTCAATCCGCATTCTTCGAGGGTTGAGGGCATTTCTTTTCCCCTTGTCCTTTATTTGCCTTATTCCTTTAGTTTTCCATTTCTTCTTATAGTATGTAGGTTAGTGGTTGGTTTTAGTTTTAAGTTTGCATTTCATTTTCATCTTCACGATCACCCAAACCATCAGGGGCCGATAACCTAGATGTTAGGCCCCTTAAAACAACAATTATCATCATCATCATCATCAGGTTTTACGTCCCTTTTAACAACTGCGGCTTTTAGAGACGCCGTGGTGCTGGAGGTTTGCCCCGAAGGGGATGTTTTACGTTCCAGTGAATCTACTGACACGGCTGCCTCGTATTTGCGCACCCTCAAACGCCAACTGGCCGTGCCAGGATTCGATCCTGCAACCTTGAGCACAGCAAGCGAGAACGTTACCACTGAGCCACGCAGCCAGCTACCAAATTATAATTCCTGTTCCCCTGTAATAACAGCAGCTGCAAACATCTTAGCGTGACTTATCAGTGACCGAGGTGGAACGACTAACGCGATCAATCGCGGTGTAGCGAGCAAGCGCGCAACAAGTTTAACCAACAGGTGGCGACATCGCCACAGAATTACTAAACACTGGGATTACCGGCTTAAAGCTTACTGGTCGGCTCATGGAGTCCCTTCATTCCCACCTCTTCCAGTCTTAGGATCAGCCTTCTGGTCGACCTTGATTCTCACCACTTACAGTCTTAGGATTAGCCTACTGGTCGACCTTGATTCTCACCACTTACAGTCTTAGGATTAGCCTACTGGTCGACCTTGATTCTCACCACTTACAGTCTTAGGATTAGCCTACTGGTCGACCTGGATTCCGACCTCTTACAGTTTTAGGATTAGCATACTGGTCGACCTTCATTCCCAAGTATTATCGTCTTAGGATTAGCCTACTGGTCGACCTTGATTCCCACCTCAGACAGTCTTAGGATTAGCCTACTGGTCAACCTTGATTCCCAACTCTTATAGTCTTAGGATTAGCCTACTGGTCGACCTTGATCTCCACCTCTTACAGTCTTATGGTTAGCCTACTGGTCAACTTTGATTCCCAACTCTTATAGTCTTAGGATTAGCCTTCTGGTCGACCTTGATTCCCACCTCTTACAGTCTTAAGATTAGCCTACTGGTCGAATTGATTCCCACCTGTTACAGTCTTAAGATTAGCCTACTGGTCGACCTGGATTCCCAAATCTTATAGTCTTTGGATTAGCCTACTGGTCGACCTTGATTCCCACCTCTTACAGTCTTACGATTAGCCTACTGGTTGACCTGGATGACCTTCTCTTACAGTCTTAAGATTAGTTTACTGGTCGACCTTGATTCCCATCTCTTACAATCTTAAGATTAGCTTACTGGTCGACCTTGATTCCCACCTCTTACAGTCTTAGGATTAGCCTACTGGTCGACTTTGATTCCCACCGCTTACAGTCTTACGATTAGCCTACTGGTCGACCTGGATTCCCAACTCTTATAGGCTTAGGATTAGCCTACTGGTCGACCTTGATTCCCACTTCTTACAGTCTTAGGATTAGCCTACTGATCGACTTTGATTCCCACCTGTTACTGTCTTAAGTTTAGCCTACTGGTCGACCTTGATTCCCACCTTATATTGTCTTAAGATTAGCCTACTGGTCGACCTTGATTCCCACCTCTTATGATCTTAGGATTAGCCTACTGGTCGACCTTGATTCCCACTGCGTATTGTCTTAGGATTAGCCTACTGGTCGACCTTGACTCCCACCTCTTATGGTCTTAGGATTTGCCTACTGGTCGACCTTGATTCTCATCTCTTACTATATCCCAAAATGAAACAACATTAACCGGAAAACAAACTCGTTCTGCCTTGGTGAGGGACAAGCAGCTTATTCGTTAAGCCATCACGCCCCCGTTCCGTTCATTATCAATGGGTTAATGCCGTCATCAAATTACAGTCAAGTACCTTTGTTACATACACAAAATCAGACATGCGAGGTTCCTTTCAAATGTTCCCTGTGCTGCAGGATACTTTTATGAACGTGTTAATTTACTCGTAGAATTATCAAATAGGCAGAGATAACCACGAAGTTCCCTTATCCTTTATCTTTACTATCGTGGAGGTTGTCCAGGTGGCAGTATAGACTTCTAAGAGAATGATGTGATCGATCTGATAACATGGGAACACGCATGCTCCGTAACCAATAAGAGGAGACGGCACCAGACAAGGAGACAAAGAGTCCCTGCTTTCTTCCATATTGGTTTGTTGATGGCTGAAAGAGAAAGTGATGAAATTAGGATGGATTTGTACCGGGTTTAATCGCTAACCCCACATTCCATAACAATACCCGAACAACCACTGTTGGTTCAACATCGAACAACCTTGAATTTAAAATAGTAGAATTTTGGGAAAGGAACATTTCTGATAACCTATGGCATACTTTCGAGGTTAATGAAATCATACTGAGAGTTTAATGACTTTTTTTTATTATTACAAAAGTACGAGTATTCTCGAAGTGAACAGTTTAAATTGCTTTTAAAATACAGGGTGATTCTGAATTCCCATTACAGACTTGTAGTGGGGGCCAAGACGGTTAAGTTTAGCATAGGAACTTGTGTCCGGAAACGTACCGTCTTCCCGCTACCCTCAAAAAACCACCACAGCACACGTTCACAGTTCCCGCATTTTCGGCGCTCTGTCCGACTCCTGTTGATTGTCGTCTAGATCCAATTACAGGCGGGGCTCGATGTGACAATCATCGACGTTAACACAGACACGGTACCTACGTACCATGTTCTGGTACACACGATCACCAATCCCCGGTCCTCCAACATCCGCTGCAGCCATACCCACGCCAGTAGGTCTTCCTCGGATTCCACAGGGGTCTCGTAAATCAAGGTTTTCTTGTGACCCCACAGTTAGAAGTCTAGCGGTGTCAAGTCGGGTGAACGTGCAGGCCAAGCAATCGGGCCACCACGATCTATCCACTGTTGCCCAAACCTGTGGTGCAGATGTTCTCGGATTGCAAGTGAAAAATGAGGTGATGCTTCATCGTGCTGAAACCAGATGTTTTGACGCACATGCAGTGGCACATCGTCTAAGAACTCATGCAGTACGTCTTCAAAGAATATCAAGTACGCGGCACCCGTGGAATTTCGTGGAAGAAGGTAGGGGATACAACCTGTAGGGGATATGGGACATCAGGTGATCGTTCAATTACCTACGTACTCTTGTCAGTGGCGCCGAAAATGCGGAAGATTTGACGTGTGCTGTGGTGGTTTGTTTTGCGAGTAGTGGAAAGACGGTACGTTTCTGGACACAAGTTCTATGCAAATCGTAACCTTCTTGGTCCCCACTACAAGCCCTCAAAATCTGTAATGGGAATTTAGAAACACCCTGTATACGTCACAAGGTTGATAGATTGCGATTTAATATTTTCATAATTATATTAGCACTAGAGATGCCGGTCCCGTGACGTAGAGCAAGTAAACTGGTTATTTACCGGGTGAGTTAGCCGTGGTCGTTACGGCGTGGCTGCAGGCAGCCGCTCTCATCCGGGAGGCGAGGAGGTTCGAATCCCCCCGCCGGCAACCTAGAAGATGGTCTTCCGTGGTTTCCCATCATCCTTCCAGGCAAATGCTGGGGTTAGTCCCTAACTATAGGCACAGCCACTACCTTCCAAATCCTCGTCCTCTTACATTCACACTTTCCTCCCCGGACAACACTCCACACGCGACGGTACTTGTAGCTCACCCCAAGGGTGTCCGCATCGAAGCAGCTACAAAATCTGGCGAGCCGAACATGTCCTCGGACACTCCTGACACTAAAAGCCATTCGCTAAAAAAACTGGCTATTTATCTAGGAGATCTATGGTTCGATTTCCGTCTCCGCCGAAAATTTAAGATTTCACGTGAGGGTTGGAACAGGATACACTCAGCCTCGGAAGGACAATTCAGTATTTGTTTGATATGAGAAATAGCACCCCATGCAGACCTAAGGCTGTGGTCGCGCAGGCCACGGAACCATCTTAGGATACGTGCGTTTATTTATTTATTTATTTTTTATTTTTTTTCATTTAGCACTCCAGGTTGGTGAGGGGATGAAAGGTAGGACACGCTGCAGAGTCTGCGTGCCATATCAGGAGGGTTCTCGGCTTGAGCTCAGTGCTCGATTACGCAACGTCCCTGCTGGAGCCATGGATTTGCGATAAAATTCACTATGACTTTTGCCTTTTCGCCATTTCAGCTTTATTGGAGAAAGATATGTTTCTAGTGAATTTTGATGTAAAATATTTTGTTTGCAGCAGTAACTATGACGTGTTGAGTTACACCCTGCACTTATTTGTGTGGACCCCGCAGCGTAGCCATGCGCGTTAAATAGCTCATCTCAACCACGATGGGAAGCTGCAGCAAGGTTCGATTCCCGATGCTGGCAGTTGCTATCCTCAGTGTGGATTTGTCCCGTTTTTATCCACACTCCCTCCAAGCAAATTCTGGGATAGTACCTTCCTTCCAGTCCCGGTCACCTAACCAATCCCAGCTTCACACCTTACTACCGTCACCACAGAAACAAAGGTTATCAGGCAAGTTCAGTAGCCTACACATCCAAGAGCACTAGTCTGATATCCCAAGTCAAGGAAAACAATCCCCGTGGTATTACAGCCCATAAAGAGCCTAGGCCTACCAAGCGACTGCTGCCCAGCCATTTGGCCTGCAGATTATGGAGTGACGCGTGGTCAGCGCGTGGGGTCCCCTCGGTTGTTAATCTTGGTCTCCGTGACCGGGGCGCTGCCTCATTGTCAGACAGCTACTCAATTGCCCTCACGTCACTTTCCAAAATCCCTTACGGAGCCGGGAATAAAACCCGGGGCCTCCGGGTGCGAGGCAGGCACACCCCAACACCACGGAGCCAGCAGATATCCCAAACTCCTAAAATGAACAAGAGTCTCTGTGGACTTTCACTTACAGATTCACCGTGCCCGGTTGATCGTCCAGTTTTTTCATTGAAATTCTAATCGTGGCAAAGATGATTTCAAGTTTAGAAAGTCATATGTCTATCAAAATTGTTGATAATAGGTGGCAGTGGATACACATGACGTTTATTGCTAAAATAGATGATGAAGTCAGTAATGAAATAAAAGAGTATATAAGAAACCACAACCATGAAATTAGCGACAGAGGACAATCAATTACTCTAAACATGAAATCCAATTGCTTGTCCGATGTCTGAGTAATTCGGGACGGACATTTTTGTGTTGGCCTCAGCTTATCTTCATTATTCCTTACTCGAAGTTCGTCATCATTTTTGTTGTTGATTCTTTCAAGGACTTTGCGACATCGTGGTCATGCAGTCTCTTATACTTGGGGGTGTATTTGTAATTGGGACTAGGATTTTATTCCGGGTAGGATCTGGCCTTGGCCTTAATTTAAGTACAATCCCGGCATTTGCCCGAAGATGAAGAGGTAAACCTCCAAAATTATTTCTAAGGCAGCTGAGTTGGTAATCGAATCCACCTCTTCTCAGTTCTACCTCAGGGGGCAGAATGTGCCTCGTTGCAGCCAAGGATGCGAGGGATGACGTCACGAGGTGCACACTGGAATTTCATAACTCAAACTAAAAGGAATACTCCTAGTGACTCATTGAAATGTGATACAAAGCCAAACGCTGGTGGAAACAAGCAGTCATGTCCCCGAGGTTGTGTCTCTGGTAGTGCTGGTATTTTTATTCGATGAATTTCAGCTATCGAATAATGGAATAATCAAAGCAGAAAAATATTCTAATTGCTACAAATAGCGTTTAATCGATTGCACGTTTATTCCATTTAACGATTGGTCTTTTAATCAATTAATCGGTTGGTCAAATGATAATTGATTAATTGTTTTGACGATTAGTCGATGTACTTCGCTCTTTCCACTACGCTCTCACATAAGCAAAACATACATTTTATTAATTAAAATACAGTATATTCTTTCATATATTTTTAAATAACTTACCTTCTTTGTGAAAACTAGGCTAAAAGAAAGTAAAACAAAAATGTTCCTGTCCTAAATGGTAAATAATGAACATGAATTCAAAATATTTGCTGAAAACTCTTCGTTTTCAATTTTTCGAAACCCTTCCCAATTTCATTGATATTTTTCCTTCCACTGTCACTGAATCATATTTGGATGTTGTTAACAAAGGCAAGGAATGACACTTATTTAGGGAAAAGGTCAATTTTATAGATTTCTATGTTTCCGAAAATGAGCGTAACTCAAATTAAGCGATGACCGCTCATTTAAACATTTTCTCCTCTCCCGTGTCTATCAATCAATTAATCCATTCGTTGGTTAGCCGATTAATCTACAGTATTATTCCGTTAGTTGATTAATAGATTTAACGGTCAGTCAATTTATAGATTAATCGTTTTCGATTAATTACGAATTATTCGATTAATCGATTATTAATCAATTATTAATGGACTAGCAACCCGCCCCGGCTTCGCCCGGGAACAGTTATGAATGCATTAGGTGATAAGCACTTTTTTAGATGTCAGTGATCTACGACCTATGTCCGTTTTACGTCTTGGCATAATGGGTTAAAATCACTGACAGGACTATTAAGTACTGTATCATGGAGATAGCATGTGCAACGAATTCTTGTCGGATGTAATTTAAGAATGGCGAGATGCTTGAAACACAAATCCCCCTTCCGTCCAATCTAAAGATGTATTGAAGATAGAGATATCCATCCTCTCGCGGACTTTTTTGTAGAACTTTTCATGCTGAACAATTCTTACACTCATAGTATATTGATATATTTAACAGTTTGCCCAGCGTAAGCTTAAAAAGCTTGTTTTTACTTTTTTACTGAAATCGTTAGTGCTTGGCTTCCTTTGATCATAAATAAATAATATTCTACAGACACCTTCCTCGAGATATCCTTTACAGAATGGTGAAAACCGCATCAAAATCCATTCAGTGGTTCTCGAGATTACCCTTGACATCCAAGATTCGGGGACTTTGTTTTATACTAAGTAGAGATTAATCGAACATCGCTTATTACAAGCTCTAGTGTCTACTAGTCTCTGGTCTGCGCTTCCTCGCACTGTGCCTTGCCAGACGAAAGAGAGGCTTACTTCAGAGTTCGTGTCACCTACTCATCCATTTTCTCACACTGGTCGATCGTTCGGCTCACTCAAAGCTGATCATTAAGGCCCGGAAGTTCGTGCAAAATCATATTTTTGCATATTTATGCAATATTTTGGTTATTTTGACACAATGTATCACATTTTTCTCCCTTGCCTGTTTAAGTGCATATCTCTGCTTGAGAAGGGCGTATATTCTATTTTCCTATTGTTTTGAAGCGCTTTTTGTTACTTCATGTTCTCAAAGTCGTATATTTTGATTCGGACTCCGAAAGTCTACCACAGAATAATACTGAAATTATTTTAATACCTAGTACGTTTCAGTCATTTTTGCAAGTTAATATGAATTATTTTTATTCAGCATTCACCATGTAAATATTGTAAAATTTATCATTTATAGCAATTCAATGTCTATAAAAATTGTATATCACTTGTACATAAAAATTAACGTAATAACATAATTATTGATGGTCAACGCCACTCGAAGTTCCACAAAATAATTTATCCTACTGTTTAGAACTGTTTCTTAGCTGAGATATTTAAAAAAGGTGTAGTTATATGTCCGTCTGTTAATATTTTCTTTATAATCAAAATAGAAACGCTAAAGAATACGGAGTGATCGTAATTGCCTTAATTATTTCATAGTGCATGTTTTTTGAAACGTGATGCATATTTGACCAATAATTAGTTAATTTTTGCATGCATATTTATTAATTTTATAGTGCATGAATTCCGGTCCTTACAGATCAGCTACCGGTACGTGTCGGCCATCGGGTAGCTGAGCTAGAGTGGAGAGGGTTACATGGTTCATTGGACAGCAATTTGAATGTTTCTACAATCATCAGGTTTGATTCCCTACGTGTTATTAGAATTAAGCTTTCGGTACGTTTAATGTTTCGATTCTTGTGAATTCAATGAAAACATAGCCATTGTGTTACTAAGGGTCGCATGATTTAGATGTATATCTAACAAGGCGCCAGGCGAAAGCCGGGCTGGTGCCTAAATTAAGGTCTCAGCCACTTCCTATCCAAATCCTAGTCCCAATCACAAATATAACAAGAAGTTCCGTGAAGAACTATACAGCCTACTTTTCATGCCAATGATTATTCTAAAGAATATGAACCTATCTAGAATAATGACGAAATTAAGTTGGTAATATCCAAATATCTAATTAGTTCAAAATATACCTGATATAATGTAGCCTAACAGAGCACTACAGTTGGCAGCCCTGGTGACTGAATATATTCTTAGTTCCATCTCTTAAGGTACAGAATACAAAATTTGGTTGAAGTCCAATGGACGTTACATGCAGTTAGACACTGGATCTATCAGCACCCGTAAAAGCATGTTGCCAACAATGTCATGCGTGTGCTGGTCATAAATAATCTGAAATATTATGATATCTTGTTGTGCCAATTTTGGATGAAATCTATTTGTTAGTATAGAAGTTACATGTAATTTAAAATTGGACATATCAGCAGGCATAGAATCATGTTGGCAGCACTGCCTTGTATTAATTACTCCAAATTAATCTAGAATGTCAGGTGCTATACGTGTGCAAATTATAGAGCTGTTGGCTTGCATACTTTCTGATATATTGATATTAGGGTAAAAAATATAGACAGCATTTATTAACAGTTGGCAGCCCTGATTGCTCTTAACAATACTTATAGTCATATCTGTTATGGTACACATAGCACATACGAAATTTGGTTGAAATCCAACTGATAGTATAGAAGTTACATGTATTTAAAAATTGGTACTATCATGTTGGTAGAACTGACGTATATAAGTTACTCCAAATTAATCTAAAATGTCAGAATATACGTGTGCATAGTTTAAAGCTGTTGGCTTGCATACTTTCTGATATATTGGTATTTGGATAAAAAAAAAATAGAGAGAGCAATTATTAACAGTTGGCAGCCCTGGTGGCTCTTAAGAATATGCTCAGTCATATCTGGTTATGTACAGATATTACATACAAAATTTGGTTGAAGTCCAATTGATAGTGTAGAAGTTATATGCATTTAAACATTGGACCTATCAGAGGGCTTAAAATTATTTTGACAACACTGTCATGGTTGGCCTCCTGGAAATTTAACTAAAATCGTTTTATCTACATGTGTGCCAATTTTGGAATAGCTCCCATGCATACCTTGCAAGATATCCAACATGGAGCTCAAATTTCTAGTGCGTTTTTTCAGCAGTTGGTAGCACTGACATCATTTTCAAATATGGACGTGAGATATTCCGGTGCACATCTTTACTCATACTAAATTTGGTTTTGATTGCTGCAGCCGTTTAGGAGTTTATAGGGGGGGGACACACACACACACAGCCAGACAGACAGACAGACACACATTTTCCCGGATCGATCTCATAAGTCTACTTTTTCCTCATTTTTGCAAAATGTGAAAAGTAGGCTAAAAATATACTCACCCTAGTACATGGGGCTACATGGCCACGTTATCCCAAAGCCCCTAGATGAATCAACAATAACAACTGTTTTGAACATGACAAAGTTGATTTAAGGTCTCAGATGTCGGACTATACCCACCAACTAAATAAGTCATCGATCTTAATGGAAGGAAAACTGTGAACATCTTCTGATCAAGCGATGGGTGTTCTATCACACGAATTGTAACCCTTGTTCTGTGATGATCAATAGAAAGCGTGAGTATTTTTTTGTGCAAAGCCTCCACAGAATACTTTTACTGCCCGGAAGAATATATCTGATGCACAACAATAAACTAGATGCAAATGGATTGTATATGACTTGGAGAATTGCTACCTTACTTAATCAGATAGAAAATCATACTTTACTTGAGGTTGAGAGTGGGTTGACCGCCAGCATTCAGTAATCTCAAACCGAATAGTCTATAACATCACGGAGGCAAATTGATGCTCAGGGCAAGTGTAGGTTGACTAACACCAATGCCTTTCCCTCTTCATTGTTAGGTGTCTTAAATAGCTTAAAAGCTGCTCAGTTTATTTGGCACTACTACATATCAGATTGTTCACTGAAATATAACCTGAAATATCTCCTGGTCAGTTTCAGGGAATGTGGATCTTATGGGTTTGTCTTCTGAGTCTCACTTCCTTTAGTACTAACATATTGATCACATGATCATAACATTCCATTTTCATTGGTTTGGGAGATGAAACCTTACAATACTTACAATTCCCTCGGAATGGATATAGAGTACTGCATATCATTAATAGATTGTACCAAAGAGTAACATTTTGTGTAGGTAGGTAGAAGCATATGGCACTTAAGATACATAAGTTACTACGTTACATATGTATAGGTTAATCCCATTTATTTTTGGAAATTGGAGATAAAGCCTTATTACAATAAGTAGATCCATGAAGAACTAAACTGCTTATTTTCTTGTATCATATTGATCATTATTTCCATTCTCAGAACGCAATGAAATCAAGTATGTATTGGAGATAAACAATGCGTCATATAATGTAATTTAATTGTCATGAAATCCAAGATGGCGGTTGTCCAAATACGACTATTGTTTAGCTTATCATCAACATATTTAATACAGATTCTAGCTTCAGTCTGCCACCTCCCTTAAATATTGAACTACAATAGCTCTTGCGCATTGTTTATGAACTCGTTAAACATCACCATGAAGCATCGTACTATGACCCAACCTCCTAAGCACTTCACTAACAATATTATCAAGACCCTTCGATATATTGTAACGTAAATTGTTCATCAGTTTTACAATTGCTAACTGGTTTATTCGGAAATGGGTAAGACCTGATTCATCGTGAAGATCCAACACACAGCTATTAGATTTATTGAACACTCTACCGTACTAGACATTTAATTCAACAGCCATGGCCTGATTCGCAGTAATTAAGTTACCGTCACCGGACATTATCATTGATGGAACTAACCACTACTGAATTTCATTAACATCGACCCTGTCGAACAAATTTTATTTAGCGGGTTGGCACAAAAAGGCAAGAGTCGATCTCATAAGTCTACAGTTCTTGTGAAAGCAAGATGATCAGTAAATAACATACAGCCTACTTTTCCTTAAGTGTATGCGTATAGTTGTAAATATTTGTTGTTATCAAGGAGTATACTTGAAATGTGATCAACGTTAAGAGTTGTACCCTGTATAGGACTCCCCATTTACTATGTTTCGTTGTAATTCCTCTTTTAAACCAAGAGGAATGATTTGAAGATTATAAAAGTACGCCCATCCTCCATCTTGAATGTATGGAATCGTTTATCTTGCGTCTTCTGAAGAGAGCCCCTTCCTTGTGAGACTACATATTTGCTGCGTTTCGTGGTTGTAACTGTAATGAATAATGCATTATCGATAATAATGTCTGATATATTCAAAGTGGTGGCCGCGTGCTATATGCAGAGTGATAGTGTTATGACTAATGCAGGTGAGGTATCTTATCTGTTTCTCAACTTTTACAAAGTTTCGTGTTAATTGTGCGATTGGGTCTTGAGTTATTGATTTTAAAGTTTCAATAGTATGCTCTGCCACTCTCTGGAATATATGGTGGGGATGGTCTTTTGCCTTTGGTATACAAAGCCCATGTACGGCTCTACGTCAATGCTAATTAGAGATGTTGTTTCTATAAAATATATAGCGCGTTTTTTTTGTATGTTTTATAATTTCAAGATGGCCGCTGAGTGGTATTTTCAGTTTGATATTACTATGAATAATGGTAGCGAGGTCTTTTGTATTGTACTCCTGTCTCACTAAATTTCGCTTTAATTGTGTGATTATATAGTGAGTTAAATATATTCAGGTCTTAAGAAAATACCCAGCTGCAATCGTGAACGTATGGAGTCGCAGTTCTTTTGGCGTGGCTTAAGGAAGCCAGTTGCAAGGCTCTACATTACTGCTAATTTTCTTTGTTGTATATTAAAAATGCATTGACTTATTCATTATCACATTCTATATTTTCAATATGGCCGCAGCACGTCTGCTATGCTCTAACGCATTCCCATTCAGCGCGAGTTGTGTGCTAACCAAAGAACATCCCTTACTTGACGATCTTCCCGAGAGTAGCACTGCTAGGTTGAACTGATTGTGAGCCTGCCCAAGCGCGCAATTCCGCTTACGTCTCAAATTTTAATATATCACACCTTTGTCGTTTGTTACATGAGTTGTGTAATGTGAGAAGTGCAGTGGTGTTCACAAAGTGTTGGTGCTGATGCGTTGATATTTTGTATTACTTACTTTAAAATCAATAACTCGACCCATCGCACAATTAACACGAAACTTTGTAAAAGTTGAGAAACAGATAAGATACCTCGCTTGCATTAGTCATAACACTATCACTCTGCATATAGCACGCGGCCACCACTTTGAATATATCAGACATTATTATCAATAATGCATTATTCATTACAGTTACAGTCACGAAACGCAGCAAATATGTAGTCTCACAAGGAAGGGGTGCTCTTCAGAAGGCGCAAGGTAAACGATTCCATACATTCAAGATGGTGGATGGGCGTACTTTTCTAATCTTCAAATCATTCCTCTGGGTTTAAGAGAGGAATTACAACGAAACGTAGTAAATGGGGAGTCCTTTACAGGGTACAACTCTTAACGTTGATCACATTTCAAGTATACTCCTTGATAACAACAAATATTTATAACTATACGCATACACTTAAGGAAAAGTAGGCTGTATGTTATTTACTGACCATCTTGCTATCACAAGAACTGTAGACTTATGAGATCGACTCTTGCCTTTTTGTGCCAACCCGCTAAATAAAATTTGTTCGACAGGGTCGATGTTAATGAAATTCAGTAGTGGTTAGTTCCATCAATGATAATGTCCGGAGACGGTAACTTAATTACTGAGAATCAGGCCATGGCAACTCAGAATGAAATTGGGTAATTAAGACGAATTTTGCCAAGAGGTGAGCGTCATAAACGAGTTCTAAATTGCATTACTCAAACGACTATCACATTGGATATAGCGCACAGTGACCATATTTAATTTTCAGATTGAATTAATAACTTTCGTTATTTTATAACAAAATAGAACCATATAAGTCACTTTGTATGCCCAATTCAAAAGCACAGTGTCGCCACAGAATCAATATGGCGGCTAGTCGTACTATTTAAGTATACAAATTTGTAACTCAGGTTGTTATTGCACAATTAATGCGAAACGTGGTAGAAGAGGAGTGTAGCGTCAGTAGCGTTAGTGATAAATTCATCACACTGAATATATCACGCAACGCCCAACTCTTAATTTCACAATTTAAAAGTAAACAACTTTCTATGATGTACCTAGAACAACAATAACGAAAGATATACGATAGGAACCTATAAGGAGTACCGTATGCCCAAACCAAATAACAGTAACTTTAAATGTAAAAATAGATAAAAGTTCTATGTTTTAGACATTCAATAAAGGTAGGAATATAGAAACCTATATGAAGTATAGTATTCCCAAAACAAATAACATTCAATCTAATTTTTCAAGATAGCGGCTGGTCGTGATATTAATACGTAATAGTGAATCATTCCGAATACAATGTGCAATTAAATCGAAACTTAGTATGAGAGAAGTACCATATAAGGGACCATGTTGAAATAAGTTATAAGTATAACCACCGCCGTTTGCTACGCTCTGACGCCTCCCCACTTCTCTCCAAACAGCGAACATGCAGGAGTAGGCCTACAAAAATTCTCCACGCAGCGCTAGTAGGTTATACTCCAGAGATTACGTCGGCTCAACATAAGATTGGTATTTACATTAAATAAACATACCAGTCTGTATATTGCATAGGCATGACAAAATTATGGAGTCGTAGTGAAAACTTCTCGTATCCAGTGTGTTATACCATCGCCAGCATTTACCTTCTCTCCAGCCAAACTTCTGGACTAGTGGCCTGGCTAATTTTGCTTTTCCTGGAATGCTTATTTTGGCTTCCATAAAGAACTCTGTTAGATATTGCCATTAAATTACCTTGTATTTCAATGAGCCCATGTATTCCCTGAGGCAGAACTGATACAATGATCTCCGTTGTGTTACTAATCTTATTTGCTGCTCGGTCAAAGTCTTGTTCCGTGTGATCAGTTTTAAATGTTTTCTCTTTCACAGTGTGATAATACTCACGTATGCTTCGATTTCTTTCATTGTTTGATGTTTAGTTATGGTCACCAGTTTCGTTTATCAGTCAGTATTATTGTGGTGACTGTAGGAGTGAGTGCAATTGTAATTATTTCCAATTAGTGCAGGGGTATTTGACAGACAGAGGTAGCTACGCTCGCTAACGCGCAGTGCTAGGCCATGGGGCCAAGCTCTCTGTGGACTCGGTAGACGTAGGTTCGAGCCCCACCGTCAACCGTCCTTGAAATGGTTTTCCATGGTTTCCCATTTTAAACTCCAGGCAAATGCTAGGACGGTACCATCTGACACGCCAAGGCCGTCTTCTTCCACATCCTTGCCCAGTTTTATTCATCATCATCCACTTCATCTCACGTTAACTCCTCTCATGAGGTAAGTGTCAGGAAGGGCATCCGGCCGTAAATACCACACGCCACCTAGACTTTCATCGCATCTCTTCCCCGACCCCGTTGTAAACGGGAATAATGAGGGGTAGGACAGACATACAGTACAGGGGTATTTGCCGCGGGACTAGATATTAAAGCCCATCCTGGCTTAAAACAATTGCCTGCAGTAAGTGTGGATAGTCGTGGGTGAAAACCACACACAAAATTTGCCGCTGTCCACGCCGTGATTTGAACCTTGGATCTCTGAACTTGTAGCTGCCCAGTCTACTCGTACATTTCGACAATTCGATTGTACTGTACCCGATACCTAGTTTAGGCTATCGGCTACGCCAGCAGACATTAAGCCGTAGTTGAGGTTTTGGGAAGAGTTAAGAAAAGATAGCGCTCAGATCGAGTCAAGAGGAATGTCAGAATGACGTAGTAGTTCTAGAATCAAGAAGGCACTGACATCTGTAAGAAGATGGAATTATGGATAGAATTATGAAGCTTTATTAAGATTTATATGGAATATGGTATTTAAACATCTTAGAAGAGAAGATATAACATGCATTATATGTGGTAATAATTTTAAGGAAGTTAGATAACCCTTAAGTTATTTTATAACGGAATAGCCGAGATGATGAGGGTTCGAGAGTATAATTGTGACGCGAGAGCATAGTGGTGGGGTGAACGCCACGTGTCTGCGCCAGGCAGATAAGGAAGAAGACAGTGCGGACACATTCAGTGGAGCTCTGTCAGCCGAGCAAGCAGGGTCGAGCTCAGTAGCGCAAGCCAAACGCATGGTGAAGGTCGCGTAGCGAACCGAAACTGTCACGGCAAAGTGTAGGCGACAGTTTCAACATCGCCGAGCAGCGAACGACAAGCAGGTCATTGATCCAGGCGGACTTGCCGAGCAAGCAAGCATAGACGGCCGGGATATGTTAGGACAGCATTGCAAGTAGTTGGAGACTTTATTCCAAGCTACATTTGAACGCAGAACAGAACAGTAGAGCGACATGACGAAGTCAGCTTTAGGCGGAGATGATTATATACGCAAGCATTATAACAGAAGCTGAACTTCATTGCTACATTGTGTTAGAAAGTTTATTCGGCAGTTGAATTATAAAGGCCGATTGTTACGGGATACTGCCACTTTGAACTTCGAAGGAACATAGTTTTCTGAATAACATTACGACAATGCATTTCATAACGCATTCCAAGTAACATTAACAATTTCAAGCAAACGGAATGTTGTAAGCATATGCACTGATGAACATTAGCTCGTGCATTAATGCATTTATTTCTTATGCAGTTCGATAAATTACCGAGTATGAACACAACTACAGGGTGTTTCATAAACGTAGACACTGTCGTATAAAATTTTATTTAACGAAAGTGAGACTTATCAGTTATTGGAGATTGAACTTTCGACACTCAAACTGAACATTTAATGGAACAGTGGCGTAACGTAGAAGAGGAATAGGGGGTCCGCTGTTTCCATGAACTTTTTCGAGAGGATTTGGACAATATCCGCTATGGATAATCAGAAGTTCATCATGTCAGAGTAAACGCAGATAGAGACGCGATGGCACCGCAGAGCGATGGATTCGATTCCTGACGAGAGGAGGTCCACCAGCTGATTCACTTGGGATTTCGAAGGCAATCGTCATTTCATGGATGGAATGATATTCACGCCGATCTTTCGAGAAATTCATTATATAGGGAAAATCGACGATCTTGGAAATTTAATAACAGCTGATTATGAAAAGGTACTGTAAGAGTTATAACTACCTGATACGATTATTTTCATGAATACTGGGCACATGTATATTTTTCTAATAGGAGTGATACGATTATTTAGACATGGTTTGAATTTATATGCTTCGAATTTTTGCTAGAATATGGCGTGACCATATGATATGGCAGGCATCATTATACGAAATTCTCACCATTGGTTGGCTTTATTAAGCAGATGTTTGGTCTTTTAGACATTTTTCCAGCAAGGATATTTTTCATGAATAGTTTTTTTTTGTGTAACGAGTATTTCGAACTCGTGATCTGCAATTGATTATCTAAAATTACTTCGTCAGTTCATTGCACAGCGAGTGTGTATTATTCATCAGTAGGGATTTTTTCCATTGGATTGTTTGGAGATATTAAGAAGTTATTCACTTTAGTGAATGAATATCGCTTTTATATGACAACTAGAGACTTGTTGATTCCTATCTGGTACATTCACTCATATAGTCTACGAGATGGGGTCTTTCGTATTTATACGATTGTATGGTGGCTACTCATCTTACCCATCGTTTAGGGCACTATCATCTTAGTCGACGGGGCGAGGTCTTTCGTATTTATACGACTGTACGGTGGTTACACATCTTACTTGCCATAGAGGGACTCATTTTTATCATCCGAGTGTACATGAGATTGTAAGTGAATCAAACAAGGAACTACTAGTCACATATCAGTCGAAATTTTGTTAAATAAAGTAACGATAAATGTCAGCAGGATTGCGTTTAGTAATTCTTGTTTGCCAATCCAATATTTTGTTGCTATACTCTTTTAAGAGTAATTTCAGTTTAACAGCTGTTATAGCTGATGCTTTTGATGATTTTTATAATTGTGTTTCATACCTTTGAGAAGGATTTAAAGTAATTAAATCTTGTAAGATGAATCATTAATGGTCAGATTTATTTTAAGGCAGATCAGTATTGCAGATTCTGATATGAGAGATTATAGCACATTGGTGTTTTTTCTGTGATGTGAATTATGAGAATTGTAAGAAAATTTATGCTATTTGAAAGCAAATCTTGAATTACTAAGGTAATATTTTTCCAATTGTTAATGAAGTTGTCTAGATGTGATCAAATTAATTACAGTTATTGGAGATTGTGTGCGTTGATAATTTGAAGCCAGTTATATATTTTTTGTAGATCATGCAACATGGTTAAGTGGAGTTTGTGATAGGCATTTTGTAGAAGTTGCCATGTGATAGTAGCAATGTTGCTAATGTATTTTGAAGCAGACATGAGGTCGTCGTACCCAGTCTAGCGTAATTGTTGAGATTCATGCTGTATGTGCTGAATATTTATGGAGTTTTGTGGAATAATTGTTGTATTCAAATGTGATATTTGAAGAATTGAGGGAATATAATGTCGTTGTGGATAGTTAGATCTAACGTGATGTCGTGAAGGCAATAATATTTTTTGGCATGATAGTTAAATACGAGATATAACTTGGAAGTGATAAAACTGTAAGACAACGTTCTATAAACCATATTAAACAATTTGTTAGGAAATTAAACAAATAAATAAAGTTGATAATACAAGATTTTCTGAGAATAATAATTAATGAAATAATAATCTGAAAATTAAGCATATTAATGATCTGACCTAATGAAATAAAAATCAGAATGACTAGATGAAATAATAAGAATCTAAATAACCAGAAGAATGAAATTTAAATAAATTGATAAATTAAATTTTGGAATAAATCAATGAATTAAATAAATGGATGAATTAAAGATTGGATGAATAAACTGAATTAAATAAATTAATAGATGATTGGATAGATGATGAATAACTGAATTAGAAGGTGATAATTAATTAAAGAAGCTGATGATTAATGAATTTATATGGAATTAAAATAAATTTAATTGAGATATAATTTGAGGAATTGCAACTTGAGTTGAGGAATTAAACAATTTGTATTGATGATTTAAGATGATTTAATCTGAAGTAGATGATAAGATAAGAGTGTGTAAATAATTAGAAAGCATAATGAAGTGATGATAATAATTTTCATTTAAATGATTTAATGGTGATGAGTTAATGATTCTGACAGGAATATGTTGAATTTTGAGATGAGAATTAATGTGAGAAATATTTAATTTTGATGATGATGATAATGATGACCAATGAGAAATGAATTTTCTGTAATTCACGAACAAGTAATTATGAATGACAATGTAAATAGTGTAAATTTATTATTCGATGTTTAGGAGCATTTGACTAACATGTTCAACATTTAAATTATGCCATGCAAGCCATAAAATACGTGATATTTAAAATATGTGATTATAATATGTGTATGTTTAGACAGATTAATAACTTTTTCAAATCCACATTCATGATGTTAAATTAAAGAGAAATTAGGTCTCAGGTATCACAAATGTCAGTGACGAAAGACATAGTGCTACAGTGATCCTGAGAACCCAAGAGAACTTTAGAGATTTTTCTGTTCTATGTGGATGAAATATTTTTGATTAGAAAAGAGATGGTTCGATTCTTGGACAATGACAATTTAACGTTGGCATTCAACCATACTCTCAGGTAGGAGGTATATTTAAAATGTCTGTCTGACTATCAAAGTGAAATAAATTTGTTTTTATCTTAGTTGTGATCTGATGATGGTGTGATTTTCCTTTTTCTTTCCTTGTCTTGAGTAAGGCTTAACCGGAAAGGAAGTGGTTTGCTAGGAATTCAGTTGATGGCGCCCATTTATATTTGCATTATTTTTATTAAACTTAAGCCCGTAACGACCCTAGAGATACTTTGTCTCGTGTTACCCACTGCTTTTTCGATAACTCAGCTGAATTTCCGACACATTCCTTATTTGACTAGAGGTTCATTTAACTCCGCTCTGTCCTGGAACTCCAGGAATGCGATGTTATAGCAGATGGGTCATCGCATCCCCAGGACGAACGGGTACAGAGAGAGAGGGAGAATTGGCTTTATCCAACTTGTGGGGCTTCGATTTTGTTTATTCTATGGAATCACATCAGATTTAGATTACTGAGAGATTGATCTCAAGTTCATTTAATTGTGTTACAAAATTTATTAAACTTATTCAGACAATATACTTGTGTGCCCATTCCAGTGTTCATGTTAATCGTATTAGTATTATATCATGTTAGTTATAAGACATTTTTTCCTATACCCAAGTGAATGCAGGAATTGAGACATTGTGATGTGTTGTTGTCTAACGTCTCTGAATAAAACGTATATTGAAAATATAATTATGTTGCCGGAAGATTTAGCTAAGGTGTTAGGAGAGTTACAGACGGGTATGTCTGGTATTGCAGAAACTATTTCTAAAATGGAAACGGAAGTTAAAGAACAGATTAATAGTTCAGACGCTAGATTAGAAGCTAGATGTAAAGAAAATGTGAAATCATTGCAGACTAGTAATGAAGATAATTTAAAGTCATTAGAGACTAGGCTACAGTCAAATAGTGAAGATAACTTAAAGTCATTAGAGACAAGATTACAGTCAAATAGCAAAGATGAGTTGATGTTATTAGAGACTAGGTTACAGTCAAATAGTGAAGACAATTTTAGATCATTAGAAGAAAAATTACTGTCAAATAGTGAGGATAATTTCAAATCATTGGAAGAGAAATTACAAGCTCGTAGTGAAGAAACTAACACAGAGTTAGAAAACAAGTTAACTAGATTAGAGAATAGATTAACTTTAAAGAATAATGAAATGCTTAAGACTTTACAATTAGATATAATTGCAGTAAATACGAAAGGAGAGGAAAATGTTCAAATATTAAGAAAGAATATTATTGAATTAGAAAGTAGAGGAGAAGAAAACATTTTTACTTTAAGAACAGACGTTATGTCCATACAGAAAGACATTAAATCAGATGTATCGAAGTTGAGATTCGACATCGATGGTTTAGTGGCAGATGTAGGCAAAATTCAAGAGTGGTCTACCAAAGTATCTTTCGAGACTAAAATCAAAGGTCTAGAGATGAATCTAGGTAATGAGATTAAAGATTTAAAGTCAGTAATTGGGACCATTAAAGAGGAAGTCTTAGGAGAGGTTAATTCTAATTTAAAATCATTAGAGAATCAATTGCAGAAAGATATTAGGAAGATAGACGATGATATAGAGCAAAAGGTTAATGAAAACTTAGCTTTATTCAAAAATAGAGTCGGTGCAATCGTGGAAGAACGGTATAGTGAGGTCGATGCCGAAGCAAAAGAAAAGCGTGCAGGATTAGACTAGAAATTAATCGCAGGTATGGCGAACTTAGAAGCGAGGTTTACGGAGAACAAGGAAGCAATGAAGGTAGATTCAACTCTATTTAGAACAGATGTTGATCTGTTAAAGGAACAAGTCGCGTCAGTAAAGAATACGTGCGAAGACAAGATTGACAAGTTGAAAAACGATTTAGACGAGAGTAACAAAACGCAGAATGTTACATCGCTAGATGAGCTGAAGACTCAGGTCAAGACCGTAGAGAAATTGGCAGAAGATAGGATAACTAAACTAGAATCTATGTTTAACAGTTTCATCAGTCAGAATATAACATCAGGGGAAACATCGATAAATCAGACAGCGATAGACCGCAGTATGAGTAATCAAGAAGTTAGCATGGGAGAAGACCGTCAAACGCAACCGAATGTGACATTCGAAAGGGCAAGTTCAACCCCTCAGGATAATCCAAGTTCGAATAGGAGTACGTTGGGTACAAGCGAACGATACTCAGGTCCAGTTACCATTATCAGAAATCTGGATGACAAGCCGAGGAAGTTTTCGGGAAATACAGGAGTCACACCAGTCGAATTTCTGCGAGATATTCGAGACTACATGGCGGAACATAGAGTAGCCAAAGAAAGAGAGCTAAGGATAGTCGAACGCGCCTTAGACGGGTCTGCGCTAACTTGGTTTAGAGCATTCAGAAGCAATTTTGCGAATATGGAGCAATTTGCAATCGCATTCTTGAGGAGATTTTGGAGTGCCGAGGATCAACTGAACGTAAGAGCGGAAATGTACTCAAAGCGTTATTCTACGTCACATCCGACGCATTATGCCAATTATTTTACGTCACAGCTGGCTAAATTACAGTTTCTGATTCCTCCATTGCCAGAAGAAGAGCTTTTACAAGCTATAGCGAGACAGTTACCGATTGAGGTACAGCGATCACTAATAGCGTCGGGAGCCAACACACTTGAGCACTATGACGACATTTTACGGCGATTGGACTATACAAGCGCACAAGTTACGCCTAGAAATACAAGAAACGACAATAGAAACACGCAAGAGGTGAATGCGGTAGTCGTAGACAACGCAGCTCAAACGGACAGAAGAGATTCCTGGGAAAACAGAAGGAACGAAGGGAATCGAGGAAACATCCGTAACGTGCGAGGAAATGATCGATATAGAGGACCATATGAGAGGCCATACGATCAGGTAGCAAAGACAGCCGATATAGAAATTATAACCAGAATTCCAGATATCAAGACAGGAATCGATACAACAATAGATATCGTGGTAGAAATAACTGGAGCCAAGGTCAACAGTATAATGGGAACGACAGGCAGGATGGCCGAAGAAACGATCCTAACGAAAGACGAGATAATCGTGGATATGAGAGGTCGAGGCAAGAAGATAGACAGCCTAGTGCACCACTCGAGGAGACAGTCAGAGATGTCAATCGAGCAAGCACGAGTGGCGAAGAAAAAAAAAACGCCAAATTAACTCTAGAGAAAAATACTAATCATTGGGAATCGATCATCATTGTGGAAACGTATCAGGTCCAGGACGAGGATTTAATCGAGGAGGAAGACATAGTACACCGAGGAAATAGACATGAATTGCCAGTTATCAGTGTGGAAGTCATGGGAAAAGAAATAAAGACACTTGTAGACACGGGGGCTATGGTGAGCTTGATATCCATAGGTTGCCTGGATGAGTTGAAATTATTAGGAGAAATTACAATGTTGCCAACTGTTGTTAGCAAAATTCAAGGGGTGATCCCAGACAGGAGTATGAAATGTAAAAGTCAGGTACTTTTAGATGTTGGGATTGGAACCCGAAGTTTTGAACAGATGTTCCTAGTAGTGGGTCAACTACATTTTGACATGATCCTAGGAGTGGATTTCTTAAGTGAGAGTGGCCTGATCATAGATATGCAGAGTAGGCGCATGTACTTTCAAGAAGGGGTCATGGAAAATCAGGAATCGGAAATGACATTCTTTAGAGAGGATATATTGGATGAGATAGTATGCAGTATTGAAAGGTCTATAGAAGATAGAACTGGCATGACAAGTAAACTAAATCCAGAAATTAAGGAGCAGTTTGATCAAGTAATTTCAGAATATGAGGACATATTCAATGACAAACCAGGTCTCATAGAAAATTTTACCTATAGCATCAAGTTGATGGATGACAAACCATACCATAAAAATTTATATCCCATTCCGGACAAATGGAAGGAGGAAGTTAGCATAATGATAAGCGATATGGAGAAAGATGGAATAATTAAGAAGATGCCAACTGCTTATTTGAATCCTTTAGCTGTTGTCAAGAAACCTAATGGTAAGCTGAGGATATGTCTAGATGCTAGAGCCCTTAATGAAAGAGTTCTTCCTGAACACGACAGACCACCTGTTATTCGTGAATTGTTACGCAGATTCAGAGGAAAGAGTTTCTTTTCGACAATCGATCTGACTAGTTCTTATTACCATGTTGAGCTAGCAGAAGACTGCAAACAATACACAGGGTTCTTGTTTAACCATAAAACATATGTATTCAATAGGTTACCTTTTGGAGTGAAAAATAGTGGTCCGGTGATGATCCGAGCACTAGATGAAAATTTGTCAGATGCAGTTAAGGAGCATGTGGTAAGCTATATTGATGACCTGATTATAGCATCTGAGACAGCGGAAGAACATATCAGGCACCTTCAAATGCTTTTTGAAGATCTTAGGAGGACGAACTTCAAGGTGAATTTCAATAAATGTCAGTTCTTCCATGAAGAAATTGAATTTCTTGGGCATAGAATCGATGGAGATGGTTATAGGCCCAATCCAAAGAAGATCATGGCAATTTCAGAGTTTCCAACCCCACGAAAGATTAAAGAGGTACGGCAGCTTTTAGGCATGTGTCAGTTCTTTTCAACACATTGTCCTGAATATACTGAAACGATGGCACCTCTGCAGGATTTACTAAGGAAGGGAAATCGATGGAAATGGGACGATAGATGCAATCAAGCGTTTTTAGCGGCTAAGAAAATGTTGATCCAAAATATCAAGCTTGAGTACCCAGATTTTACAAGAAGATTTTTTGTAGAGACAGACGCATCCAAAATAGGTATTAGTGGGATCCTATATCAGTTTGATGTTGACAAGAAACATAGGTATTTAGCTTTCACCAGTCGCAAGCTTAGGAATTGTGAGAAGAATTACTATGCAACTGAGTTAGAGGCATTAGCAGTGGTTCATGCTCTTAAAACGTGGAAGAAGGTGTTGTTCGGACATGACATAACAGTAATCACAGATCATAAATCCCTCCAATTTATTATGAAGACAGACTTAGCGAGTGACCGCATCACCAGATGGGCTCTGTTCTTACAGCAATTTAACCCAACTGTTGTACATAGACCTGGGAAATTAAATCTGTTAGCAGATGTGTTGAGCAGAAACCCATGTGAGGAAGTAATTGTCAACCATATAAATTTGATTCAAGAGGATAATGGTACTCTAAAAAAGTTGAAGTTGTTAGCGCAAACTCAGAAGAGATATGCACCTTTGCGAAGAATTTACCGTTTTTTGACACGCAGGATGGACAACGCTGATCCAGATTTTCAAAGAACTGAGATAGAGGCTAGAAAATATCATATTATGGGAGGTGTTATATGCCAATATATCGACCAAGATCATACTAAACTTAGAGTAGTGATCCCACCCAAGCTTGTCAAACCAGTTATTTGGATGATACACCGAACTGCAGCTCATGTAGGTGTAGAAAAGACTTTGGCTCTCGCTCAAGAAACCTTCGTTTGGAGACAAATGGGACAAACGATTCGCGACGTCATAAAGACCTGTGACAGTTGTCAGCGAAGTAAATACTCATCTAAGTTAATGAAAGAGGTTCCTAGATCAATATTACCCAGCAAGCCAAGAGAACTTTTCGCTACGGACATTTTCGGTCCGATTCCTCGTTCGACGAAAGGAAATCAGTTCGTTTTGGTAACAGTTGACGTATTTTCTAAATACTTATCTCTATGCCCTATACAGAAAGCTACATCCAAGTACGTGATAAACAGACTAGAGAAAACAGTTATTCCGAGCATGGGGAAACCTGAAGTTTTGTTGAGTGACCATGGAAAACAATTTACTAGTATGGAATTTTCTACTGCTATGGAACGTTTAGGAATAAGGCATGTGTTTAATTCTGTGCGGTATCCAGAGGGAAATCCAGCCGAAAGAATTATGCCGGAAATCAGTAAGATGTGTCGCTTATATGTGTCAAGGCAACACCATAGATGGATGGAAGTGATACCCATCATTAGCCAATGCTTGAATTCCACAGTACATGAAAGCACAGGACAGATTCCGTCCATGCTTCATCATGGATTGAAACCGGATAGACCATGGGACCGAGTCGTGAGGGCACCAGTAGATCCTCAACCTACACAAGAAAGAAGAGTCGAGATGGCAGGAGAGAGGCTCAGAAGACAGGCGGAGAAGAGAGCCAGGAGACAGGCAGGAAGGAGGTTCCACGAGCCATTTCAAGAAAATGATGAGGTGCTGATTAGGAAGCCAGTCACATCGAACCTTCAACTGAAGATCTACCATAAATTTGCTCCATTGTACGCTGGTCCATTCCGTATTGAACAAACATACCAGAATAATAGCTACCAGATTGTCAGAATGGATACTGATGAAGTTGTAGGAACTTTTAATGCAGCTAGCATTAGGAAATACCATCATGCTGAGTAAGAGAATTGTAGAGCTATCGTGTACATGTGTTACATATATATAGAATGCCTGAGAGTGTATTTTTTTTCTCAATCCTGATAAAAAAAAGGAGATGTACGGGAGAGATGTACCCGATACCTAGTTTAGGCTATCGGCTACGCCAGCAGACATTAAGCCGTAGTTGAGGTTTTGGGAAGAGTTAAGAAAAGATAGCGCTCAGATCGAGTCAAGAGCAATGTCAGGATGACGTAGTAGGTCTAGAATCAAGAAGGCACTGACATCTGTAAGAAGATGGAATTATGGATAGAATTATGAAGCTTTATTAAGATTTATATGGAATATGGTATTTAAACATCTTAGAAGAGAAGATATAACATGCATTATATGTGGTAATAATTTTAAGGAAGTTAGATAACCCTTAAGTTATTTTATAACGGAATAGCCGAGATGATGAGGGTTCGAGAGTATAATTGTGACGCGAGAGCATAGTGGTGGGGTGAACGCCACGTGTCTGCGCCAGGCAGATAAGGAAGAAGACAGTGCGGACACATTCAGTGGAGCTCTGTCAGCCAAGCAAGCAGGGTCGAGCTCAGTAGCGCAAGCCAAACGCATGGTGAAGGTCGCGTAGCGAACCGAAACTGTCACGGCAAAGTGTAGGCGACAGTTTCAACATCGCCGAGCAGCGAACGACAAGCAGGTCATTGATCCAGGCGGACTTGCCGAGCAAGCAAGCATAGACGGCCGGGATATGTTAGGACAGCATTGCAAGTAGTTGGAGACTTTATTCCAAGCTACATTTGAACGCAGAACAGAACAGTAGAGCGACATGACGAAGTCAGCTTTAGGCGGAGATGATTATATACGCAAGCATTATAACAGAAGCTGAACTTCATTGCTACATTGTGTTAGAAAGTTTATTCGGCAGTTGAATTATAAAGGCAGATTGTTACGGGATACTGCAACTTTGAACTTCGAAGGAACATAGTTTTCTGAATAACATTACGACAATGCATTTCATAACGCATTCCAAGTAACATTAACAATTTCAAGCAAACGGAATGTTGTAAGCATATGCACTGATGAACATTAGCTCGTGCATTAATGCATTTATTTCTTATGCAGTTCGATAAATTACCGAGTATGAACACAACTACAGGGTGTTTCATAAACTTAGACACTGTCGTATAAAATTTTATTTTACGAAAGTGAGACTTATCAGTTATTGGAGATTGAACTTTCGACACTCAAACTGAACATTTAATGGAACAGTGGCGTAACGTAGAAGAGGAATAGGGGGTCCGCTGTTTCCATGAACTTTTTCGAGAGGATTTGGACAATATCCGCTATGGATAATCAGAAGTTCATCATGTCAGAGTAAACGCAGATAGAGACGCGATGGCACCGCAGAGCGATGGATTCGATTCCTGACGAGAGGAGGTCCACCAGCTGATTCACTTGGGATTTCGAAGGCAATCGTCATTTCATGGATGGAATGATATTCACGCCGATCTTTCGAGAAATTCATTATATAGGGAAAATCGACGATCTTGGAAATTTAATAACAGCTGATTATGAAAAGGTACTGTAAGAGTTATAACTACCTGATACGATTATTTTCATGAATACTGGGCACATGTATATTTTTCTAATAGGAGTGATACGATTATTTAGACATGGTTTGACTTTATATGCTTCGAATTTTTGCTAGAATATGGCGTGACCATATGATATGGCAGGCATCATTATACGAAATTCTCACCATTGGTTAGCTTTATTAAGCAGATGTTTGGTCTTTTAGACATTTTTCCAGCAAGGATATTTTTCATGAATAGTTTTTTTTGTGTAACGAGTATTTCGAACTCGTGATCTGCAATTGATTATCTAAAATTACTTCGTCAGTTCATTGCATACTAGCGAGTGTGTATTATTCATCAGTAGGGATTTTTTCCATTGGATTGTTTGGAGATATTAAGAAGTTATTCACTTTAGTGAATGAATATCGCTTTTATATGACAACTAGAGACTTGTTGATTCCTATCTGGTACATTCACTCATATAGTCTACGAGATGGGGTCTTTCGTATTTATACGATTGTATGGTGGCTACTCATCTTACCCATCGTTTAGGGCACTATCATCTTAGTCGACGGGGCGAGGTCTTTCGTATTTATACGACTGTACGGTGGTTACACATCTTACTTGCCATAGAGGGACTCATTTTTATCATCCGAGTGTACATGAGATTGTAAGTGAATCAAACAAGGAACTACTAGTCACATATCAGTCGAAATTTTGTTAAATAAAGTAACGATAAATGTCAGCAGGATTGCGTTTAGTAATTCTTGTTTGCCAATCCAATATTTTGTTGCTATACTCTTTTGAGAGTAATTTCAGTTTAACAGCTGTTATAGCTGATGCTTTTGATGATTTTTATAATTATGTTTCATACCTTTGAGAAGGATTTAAAGTAATTAAATCTTGTAAGATGAATCATTAATGGTCAGATTTATTTTAAGGCAGATCAGTATTGCAGATTTTGATATGAGAGATTATAGCACATTGGTGTTTTTTCTGTGATGTGAATTATGAGAATTGTAAGAGAATTTATGCTATTTGAAAGCAAATCTTGAATTACTAAGGTGATATTTTTCCAATTGTTTAAGAATTTGTCCAGATGTGATCAAATTAATTACAGTTATTGGAGATTGTGTGCGTTGATAATTTGAAGCCAGTTATATATTTTTTGTAGATCATGCAACATGGTTAAGTGGAGTTTGTGATAGGCATTTTGTAGAAGTTGCCATGTGATAGTAGCAATGTTGCTAATGTATTTTGAAGCAGACATGTGGTCGTCGTACCCAGTCTAGCGTAATTGTTGAGATTCATGCTGTATGTGCTGAATATTTATGGAGTTTTGTGGAATAATTGTTGTATTCAAATGTGATATTTGAAGAATTGAGGGAATATAATGTCGTTGTGGATAGTTAGATCTAACGTGATGTCGTGAAGGCAATAATATTTTTTGGCATGATAGTTAAATACGAGATATAACTTGGAAGTGATAAAACTGTAAGACAACGTTCTATAAACCATATTAAACAATTTGTTAGGAAATTAAACAAATAAATAAAGTTGATAATACAAGATTTTCTGAGAATAATAATTAATGAAATAATAATCTGAAAATTAAGCATATTAATGATCTGACATAATGAAATAAAAATCAGAATGACTAGATGAAATAATAAGAATCTAAGTAACCAGAAGAATGAAATTTAAATAAATTGATAAATTAAATTTTGGAATAAATCAATGAATTAAATAAATGGATGAATTAAAGATTGGATGAATAAACTGAATTAAATAAATTAATAGATGATTGGATAGATGATGAATAACTGAATTAGAAGGTGATAATTAATTAAAGAAGCTGATGATTAATGAATTTATATGGAATTAAAATAAATTTAATTGAGATATAATTTGAGGAATTGCAACTTGAGTTGAGGAATTAAACAATTTGTATTGATGATTTAAGATGATTTAATCTGAAGTAGATGATAAGATAAGAGTGTGTAAATAATTAGAAAGCATAATGAAGTGATGATAATAATTTTCATTTAAATGATTTAATGGTGATGAGTTAATGATTCTGACAGGAATATGTTGAATTTTGAGATGAGAATTAATGTGAGAAATATTTAATTTTGATGATGATGATAATGATGACCAATGAGAAATGAATTTTCTGTAATTCACGAACAAGTAATAATGAATGACAATGTAAATAGTGTAAATTTATTATTCGATGTTTAGGAGCTTTTGACTAACATGTTCAACATTTAAATTATGCCATGCAAGCCATAAAATACGTGATATTTAAAATATGTGATTATAATATGTGTATGTTTAGACAGATTAATAACTTTTTCAAATCCACATTCATGATGTTAAATTAAAGAGAAATTAGGTCTCAGGTATCACAAATGTCAGTGACGAAATACATAGTGCTACAGTGATCCTGAGAACCCAAGAGAACTTTAGAGATTTTTCTGTTCTATGTGGATGAAATATTTTTGATTAGAAAAGAGATGGTTCGATTCTTGGACAATGACAATTTAACGTTGGCATTCGACCATACTCTCAGGTAGGAGGTATATTTAAAATGTCTGTCTGACTATCAAAGTGAAATAAATTTGTTTTTATCTTAGTTGTGATCTGATGATGGTGTGATTTTCCTTTTTCTTTCCTTGTCTTGAGTAAGGCTTAACCGGAAAGGAAGTGGTTTGCTAGGAATTCAGTTGATGGCGCCCATTTATATTTGCATTATTTTTATTAAACTTAAGCCCGTAACGACCCTAGAGATACTTTGTCTCGTGTTACCCACTGCTTTTTCGATAACTCAGCTGAATTTCCGACACATTCCTTATTTGACTAGAAGTTCATTTAACTCCGCCCTGTCCTGGAACTCCAGGAATGCGATGTTATAGCAGATGGGTCATCGCATCCCCAGGACGAACGGGTACAGTACTAATTGATCATTTTTACTATTAGTGAATTTTGTCATTGCTTTTCTTTTCTAAATTATATTGATGTAACTCACACGAAGACAAACTATAAAGTATCGAAACCCAGAGCAAATATATGATAATCGTTTTGAACTTACACAGTTCGGTATCTCGTACTTATTCACGTTAGTAATAACGAACTGCAAGAGATTGCAAGCATGCTTCATTCACCATTGCGTCTGTCATGTCAGGAGATGTCAATCTTTATCCTGCCCTTGCAAGCACAGCATGAAAGCGGACAATCATATTTTTAAAGATGTTGATTAATCACTTTATATGATATGTCTTCAATTACTTGTGCTCATGGTTGGTACCTCAGGTTGCAACCAAGTACAAAGTATTTGAGATTAAGAGCCAAGTCCACTCCCAATCTCGTAAAGGAATTTAATCATTAATTTTCTCCAGAACCGAGTCGTGGTGTAATGGTTTGCGTTGTTGACTGTTATCTTTGAAATCGCGTGTGCGATTCCTCTGTCATGAAATTTAGTTCAGGTCTGAGGTTTAGATTTACTTAGCCTCATTGGGGTATTTTTTTTAATAACTGAGAAGAGCAGAGATTTGATTTCCACTTTAGCCATCCTAGAAGTTGTTCTTCGTGGTTTCCCACTTGTACCCAACTTTAAAACTACGGTTGCCTCCTTCGCAATCATACCCTCAATAACAAGATCCTTCACTATCACACAAAAAACAATAGCATAGGTTATAAAACACCTAAATATACTTATACTAATGTTATTGGTTTTACGTCCCTTTTAACTACTGCGGTTTTTAGAGACGACGGGTTGGCGGAATTTTGCCCTGAACGGAATCTTTTACGTACCAGTAAATCTACTGACACGGTGCCCCTGATTTGCGCACCCTCAAATGCCAGCTGACTGCACCAGGATTCAATCCTGCAACCTTGGGAACAGCAGGCGAGAACGTTACCGCTGAGCCCTAAATATACGATGCCCAAGCCACCAAATGAAAAAGCAACAGAAGTGTTTGCCAGATTCATTCTCACAACTCACCTGTCAGTAGCTAAGGTTTGTGTCGCGATAGTGGGGCACTCAACACGCCACTGCTCAATCATGAGATGCCTACCTGCAACAGAGGAACATAATATATGAGGTCCCCTAATGAACAATCCACACTAGTATACTGAAGTCTAGTGGTGTCTGTCAGTTACTCTTTCAAGCAAAAACTACTCAACCCATGTAGCTTACAATTTGCATGAACATAGTTTATATAACAGGAAAAGACATAGGACTATTGCCATTTCGAAATTTTTATCGTTTCAATATGGTGGCAAAAGTTAACTTTCATTCAAGTAGAAGGTGCTGCCACGTCCCGCCCAGCGAGCAGATATCCATGGCAGGTTACATACGAGTATATTCGCCCTCGCCCATGCTTCTCATTGCTAAATTTTAGCTTTCAGTTCAGAGTTTATTTCCTAAGGTTAGAACAACAAAAGTGTTCGGAGTGTAAGAAATAGATGGGCCGGTCATTCGTGGCCGGTCGTAAGTGCGTGAGAATTCTTCTTAAAGCCCGAGTAGACCACTGAATATTTGCATTCGCTGCCAAGGACACATTACCCACTTTATTAGCATTGATCACAAAGGTATGAAGGCTCACTGTGCGTTGAGACACCACTGCGCACGTGATGTGTACCGGTCAAGAAGGAACGGCCCACTTATACAAACACACAGGTACATTTTACCCACACGAAGGACAGGTAACCAGCTAGGAACCGATAAATACAAGTATTTCAGAAGGCAGTTCATGGATGTATACTTTTCGTATTTATAATTTTAGTTTATAACTTGTTGTTGATTCCTTTAGGGTTTCTTCCACATCGTGGTCATGTAGTCCCGTGTACTTGGTTGTGTGTAGAATTTGTCTGATAACCTGTGCCACTGTATTGTCTGTACTAGTGTGTGTATTTGTAATTGCGGTAGGATTTGGGTAGAAAGTGGCCATGGCCTTATGTTAGATACCATCCTGGCATTTACCTGCAGTAGGAGTGGGAAACCACGGAAAACCACTTCCAGGATGGCTGAGGTAGGAATCAAACCCGACTCTTCTCAATTTTGCCTCACAAGGCTGAGTGTACCCCGTTACACACCTCAGGCCAGAATTACATTTATTGGCAGAGCCGAGAATCGAACCCGGGCCTCCGCGGTGACAGCCAAGAATGCTAAATGCTAGCCGCTACGTAATATTTTATAAGTGAAGTTGTTGATTCGTCTAAATGAATGGATGAGTGGCACCAGTTACACAAAGCCCAGACGTCGTTTATTTAAGAGTGGCGTCTATTACAGCCGCCTTTGCAACATGGTGTTCATGTAGCCCCGTAAACTTGGTTGTGTGTGTAACATAAGCCTGATAACCTATATCTTAGGGATGTTTGTAGTAGCGGTTGTATTTGTAATTCAGGCTAGGATTTAGGAATGAGGTGGCCGTGGCTTTAATTTAGGTACTATACCGGCATTCGCCTGGAGTAAACGTGGAAAACTATGGAAAACCACTTCTAGGATGCCTGAGGTAGGGACCAAACCCACCTTTTCTTAGTTCTACGTCACGATGCTGAGTAAACCTGGACCTCAGGAGGAACAGCTTTAATTCCTGCAGGATTCAGTTATATGAGAATAACCCACAGTATAAAAGAAAGGGGCATACTGTACTCTATAAGCAATTTTACTGTGACTTGAGAAGATCACTAAGGGTATTATGGGGGCTAACTCAACATTACTTTCCTAATGAGCCCACACTTACAAGGAGTTCTGTCTCGAGCCCTTTCATCTTGATAACAATGGGTTATCATTTAAGGCATCTCAATGATCCCCAACGAGGATGAGTGGCGCCAGATACACAAAGCCCAGACGACGCCCTTTTAAGAGTGGCGTCTATTACAGGCGCCTCTCGGGCGGCCACTGCGACGTCGTCTTGCCATACGTGCATTGTTTGCTAATAACAGTGGCATTCAAAACAATCACTCGGAATCAGTGCTACCAGAATTGGGTTCCTACAAGGATTTCGATTCAAGATACGTCAGCAGTATACGACTAAATAACACAATGACGAATACAATAGCCATAAATTTGAAATGGTTTGATAAATTATTGTACTGTCTATTTTACTGGCTATTTTAAATGTTGTAGCATACATATTCATTTGAGAATGTTTTGCCTTTCAGCATCCAGGCTAGTCTGTAAACCTCTGTTTTCGAACAAGTCGCCTCCATGATCCCCTATTATCCGCTAGCACTAGGGTCCCTAGGGTTCAAAAGACTTGAGATTATTATGCACAGTTGGTAGCCCTGCTGACTCATATATTAAGCACAATGTCCTGAGCATACATTGGACTTACAAAATAAGGACGAAATCCATTCGTTAGTATGGAGGTTTCGCGTAGTTACACATTGAACTTATCAGGGGGCGTAGAATCATGATGCCTGCACTGTCATGTCGGGGATGTTCAAAATTAATCTGCAAAATTATTTTCTATAAGATTGTAAAATTTAGACCTGTTGACCTGCATATTTTCTAACATACTGTGACTAGGGTTCAAAATTATAGTGAAATATCTTAACAGTTGGCTCCCCTTGCGACTTTAAATGTGTTCTTAGTTCCGTCTCTTCACACAATGCACATACACAATTTTAATGAAGTCCAATAGATAGTATGGACATTATATTAAGTTCAACATCGAAATATCAGCACGCGTAGGATCATGTTGACAACACTGTCATGTATGGGCTCCTGAAAATTTATCTGAAATTTTATTATCTATATGTGTGCCAATTTTGAAACAGTTCCCATGCCTACTGTACCTTCTGAGATAACCAACATAAGAGCTCAAATTTCAATTGTGAGTTTTCAGCAGTTGGTAGCACTGACAAGTTTCAAATATGGTCATGAGACGTCCTGGTATAGATCTTTACCATTTGGTTTCGATAGTTGTAGCCGTTTAGTAGCTGATAGGGGAGAGAACACCCTCACAGATGGACGGACAGACACACACATATCTGCCCGGGTCATCTCATACGACTACTTTTTCATCATTTTTGCAAAATATGAAAAATAGGCTAATAAATAATCATAAACAGCGCACTAAAAGACGTCCTAAATATATTGTTTCGAAAGAAGACACAATTCTTGCCATTTAGGAGTACAGCAAATGATGCTGTTGTGTCATTTGGGTGTTTAGACGTAGTGGTCATTTAGCCCCGTATTCTTGGATGCATGTAGGATTTGTCTGATAGCCTGTATTCTTGTGGCGCCTGTAGCAGTGTGCGCATTTGAAACTGAGGCTTGGATAGGGAACTAGGTGGCCGAGGCCTTAAGTTAGAAGCCATCCCGGCATTGGCCTAGAATTGAAGTGAGAAATTACGGAAAACCCCTTCTAAGATGGCTGAGGTAGGACCCAGCTCTTTTGAGTTTTGCCTTACGAGGCTGAATGTACCCAATTCCAACTCTCAGACCAGAATTCAATATAATGGTGGAGCCGGGAGTAGAACCAGGTCCTCAGGGGTGACGGCCAAAAATCGCTTAGTCACTACGCCACAAGGTACTTCATTCAAGACTGTAGAAGAATTGGTTATCTTGTTAGCATGAATTGTATTTACTGTAATTAAAATACAATTCCATAATCAAAGCTAATGACCTAGGTGGAAGCAAATTTCCAATTTTCCCCTTGGTCAGTGTCATTTTGAAATTCTGTCATGTACTTTATTTTTTATTTTTAGAAAACTATGTTTGTTTCAAAGTGACACTGATCATTGTAAGTACAGGTGAACATAAACGTTCGTATGTCTTGGTGTCGCTAGGTAGCCTACCTTCAGTTGCGTACAGTTCGCATCAGGGGTAGTTTATTGACGGCAGTGTGTGCTATTCTAGAAGACGTTCTTTTGGCTTACTTTGAAATTTTGTAAAGAATCAAAGTAGACTTACGAGGTCTACATGGATCACATGTCCATGTATCTGTATCTGTGTATGTATGTATGTATGTATGTATGTATATATGTATGCATGTGACTGTCCACCCTGTTCTTGTTTTGAAATATTGGATGTTTTAAACACCCTGTATTTTAAATAGAAGCTGAAGACTGCTTGCCAGCAGCATATTGTGGTGCAGTGCAGCTTACCTTACATACGTGCTGTTTGATTCAATAAGAGCTATTAGTCTTGCTTCTCAGCTACCGTCAATAGATCTACTTATCCTTGAATTGATACCGCTGTTGACTAATTCAATGTCACTATCGAGCGATCAAACAATACTGTCCTCCTCGTGGCGTAGTGCCTAGCATTTTGGCTGTCACCAAGAAGGCCCGGGTTTGATTCTCGGCTCTGCCGAGATAATAAATTTGAGTTTAAGGGCTGGAACGGGGTGAGGCAGAACTGAGGAGATCCTCACCTCAGCCATCATAGAAGCGGTTTTCCGTAGTTTTCCACTTTTACGCCAGGCAAATGCCAGGATGGTTCCTAATTTAAGTCCACGGCCACCTCCTTACAAATCCTAGCCTCAATTACAAAATACACACACACTACTACACCCATCACAAAGGAACAGATTATTTAAAAAAATCACCACATACACCTAAGTACATGGAGCTACATGGCCACGATGTCGCAAAACCCCTAAAGGAACAGCTCAATTAAAATAAATCTTTAAACAAGATTCTGTTTTTAATTGTAAATACAAGTACGTTTTTTTATTGATGTGTAACATCTTTCCGCTCGGTTGCTGGATAGTTTTGTGGGAGTGATTTTGAAAATTGGGGACGGAAGTGGATCGGAATGATCGAGCTGGCAGTGGTGGATCAAACGGAAGTATGCACTGCCCGCTCGATCGATCAAACGGAAGTGTACTAGCTGGCAGTGGTGGACAACGGAAGTATGCACTGCCCGCTCGATCGAAACGGAAGTGTACTAGCTGGCAGTGGTGGACAACGGAAGTATGCACTGCCCGCTCGATCGATCGAATGCAAGTGTTCCCTAGCTGGCAGTGGTGGATCGAACGGAAGTATAAGACGCACTGCCAACTCGATCGATCGATCCAGCTGGCACTGGTAAGAGACACAATCAGCGCGCGGTGTCGAAAATTGATACCATGACGCACTCTCGGCCATGTGGAATGTATATGACATACTGAACGAAAAACGCTCATGCAAACTCTGGTGTCAAGTGATTTAAACAAATGACATGGTACATGTTCGAAGTCTTTGTATCAGTATTTAAATGGTAAAATGCCTTAATATCAAACATTGTAAGTAGTCGGCATTGCATTGGCAGAAGGCATTTTAAACTCAATGTCACTCAGGAACATTATCGAAACAAGCAAAATATAAATGAAACTTAATTCCGTAATGCAGTATTATTGGAACGTGGAAATAAGTCCCCATCTTGTGCACAATATTTGCGTAGTCGAATTAGCCGTGGGTTATTGCGTATGACAGTGAATCTAGAGATCTTGGGTTCGAATCCTGGGCGGGGTAGTTATTTTTGCTACCAGATTATCATTTTAAACGATATTTATCATATCAATATGACCCATTTTAACAGAATCCATATGAAATTATGTGTTGGTCTGTGAATGAAGAGGACCTGTTTATAAGGAATTTAAGGTTATGAGTGGTGTCGCGTCTATTAATCTAGTTGATCCATATCGTATTCTTTATTTAGGCTAGTGCTGGTGGAAGCTACAAATCATCTAATAAAATGAGTTCCGTATTATAAACTACAATATCTGTAAAACACTCCCTTTTACAATAGATTAATATTTGTGCTAATAATACTATAAAATACCGGTGTATCAACAATTTCACGTGAGGTTTCTTCTATGTCAGATGTTACACCTCATATGCGACTACTGTAAGGCTCGTATTTAAAAAAAATTAACGTTGCACGACGTTCCCAAGTCTTTGCGTAGGTTAAATCTACCAACAGATCATAAAAATGCATTTGAAAACATCTTCATAAACACCGCAGAACAAGCGCCTAGCGACACTCGTTCGAAACATGAGGTGATGTACACATTTATCAGTTTGTGGCTATTAATACGTAAATGTGTATCTAGCTATCTACAAGGAAGGATCAGAAGTACAGTCTGAAGTAAACAAGTTGTGTTGTATTATCACAAAATGATATTCATTTTCTTATCGTTCCGTTGTTTGTAGCCATCATGGATAGTCTAACTGTTACTGGCTGACCGATAAAAGTCGAGTTGGCCACCCTTCAATCACAGGCTAATTGTCACAATATCAGCAATCTAAAAGTTGTTGTTCTTAATTCACTTTAGAGGCTTGAGATATCTTGGTCATCAGCCTCATGTAGTTGTGTGTGTGTTAAATTTGTCTGGTAACCTGTCTTTATGTACCGACAGCTAGGTTCGCTAATGTGCAGCGCTAGATCAAGGGGCTAAGCTATCTGTGGACTCGGTAGACGTGGATTCAAGCCTTACCGTCGGCCGTCCTTGAAATGGTTTTCCGTGGTTTCCCCATTTTCAAATGCTGGGATGGTACGTTCTAACGGCCACGGCCGCTTCCTTCCACATCCTTGCCCTGTTCCATTCATCTTCATTCATTTCATTTCGCATTAACCCCTCTCATGAGGTTTGCGTCGGGAAGGGCATCCGGCCATAAAAACCAACCGCCACGTTGACTTTCATCGCATCTCATCTCCGATCCCATTGAAATGGGAGTAATAATAGGCTAATAAACACAACCTGTATTTATGTGATTTGTTTTTCTCGTGTGACCTCCTGAGAGGCCGAGTGCAGGTTTTTCTAGTCGACGCCCGTGGGCGACCTGCATGCCGGGATGATAGATGGAATGGATGAAGATGAATGAAAATGGGCAAGGATGTGGAAGGAGGTGGCCGTGGCCTGTCAGAACGTGCCGTCCCAGCATTTGCCTGGTGTTGAAAATGGGAAACCATGGAAAACCATTTCAAGTACGGCCGACGGTGGGGCTCGAACCCGCGCGTCTACCAAGTCAGCAGAGAGCTCAGCTCCATGACCTAACGCTGCGCTTTAGCGAGCGTAGCCACCGCTGTCGGTATTTTATATGATAACTGTAGTAGTGTGTGTAACTGTATTAGGGACAGGGTTTGGGCAGCCGCCCGAGACTTCAGGTAAGGTACTTTCCCGGTATTGCCAAGAGGGAGGCTTTTAAAACACATAGCCATTAAACTCCTCAGGCTTATTGGAAAAGTGTTCCAAAGTATAATAATGTAGTGTATAGGCCTAATTATTCCATGTTATTGTTTCCAGGTAAGTAAGTGTGATAATCAATTGTTGTTGTTGTTGTTTCGTTTGAGGGGCTTGGATATTATGGTCTTTAGCCACGTGTAATTTTGTGTAGGGAGGATATTGTCTGATAACCTGTGTTATTGAAAGTGTCAGTAGTAGTGAGTGTACTGTATTTGTATAGGTTCTATTTTATCACTAATTGTCGTTATAATAGCTTAAGGGTACAGAAAGGGATTAGTTTTTTGAAATTTCAAGCTGGCCACTGTGCGCTTTGTTTAATGTGATAATATTTTGACTAACGCAAGTGAGAGCCCATGTTATTCACCTCTTGGCAAGATTCATCCTAATTGCGTAATTACATTATGAATTATCGATTTTAATGTTCTAATATTTTGCGCAGCCGCCATCTTTGATGTATGGAGAGAGTGTTCTTCAATGGAAGGCCACATATGAATTTTCGTTACTGTAGCTCATAAATGTGAGAGTATTTTATTGTCACATTTTATAATTTCAAGATGGTGGCTGCGCGCAATATGTACTCTCATATACTCATCACTTTGGTAACAGATAGTCTTCATATATAACTATGAATGCCGAGTACTTTGAACATTGATTCATTGGATCATATGTCATGGATTATAGTGCTTGCATGATTCGCACGGCCGCTAGTTTGAAATTGTTTGGCTGGTGACCATGTAGTTTGAGCACAAGATGCTTCCCACACGGAGGTATATTTTTTTCAAACTTTGTTTGAGATCCGATTATTATTAGTTCAGTCGCAATTTAACTTTGAATATTTGGGTGGCCGCCATTTTGTTTTCGTTAAGATGGCGGTGATATAAAACATGACACTGAGGTGCCCTTTACTAGTCCTACCTCTGTACCTCTGTACCAAATAAGGTTCAATTCGGTTTCGTCATGTTTGAATTCATAGGGGGAGGGGGGTGATAGATAGTCTATACACACATACAGTGCATACACACACAGACACATGGATATTTGGCCCGTATTGAACTTATAAGTCTCCTTCCAATTTTTACAAAAATCAAAAGTAGGCTACCATAGTAATACCTTGTTTGCTTTCCGATTTGCTTCATAGCCACTCGTGTGTCAGGTGACTAATATAGCGCGGTTAAAAGAGAAAGCATTCTGGCGATATCGCTGTGATTGACTGTGGCTCACTCTGCGTGGAACGATCCCTCTCACCCGCCTTCGTTTTCGCCCCCAATCTAGGGTATATTCATTTTGAAGAGCTTGTAATTACCCTTTATTAGCACTCCATGTAATCCAAAACACTTTTCTCATTACGATTGATCACGATTGATGGCCGTTTCTTCTAAACTTATATGTTGAACCTCCGTCGTGTTTCTTCGAGGTTCCATGTTCATGCATGTTGTCAAATGTTCCTTCTTCATATTATTGAAAAATGTCGGGTTTTGTTTGTTTTTCACTGAAGATACCGTAAAGTAGCTCAATATCTTATCACATCCGTCTTCTGGTACTTACCATAATTCTTATCGGAGAAGTAAACAAGTAGTTTCGTGACGAACTAAAGAGCCTACTTTCCTTAAAATTTAAGATTCAATCCTTAATCTCCAAATTAGACCTGTTTAGAATGCTGGTAGCACTGGTATTACAGGATTTGCATTATTAGGTCTGCCTAATAAAGCAGTACAGCCCGTTCGAAATTGTTTCCTTGCATGGATTCAGAGATATTGATAGTCTACGACTCAAATGCCCTTGGTAGGCTGAGAATGTGCCCAAGTATCGCATGTGGACTACACTGTATATACAAAATCTGGTAGGAATCCGCTGAATGTTATGGGGTTACATGGTGTTCATCATTGAACACATTAACGCACGTAGAATTATTTTGGTAACGCTGATATACAGCGTGTAATTGATATACATGAAGTCCGTTACACTGGCGATAGAAGATGGTATTCTAAACACACATCTTCATTTAATTTAGTCGTATCTTAATAAGTGTAGGTGAAATTAAATCACAAAAATCGTCGGTCAATGTTTTGGAAAAGGAATTAGCCTGAATTCCCCACGCAACACAGCTGATTTTTCACCTCTGGCCTCCCTCCAACGCTGTGGCATATAGGTAGACAAGAGTCTCAAGGTGAATGACCTCCTCGCTATCTGCCAGTAGCTATGAAATACACTAACCGAACATATCACTTCATCACGGGGAGTAGCCTGCATGACTGCAAGTTGTAGATCTGTTTAGGATTCAGCCAGTCTTTTGGCTGTTGACACGACATAAATAACGTATTGGTCTACGGTATAGTACATAACCTGCATTAGGAAATTGAAATCCTAAATATATGGTAAATTAATTAAAGGACAGTGCAACAACTGTACAGTTATAATATTAATATTAATAATAATAATAATAATAATAATAATAACAATAATAATACTGAAAGGATTTTAGACTAACAATTTTTATGATTTTCGGGGAAGTAGAGTTGCCGGAATTTCGTAGTCACATAATTTCTTGTACGTGCCATTAAATCCATCGGCATAAGGTTGTCGTATTTAATCACCGTCATTTACTATATGACTGAGCCTAGATCGAACCCTCGCGAAGGATATCACTTTGCTACCTGAGCTACATATTACTATGTACATGTGATCATAGTAGCTTATTAAAACAGCTTACTATTACCGGCTAATATTTATGTTATGAAAATTAGAAACATGTTTGTAGATTTTCGAGAACCTACTGGTGCTATAAAACCCGTCAGAAAGTAGATGCTGTATTGTATTAAATGCATGTCTATAATGTAGCTGTATACTTTTCATTCTCGTGAGTGTAGGACAGTCCCATCATCGGCAGTCTGCAGATGATTTCCCATGGCATACTTAAATAAAGCCACGGCTGCATTCTTTCCTATCCCACGTTGTGGCTGTGGGCGTTTAATCGTACACCACGATCGCAGCAAGTCCGAAGATTGGAGGTCTGAATCCCGGCTCTGACAACGGCTATACAGAGTGGTTTTACCCCGAGTTTTCCACAATCTCGCCAAGCATATGCCGGGATAGTACCTTGCTTCAAGTCTCGGGATACCTGCCCCGTCTCCTGCTCTAATAATTACAGCTACACATGGGGCTGAATGACCAAAATTATCAAGTCCACCAAATAAAACAACAACATCAAGTATTTTACGTCCGTCTTAAATGATAGTTCCGAACAGACGACGCGATCTTGGAATTTTTTCCTACAGCATTTCTTTAACGTACCAGAAGCCAACGACACGGAGTTGTCACCTTTAAGACACTATTTAAAGGCACTGACCTGAGCCGGATTTGAACCCGTGAGCTTGGACTCAGTAAGACAACCATCTGGAACACTGAGGCCTGCAGTCAGGCCTTACGGGTTTCCGCTATAAACCCCGAATAACGTATCACAAGTGGCTCTGATCTTCCCCTTAATTATACCAGCTGCTGTTAACACAGTTTCACTCCGTGACTGACACTCCTTTCGGGTGATTATAAATGAAGTATTGTTGGAATTGAATTGACAAGGAAGGCCGGAGACCACTCTGTCCTGCCTCCATTTTTACCACCACAGCTCTTGTATGCACCAACCGTTATTTGAAGTGGGGTGTCGCACTGGAAGGCCGATGTCCAAACTTCAGCTCAGTGAGGGGTATACTTATTTCCGTTTATTTCATCCCTAAACCCTACTCATAGTGATGAGCGTAGTTTCTTCCTAGTCATACGCCATATCCCTGTGTTCTAATATCGGTAGGACAAAGTGGCATGAATGACGGACATAACTTTAGAAACAACGCATTAACATATTATTTCAAACATCCTTCTACATCAGGGCTGATTATCGAAATTATTTTATCCTTTACATCTACATCAATCAATCAATCAATCAATCAATCAATCAATCAATTAGTTCCAAACTTACAAAGTAGGCTACACAATAAATAAATTGTGTGAGATATCAACAACAACAGCAGCAACATAATTTGCTTACGTAGGGATTTTACTTGACGAGTACCGCTATGCTCATATTAGCTGATACCATCCCCGCCTCCACAGGTAAGGTCAATGCTTCGAGTACGCAACAAATTTCTCGCCTCACATCGCCCCGCCTCTTGCCACCCAGACTTCGTTTGCATCTTCTGCTTGAAGAGTTACTGTAAAACCTACAAACATTGACTTTATAATGTATAATTTTCAATTTAAAGACAGGTGACATATGCTTAAGAAGCTTACAATAGTCTCTTCTATCACATGTATATCAATTATACCCCGTATATTCTAGGACATAAGTTTTACTCTACTGGTAGAGGTCATAATTGTTTCAAGGGTGGAACATCGAGGTCATATTCACTATGATCATACGTTTGTTAAATTCTGGAAGAAAAAAAATGTTAATGATGTTCTCTTGAACCGGTCTTCCGTAAAATTGATAAACCAGTACCGTGAGCTAAATATTCTGGTACACAATTTTTAGTGTTATATGCGTGTATTGCACATAACGCCTCATCGTATGACCTGGGATAAATAGTTTTCTGTGCTGGAAGTGTGCGATATGTGTTATCTAGAGCAACGATGAAAGCATTGGTTTAATAGAAAATCTAACTATTATAACACTTTCAGCCAATAATAGTAGTCTACATTATGCAACGAGCCTCTAATGGCAATAATTAAGACACGAGTATGTTTATAAAAAAGAGCGTGTTTTATAATTTCCATACGAGTGTCGTAATTACCATTATAGGCGAGTTGCATACGACTGTTTATGTTCGACGATAATTATAACTTTATTTTATTTAATTTTATGTTCGAACAGAAATGTCCATAAATATCTGTCGAGATTCAGTCACTTGAATTTAGCGATCGGAATGCAAGCGCCGAGTTTGCTCTCTGTGCTCTACAAGTTCTCTGACCCACGCATGCGCTCTGTCTGCTTGGCAATGCCATATTTTATGTTTACAGCCTGCCGATCTGCACCAGCATTCACTCATACTGTCACCGAAGTTGTATGAAAGGATGCCCTGTGTAGAAATTGGAGTTGCGGATATTAAGGTACAGTGCTATTTCTTTTCTCATATTCGCCAGTTTATTTACACGAACATATGGGATGGTGCACTTTCCATGTCGGTAATTTATATGGAAGGATGCTGCGTTGCAATCTTCTGGACGTAGATTCATAAGTTTCTTGCATATGTCATAGTATTCTCTTATTACCTTAAAGGTTCATGCTGATTTTGTCTTTGTGTTTGCCATTATAACTACAATGGTTGATCGGATATCTTTTATATTGTCAACTTTCAAATCATGTAATTCATGTCCGACATGTTGGATTCTGTGTTCAAGTGCGAAGCTATCAAGTACCTAATTGGTCACACATCATACATCTTGAGCTCTGATTGGTTGGAGAAACTGTATCATAATGCCAACTAGTACTATAATGACCCTCATTATGATACAGTTTTCTGACATAATATTTACATTTCGACATCGTCGAACATAATGTTTATTATAGAACAAACCCTCACTGAGATAAATGCGAAAAGCTGCTCGGGGATGGAGGATAATTGTACAAACTGCATTACCTCCTTCCACCCCGCTGTGTGACTAACAATAAGTACAGTAGTAAGCATTCTGGGCTTTGGGTCAGAAGGTTCCTAATTTGATTTCCGACCAGGTCATGGGGAATTATCCTCGCATAGTTAATTCCCCGGACACGGGGACTGGGTGTTTTGTTACGTCTTTATAAAATAAGTATTTAAGAAAGAGCTGAACAAAAATATAAGGACCCCGTGGCGAAGCCGTGCTCGCTAAAACGCGCGTGGAGATGCAGCAAGTCCAGAAATCGCAGGTTCGAATCCCGGCGCTGACGGTGGCTATCCTGGGTGCGTTTTCCCAAGGTTTTCTCACACTGCCTCCAGGTGAACGCCGGGAGGGGACTTTACTTCAAAGTCCCGGGGCACCTAACCTATCCCTGGCCCCAATGCAGTTACATGAACTAATACAGTCACCACAGCAATACAGGTTTTCAGACAAGTTCAACACACAACCAACTTCACGGAGCTGATGACCAAAATGTCCCAATCCCCTCAAATTAATTAATTAATAACAACAACAGAAAAATAAGAACGAAATATAAATGTACATGAAAAATGAAAAGAATTTTTCAAATCTAGTTCTCACGGAATATCATGTAAAGGAAAATCAGATTTGATGTACGAGTACATGTGTTCGAAATTTAATGTTTTTCAGTCGGTCAACACAATTGATGATGATAATTGTTGTTTTAAGAGGCCTAACATCGAGGTTATTGGCCCCTATTGTATTGAAATGGCGTGAAATGAAAAGATGAAGATAAAAACATTTCACTGCCATGGATGAAACGAAGATGGGTTAGATAAAACAAGACAGTGAGCCCCAACAATTATGCCTTATTTGAATAAAAATAATAAAACGTGGATGGTAAAAAACAATAGAACAAATAAGGCATAGTGAACAATAAAATAGATGAACGTAATAAAAAACGTAAAAAAGACCTATCCTGAATTGAAAGTCTTAACTTACATTGAAACTTAAAAGAGTAACCACTCTCCCTCATGAATCGGATGACGAGTTCTACTGACGGCCTGTCATCACAGAGTATAAGGGAGAGGGTGTTAGGCAGTTTAAGAGTCCTTCGCAGATCGGCCAGGTCCACACACTCCAAGAGAATGTGTGCCATGGTAAGGTGGGCGCCGCAAGTATACACAGGGGGGTCTTCTCTCTTTAGCAAGTGGGAGTGCGTAGCAATCCCATGGCCGATCCAGATACGACAGACTACTGCTCGGTTCCAATCTCTGTGAACTTGCGGGATGAAGGGCAGAGGCAGGGTAGGACCAGGCGAGGATTGAGAAGCCTGTCGACAGCCCGCCGTGTTACCTGACATTCTCGTCTATTCCAATACTGCTAACATAGGGTCTTTTCTGAAACCAGTGTGGCGTTGGGAATGAGTGACAGTCACTGACTAGTGTATTTGCTTCTGTTACTACGCAAGGACCGGGAAACCGCATCACTCGTCACCTCCACTACTTATAGTCTGCGATGCACATTCCTCTCAGGTCCACGCAGCTTAGACTCGAGCAGTACCACAGCATCCTTCCGGAGAGATCGGAAGGAAGATTTCCACACCTTCGTTGTCTCCTTGATGCCTCTCAGTTTGTCGGGTGGAGGCGTGGCACGCCACGCTTCCTCCCAATGCGACAGGATGGAATGTCGCAACTGAGAGCGTACATCACCAGCAGGCACCTTATATGGTAGCGAGGGCAGTGCGACTGCCTCTCTCGCCGCCTGATCAGCAAGTTCGTTTCCCGCAATACCCATGTGGCTGGGAAGCCACACAAAGGTCACCCTGGTTCCAGCGTTACACGCACTGACGAGGAGGTCGTGCACACGCTGGACCAGCGGGTGCTTCGGGAAACACACATAAATCGCTTGCAGCGCACTAAGAAAGTCAGTACACACAAGAAAGTGCTGGTGATAGTCTGATAACATGTACCACAGAGCCTCTAAGATGACATAGAGCTCCGCTGTGTACACGCTACAGGCTTCGGGAAGTGAAAAGAGAAACCGACGATCCTCAACCACAAATGCACAGCCTACTTTCTCGTTAACCCTCGAAACGTCCGTGAATAGAAGCCCTGATCCTGGATACCGGCCCACCACGGACCGGAACAGCCTCCGATGGACAGAGGAGTCCGTGTCCGACTTAGGGCCAGTGTGCAGACCCAGGATGATATCAGGGCGAGAGACCATCCATGGAGGGGCGTTGCTAGGTACTCGGACGATACAGGAGACAGAAGGAAATCGGAACTGCCTGTATGCGTCATCCAAGCGTAGCCCTGCCGGCCGAGTGGCTCGGACGAGCACACCATACAGCCGGTGATTCGGATTATGAAACAATCATGGATAGCTAGGATGAAGTGGCATCTGTAGAATAGTTGCAGCATAGGTCAGCAGTACTTGTAGGCGTCTCACGTGTAAAGGAGGTACACCAGCCTCGGCGAGCAAGCCGACGACTGGGCTCGTCCGAAAGGCTCCCGTCGCCAGCCTCACACCGCCGTGGTGGACGCTGTCCAGTTTAACAAGCACTGATTTGCGTGCCGAACCATATGCAACACTGCCATAATCTATTCTAGATAAAATTACAGCCCTGTAAAATCGTAGAAGCACTGTGCGGTCTTCTCCCACGATGTGCCGCTAAGAAACCGCAACATGTTGAGCTTCTTAGCACAGGCAGTTTTCAAATAGCACACATGTGGCTCCCACGTTAATTTCTGATTGAAAAGGAGCCCAAAGAACCGGTACGTAGCAACAACAAGTAAAGCTACATTGCCCAGATAAAGCTCAGGATCAGGATGGAGAGTGCGCCTTCGGCAGAAATGGACAACCGAGGTCTTAGCGGTTGAGAACCGAAAGTCATGCTCTAGTGTCAAGCGTTCCACTCTCCGAATAGCTTGTTGTAGCTGTCGTTCAGCGACCGCCATATTTTGCGCACTATAATGTAGAGCCAAGTCGTCTACATATAGCGACGGTACCACTGCTGGACCAGCAGCAGCGACTATACCGTTTATGGCAATCGCAAATAATGTTACGCTAAGTACCGATCCCTGTGGAACTCCGTTTTGCTGTACATGATATTGCGAATAGGTCCCCCCTATTCAGACACGGAATAGGCGAAGGGACAGAAAATTCGCAATAAAGACCGGCAAGTTACCTCGGAATTTCCATTGATGCAGGTTAGAGAGGATGCCGTAACGCCAAGTGGTGTCATAGGCCTTCTCGGGGTCAAGGAAAACAGCGACGAGGTGCTGTCTCCGGAGAAAAGCGTCCTGTATGGCGGTCTCTAGGCGTACCAGATGGTCATTGGTATATCGAGACGCCCTGAAACCACACTGGTATTCAGACAGGAGTCTTCGTCTCTCCAGGACCCACACCAGTCGCCGATTGCCCATCCTCTCAAAGAGCTTGCACAGACCGTTTGTGAGACAAATAGGTCTGTAACTCTCTGTCAAAGTGGGATCCTTATCGGGCTTCAGGATTGGTATAATTATACCTTCCTGCCTTTGCGCTGGAAACACACCTTCCAACCAGATACGATTAAACACCCTGAGCAAATAACGAATGCTCTCATCATTAAGGTGTTTAAGCATCTGGTTGTGAATATTATCCGGGCCGGGAGACGTGTCCTTGCAGAGCGCCAGCGCTCCGCGGAGTTCCCACTCCGTAAAGGGCTCGTTGTACTCCTCCGAAGCGCGGGAAGCAAAACTGAGCTGGGAACGTTCTGCCTCGCGCTTCAGAACCACGAAATCTGGATCATAGTTATCGGAACCGGATTTATCAGCAAAATCCGATGCGAGATGGTTTGCAACGCGGTAAGGATCTGTAACCAATTCATAATCAATTGAAATTCCCGGTACATTAGAAGATATCTGAATACCCGAAATGCGTCGTAGTTTAGTCCACACTTGAGAGGAGGGGGTATGTGCCGTAAGAGACGACACATACCGTTCCCAGGATTGTTTCTTACTCTGGCGAATAAGAATCCGTGCCTTGGCACGAAATTTCTTAAACGCCACCAAATTGGCCATGGTCGGACGTCGACGATAGTGCTTATGAACTCGACGACGGTCTCTTATTGCCGTTGCAATATCCTCTGTCCACCAGGGGATGCGTTTGCGACGAGGAGTTCTAGAAAATGATGGAATGGACTCCTCGGCGGCAGCAATGCACCTCGTCATCGGCGCTCCGGCAACCAAGATCAACGAACACAGCTCGTTCGGTGAACGATGGTCAATTGGCCCGTTTTAGGATCCAACGACTGGACTCCACGGATTTCTGGTTAAGAAGAGTAAGAATTATCGGAAAGTGGTCACTGCCACAGAGGTCATCGTGTACATACCAACCAAACAGGGGAACCAGCGCACACTCAGGTCAATGTGCGAGTATGTGCCATGCGCTATGCTAAAATGGGTGGCTTCCCCAGTATTTAATATCGATAACTCCAACCCTTGAATTAAGCCCTCCACGTCCCTTCCTCTGGGGGCAGGAAGATGGTGAGTCCCATTGTGGGTGATGAGAGTTGAAATCACCCACGAGTAGGAAAGGGGCTGGAAGTTCATCGACAAGATCGAAGACGTCATTAATATCAAGGGTCTGGTTCGGTGGAAGGTACACGTTACAAACTGTTGTCATAACAGGCAATGACACGCGAACTGCAATAGCTTCCAGATGAGTGGTGAGAGGAAACTCTTCATTATAGCAGTCAGAGCGAACTAAAGTGCAGACGCCCTCGGAAGCTCGGTCGGCGTCTGGTCGCTCTTTTGAGTATAGGCTGAAACCTCTCACGACCGTCTGATGGTCAGGCCGGAGATTAGTTTCTTATAGACTACCTATACTTGATGCGTATTATGCAATGAGCTGACGTAGCTCTGTCAAATGCCTGCTATAACTGTTATAATTCCACTGTAACAGTGCCATTGTGTGAACTGTTAAACTAATATATAGAGGTTAGCAGCTAATGCTACCTGACGTTAAGGGGTAGTATCTCCCTCTACGTCGACGATAACCTCCATGTCCTCATTCGAGGCCGTGGAGTTGCTCGACACAACGGAAGATCTTTGAGACGATTTCCGGCGGCGGAGGGACCTTCGTGGGGAGCGCGCAGACCTGGAGACCGGAACGTCCCCAGGCGCAGAAGTATCCGCAGCTGGTGGGGGCGGATGGATTCCCCTTGTTCGGAGGGGTAAGGGATCACGTGGTACGTGATCCCTTCTTCACCGCCTCTCTCCTAAGTTTAGACGGGCCAGGAGAGGTACTCCTGACCCTGGTCGACGATGCCGCCTCCACCGGCTTAGGCGTGGCTTTCGCCGACCATTTGGGTGGGGAGGACGTCTTGGAACACCCCCCTCCCCCTACTGTGCAAGCGGAGGACCCTTCGCCCGCACAGTCAGCTGGGTGGTCGGAAGTGGGACAGGACCCACCTTCGAGCTGGTGTTCAACTTCTCGGGTGCTGATCTTGGAATCGTGGGAGTCAAAACAGAGGGTGCGCAGCTGGTACAAAAGATGAGGTTGATGGAACCAGGCCAGGTATAATAGTACTATAGTTAATCGTGGGAACGGTAGCAATCGTAGTTTGGTACCTCTTGCGAGCCTCCTGGTAGGTGAGACCATCCAGGGTTTTGATCTCCTGGATTTTCTTCTCACTCAGAAACACTGGACAGTTCCTGTTCTGAGGAGAATGAAATCCAGAGCAGTTGGTGCACTGATAGGGCTTTGTGCACTGCTCGGCGTCATGAGGTACCTTACCACACGTTCCACAGACTGCCAAGTTCGAGCAACGAGATACCATGTGCCCAAACTTTTGGCAGTTACAACATCGCATAGGAGGCGGAATGTACGGCCTGATATCACAACGATAGCTTGTGACCTTAGCCTTCTCCGGGAGTACTGAGAGCTCAAAGGAAATTATGAAAGCACCCGTGTCAACGATCTGACCGTTGATCTTGCGCATAATTCGCTAGACATCGGTCACGTGACGGTGCCTCATACCTTCTTTGAGTTCCTCGTCATAGATCAAAATCAGGTCCCTATGGAAGATAACTCCCCGGACCTGATTGAGAGACTTATGTTTTTCCACTTTGACAGGAAGATCGCCAAAGTGGTCACACGTCAAAAGTTTGTCAACCTGCTCAGCCGTTCTGGTTTTAAGCAACAAGCTACCATTCCTCATCTTCTGTTCTTTCTTAAGCTCACCATAGACACCTTCTATGTGGCGAGTAAAACAAAATCGATTTGACCAGCTTGAAATCATCCCCATCGGTTTTGGTCGCTACCAGAAACTTGGGGGTATTAGCACCCATATTTGAACGTAAAGACTGTTCCCAAGGTCCGATGTTTGACATTTCATACAGGCATGTACCTCTTGGCATATACTAGAGAGTTTTCCAGCACAGGCATGCAGCTGTGCGGGGACCTGCGTTGTCAGGCGGATACATGGCGCACCCACTTGTCGGTGTGGCCAGACCGGACAGGCTCTCAAGCGTAGTCACACACATAGGTGGCCCTTCCCCTGACAGCACGCACATATTAATTTTGAGTGCAAGACCTCAAAAACATGTACGAAAAGCGTGCGATATAGCCTAATGGGAGTTATACCGCACAAATGTTGCGTTTAGAGCTGGCTGTCAAACCCGTAAAGGGGACCCTGGGCCAAGAAACCCTTTTGTTTAGTCGCCTTCTACGACTGGCAGGGTATACCTGTGAGTGTATTCTATCCCTCCCACCCACGGGAGGTCCAATTCGCAAGACAAGCCGGAAACCTAAAAGAATAGCCAAGGTTGCCCCTTTTAGTCTCCTCGTACGACAGGCAGGGGATACCGTGGGTGTATTCTAAACACCCCACCCACAGAGGGGGAGGGGGGAACACAATTGAAAAAACAAAAACATTAAATTTCGATTACTAAGGCAACACTGAGAAATGGCGTCCAACACGATAAGACTACATGTGTCCCAATCAAGCTATGTACATTTTTAGCCTATTTTCATTTATGAACAAAATATGCTCATGAGATTACCTTTTGTCCGTGTGTGTGTATAATTATATGTGTGCGTATGTGTGTGTGTCCCGTACAAAATCTAAATGGCAGGAGCGATTTCAATGAAACTGGGAAGGATATAGTACTATAAGGTCTGACTCCGCCCGTGCCCTTCAAAGTTTATTACGTCACGCTAATCCAACATGGCGGCTGTGCGAAATATTTCACCGCATACTATATCTCCGAAACTATTACTGATATCACCCTGAACGTTTGTACGGTGATGAAGTGCACCACTAAAAGTACACCTATGTGACTTTCAGAAACGCGTTAAGTACAAAACGAACATGGCGGCCAAGCGAAGTTGAAATATTTAAATAGACTTTTCTTGCGATTTAACCATTTGAGCGCAGTGAAACATGGTACAGCAAATGATTATGCACATTGTAATGCACTGACATCTAATTTAGTTCAATGGTTTACATAATCTCTAGATGGCGACTGTGCGACATTTTAAAAATAAGTTTTGATTTCTTATGTTCTAATCATGCATTCGAAGGCAACGTTTTAATAATGAACCTACGCAATAATCGCCATCTAATTGTACATAACTCTATGGCCTCCATATAAAAAAAATCCAACATGGCTACCATCCAAAATATTTAGACGGTTCTCAATATCTATTAATCTATGACAGCAATCAAACTGAAATGTTGTATGTAGTTAAAGGCTAGTAACTTAAGTTCACCTATGTGACTATCAATAACCTGATGAGCACAAACCCAACATGGCGGCGATGCAAAATTTAAGTATTGAAATGGACGTTTCTCGCGATTTAACCATCTGAACGCAGTGAGACTTGGTACGGTAAATACTTACACAAATTTTATTCCACTGACAGGTAATGTATTTCAATTGTTTTCATAACCTGTGCGAAATTTTAAAATCTCGTTTTTATTTCTTGTGTGCTAACCAAGCGATTGAAGTTTGAATAATAATCCTACGCAATAATCTTCAATAGCACATAACTCAATGGCCTACATAATATATAAAAATACAACATGGCGACCATCCAAAATATTTAGACGATTCTCAATATCTACGATTCTACTGTATTACAGCAATCAAAGTGAAATTTTGTATGTTGATAGAGGCTATTAACATATATCGGATATATGAAAGTAGGCTATTTAGTTCTTCACGTAACTACTTTTGGAATGTGCGTTCAAGCTGATAATTCATTCTCTTAACTGCTCAATATTTATGTTTTCCCCTTGTACTTAAATAAATTGTAGCTGTAAATCTCCATTTGCAGCAAAATACATCGTTTAGTTTGGTGACCTGCCATCAACCCTCGTGACACTTATCCTCAAATTCTGACTGGCCCACCATGTGAGTCTTTCCTTATCAGAGTTCAGTATTTTACTAAGGTGGCCCATACTTTTTTAACCGAATTTGGAGTCTCATCACTGTAGATATTAAAGTGTAATAGTTCTGAAAATACCGCTATATACCGCTACAAGATGATGATGATGATGATGATGATGAATAATCGACGACGAAGCGTATGGATAACGGCCAAACTAATATTTCAATCATCGTCCTTGGCAGTAACAGCAGTGATACACAACGTGGGAGATAAGGTTGAATGTTATCATGCATCCTCTTGGCCGAGGCAACTTATCTAATGTCATAATGACTCTTTATCTGCCCTGAGTTTTGCACAATGTGTAATGGTTTGAGATAGGCGGTGAGATGGTGACTTTACTTGATTCATTGCAAGTGTTCATATCCTTATCGATAGCACAGTGAAAATCCCATTTCCTTTGATCAACAATAGAGTAGAGATCATTAGAAAATAGCACCTGGAGTTGCCTCATTATATCATCAAGATGATGCCATGATAGTTGACAGGTTGCCAATTAATTTTACATCACAATACTAACATGTTGCAAAATGAGCATTGATACCAACCAGGTTCACTCAGTGCTTTGAAACAATAGCCACAAGCTTCGAGCCTCAAGACATGGACATGCTGGGAAAGCAGCAGGTATCGATGGGGTCTACCCAGAATTCCTTTTACACTGTGGTCCAGCTACTATCAGATGGCTGACTAGTTTCTTCTCCAACATCTTAGAAACAGGTAATTTACCACCCATGTTTAAGAAAACCAAGATCATCGCTTACTTAAACCTAACAAAGATCCTTCAAAAGTTGAAAACTATCGTCCCGTTGCACTCCTTATTGTCACACTGAAGCTCCTGGAAAGGTTAATTCATAACAGGATATCATCAGCTATCAACAAGGTTGTCCCTATAGAGCAAGCTTGTTTTAGACCAGGAAGGGGATGTGAGGAACAAGTGCTAGTAGTAACAACTCATATTGAAAATGGTTTTGAGAAGATGATAAGTATGGGTGTCTTTCTAGATTTAACTGCTGCCTATGATATCGTCTGGCGAGAAAAAATGCTACTAAAATGTATTAGTGTCATACCTTGTCGAAAGTTAGCCATGCTAATAGGCAACATGCTGAATAATAGGTACTTCCAAGTGTTTTCTGAGACCTCTAAAAGTAGGGTACATAAAATAAATGATGGGAACCCTCGGGGTTCTGTGTTGGCCCCACTTAGTTTTAATCTATACACCTATGATCTACCAGAAACCAAATCCAGAAAATGTATATATGCTGTTGATATTGCCTTGTTAGTCCAGGGTGTAAGCTTCCCCGAAGTTGAAGCAACATTAACATCTGATCTGAAGAGACTGACAGAATTCTTCAAACTTTACTCTCTGCGGCCAAATCCTCAAAAGACTGTTGTAACAACCTTCCATCTTCGGAACAAGTATGCTAACTATAAACCTACAGTTCACTTTGAAGACCAAATTCTTCAACATTGCAGCAATACTAAATACCTTGGTGTGACTCTCAATAGATCATTGACGTACAAAACCCATCTCAAGAACACGGCAGCTAAAATCAAAACCCGAAACAACATACTTCAGAAGTTAACTGGAACCACCTGGGGTGCCAATGCAACAGTATTCAGATCCACAGCTCTGGCTCTCTCGTACTCGGTCACGGAATAATGTTGTTCTGCCAGGCTTAACAGTTCTCACTCCAAAATAGTTGACACACAGCTCAATCAAACAATGCGCCTCATCACAGGATGCATTCGTTCTACTAATACTCAATGGTTACCGGTTCTAAGTAACATTCCCCCCACCGCTTTTAAGAAGATGTCAGTTGTTACTGAACAACTACAAAAGAATTAACACGAATCCACTATTTCCAATACATGCAGAACTTCCAGTTCTATCAGCTCATCGATTTAAGTCCAGACACCCGTCGTGGTGAACAGCATATAGCTTGCTGACGAACAACTTCAATACCAATGTTGCCTGGATTAATCAATGGCAGAAACAAACTTTCCTGGCACACCATGGATTAATTATTAATCCCTGGGAGAGATCAGCAGGGTTTCAATTATCGAGGCGTCACTGGTGCTTGTTGAACCAGATTAGAACTGGCCAGGGAAGGTGTGGAGGTATACTACATCAATGGGGTAGGAAGTCCTCTCCAAATTGTAACTGTGGAGAAGAGAAGCAAAACGCTTGATTGTCCCCTCAGAGCCTTCAGTGGTACACTAGAAGATCTACACAATCTACTTCAAGAGGCTGTTGACTGACTTCTCCATTTTGATCTGCACCTATAAATTAATCATTTCAGACAACTAACTTGACATTATGTATTACTGTATATATGTGTAAATAGCTATTTATCACTTCATCATACGACAAATAAATAATAAACTGGGGAGTGAGTGGCGTTGAGAATAAGCTTCATCTTGTATCACTTTTGACAGTTCACATCTTCATTTCTAGTCGATAAATGCCGAAACATTATGGCATAAGAACTGAATACCATTAAATTTCTGCCATCGAGACAAGTACTGTACTCAATTTTGACGATGTGTCTTTCCCCCACTCATTATCAGGTTAAACTTGCGACTAAAACTTATTAATGTGTCGCATTCTATCCCGAAATTCAGGTGACCTTGTTCCCAATTGACGTTATAGACAAAGAATGACGATTTACCAGCCCTTGATACTGTTTTTTGGTATTCTGCCCGAAATGAGGTCTGTGCCTCCGAAGAGGCTATCCTGAGCCGGAGTTTACGTGCGGTAGGGAGGCCACGTCCTTTCCGCTCCTCCTTACCCTCTCCCGGCCAACAGCGCGTGGTCCATCACAACCGGAATTACATCCGAGTTCTGACCATGCCTAATGCTGCTTAACTGCGGAGTTCTCATGGTATCCGTTGTTTCAACATGACCAGGCCGTTGACCCTGATATTTCACTGTATGATAAACATTATGCATGAGCGTTCACGTCTTCATTTCTAACTGATAAACACAACAAGAAGTTCCGTGAAGAACTATACAGCCTACTTTTCTTGCCAATGATTATTCTACAGTATATGAACCTATCAAGAATAATGACGAAATTAAGTTGGTAATATCGAAATATGTAATTAGTTCAAAATATACCTGGTATAATGTAGCCTCATAGAGCACTACAGTTGGCAGCCCTGGTGGCTGAATATATTCTTAGTTCCATCTCTTAAGGTACAGAATACAAAATTTGGTTGAAGTCCAATGGACGTTACATGCAGTTAGACACTAGATCTATCAGCATGCGTAAAAGCATGTTGCCAACAATACCATGCGTGTGCTGGTCAGAAATAATCTGAAATATTATGATATCTTGTTGTGCCAATTTTGGATGAAATCCATTTGTTAGTATAGAAGTTACATGTATTTTAAAATTGGACATATCAGCAGGCATAGCATCATGTTGGCAGCACTGCCTTATATTAATTACTCCAAATTAATCTAGAATGTCAGGTGCTATACGTGTGCAAAGTATAGAGCTGTTGGCTTGCATACTTTCTGATATATTGATATTAGGGTAAAAAAATATAGACAGCATTTATTAACAGTTGGCAGCCCTGATTGCTCTTAACAATACTTATAGTCATATCTGTTATGGTACACATAGCACATACGAATTTTGGTTGAAATACAACTGATAGTATAGAAGTTAGATGTGTTTAAAAATTGGTATTATCAGCAGGATTATAATCATGTTGGTAGAACTGACGTATATAAGTTACTCCAAATTAATCTAAAATGTCAGAATATACGTGTGCATAGTTTAAAGCTGTTGGCTTGCATACTTTCTGATATATTGGTATTTGGATAAAAAAATATAGAGCAATTATTAACAGTTGGCAGCCCTGGTGGCTGTTAAGAAAACGCTCAGTCATATCTTTTTATGTACAGATATTACATACAAAATTTGGTTGAAATCCAATTGATAGTGTAGAAGTTATATACATTTAAACATTGGACCTATCAGAAGGCTTAAAATTATTTTGGCAACACTGTCATGGTTGGCCTCCTGGAAATTAAACTGAAATAATTTTATCTACATGTGTGCCAATTTTGGAATAGCTCCCATGCATACCTTGCAAGATATCCAACATTGAGCTCAAATTTCTAGTGCGTTTTTTCAGCAGTTGGTAGCACTGACATCATTTTCAAATACGGACGTGAGATATTCCGGTGCACATCTTTACTCATACTAAATTTGGTTTTGATTGCTGCAGCCGTTTAGGAGTTGATAGGGGGGGGGGGGGGGACACACACACAGCCAGACAGACAGAGAGACAGACAGACACACATTTTCCCGGATCGATCTCATAAGTCTACTTTTTCCTCATTTTTGCAAAATGTGAAAAGTAGGCTAAAAAAATTATAGCATAGGATGATGATGGACGATGTATATACAGGGTGCCCCATCTAACTCTGCGACCTCAAATATTATCGAAATGAAACAAGATGTGAAAAATCTATTTGCGAAGAAATGTAGCCACGTCAAGGGGTCACACAATGAAAGGATATGCACAATCCAGGAAATTATAACAATATCACTTTCAACGCAAAGTTACCTTTTTAAATGGAACATACATGTTTTTTTTTCTAGCAAAATCAAGAGTAAACATACAATTATCGATAACAGAATTGGTTTCACGTCTCTAAACCTCGTATCTTCTGAAATAACTAACGTTGTTGAGGCTGGCAATGGAGACACAGTTTGTCACGTTTAACACAAGTCTAGAACTGTACACATAGTACAAAAGGTACAGTTGCCAATTTCCTAAACAAACTTGTGGCCTATAGCTTAAAGAAACGTTATGTTTTTAAATGACATCCAGCACGGAAAAGGCATTCACAAGTAAGCAGTAACATCTTAACTGATGAAACGGTGTCACTTCAGCAGATGTTCAATGTGACCACCGTTTGCATCAATGCACTTCTGTAGACCGTGAACAAGAGAGCATTGTACTGATCCCAGTGTTTCCACAGATATTTCCGCACACGCCGCAGTAATACGCTGTTGCATATTCGCTATTGTAGTTGGGACTTCCTGATAGACTATCTTTCAATGCGCTCCAGAGAAAGTAGTCTAATGGCGTCAATTCGGGGGACCGTGCTGGCCATCTCACAGAACCACCACGTTCTATCCACCGATTTGGAAACTTCGCATCCATTACATCTCTGGCAACACGTGCGAAATGTGCGGGGCACCCATCATACCGCATTGATACACGAGTTTCCAATCCCACGTCCTACATGAGAAGGGGTAACGTGTCTTGAAGAAATGATGCATATCGCTGTCCGTTTAGTGTTCCCTTATAAAAATAGAGACCTACAATACGGGGTTGCCAATGATACAGCAGTAAACATTGATACTCCACTGTCGTCGGTTAGCAACCTCGCTAAGCCAGTGGGGTTTTTCCACGGACCAGTTGTGCATGTTCCTCAAATTCACATTGCCATGATTTGTGAACGAAGCTTCATCCGTAAACATAACATCCCTTAGGAATGCGTTATTATCGTGCAACTGCTGCAATACAAAACGACAGAATGCAATGCAGGCTTCAAAGTCATTCCCGTACTGTTCCTGGTGCAGTGACATATGATACGGATGAAATTTATGCCAGTGCAAAATTCTGCTAACACTAGAGCGGCTTAATTCAAAACCGCATGCAAGTTGCCGTACACTCACGTGCGGATTGTGAGATACAGCAGCCAGAACAGCGATTTCGTTACCGTTGTCAGTTGCTCTGTTTGTACGTTGACGTTTTCTGGGAGCCCAACTTACTGTTTCTGAGAGACTTCTGCACATATTGGCAATGGTACGAGGCGACGAACACCGTCGATCTGGGTAGCGTTCAGCATAAAATGTCACAGCTGTTGTTGCATTTCTGTGACATTCGCCGTAAAGTAAAATAATGTCTAGATTTCCTTCATTACTGAAGGCCGGCATACTGGTACGTACTAGACGAAACAAGAGAACAAAGAGGTAGAAACAAAATAGGGTTCCAAATATCAAAGAATCTGCGAAAATAAACATAACATTCGTAGGTGCAGTAAAATGAGTATTTACCTGTTTCACACTGACAGAAGTACAGACGACCAGACCAGGGGCTACGAGTTCACTGAGAAGTGCAGCTGTAATGTTAGTGTCTTGTTTCCTGAATGCTTTTAGTACAGCGATGCAAACAATCCAGCTGTGTGTAGGCCAACGGCGTGCACTACACTGGTCTTAAACGTCACGAACAGTGTCTCCTTTACCATCCTCTACAACGTTAGGTATTTCAGAAGGTACGAGGTTTAGAGAAGTGAGACCAATTCTGTTATCAATAATTGTATGTTTACTTTCGATTTTGCTAGAAAAAAACATGTACCGGTATGTTCCATTTAAAAAAAGTAACTTTGCGTTGAAAGTGATGTTGTTATAATTTCCTGGATTGTGCATATCCTCCCATTGTGTGACCGCCTGGCGTGGCTACATTCTTGCGCAAGTAGATTTTTCCCATCTTGTTTCATTTCGATAATATTTGAGGTCGCAGAGTTAGGTGGGACCCTGTATAGCTTGTATCTGAATGAATGACAAAATGGGTATCTTTAAAGATCATACTGAATTTGTTATATGTGTGAATAGAAAATACGGCGCAAAATTCTCATGTCTATACCAATCCAGCATCCTTCGGAATCACAGAAATGTGTGTTATGAATGTATATGAACATTAAATACTGTGTTCACAGTAAACACGCTTCCTTAACTCTACAGCGCAGTATCAGGGGCTTATGAATCGTGAAAGTATTGGAGGGATCATATGTGGCAATATTTCTCTGTCTGCTGACTATCGATAAAGACTTAGAAACTATAGTGTAACCGTGCACTGTGGTAACGCATATGTGTTGTTCTTTGGCTTGAGGTGTTCTGTCTGTGAAGCTAATAGTGTATGACGTAATAATAAGGAGCACCTACCGCATACGCCTGTTTTGCTTCAGTCAGTGTACGCATCCCCTCCCATTATCTGTCACAGGCTCGCTGTCGTGATGAATATGGTTGCACACAAAGCCACACTCAGCGCCAACTTTGGACCTTTCTTGGCTGGCTGCGCGGCACAGCGGTAAAGTTCTCATCTGCTATGCCGAAGGTTTTAATATCAATTCCTGGCACAGTCAATTGGCATTTGAGGATGGTTAAATTCTTGGAATCCATATCAATAGATTAACTGACCCGTTAAAGATCTCCTACAGGATGTAAATTTGGCACCCAAGTATCTCTAACGTCTCAGTAGTTAAAGGGAGGAGAACCCATAATATTATTATTATTATTATTAATATGAAATTCCTAGTAGTTTTGCAACCACATTTTCTACGAAGCACAATACTTGCCAGATATGTTGCTTGAACTGTCTGTCTTGTATTCCCTCCGAGATATCAGCCCTGATATACGGTTCAAGTATTTCAAATAAAGTCTGTATAAGTAACAATTCAAAGTTTGAATTTATTTTTATTATTTCCAGCGTACCTTGAGTTTTGTGTTTTTACAGACTACTTGACGATGCATCCGTGGGAAAATATTTTTTCTCAGTTTATTTGCATGCTACTCGAGAATGTCACAGTGGTTTGAAGTGAAATAAGGTGTATCTTATGTATCCATCACAGGAGTGATCGAGAAGATCATTGATATAATTTACACCGTATTGTGCCCAACTCTAGGAATGGATATTCCAAGATTCAGACACCTAGATATCAAGGGAAAGGCTACAGCCGCTTTTGAAAGTTGAGATATTTGAATATCGCGCTACATTGCTTCTCGAAGCAATTCGAAAGAATATACCGCTAACAGCATGTCAAGTGACGTAGCGAGTAATAGCAGAGGTCGAGGCTATTTATTGATTAAATAGTTAACCATAGAGTAAAGACTTGAGACTTGGATCAGATTACTGGCACGGCCAAATGAAAGAGAATGCACTTAGTATCAAGTAAATCGGACCAGGGATACCAGAGATATGAGGATTTCCAGATTTCAGCGTGATGACGCGTGACCCTGGCTGTTTTGAATAAAAGCAGGCCGGCCGAGGCATCGATAGCTCACTTCGACACAAGCACTTGCCTAGCAAGTTGCTGCTACGCTGAGCCAAGGCACATGGTTTCCGGATCTACGCAGAAGTTATTTTCAAAGTTGTGATAGTCACAAAAGTGCTGCGCTACGAAGTGGAACTTAGTAAGTTTCCGACGAGGAGAATCACTGAGGTGATTGAATTTTTTTTCTACAGACATTAGTGGAAATATTTATGTTTCTACATGGACATATGCTAGACTTTGTCTAGAATTAGTACTTTGTCACAGTCCAGTAATAACCTAATACTTGGATGTTTAGTCCATTTCAGTCAGTTTTCATATTGGTAACTTGTTAACCACTTCGATCTATCAGTACACTGAAGACCAGTCGATCACGGTGGTGTTCGTTAGTCTACGCAAGGGAAACTACAGGTTGCTTAGCACATGGTAGATGGTGTGAAGCCATGCCCAGGGAACGATCTTCAGAACAGCCGTTGATTGGTTAGATTGTCAGTGTCTTCTTGTATTGAAAAGATTACCGTGAGTTATGTTACAACTGACATATCTAAGAATAGATCACTTAGATCTGACCCCATTTAAGCAAACTGTTATGGCTTTGATAGAAGCCCATATTAAAATGAATCAACAGTTACTTCAAACGTCAAGAGATACTACCACTATGTCTTACTAGACGGATTGTGGGTATATAATGGCGGCCGATACAAGGATTATACATGCTTGTCCGATAGGGCATGTTTATGGATAAATCTGGTACAGACCAGGTTCACTACGCTTCAAGACCATCAAGAAATGTAAGCCTCATTTGAATTATATTATGCCTAGCTAATTGGAACAAACTATTTTTCGGCAGATGACCAACACATTTATTTTTCTTCGTATTTAAATCTTGCAATGATTTACGCAAGACATATTAGAGTTACTCTGAGTATTTTCAGCACTCAGAACAGTTTAGGATCGATGACCGAGCATTTCGAGCATTTATTTGAATATTTCATATTTTAGGGATAGGCCTATCACGGAAAACCGTCGATGTAATGGTTGAGTTAAATTATTTTTGTTGAGGAATGCATATTTTTTCCATATTCGAAGGTTCGAACATGTGGATTCTCACATAATGAGATGATAATTAAATATATTTAAAATAATATAACTAATAATAATAATAATAATCCACTAATAATAATAATTTTTATAACTTTTCTAAATAATTCTTGGATATTATATTTTCTAATAATCATATGTATTGAGAGAGAGCCTATGAAGTAGTTTAATCATTTCTAGCTTGGAACAGGAGATTTTCCGAAGGAGAGTGGTTAGCGCAAGCCCGCATTCAACCAACATTTCAGTTCTGGTTGAACAGTTGATATTTGCAATGAGCAAAGTATATTTTTCAGATAACACGGAGAGGCATGAAACGGGAAGCAATTGATATTTGTATCAAATAGGATATTTTTGTATTTATATAAAATCATGACGTAAATACACTCGAAAGTGAAATAAAGATTTTCATAAGTATGGTAACTTCACGGGTTGAACTGAATGGTAAAATAAAATAAACTTGTAAGTTTATTAATCTTCCAGTGTTGATAACAAGCAGAGGCTTGATTTATTGTATAAATTTTGGGAAGAAAATTTATGTGTGTGGAGTAGTTGAAATGCCATTCCCAGGTGCGCATGTTTAAGTCGCAGGAATGAGGAGGTTTTTTCGAGCATCAATCAAATAGCAGGTTCGATGGCTCAGGTTTATAGTAGGAGTATTGGAACTACACATTTCGTCGTATGAATGACCCGAAGGTTATTTCTTAAAACCATCAGTTCTTATTTCAACCTTGTTTACGAATTCCATTTAGACTTTGATTTTGCTAGAACCCGGATTTGTCAAGATAGTAGTTTATTCTTCTTCAGAGGAAGACCTTTGCCGTTGTTGTTGTAATATTGTGTTCTTACACAAATAATAGAATGGGCCACTGCCAATTAAAATAATTCTTTAACCACGAATAATTTGAAGGATATTTTCAATCCTAGTGCCATGAACTAAATGAATTTATTATGAAGCTATAATTCTTATTTCCGCATACTGTTGAAGAATTGCAAGTTGTGAAAGTTACTAAAAGGGCCACAAATATAAATATTTTTCTTAATGATGATTCTAAATGGAAAGTCAAATAGTTGAATGGTTCAATAATTTATTAATCAAGTTGATGATTCAGAAATCATATATTTTGTTAGGAACTTGAGGTTCATAATCGAGTCACTTCTCGAATGTTTAATGTCAGAAGAACGATTAATTTTTGTTGTGCTTCGCACAGTTCTTCGATGCTATGCTCAAGGTCAAATACTTTTCAGATGTTATTAATATGTGTAAATAATTTGTGTTGATTCAATGATAATAATATTTTTCGACAATATTTTTTGAAACTGGAAAAATAAGTGAAAGTTAAAAATTCTATGAACATTTATTCTACGAGTGTTAATATTATGTAAAAATTCAAACAGTGAACTACGATATTTCCAGTAGAGACAATTAAATTTGAACTGGATTTAATCATAAATAATTTTGGAACACAGTCTACAGGACTATTAATCAGACTTGTGTTTCCAAAAAATAATTGTCAAATGTGTTTGGAAAAATGCTGTACATTGTGTAAATAGGAGTGTGGGTCGCCACACGTGAGTGATGCTACTTTGAGCATTTTTGCAGTCAATTTTAAATTGAAAATAAAATGAGATAATTTTACTTGATGTGTTACGCCCAATTGAATCTCCTTCTATCCTTATTGTTGCATTGAGCCAAAAATCAGTAAAGCATTTTTTTCATTTGATGTCGTTTTTGCGATTTGCTTTAACCCATCTGGCGCTCCGGGATATTTTGACTCTCGTGCTGACTGATTATTGGTAAAATGCATATGTGATCGTGCGGACTCCGGTCTAAACGGGCACATAAAATAAGATAGAGAGAGAAATGGCTTCGAATGTGGGTCTCGAGTTAGACATGGTCAATCGCATGCCGATTTAAATTGTGATAATTTTTATAGAAATATTTTGGGAGTTGAGAGATGGCTGGTTTGGATGAATAAATTAGTAGGAAACCCAATTAGTGGGAAAAATTAAAAATTTAACTGGGTTAATAATTAGAATGGGTTTGATTATTTTTGATAATGGTTTAACCATTAGGGTGTCAAGTAAATTCAGTAGTAAACGTTCGATGACTGGACATACGCATTATTAGAATCCAGGTGGAGGATATTTGAGAACTTGCATATTTTTCTTGTGATATTGTGGTCAATGTAATTCGTAAAAGTAGAGAGTTTTGTTTTTCCATCACGTCGACATTAGGACAAATCTCATTTTATTAGAGTGTTCCAATTAGTTATTCATATTTCTTGTTCTAGTTATAAGCTTGTGTTTGCCAATATTGTATACGGTACCCCTAAGTTTTGAATAATAATTGAAAAACATGGAAGAGATGATGAGGATGATGAGGAGTTTGGAGGAGAGTTCCAAAGAGGCTGGACGGCGTGTAGCAGCCATTATGAAAGAAAATACTGAGGCTTTAGAAAAGAAACTTAAAGAAAATTCTGATTCTTTAGAAAGTAAACTTAAAGAAAATTCTGATTCTTTAGAAAATAAAGTTAAAGAAAGTTTAAACGATAAACTTAAAGAAAATTCTGATTCTTTAGAAAATAAACTTAAAGAAAATTTGAATGATAAACTTAAAGAAAATTCTGATTCTTTGGAAAATAAACTTAAAGAAAGTTCTGATTCTTTAAAAGGTAACTTGAAAGAAAATTTAAATAGTAAATTTAATTCTATGGAGAATAAATTTAAAGAGAATTCTGAAATTTTGAAAATGTCACTTGTGAGTAAAATGAATAAATTATGCGAAAAAACACATGAGCTCGAAACTTCATTAGCTACTAACGCAAGTTTAATGGACGATAAATTTCGCGATGCCGATCTTAGATCTCAAAGCTTAGCTGATAGGATAGAACATGGTCTTAGGAAAGTTGGTGAAGACATGATCAACCTAGAAGTCAGAGTGAAGAAGGAGAGTAATGAGATGGGAATTCTAGTTGTTCAACGGTTGACAGAACAATTCAAAGAACTTGTAATGGGAGAAATAAGAGAAGGTGTGATTAATGAATTGCAAACTGAAATTAAAACCACAGTTGTCAATGAAATTAAAGACACACTCAAGCTGGAGAATCAAGAGGGAATCAAGGAGATTAGGGAATCTTTGTCATCCCATATTCAAGTAATTTCCAAAGATATCCAAGCAACTCAGAAGGACATATCAGATATGACAGGGTCATTGAAAAGTCATGAGGCTGTTATGAACCAGATATCCATTGATGTTAAGGAGAATTGTAAAGAAACTGAAGCAATTAAGAAAATGGCAGAAGAAAACCAGAAGGAACTTGAGGCTATGAAAACTCAAATCAAGGACGAGAAACAGTCTGACCATCTGTTGAAAATGCCAAATGTAAGGGGAAAGGAACAGATACATATAAATCTAGGAGCAGCTAGAGAAACGGACAGTCAAAGACAGGACGAGGTCAGGACAGTATTTCAATCCAACCCCATAACTGTATTTAAGAATGTAGAAGATAAGCCTTCTAAATTTTCAGGGCGAGATTCTGTGACACCCGTAGAATTTTTGAGAGAAGCAGGGGATTACCTGAAAGATTCTAAGATCCCTAAAGAAAGACAGATCCGAGTGATAGGGAAATTTTCGGAAGGTCCTGCACTTCTTTGGTTTAGAGCTTTTAGATCCACTCTAACCACTTTTGAGGAGTTTTCTCGTGGGTTATTGAAAAAGGTTTGGTCCCCGGAAACCCAACAGCAAGTCAGAGCAGAATTATATTCGAAGAGATTCTCGACGTCACAACCTACTCGATACTCTACGTACTTTTCTGGACATCTTTCTAAACTTCAACATTTAGATCCGCCGATGCCAGATAACGAATTAATTACTGCATTAATACGTCAGTTTCCAGCAGACGTCCAAAGGACTTTGATCGCTGCTGACATCTATAATATGGAGCAATTTGACGAGGTATTACAGAAGCTGGATCATACGAATGCTCAATTCTTCCATCAGAAGGGAGGAAAGAATAACAACGCTGTGTACGCTGTTATGGCTGATAGTTATTCTCAAACACCTCGAGAGATTCGAGAGGGGAGAGAAGAGAAAACGCCGAGGGAAGAGCCTAATAAGAGAGGATGGAATCAGTACAGTAACAAATACAGTTACAAGCCTTATGCGAGACCGGATGGTGGAAATCGATATAATACTCGATGGAGAAGGCCACGGGATAATCAAGGAAGGTACCAGGAAAGAAGATACTATGGTAGAAACAACTACAATAACAGAGGGAATGTGGATACTCGTCAGTCCAATGAAGAGTTCAACAAGGAGACGAGGAAGAACTTGGAAGCAAGACACCAAGATAACTTGCAGTTTTTGGAGCAGAGGCCCAATGAACCAGGTCCATCGGGAACACAACAATCCCGGGGGAATGGAAACGAAAAAAAAAAAAACTTCGAATTCACAGAAGAAGATAGAATTTTGAACACTTTCACTTCCAGAATTATTAAATGGCAAGCAGAGGATGATGACTTAATCCAACAGAATGACGAACGGAAAGAAATGGGTACAAGAATTAGAATGCCAATCATATCATGCGAAGTATTCGGTATGCCTGTCGATACTTTGATTGATACGGGGGCTATGCTTTGTCTTGTGAGTGAGAAGCTTTATATTCTGTGGAAGCTCAAAGAGAATTTAGAGGGGATTCCAGTATTAGGAATTAAGATCCAAGGAATAATACCCAATAAAATATCTCTGTGTAAAACCCAATTATACTTATGTATTACGATTGGAGGACATGATTTCCGACATGTGTTTGTAGTGATGAAGGACATGGCTTTTGACATGATATTGGGAGCAGATTTCATTCAGAAATATCAAGCCGTGATAGACATGAAGACAGAGACGATCAGATTCAAGAATACCGAAGAGATTAACTTCGAGGGAAAAGAAGAGGAAGACATCGAGGGAGATGCTCAATGGTCTCTGATTTTTCATGAAGCTGAAGGAAGAGAAGTCTACACTGAGGAGGAGTCCCCAGAGCTAGGGAAAATTTTGGAAAAGTATCACGATATTTTTGATATTAAACCTGGTGAAATTAAAGATTTTGAATATCGTATTGTGGAAGTAAACAACAATGGAAGCTATGAAGTCGCTAATACACGAACTGGTAACATCGTGGGAACTTATAATGCATCGAATTTGAAGATTTACTATTCAAGAACCAGATGATTTAATGTGTAGATAGGAAAAATAAAAATTTTTCAATTTTTATTTTTTGCTAGGTGTGGGGTGGATGTGCCCAACTCTAGGAATGGGTATTCCAAGATTCAGACACCTAGATATCAAGGGAAAGGCTACAGCCGCTTTTGAAAGTTGAGATATTTGAATATCGCGCTACATTGCTTCTCGAAGCAATTGGAAAGAATATACCGCTAACAGCATGTCAAGTGACGTAGCGAGTAATAGCAGAGGTCGAGGCTATTTATTGATTAAATAGTTAACCATGGAGTAGAGACTTGAGACTTGGATCAGATTACTGGCACGGCCAAATGAAAGAGAATGCACTTAGTATCAAGTAAATCGGACCAGGGATACCAGAGATATGAGGATTTCCAGATTTCAGCGTGATGACGCGTGACCCTGGCTGTTTTGAATAAAAGCCGGCCGGCCGAGGCATCGATAGCTCACTTCGACACAAGCACTTGCCTAGCAAGTTGCTGCTACGCTGAGCCAAGGCACATGGTTGCCGGATCTACGCAGAAGTTATTTTCAAAGTTGTGATAGTCACAAAAGTGCTGCGCTACGAAGTGGAACTTGTAAGTTTCCGGCGAGGAGAATCACTGAGGTGATTGAATTTTTTTTCTACAGACATTAGTGGAAATATTTATGTTTCTACATGGACATATGCTAGACTTTGTCTAGAATTAGTACTTTGTCACAGTCCAGTAATAACCTAATACTTGGATGTTTAGTCCATTTCAGTCAGTTTTCATATTGGTAACTTGTTAACCACTTCTTTTTTTTTTTTTTTTTTTAGCGTATGGCTTTTAGTGCCGGGAGTGTCCGAGGACATGTTCGGCTCGCCAGTTTTGTAGCTGCTTCGAGACGGACACCCAATGGGTGAGCTACAAGTACCGTTGGGGAGGAAAGTTGGAAGGGAAGGGCGAGGAGTTGGAAGGTAGCGGCTGTGGCCTATAGTGAGGGACCAACCCCGGCATTTGCCTGGAAGGAAGATGGGAAACCACAGAAGACCATCTTCAAGGTTGCCGGCGGGGGGATTCGAACCTCCTCGCCTCCCGGATGTGAGCGACTGCCATTAGTCATGCCGTAACCACCACGGCTAACTCACCCGGTTTAACCACTTCGATCTATCAGTACACTGAAGACCAGTTGATCACGGTGGTGTTCGTTAGTCTACGCAAGGGAAACTACAGGTTGCTTAGCGCATGGTAGATGGTGTGAAGCCATGCCCAGGGAACGATCTTCAGAACAGCCGTTGATTGGTTAGATTGTCAGTGTCTTCTTGTATTGAAAAGATTACCGTGAGTTATGTTACAACTGACATATCTAAGAATAGATCACTTAGATCTGACCCCATTTAAGCAAACTGTTATGGCTTTGATAGAAGCCCATATTAAAATGAATCAACAGTTACTTCAAACGTCAAGAGATACTACCAATATGTCTTACTAGACGGATTGTGGGTATATAATGGCGGCCGATACAAGGATTATACATGCTTGTCCGATAGGGCATGTTTATGGATAAATCTGGTACAGACCAGGTTCACTACGCTTCAAGACCATCAAGAAATGTAAGCCTCATTTGAATTATATTATGCCTAGCTAATTGGAACAAACTATTTTTCGGCAGATGACCAACACATTTATTTTTCTTCGTATTTAAATCTTGCAATGATTTACGCAAGACATATTAGAGTTACTCTGAGTATTTTCAGCACTCAGAACAGTTTAGGATCGATGACCGAACATTTCGAGCATTTATTTGAATATTTCATATTTTAGGGATATCACGGAAAACCGTCGATGTAATGGTTGAGTTAAATTATTTTTGTTGAGGAATGCATATTTTTTCCATATTCGAAGGTTCGAACATGTGGATTCTCACATAATGAGATGATAATTAAATATATTTAAAATAATATAACTAATAATAATAATAATAATCCACTAATAATAATAATAATAATTTTTATAACTTTTCTAAATAATTCTTGGATATTATATTTTCTAATAATCATATGTATTGAGAGAGAGCCTATGAAGTAGTTTAATCATTTCTAGTTTGGAGCAGGAGATTTTCCGAAGGAGAGTGGTTAGCGCAAGCCCGCATTCAACCAACATTTCAGTTCTGGTTGAACAGTTGATATTTGCAATGAGCAAAGTATATTTTTCAGATAACACGGAGAGGCATGAAACGGGAAGCAATTGATATTTGTATCAAATAGGATATTTTTGTATTTATATAAAATCATGACGTAAATACACTCGAAAGTGAAATAAAGATTTTCATAAGTATGGTAACTTCACGGGTTGAACTGAATGGTAAAATAAAATAAACTTGTAAGTTTATTAATCTTCCAGTGTTGATAACAAGCAGAGGCTTGATTTATTGTATAAATTTTGGGAAGAAAATTTATGTGTGTGGAGTAGTTGAAATGCCATTCCCAGGTGCGCATGTTTAAGTCGCAGGAATGAGGAGGTTTTTTCGAGCATCAATCAAATAGCAGGTTCGATGGCTCAGGTTTATAGTAGGAGTATTGGAACTACACATTTCGTCGTATGAATGACCCGAAGGTTATTTCTTAAAACCATCAGTTCTTATTTCAACCTTGTTTACGAATTCCATTTAGACTTTGATTTTGCTAGAACCCGGATTTGTCAAGATAGTAGTTTATTCTTCTTCAGAGGAAGACCTTTGCCGTTGTTGTAATATTGTGATCTTACACAAATAATAGAATGGGCCACTGCCAATTAAAATAATTCTTTAACCACGAATAATTTGAAGGATATTTTCAATCCTAGTGCCATGAACTAAATGAATTTATTATGAAGCTATAATTCTTATTTCCGCATTCTGTTGAAGAATTGCAAATTGTGAAAGTTACTAAAAGGGCCACAAATATAAATATTTTTCTTAATGATGATTCTAAATGGAAAGTCAAATAGTTGAATGGTTCAATAATTTATTAATCAAGTTGATGATTCAGAAATCATATATTTTGTTAGGAACTTGAAGTTCATAATCGAGTCACTTCTCGAATGTTTAATGTCAGAAGAACGATTAATTTTTGTTGTGCTTCGCACAGTTCTTCGATGCTATGCTCAAGGTCAAATACTTTTCAGATGTTATTAATATGTGTAAATAATTTGTGTTGATTCAATGATAATAATATTTTTCGACAATATTTTTTGAAACTGGAAAAATAAGTGAAAGTTAAAAATTCTATGAACATTTATTCTACGAGTGTTAATATTATGTAAAAATTCAAACAGTGAACTACGATATTTCCAGTAGAGACAATTAAATTTGAACTGGATTTTATCATAAATAATTTTGGAACACAGTCTACAGGACTATTAATCAGACTTGTGTTTCCAAAAAATAATTGTCAAATGTGTTTGGAAAAATTCTGTACATTGTGTAAATAGGAGTGTGGGTCGCCACACGTGAGTGATGCTACTTTGAGCATTTTTGCAGTCAATTTTAAATTCAAAATAAAATGAGATAATTTTACTTGATGTGTTACGCCCAATTGAATCTCCTTCTATCCTTATTGTTGCATTGAGCCAAAAATCAGTAAAGTATTTTTTTCATTTGATGTCGTTTTTGCGATTTGCTTTAACCCATCTGGCGCTCCGGGATATTTTGACTCTCGTGCTGACTGATTATTGGTAAAATGCATATGTGGTCGTGCGGACTCCGGTCTAAACGGGCACAGTATCACTCGTTAAAAGACGGTTTATGAGGAACCTCCGTTGAAAATTTGTCGAAGAAGAATCGCAAAGAGCTCATTCGAGGGTATCAATGCGATAAACGAAACTGAGTGGAAAGGACCACGAAGGGTGTACAGGGCACCGTCCTTAAGATACTTGTACCACGCTGTCCGCGCCTTGTGAAAAATATGAATATCCACCGCAACTATAGTAACACACCAACTATCACTAATATCTGTCAAATACAAGCTATCGTGGCTCATGATGTAACAGAGCGTCTGTTTCACAGACAGAATTGGCAAAGCCAGGCACGATTGCTAGTATGCTATAATCTGTGTGTTCTGTCAACAGTCGTAGAGAGTTAATCAAGGTTAGATGCCATTACTTGAGTGTTGCCTTGTTTGATTCTATGTAAAACTGTTTTCAGTCACCCCGCGGCGTCGCCATGCGCGTCAATTCGTGCAACACTACCGCGATGGAAAGCTGCATTAAGCCAAGAGATCAGAGGTTAGAATCCCGATGCTGACAGCGGTTTTCTTGAGTGGTATTTCCCGGATTTTTTCATACGACCTCCAGACACTCATGCTCCAGCAAGCTAACATTCGCTCCACGTGGTTACAGCTCGGAGGCTGCACTTTTCAATGCCGCGTTTACATTACAGTACAGTCCCCTTCGTCTCCACTCGAACCCTGTCCCTTCCTGTGCCCAGAACGGTGAACCTTCATGACCATGGAAATGGAATGGAACTGTATATATTACTCTCAAATAAATATGATCGCAGTTTAAGGCACATGTTTTATCATAAACCCACCATATTTGTGGTCCTGCCTTATCACTAATGTTTGTTATTATAGATCAAATCATAGGGTTATTTATTTTTAAACTCTGAAATTTCAAAATGGCCGCTTCGCGCTATATTCAGTGTGAACATTTGTCACAAGCGCTACTGAGGTGTGTATATAATACTTCTTCCTTGCCAAGTTTCGTCTTAATTGCGCAATTAAATCCTAAGGCTTTGATATAAATACTGTATGTTACTAGTACGCCTAGCTCCCGGTTGAATTGTTGGAGTCGTTGTTCTTTTGCTTCGGGTAATCAAAAGGACAAATCTAGCTCTACTTTAATGCTAATTTTCGTTATTATAGATCTAAAATACTGTGAATTATTAATTATTTCTGAATTCAATGTGATAATCGTATGACTAGTGGTAGTGAGATGTCATATGATCCTCCTCTATTGCCAAGATTCATATTAATTACGCAATGATACCCAGAATATTTTATTTCTAATATTACGCCCAGCCACCATCCTAAATGCACGGCGTCACTGTTTTCTTTTTTTGCCAGGGACATACACGGTCACTTATACGGTCTTGCCTTATCACTACTTTTCGTTATTGTAGCTCTTTATTATTGAGAATTATATAATTTTATATTTTATAATTTCAAGATGGTAGTTGCACGTAATATTCCATTTCATGAACATATCACGAGAGTAGCACAGGGTCCTTATACGTACAATACTACCAGAATGCCAACTACTGTGAGCATTGCTCCATTGTATCATAAGTTATAGATTATAATGTTTGCATTATTTGCACGGCCACCATCTTCAAACTATTGGTCTGATGATCTTGTAGTTTTGGCTTCGGTTGGGTCTCATAAGGGGGTTTGAATTTTTAAAATTTGGTAGAGAGCTGATGATTAGATAGTGGCCGCTGCCTTAAGTTAAGTACCATCCCGGCATTTGCCTGCAGTAGAAGTGGGAAATCACGGAAAACCACTTCCAGGATGGCTGAGGTAGGAATTGAACTCGCCTCTTCTCAGTTATACCTCACGACGGTGAGTGTACCCCGTTACTGCCCTCAGACTAGAATTAAATTTCTAGGCAGAGCCAGGAATCGAACCCGGGCCTCCACGGTGACAGCCAAGAATGCTAGCCACTACGCAACGAGGCGGTCTATTTATAATTGAGAGGAGTGTCGAGAAGGAGGCGGCCGGGGCCTTAATTTAGCTACCATCCCGGTAAGTGGGAGGTCTCTTAGCGGTAAGGTATATATTAATAAGAGCATGCTCGCGGGTGCTCGTTAGACCAAGGTCATTAATTCAGGACGTATTCCAAGCTTGCTGGGTGCATGCCGAATTATTTATCATCAGTCTGAAGTTCCTTCTAAAAAGAGCGATGATTTTGTGGTCACAGCTTGAACCTTATCAGTCAGATAAGAGAGTCAAGTACAAGAGATTGAACACCTTCAATAGTACGGTAATATGGCATCATGTTCACTTGCTAGGAATATGTATGTGACACAAACGGCTGGAATTAATTTCATTAGAATACTCTCAAAAACGTCATAAATTGTAACCATGGCTTAGGCGGCAGCACGCCGGCCTCTCACCGCTGGGGTCCGTGGTTCAAATTCCGGTCACTCCATGTGAGATTTGTGCTGGACAAAGCGGAGGCAGACAGGTTTTTCTCCGGGTACTCCGGATTTCCCTGTCACAAATTTCATTCTAGCAACACTCTCCACTATCATTTCATTTCATCTGTCATTCATTTAATCATTGCCCCAGGGGAGTGCGACAGGCTTCGGCAGCCGGCACAGTTCATATCCTCGCCGCCACATGGGGACTTCATTCATTCCATTCTCTGACTCGATCGGTCGACTGGAAGCAGGCTGTGCATCTTCATTTTTCATTCTTCATACCACACTAACTGACTAACTCCCTCATTTCCTCAGCCCCCCCGAGTTGTCAGCTGTAATTGTAGTTAGAAATGCTCGAAAAGTGCCATTTTACCTGGATCTTCAGCAGTACAATGTACGTGAATTCACAGAAGGCTTAATCTTGTGTGTAGGATTCGAGTTTCAAGTTCTCTCACACTGGGCAAGAATTGCTGGGTCTAAAAGAAAAACAATCAAAATCAATTTCGAAATAAATTGGATATAGCCTACACTACTGTTTGTAGAAAGTGAAACACCCAGAAGAAATGATCGGAGACACTCCCAGAACAGGGGTCGTGGTGGCCTGCGGTACCATACTAAATGATTGAAATCGCAGAGAGATGGCGTGCACATTGACCCACCAGTGCCCTCTGTCGTGGGACCGGACGGAGCAGTGTTCCGCACAGCTCTGTTGGCGTGGGGCCGTCATACCAAGTGGAAACGTGTAAGCAAGTGCAACGATACCTCGCCGACATCACAGGGCGGAATATCAGCTTGTGAGTTCGGGTGAACGGGGCAGAATGCTTGGGCTCCGGGAGGCGGGTCGGTCGTTCCGGGACATTGTGGCTCGTACAGGGCACGCTGCGTCAACAGGAAGGCGTATGTGCGTCCAGTGGAGAGAGGAGGGCCGTACACAGCAACGACAGGGTACAGGACGACACAATGTGACCACAGCGCGAGACGACCGCCACCTTCTCCGCATGGCCGTATCGGACAGAACAGCGTCGTCCTCGGTGTTGGCTCGACGTTGGAGCACTGCAGCGGGGGTGGACATGTCTGCGTCGACGGTGCAGTGCCGTCTTCTGAGGGCTGGACTGGTAGCACGTATGCCACTGCGTCGGCTTCCATTGACTGGGAACCACCGACTCCTCCGACTACAATGGGCACGTGCATGCCGACACTGGCAGGCTGAGTGGCGAAATGTAGTGTTTTCGGACGAGTCCCGCTTCAACCTGTCCTACAGTGATAGCCGCATACGCGTTCGACGCCACTGTGGAGAACGCAATCAGGCAGACTATATTGTTGAGCGGCATAGCGGACAAACACCAGGTGTAAAGGTTTGGGACGCAATTGCCTATAATAGGCGATCGCGCCTCGTACGTCTTGCGGGCAATCTGAACAGTGACTGCTACATCAGGGAAGTTTAACAGCCCGCGGCACTGCCCGTCTTGCAGGCCGTTCCACATGCCATATTTCAGCAGGACAATGCCCGCCCGCATGTGGCAAGGAATGTGCAAGCCTTCTTCGCAGAACTATTCCTCTGCTTCCCTGGCCTGCCCGTTCGCCTGGCATGTCCCCCATCGAACATGTCTGGGATATGGTTGGTCGGCAACTTATTCGTTCAGGTCCACCTGCCGCCACTGTTGATGCTTTGTGGACGCGCCTACAAACCGCGTGGGACGGTATTCCCCAGCAGCGTATTCAAGCGCTGAATGATTCCATGCCACAACGTCTAGCGGCTCTGAATGCAGCACGTGGTGGCGTGACGCCGCCGTACTGAAGATCGACCGTCAACTTGCATGTACCGGACTGTCCTTCTAAACAGTAATGTATTGTCATGTCCCTAATCTGTGGTATAAAGTGCAATGTGGCCACATCTCTTGTTCTTGGTGTTACACTTCCTCCAACCAAAGCATCCAAAGCAAACGTTGATGTCATATCACTCTGGTTCCGAGTCTGTGTGTGCGAGTTGGGCGCGTGGGGTTCGAGGTTCAAATCCGGGGCTTGTCCATCAGCTTTCTTTGTTCTCTCTCTTCTCCTTTCAAGTGGAAGCAGGACACGGAACCAGAGTGATATGACATTCAACGTTTGCTTTGGATGCTTTGGTGTGCGTAAGGGAGCACGGCCCTGACCGTTCGAGCTGAGCCGTCACCTGTTGACGTCATATGTTTAACAGTTGTTGTTCACTTTTAAGGTATTTCCGGACACTTGCGACCCTAAGTGTCCTATGTCAAATTACTCGTCTCAATGCCATCTACGTCGCTACAGAGAGTTTTAAACGTTAATAAGAATCACCCTGTATAGTGACAAATTCAAGTGTTTTACACAATTGCTACTGCGCGTGGATCATTTTGATCACATGGTATATTTTAATAATATAATTAGTAAAAATCAATTAAATTACATCCGATTGTTTTCAAATTTGGTATGTGACTTAGTGTTACTATTCTAATTATGCATATTAAATTTCAACTCATTCTGATAAAAAATGTGGAAGTTGAAAAATGCAGTCCTAGTGTCCCTTAACATACACTGAGTGGGCAAAAGTGACAGGAAGGGTAGTCTAATGAGAAATTGTGCCGTGTATGACTCGCGAGCGTTGGGGCTAACTGTGGTGGAGCAGAGCAGAGCAGTCTGTCACAGACACGAGTGTAGTGAAGTAGGCAACACGTCACCAGTTAACCGAATTTGAACGTGGGATGTTCATTGGCGCACGGTGCATGTTTCATAGCATTTCGGAGATTTCACGCGAATTCGGGTTTCCGAGGTCAACAGTATCGAGGGTGGGTGTTCAATATCGCAGAGATAATGTTACCATCCACGTAAACCGCCGTACGGGATGACCACAGGTGATTATCGAACGGACATCACATCACCTCAGCAGAACCATACGGAGTGATCGAAGGGCTACTGTGAGTCAGATCATCGCCCAGTTGAATGTTGGGAGTCAGGAACCTATTTCTTGTCGACTCGATGGCTCGTCATATTGCTGCCGTTTTTAAGCCTCAAGGAGGAGCAACTCGATATTAACATCATATTCCGTGCCTTCCCATGACTTTTGGCCACTAAGTGTATATTGTAATGATGCGTCAAAATGCCGGACAACAAATCGGTTTATTTTTCCTACTACTCGCTTTAGCGCTGGTATTACTATGCTAATCTTGATAAGATTCATCTTAATTACCCAATTTAATTCTGAGTTGTTGAATTTAATGTTCTAATATTTCACACAGCCGTCATCTTGAACGTATGGAGAGGATGTTATTTTGCCTTGGTTATACGAGGCTGCATATACGGTCCATTCTTGTCACTTATTTTCGTTACAGTAGCTCTTAAGTGTTGAGAGTAATTATTCTTTTTTATTTTCTTATTTCAATATGGCGGCTGATCTTTCTAAACATCTAGATTTCTAGATCACAACTCTAATATACCGGGTGGCAACAGATGGAAAGGTTTCTAAGATGTGGCAAGACGGCTGAAATGGCCTACGATAGAATGAAAACAGTTCCTGAGAATTACTTTTCGTAATTCTTTCCAAACTCATTCTGTTAGTTCAGGTACAAAGATAATTCATTCAAAACTTTCGTTAACATTTCCGACAACAGATCGCATGCAGGATGACAAGCGAGCTTGGCTAGATCCAGACCTCACCACGCCAGTAGTGGTGCGGAGGTCTATAAGTGAGCATCGCTGTGAGGAGAACAATACCAAGTTAAGTGTACATTATAATTAGTTTTTCTAGTTCATGCTAACATTTGTTAATTGATTTATTATTATTATTATTACAGTGTGATATTCTAAAATTGTATACACGTGCATATACACCGTTACTCACGTAATTCACGGGATTAGAATTGAGAATCATACTATAATCACCTAACGACGTGCTATTGAACCACAGTAGTAATAATAATAGTATAAAAATGTTATTGCTTTTACGTCCCTTTTAACTACTCTGGCTTTTAGAAACGCCGGGGGGGGGGGGGCGGAATTTTGCCGCGAAGGGGATCTTTAACGTGCCAGTAAATCTACTGACACGGCTCCCTCGCATTTGTGCACCCTCCCTATGCCAGCTGACTGCGCCAGGTAACCACAGTAGTGAATTCACAGTAGTGAAAATTAACCTTAACACAGTTATCAGGATCTGATGATGGCCACTTGAGGGTCGAAGCGCGTAATCCTAAATTTGCCAATTTAAGTGTGATAATAAACTAATACATGTAATATTTTCCAGGAGTTTGTTTACATATTTATAACTTGCACCCCGCCCAATTCATTGGGCACAATCGTGTTGACCGACTAAAAAGCTGCAAATGACAATTTGAATAGGCAACACTGAAAATAAAGGCTTCCAATCTCTGCACACATAGACAGACACACAGACTTTTGATGCGTGCGTGTAGATCTCATGTCTTCTTTTATGGTTTGCAAAAATCGAAATTAGGCTAAAAAGTGGAGTCTGATACTAAGTTGTATACAAAACAATCTCTCATTTATTTTCATCAAACATCAATATACAAGTGACAACATTTTGTTCTTTGATACTTCTGCTCATATTAGATGCTAGATTGCGCTGTGAAAGAACCCGTTCACTATCTATGTTTGAAAGAGGTAACCGCAATGACCGCACATAATTTTGAACACATTCTTTAACCTCTAGCTATTAATGCGTCCAATATATAAATCACATTGAACTCATATTTATCACAGAAAACGCACTTAGCTAATTTGCATAACTCGATAAAGCCTTAAAGAAAATCAGATTGTTCCCCAACATGCACAATCGCTGGAAATTTACTTAACATTGCTTTAAGTTTATCAAAATTATTCACCCCTACCACGGTCAGCAATTTCGTTGGTTCAAAAATATAATCCAATGCTTCCAAGATTTCAATACTTCGTTCATAATTTAAAATCATTGATCCTAGTATTTTACGTGTCAATTGAGCATATACTTGGAATGCACTCTGGACTGGTGCTCTGTTAGAATTGATATCCTCTATTAAATTACAAATTGTATCATCAAATTGGCCACACTCTATCAGTTCACATTCGCTGTTTAGAGAATCAATTCGTGACATTAATAAGTGTGCTACAGGTTTATTACGTGTCCAAAATTCTAAAATAGGTTTTGTAATCAAGTTGCAATTTAAAGTAACGAAGGAAGCCAGGATGTACAAAATTTTACATTTAAATGGGTTACAAAACAAGTAGTTCCGTGAAGAACTAAAGCCTATTTTCATATATGCCATTTATGATAATTGCCTCTATTAACATACAAAATTTCAGTTTGATAGCTGTAATATATTCGTAGATATTGAGAACCGTCTAATATTACGGATGGTCGCCATGTTGGATTTTTATCTATGCATGTCTTGAGTTATGTGTTATTACATAAAGATTATTGTGTACGTGTAGTATTCAAACAGCAATCGCATGATTAGGACACAAGACGTAAAACCGAGATTTTAAAATTTCGCACGGCTGCCATCTTGTAGTGATGAAAACAAATGAAATAAATTAGATACCAGTGGATTAACATTTGTATAAGCATTTACCGTACCGAGTTTCACTGTACTCGGATGGTTAAATCGCGAGAAATGCCCATTTAAATATATATATATATCGCGTCACCACCATGTTGGATATGTGCCCACCAGGTTATTGAAAGTCCAATAGGTGAACATATGGTCATAGCATCTATGAACATTAAAAAATTCAGTTTGTTTGCTGTAAAAGATTTGTAGATATTGAGAACCGTCTAAATATTTCGGATAGTCACCATTTTGGATTGTTATATGTATAGGCTATAGTGGTTTGTACCATTAAAGGAAAATTATTGCGTAGCTTCATTATGCAAACTTTCACTTCGATCGCATGATTACGACACAAGAAAATAAAACTTAATTTTAAAATTTCGCACAGCCGCCATCTTGAGTTTATGTGAATTAAATTAGATGCCAGTAAATTACAATATGTAAAACGTATACTGTACCATATTTCACTGCGCTCAGATGATTAAATTGCGAGAAAAATCTGTTAAAACGTTTCAACTTCGTTTGGCCGCCATGTTGGTTTTGTACTTTACAGGTTTTTGAACGTTACATAGATAAACGTGCAGTACTGCCCTTTATCATCGTACATAATTTTAGGATGATATCAGTAAGAGTTTCGGGCGATATAGAATACCAGTGAAATATTTCGCACAGCCACCATCTTGAGGTTATGTAAACAATTGAACTAAATTAAATGCCAGTGCATTACAATGTGTATGCACATTTGCTGTACCAAGTTTCATTGCCTTTGAATGGTTAAATCACGAGAAAAGTCTACATATTTAAAAGTCGCAACTTCGTTTGGCCGCCACGTTGGTTTAGTAGTTACCAGGTTTTTGAAAGTTCCATAAGTGAACTTCTAGTAGTGCTCTTTATCACCGTACAAACTTTCAGGGTGATATCGGTAATAGTTTCGGAGATATTGAATGCTAGTTAAATAATTCGCACAGCCGCCATGTTGGATTGGTGAGACGTAGTAACATTTGAAGGGCACGGTCGGGGTCGGCCAAAATGGTGCTATGACCATATTGAGTTTCATTAAAATCGCTCCAGCCGTTTAGAAGTTATTAGGGACACACACGCATCACACAGACACACACACCCCACACACATACGCACACGCACACACACACACACACACACACACACACACGGACAAAAGATGATCTCATAAACCTTTTTTTTTTTTTTTTTTTTTCTTAAAATGAAAATAGGCTAAATATTCCTCAACTAAGTTTTGACCCTGAGGTGACAGTGAATTGTACAATTGAAAAATTATACAATTGCTTCACAATACTAACACACATATTCAACGGAATTAAACCAACTTGACCATGTCACGACATGAATAAGAAACAAGTTTGGCTCAAGGTCGGGTTAGTGTTCCGTAACAAATGTTTTATATTGTGATTTGATTTTCCTCCCTTTTCTAAAAACATTTTTAAGCCTGATATAACATAATTAAGATCATTCAGCTATTTATGCCATATTTCTCCTAAGAGATTAAATTTATGACACCATGTGAAACAAATCAAATGATTGCCTATTAGCGAAATTAGTTTTGACACATTTCAGCATGTAAGCGCCACTGTCGGTAGAAATTGCTTTGCCATTTGAGTAATTAATATTTAAAACATTAACCGCTCGGGTTGTTATGGTGGCTTGAACTGATTCTAGAAATGATCACGAATCAGTTTTTGAACTGATTTCCTTTCTATAGTTTCAATAAGGACCAAGAAATCACTGTTACCATTAGAATCGATCATTTCCTCACAAAACATTACAACTAGGTTGTCTGCAAGATTTTCAATACAATTGATCTTCATTTCCGCGGCGCATCTTGGTACATATTACAGCCTCATGCAGCTTGGGAAGATCTCTAGACACCAGTAAATACGTCCTCACTGCAGGATGTTCCACCCTTTTCTAGGGGATATTTGCCTAAAATAAGTATTATTTTATTATTTCCACCCTGAATTAACTGAAAAGCATAGTGGGCCCAACAAATTACAAAACGAAATTTACCATTAGAAAAAATGCCGTTGTGTCCATTAAGAACTCGTATTTTTCTTCTTTCGCATTGTTTTGTGCTTGAAAACTTCCTTTATTATTGCACTGTGTTTTGTGAGGCAGAACACGACTTAAATACCCTTTAGTTTGAATATATTTTTCTCATGAATCGCCCCTTTTCCACTTAACTCTTGTATTACAATATTTGAACATAAATATATTAGTACCACTTGTTACGAAACCATGTTTCTTGAAATCAAGAGCCCAAGAGGAGACATTAATTTCACGATTCCTCCCCATCTCCAACAGAAGACGGCAATAAACTTATCACATAGCAACCATCAAGTAGGTCTAACTGGAGCAGTTCTCATCTTCTCAGAAATGTAGAAATACTCTCCCATTAGTGTTTTCATGGTAATTTAGTTTCACTCCACCTAACGTAGTGTAAACATGGCCGGTGCTGAATGGGTTCTGTTGTGAAGCAATTAAAACGCACCTTTCTCAATTCACCCATTACTATTATTAATTTTTACGATGAATTATCTATCTGCAGAAGGAAACAATAACACAATTGCCGATGGCTTTTCTGGTCACAAACTCTTTATGAATGTCCTTTTCTTACATTCTTTTGCATTTGCAGATAGCATCTTCAAAACAAATATAGGCTAATACGTAATTGAAGGTTCATTCCAAAAACCAGACAAGTCCAAAAATTAACGTTTTGAGATCAAGACATCCTCTTACTCCTCAAAGCCAGCTCTACGTAGATATATTATCGCTGTCTCCAAAAAGCAGACAGGTCGGGACATACGAGTGTGAAATATTGGAGTTTCTATAAAAATAAGGCAAGTCCAATGTTTTTCCAATGCTTGTTTTACAAAAATGTCATTTTTTAAATTTTAACTTAAAAATGCAATTTTGTTTTGTCTTTCCCGTAAAAGAGTATTTTTGCTTCTATCGTAAAAATGAAGATTATCGCAGAATTGGTCAATTAGGCGAAATTTTGCAACAAACCTACAGCCATAATTCACTCACAAGTGTAATAAATCGTACATATACTGTGCCCGTTAGACAGGGATATCGAGGACCATCGACCACCGACACTCTGCTCGACACCCCCGTCCTTCGAACCCACACGCTGATAGGATAGGATGTGCTCTAAGACCAGCTCCGGCACGAGGCAATTAACTCGGGTAGTATCGGGTTGGGTGAGAGGTAAATGGTTATGAAATCATCCCCGGGAACACACCCCCAAACTAGCAAAGCTAACAATGAATAGTCCAGACTGATGTAAAGTTAAATACATTTTATTTCAAAAATCACAAATCCCTAGTCTGCTTCGGAGGGTAAAATCTTGGCCAGTCCTCAAATCTAACCCAAAAAAAGGACAATACCCTAAACTGAATTCAAGTTAATCCCTCACGAAGGCCTGTTCACATAAATAATTAATGCCAATCAAGCAAAGAATGTGACACGTAATTAATTCCCTACGCAATTCAATAATCCGTGAATAATAAAAATTATCACACCCTGAATTTACAGCAAAACAATTGAATTTAACCGTCGACAATAGAGAAGTGTTACAATTACATTTAATGGCACCAATAAAAATACCTAACAAGGGAATGGATTGCGGTGTAAAATTCTAATCTGGTTGAAATTTAGTACACACTATTCCTACAAAGTTGTACAATGACGTAGTGAAAACTGCACGGGCCACTTTTAATTTTGAACGCCAATATTGAACGCAGAAAACCTGCCGGGCGCCGGCATGAGCAAGGAGGTGGGAAAAGCTGACCTTGAATCCTAGCAGCACGCGATGGTTCCCGGCCACCAGTCAGTGACCTGCAGTGCTGTGCTGCATTCCCCACTTTCCTCTCATCCCGTCACTCCCTTATAAGTTCGGTAGGGCTATGCAAAACAAAACTATTATTTTTAAAACTATTCCCCAGGGAACTACTGGAATGATTCAGCCGTTAGATGTGCTTGGTTTACGGATATAGAAACAATTTGTTCGTTGTATTGATTGTATTATGCAATTTTGATTAATAAGATTCATTTGCGCAACAATAGGCCTATGTTTAAAAACCAATAATTGATCCACAACCAACTATCTTCTCCGCGGTTTCGTAACACGTGGAAGTATAATTGGTACAAATCCAGTTATGTTGAAACACAACCTGCTTGGTTTGTGAACCCTGTTCAGTTTTGTTTCATGGATGGTGCTATCCGAAAAACTTGCGATATGTGTACAAACGAAAATGTTAAGGTGCACATGGTGCAAGCAGTCTCTTTGCATTACCACTTTTTTGTAAGCATTCACTATTGCAAGGATTACAAAGCTTAAATGAAGAAAAACATGAAAGTTCATTTTATTTATTTATAGTATGGCCAAGCGCAAAAACATCACATTATGTTGCATTTGATGCTCTAATCGAGAGGGTACAAGAGTGAGCTGAGGGGAACGTTTAAGGTGGGGAATGAAACGCAGCACGGCAGGTCACTGCCTGGTGGCCGGGAGCCATCGCATGCTGCTATGATTCAAGGTCAGCTTTACCTATTCCCACCTCCGCGCTCATGCCGTCACCCAGCAGGTTTTCGGCGTTCAATAGTGGCGTTCAAAACTGAACGTGGCCCGTGCGGTTTTTACGACATCACTGTACAAATTTGTAGGAATATTATGTACTAAATTTCAACCAGATTAGAATATATCACCGCAATCCGTTCCCTTGTAAGTTACGATGATGTCACTTCCAACATTTAATTTACTTTATTTCAGTAGCTAATTCCTTTTTGACGTAAAAATTGTTGACGAGAAGCGTCTACAGCAATGAAAAACTAGTCTTAAGCACAATTATTGCCTAACAAGAAAAACAAACGTCTATCTAATACACACATGATGCAATCGATCATAAAATTCTATGCTAAACACTCCTACTTGTCACACTCCTTGTACCCCTGCCTACTCAGATTAGACACTGTTTGTGCCCAATCGCCATCTAGATGTGGGTAAGTTAGGCTGGCAACAGAGCAGTAAGTACTGCGTCTCACGTCGCAGATTTGGTAATCGTCTGTGGCTGCACATTATCACAGCAATGCAACTTAGTCGTCTCAAAAATTGTGTCATCTGTCCTAGAAATTGTTCATAAAGTCCAGCAATCATCTGCTCGAAGAGTGTCGGTCATCCAATAAATTAAAGTTAAACAATTCACCCCTTAAAGATTTGAAAACTGTTAAGAAAACATATTGGTACATTTGTATCTCCGGCAAATATAACTTCGGACTTGAAAGTTCATCGATCAGCTGGCGTCAACGCGCAGTTCACAACAGCTGGAGGAGATTTCGATTAATCCTCGATTTGAATCGATCTATCGAATCAGTTTCACTTGGTCGGCAACTCGGCACTCAGCAGCATAATCAAAACAATAGGCCATATATATTCTGTTCGACAAAAGCTTTGTGTAAACCTAATTGCTGCCTTATTCGAAGAAATTTACTTGTTTAGGCAGAAATAAGTAACATACTCTAACAATCGTGAAAAGGAATTTGCGTTCTTATAAGCACGGAGGCTAGTGTTTGGAGGCGGGGTAGGTTGTTATTTTGTGCGTGTGGTTAGTTCTGAAGGATGAAGAAAATAACGACCTATTTAACATCCACCCAGGCATTGAAAAAGTTGAAAGTTAATGATTCGAACATAAACAATGACGGAGAAATGGCAAGATTGTTGTGTGGTGATGAAAAAGAAAATCACAAGAAAGAGCTTTTAACCGTATGTAACAGTGGGACGGAAGTCATTCCCGAATGCTGGGATTTGGAGAAGAAGCAGGAATTTTGCAGTAAGTGCGAATGGTTGGTGGTAAGAGATAAAAAAAACTTGGCTGAAAAATTTGCATAGAAGTTGGCGACTTGGGAACTGAATGCACATCACGAGGAATGAACATTTCACAGCAGTGAGTTTCAGTTTCTATTTGTGCAACTGGTGAAGCTGAAAAGAAATCTCAGCAAATACTTTCTCTCCGCAAGAAAGTATTTAAACATAAAGAGAGTTCAGCTCATCAGGCTGCAGGTAAAATTCTAAAAAACACAAATTTGAAAACTTTGGAAACTGCATGCGCTAAGGCTTTCTAAAAAGGAAAGGAAATAACTGCCAATGTATTTCGAACAGCATATAGAGCAGTTAAGAAAAATCAAGCCTTCCACGATTTCGAAACTGAAATTGACGTGCACGAGTTGGATGGCGGTAATATTGGCCGCATTCTTCATTCAACAAACGTACATGTAAACCACTTCAAATCTTTCCTTGATAAACTGTATACAGTTTACCACCAGTCACCTAAAAATGCCTGGGAATTGAAAGCTCATTCAAAGGAACTTGAAATCGTAATCCTTAAAATTGGAGGGATTCTAGATACAAGATGGGTTGTTTCTAGCTTTAGAGCAGTCTCAGCTGTGTGGAAAAATTTCAAAGTTTTAGTGGCACATTTCAAAACCGCTAAAGATGATCCCAAAAGAGACAAAACTGAGCAAGCCATGTATAGAGGACTCCTTAACCGTATCACCAGTGTCAACTTTATATTAGACCTTGCATTGATGTGTGATGCTCTTCAGAAGTTGACAAAACTTAGTGCTGACTTGCAAGCTCATGACATTACAATTTATTCAGACCATAAGAAGATATGCCAGCAAATTAATGTGTTTTCTGAAGGAAAGAAAGAAAGAAAGAAAGAAAGAAAGACAAAACATGGCCCATACTACACTGAAGCCTTGGAAGCAGAAGCACTGTTAATGTTTAAAGGCATGAATCTCGAAAAAGGAGCAGGAAATAAAAGGAATCATATTGATGCTGTTAAGTTCTATGAGTGCCTGGGCAGGCGTATGGAGAACCGCCATTTAACATCAGAAGACATTGAAATCCCAGAATTGGCTACAGTTTTGGACACTACCACTTGACCAGAAATGCCTGATGTAACTTATGGAGAAGCAGAAATAAGAAACTTGTGTAAACGTTTTAAGCTCCATGAAAGTAAAATCTTAACTGGTTTCCGTGAATAAATTGCTGAGAAGAGATGCCCATTTTCTCTCCTGCCCCTTATTAACACTATGAGCAGCATCCCAATTTCGACAAGTGAATGTGAAAAGGGCTTCTCACAAATGAACTTGATCATAACTCCAACAAGAGCATCATTGCAACTGAACATAGTAGCAAATCTTATGTTCATCAAGTAGGTTGGTCCTCCACTAAGAATTTTCAACCCTGTGGATTACGTAAATTCATGGTTCCTGGAAGGAAGACATCTGGCGACTGACACGAAAAGCAAGCAGAGGAAGAGTGAAGATGGCAGTGATCAGTCTCTTTTACCATTGTGTAATTTACTGTAAGGACAGCAAAATGAGACATTACCACAATGCTTATATTTATTTCACTTAATTTTAAAATGTAAAATGATTAGAAATACTGAGTGCAGTTACCACCTTGACATGTTGACCACAAATAAATTAACCCAATGCAACCTTTCATTTAACATATCAGCCCGAAAGGTAATTGCAAATTGGCGAAAATTGCAAGATCGTGATGTTTTGTCGACCACAACACCGAGAGTACCGCTTAATATTTTTTAAGAAGAAAAGCACTGATTATATTCCATTTCAATGAAGAAAATTACGTTTCGTGAATTTTACGTTCAGATTTAGTCTGTTATTTATCCCTTCCAGTGTGTTTAATTCACTTAATGGCCTTACGACACTTCATGGCAAGTAGCAAAAGCACTACTCCCAACATGCCTCCTAATCTTCATACACAACAGTCACAACAATAACACGCGCCCCAATAGCGAAAAATGTGCGTCTCAATTACTCACAAAACCTACGACTGACAGGGTGAACCTTCCGCTGCCGCCCAATACTCTTATAAATTCCATATGAGCGATCCACGTCAGCTCTATCACTTAATGTGTCCACTATAGACACAACAACAATACTGCCCTACATTATACAATTGGTCAAGAAAATATCGCAAGGGATCATCTCAATAACATGATGAAATTCCTCCTCAAATATCCAAAGTAATCGAAGATTCTAATAAGTAGTGAATGTTGTGATAACAGCATTAAATAAACAGCCCCTACCACTGTGACCTTCAAGTTACATATCATCGAATTCACGTCACTGCATGAAAGAAATCCAATAACATAGTCGTATTTGTCGTCTCATACAGTTGCATTCTGATACAATAAAGGATTCCGCTACCCTCAGCAGGCGTGTTCTATCATAACACAGCGTAAGGCTTCACTGCCTTCAAAATACAAAACATAGCAATCACGTTGGCTGGTTAAAACTTTAGTCCATTTCTAACATTTTCCAGCTGAAATATAAAGAAGCAAGATCCTCTCCTCCCTTCACTTATTTACAAATTTGCTTGGCCATGCCAAGCTTCCAGAAAACTATATCATCTTCCCAAAGTTAGGGGCCGATAACCTCGATGTTAGGCCCCTTAAAACAACAATTATCATCATCATCATCTTCCCAAAGTAGCTTAAACTACAGACATAACATTGCTTTAATTCTCCTACAGCGTAAACTGATACGGTAATGTCATTCATATTTACACAGATAGCTCCTGAGCCTATACAAGCTTTCTGTCACTTCCAAAGCTTTCAAAAATCACTGTGACACCTCAGGACACTAAACGAAAGATATAAACGACAACAGCTTGACCCCCGCGTTGCCAAATGATATGTTAATATCATTCTACTTCAGAATATTACACTCGGCTTTCTAGTGCCTCCAAACCACTCTCAACGAAAGATATCCCTAATGCTTAGCTCCTGCAGTTGTACTCGTAAATGTTACAATAATGAGTGTTGAAGTCCATACAGCTCTTCTAAAGCTTATTCAAAAATACGGTAGTTGCCACACACAGTGCCAATCATAATACATCATGGGCGAAAGATACATCATTGCTTGACCTCTCACAGTTCAACTCTAAGAAAAATGGTAATGCAGTAATAATAAAAATGATTCCTGCCATTATGGTCGTGCTTTGAGTGTGGTCACTCATTACTACTCTAGCCCTTTAACAAAATTCAAAGTTGGTGTAAAGACTCACATCGTGTTGGATTTAGCTGGTTCAGTTGTCGAGCCTTGGTCATTATGTAGGACCTAAGCTCGCCCTTGAGCTTAACAAAGATATTTTCTCCGTTTCCTCATTACGTGGCGTTGAATATTGGCATCTCCCTCTATGTCAGGCTTTTACTCCATCTTGACTATCTTCCAGGATTGAGTACAGTTACCCATGTGGTCGGTTATAATTATCATTGTGCTGGTGACGATGATTCAAAAACAAACTGAATCTGTTTTAAATTTCGTACTTGTTAAAAATAATACTCAGCCTCTACACTGGTGCGGATAATTTAGCAAAATTGACCATAGCACGATCTGCCAGAGATTTTACTACGCCATTTCTATCGCGTGGCACACTGATTCTAATACTTGGAAAAGATCGTCCGAAATCGGCGTGATCTGTCACGCAAAAATCACAGTTCTGCAAATATAAAGTTGATTAGTGCTATTGTTTATTATTTTTATTTTATCATAGGATGAATATCCCCACTCCAATGAAATATTTCTAGTACACCTCGTGCCACTTCCTAATGTTCTCGACATGTGGTCGCTTCAAGTCCTTAGTTGACTTGCAGGAAAATGCAAAATATCGCTCAAAATATCTCACTTGCTTCTGCAACAGCCCTCGGCGTGTAAAAAAATAATCACGCGTCACTTTAGAACACTTTTACAAAGTTCAGATTGATTGATTATAAACAACGTTTTTCCTCGTGCTAAACGAAAAATTCAACCACCTTCGTGCGGTGGCACAAACTGAGTAGTCGCGCTGTCGCATGCAGTTCCGGCTCAAGTCCAAGCCTGAGTCGTGTTGCATCTAAAATCCTTAATTCGCTTATCTGCGATGTTAATTAGTCATTATTAATTCATCAAAAATCCAAAAATAGGTTTAAATTATTTCCAGTGTGTTTAAAATTATTCATTAATGTTTGCAAATTAAATAAATTCCCGAAATATCTCCATGGCTTGCTGTACTGTTTCCTTCCTCCCCCAGGGGCTCACATCTAGTGGGACGTGGGTTGGCGACCACGGGGCCCCAGCTGAGTCCGGCATTGCTTCCACTTACTTGTGCCGGGCTCCTCTCCGTCTTCTTTCCTGTCGACCTCACTTGGCCAACTCTTGCTCTCTTCCGACCCCGACGGTATTAGGGTATCCGAGGCCTAGGGAGTCTCTTCCTTTCCCACCTTAATTGGCCCTTGTCTCATCTTTTCTGATACCCTCCTTCTGCAAGGGGTCAGCCATCTTTTTCTTTTCCTTTTACCTCCTGCCTTGTGCTCAATGCCCTTAAGGAGGCAGGGTGTATGTAGCCCCACCACTTCTGGTGCACCCTTGATAATGCTACACCCTCAAGGGCTCACGGCTGGTGAGTTCGGGAGTTGGCGACCCCGAGGGATTCCTGAGCTGGGTCCGTTTTCCCCTTTTGTCCCTTACCTTTGGGGCGGACCCTCTCCTCTCTCGCCTCTCCTCTCCTCTTTTTATTATAATTCCTTTTCTCTTTAAGATTCCCGCACTGTTTTTGTTACTTGGTTCCCCGTGTATCTAAATTCCCTTTTAGCGATTTTTTTTCTGTATTTTTAATCTACGTTGCATTTTGTAAGTTTTTTTTAATCTAAATTACATCTCGCGATTGTTTTCAACCTCAATTGCATTTTGTAAAGATTGACAATCTAAATTGCTTTTTAGTAAGTCTTTCAATGTAGGTTTCAGGGCATTTAGTGAGTTTTTTGAATTTCAATTGCATTTTGTTAAGTATTTGTTAAGTATTTCTCAAGAATTTTAGATCTAAATTGCATTTTGTTTGGTGAGCATTTTGCAAATATTTTGATTCTCAATTGCATTTTGTGGGTATTTTGAATCTAAATTACATGTTGTCAATTATTTTCAATCTGAATTGCATTTTGTAAGTATTGTCAATCCACATGAGTCGTCTGAATCTACCGTACATTTTGTAAGCATTTTCAATTTCAATTGCATTTTGTAAGTATTGTCAATCCACATGAGTCGTCTGAATCTACCGTACATTTTGTAAGCATTTTCAATTTCAATTGCATTTTGTAAGTATTTTAAATTTCAATTGCACTTTGTGAATAATTTGGATTGGAACTGGTATCTTTCAATCTGAATTGCATTGTGTATTTTCAATTTCAATTGCATTTTGTAAGTATTTTGAACTTCAATTGCATTTTGTACGTTTTTTCGATCTCATTTGCATTTTGTAAATCTTTTGAATTTCAGTTGCATTTTGTAAGTATTTCGACGCTACATTGCATTTTGTACGTATTTTGAACCTAGCCTACATTTTGTGGGTGTTTTTCAATCTATTCTTTTTGTGAATCCTTTCGTTCAAAATTCCCTTTTGTAAGAACATTTTGTGAGTTGTATCAATCTGAGTTCCTTTTTGTAAGTATTTTCCGTCTCACTTAATTTTCGTTCTAGTTTCCATTTCATTATCATTTTCGCTATTACGCACATCATTAGGGGCCGATAACCTAGTTGTTAGGCCCCTTAAAACAACAATTATCATCATCATCATGTTTCCTTCCTGCCCTGGGAGTATGCATATGCACTACTGACGTCAAAATTTACGTTGGAGCATGTTCAAAGCTACTGCGGTGCGTTTCAGCCTTCGTTCAACATGACATAAATAAAAGTATCAGTAGCCATGAGCCGTACGGGATAAATACTTCTTATATTTCGAGTTTATCGCTAATAACGAAAATACCCGGCCGTGCCAATGGGCATGGGGAAAATGAGTGAACGAAAAGTGAATCAATGCTATTCAATCTCGATGAATTACTGGTATAATAAGATATGGTATGATAGGTTTGAGTGAAGTAGGACAAACGATAAAGAAAGTTATAATGTTGTGATGAGCGAACAATAATTCAGTCAGAGTTACAAACTTCAGCGCACGGGTGCAATAGATTTAATGATCAGTGTAACACGAAGGAAAATTATAAATTGGATATAAGAACGAAGTGAAAATTCTGAACGAGACAATAGACAATACGCGAGTAGAGAATAGGTGCCGCTGAATGATAATTTAAGGCCTAAGCCAATCGGAGCTTGATTCGCGTAAAGCCAGTGTCGGGACTGCTCAGTGACAGTCGATTCCCGTGAGATAGGAAGGTACTGCACCAACAATAGACACTTACTGTACGTAACATTCGAGAGTGCCAGAAGATTAGCTGGAGTGAAATGAAATTACTTGTGTGCGGTAATTGCTTATAAACCAAAAGTGAAGTAACAAAGCACGTGTGAGTTATCATGGACAGTTCCTGGAAGACGAGGACATCAAAGGACTTCAGCTGTAGCAGCCAATCAAATGGAGGACCAGACATCATACCCAGGACGGAAGATATGGAAGCCACATTCTAATGCACCGTGGCTGAAATCTTCCATAGTCTGATCATGTTGCAGTAAAGAGATGAGTACCCAATGGTTTTCTATCTATGCATGCACCGTTGCTATAAAGATGAGATCGGAGAACTTGTGTATAAAATTAAATATAAGCTTATTGTAAAGGATATTAAGAAATGTAGACCGAATGAAACCATCATAAAAGTTGTGCTGTTCGTGTCAAACTTATGCCGTGAGATTGTACTGTAGGTCTAACAGATTGATTAAAAAAGTAAGTGAAGGAACATCCTTATGAATACAGTAAGGACATTATGACGGCTGGGATAAATGTACAGTATGTTGTCTTTCTTTAGATATTTTGAAGATTATGTGGAACGTAATATTGGTCAGACAAAATTTGGTATTAGTTTATATCAGTGGGGATTTCAGCTCCTATTGCTTGTAATAATAATTAATAGAATGTTTACCGAGATCATCAGCCACTAGCTGTCCCCAAAATTCAACGAAGGAGCAGCAGGAAATTGAATGAGGTTTAATGTGCATATTTGGTACAATATTGAGAAGGCAAGTTGGCCTACGATACTGTGTGTGTGTGTGTATGTGTGTGTGTGCGTGTGTCAGTCTATGGAAACTATGAATATGTGTTTGGAATAGAGGGGCAATTTCCTCCCATAATCATACGACGATATGTGAAATGGTAAAGTATTCTACGATTAGAGGAATTTGATTTGATTATTATTTGGATTGAGCATTGACAATATAGAAATCATTTTATAGGTTTTGAACATTATTTAGATTTTGATAATTATCAGGAGTAACTACACGTTATTTTGATAGGCTCCTTAGATCAGATTTGGGAAGCGTACCCGTCGTTCACTTTTGCATTTGACTTATAAATCAACCTTAGTGTACTGTAAAAGGATTTTATACATTGCTCTCTAGAAAAAATACTTTTCGTTTGAAGTAGGAAAACTAGGCATCTTTATGGCATGATAATTAAAGGAACAGAGAACCTATGAGTCTTTGATTCGTGACTCATATGAAAATAGGAGGTCATTTGTAAAGACATTGAATATAAGTGTGTGTGTGTTTAGGATTTATAGTTGTGTTGTAGTGTAATGATGACGCGTTATGCTCGCCTCGTTGCGTAGTAGCTAGCATTCTTGGATGTCACCGCGGAGGCCCGGGTTCGATTCACAGCTCTGCCAAGAAATTAATTCTGGTCTGTGGGCTGGAACGGGGTACACTCAACCTCGTGAGGCAAAACTGAGAAGAGGCGGGTTTTATTCCTACCTCAGCCATCGTGGAAGTGGTTTTCCATGGTTTCCTACTTCTACCCCAAGGCAAATGCCGCGATGGTTCGTAAATTAAGGCCACGGCTGCCTCGTTCGCAATCCGCCTCTGAATTACAAATACTCACACTCATACAACCATCACAATATCACAGGTTATCAGAAAAATTCTACAGATATCTAAGTACACGGGGCTACATGATCACGATGTCGCAAAGCCCCTAAATCGATCAACAAAACAACAAAATCAATTATAATTATTAGGTGTTATAGTGTACTTCATAGTCGTTTTACGTATTTGATTTATTAAGATGTGCCGTCCCCGTGGTGTTGGGGGTACTGCGCGTGCCTGTCACCCGGAGGTCCCGGGTTCGATTTCCGGCTCCGTCAGGGATTTTTGAAACTGACGTGAGGGCTGGAACGGGGTGCACTCGTGCTTCGTGAGGACAATTGAGTAGCTGTCATACAGTGAGGCAGCACCCCTGTCACGAAAACCAAGATTAATGGCCGAGGGGGTCGATGCGCTGACCACGCGTCACCCCAATAAATGGCTGGGTGGCGGTCACTTGGTAGGCCTAGGCCCTTCATGGGCTGTAGCGCCACGGGGCTTGGTTTGTTTATATTAAGAGGTATCATGCATTCGATGCGCCCAGTAGAGTGATAAATGTTAATGATTTAGTGTTCGGCCATACATTATGTGTTGCTTGTTTTCATTGCAATCGGTTCAAGTAGGCCTACTCACGAATATGCGATTGTATAAACGATATTTACAATTTATATAAAGTTCAATCAAGTGATATCTAAGTTTATGCCTAGGACTTCTTTTTATAACATCCTCGTATTTAATCATAATTTTATTAAATGGTATTATCGTTTTACCCAGAGGTCATTGTAATGAATGATCTCAGTTGATAGTCTCACCAATCCAACATGGCGGCTGTGCGAAATATTTCACCAGCATTCAATATCTCCGAAACTATTACCGATATCACACCGAATGTTTGTACGGTGGTACAGGGCACTACTAGAAGTTCACCTATGGGACCTTCAAAAACCTTCAAATGGACCTTATCCAACCTGTTTCGATTAAAAGGGTTTGTTGTTATGGAAGGTCAAAAGACGTCTATTACGCCATGTGTATAACTTGGCAACAGTGCCTGGACTGATATTTGCATTAATGATTTGATAATTATAGTCCATTTCATTAATTTTTAACGTATTTTCATTTTATGAATAAATAGGCTTATGAGATCACATTTTGCCGGTGTGTGTGTATGTGTGTGCGTAATGTATGTGTGTGTGTGTATGTCTGTGGTGTGTGTGTGTCCCACTCTAATAACTTCTAAATGGCAGGAGCGATTGCAATGAAACTCTGTAAGGTCATAGCACCATTTCGGCCGACCCCGATCGTGCCCTTCATTTTTCTTACGTCTCGCCAATCCAACATGGCAGCTGTGCGAAATATTTCACCAGCATTCAATATCTCCGAAACTATTACGGATATCACACCGAATGTTTGTACGGTGGTACAGGGCACTACTAGAAGTTCACCTATGAGACCTTCATAAACCTGGTAACTACAAAACCAACATGGCGGCAAAGCGAAGTTGAGACTTTTAAATTGAATTTTCCCGCGATTTAACGATCCAAACACAATGCAACATGGTACAGAAAATGTTTATACACATTGTAATGCACTGCCATCTAAGTTAGTTCAATTGTTTTTCATAACCTCAAAATGGCGGCTGTGCGAAATATTTCACCGGCATTCTATATCTCCTTAACTATTACTAATATCACCCTAAAATTGTGTAAAGCAATAAAGGGCACTACTACAAGTGTATCTAAATAACTTTCAAAAACTTGTAAAGTATAAAACGAACATGGCGGCCAAGTGAAGTTGAAACATTTTATCAGACTTTTCTCGCGATTTAACCAACTGAGTGCAGTGAAATATAATACAGTAAATGTATATACATATTTAAATGCACTGGCATCTAATTTAGTTCAATTGTTTACATAATCTCAAGATGGTGGCTGTGTCGTTCCTTTAATGGTACATAACTATGGCCTATACATATAACAATCCAAATTGAGACCATCCGAAATATTTAGACGGTTCGCAATATCTACGATTCTTTTACAGCAATCAAACTGATTTTTTATGTTCGTGCAGGCTATGAACATAAGTTCACCCATGGGACTTCCAATAACCTGGTGAACACGAATCCAACATGGCGGCGATGCGAAGTATACATATTTAAATAGACGTTTCTCGCGATTTAACTATCCGAGTGCAGTGAAACTTGGATTTGGTAAATGCTTATACAAATATTAATCCTCTGGCATCTAATTTATTTCAATTGTTTTCATAACCACAAGATGGCAGCTGTGCGAAATTTTAAAATCTCGTTTTTACTTCTTGTGTCCTAATCATGCAAAGAACTTCATGTAATAGTACATAACTCTAAGAACTGCAAACATAAAAATCCAACATGGCGACCATCCGTAATATTAGACGGTTCTCAATATCTACGAATCTATTACAGCAATCAAACTGAAATTTTGTATGTTGATAGAGGCAATTAACATAAGTAGGATATATGAAAATAGGCTTTAGTTCTTCACGGAACTATTTGTTGAGGGTATTTTACTTGTTTATTTCATATTTGTACCTTGTATATTGTATTAATGTATTATGTATACCCATACCTGTGTAAGTGACTTTCACGTTGTGTAGGTCTATATTTGTCTCATCTGAGGTGCTGGGACATCGTGGTCATTTAGCCTCGTGTACTTGGGTCTGTGTGTAGATTTTTTTGAATAACCTATATTTTTATGGTGATTGTATTTCTGATTGTATTTGTAATTCATGTTAAGATTGGGAAGGAGGCGCCGTGGCTTTAAGTTAGGTACTGTACCCGTATCCACATGGTCTAACCTGTTGATATCCGATGGAAAAACTGGATCGTAGAATCTGGAAGTACCCGGCTGAAATAACCCCCAAAATTCTACCAACAAGGATCAACCTGGGATAAGGACATCTCAATATAAAAGAATGCGATAAGAAAATGCCAGTGGTAAGAACAAAAATGAAAAACTAGCTCAAAGTGAACTCGAAAACTCTTAAAATTAATCTCGGGCGTTAGGCTAAGCATTGGCAAAAGTTGCCCACTGGTTCTCCTAGCACTTTCTGTTTCTAATATAAATCACCAAATCGTTATAGAATTAAAATTAAATAACCAGTTTATTAACTGAAAACGAAGGATCGGGGATCTACGTCCACTAAACAAAATGTAGATTATTATCCACTGTAGCATATCACAAAATAAATATGCTGGTTGCCTTAAACTGGCTAGAATATACTGCATGAAAATGCAGTATTAAGTTATGTTCAAATCGTGAACGTTATTATGCATGAGTAATAATATCACAAGTTATTTTACATAAATACCCTAAAAGTTTGTTTTAATAAATTATTTACAAAGATATACAATTTAATTCGTTTGCCGAATTTCGCCATTATTTTCTATCATTCCATTAACAAGTATTTTAAACATTTCTTATTGTCATAATTTGTCTTATTTGACGATCAATTAAGGTTATCGAACGTATAGTATTTCCAATAAATATTTCAATTATCTCAAATTAATATTCCAACTATCAATCCAATATTTTACAAATTATTTTATGTTTTTCAGATCATAGCTTCACACTAAATATGTGTGTTATTATTAGCAATCAAATCTAGGTGAATTGTTTTATGCACATATGATATTTTAAATGATGGGTTTATTTAACTACTAGCTTTGTAGTTTCGATGTTCGTGACCATATCTCACGTTTAATTATACTTCATTATAACATAATTCAGCGATAGCTCAATAGCTCGCACAATCCTCAAAATTCGTAACAAATACGACAATCTCTCCACACATGAGATTCCAAATATTCACCTTAAATTATTTCTGACCATCCATTGATGTCGAAATATACTTCAAAAATACTTAATTAACACAACTGTTATATTATCCAATACGTAAAGTAGCTCTCAATAGCTGTTAATAATTTTCCACACCTTCTCTAAATTCATAATCTTTTCATACAAACACCTAAATATATCATGGTTCATAGTCGACACAAGTATCGAAGTGTTAATCTATTTCCATAAAAACTGTAATAATAATTACGTAATTACATGATCGAATCATTACATTTGTAAATTCCCAAAATGTCATTCTGTTTTATGACGGAATATATTTTATACAAAATTGAGCTTCATATCTCATTTATACTTCATTTCATCATAATCTCAATATTCACTAATATATCTCACAAGACATTATACATTTATTACTGTTTAAAAATTAATTCAGATTCACATAAACAAATTCAAAAATGGGTCCTCCCCTTCAGAAATTCGTATAAGTCTACACCATGGAGAAATGCCTAGTATGAGTAGAATACAAATAATCCATTAGAATCACACGGAATCAAAACAGGAGTATTCCAAAAAAGAATTATAAAAGTCGAAAACTGAACGAACTGTATCTCAATAAAAATATCTATACTCCAAAACGTGATTCAAAATATTGGCTATAATTGCCTAATTCAAAAACTGCAATTGTTCACTTCAAATATGATGCTAGACTTCAATGTCTATAACTAGCTTGACGAAAAATATACAGTCATCTAAAATGAAATGCTGTATGAACTGTCGAAAGTATTCTGTTTCGTTGCTCAGAATTAAACAGAATTAATGCAGAAAAATTTTCATATATTCGTGGTAGGACATCTTCTATCTCCTTTACTTATATAATGATATCGTAGTCTTGTTCCTAAATTCTTCTTGAAATATGCGTCTTCTCAACTAATTATAATGCTCAGAATTATTGCCAAAATTAGAAAAGTAATGTTGTAAAAATAACACTACGTTAAAGATTAACTACTGAAATGACTATGTAGGTGCATCCCTATTAGGATCAAAACCTAAAATAGATCATCGAACAGAAATGACAAAGACGTCAGATCTAATTCTCAAATCTATTTACAAACTACTGAATAAAAATTGGTGAAAAAAGGACATTCTATAGATATGACATGATTCATACCGTCTTCAGATAAAAAGATTTCCAGCTACCTTTAGTCGTCTTGATGAACGTATAATGTGTGTTGGAACATACATCCCTTGTAGAGATCGAATCCTCGTCCATAGCGTTGAGTAGTTGGAGTATTGTTCAGGACTGCTCGTACTCGAACCCAACACCCCTCCTTTCCAAACAGCTATCCGGAACACAATGTTCATCATACGGAAACTGACTAAGTTCCATTTGTAGAAAAGAGAAAGATGCCACTTCTTCTCTTACTTGAAGATCCATATCGTAGAGGTAATTATCTCAGTGTCATTATATAGACTGTCTTCAGTCTCCTTTTAAATAGCCTTCTGCTAATGAATTCCATTATTCAGCATTGATCATTTCCATATGTTCAACCCTACTTATGTGTTGCATTCCTATTCGGTGCCTAGCAATTCATCGCTTTTCTCGCATTAAACTGGTACGTTATTCCTTTCATTGCAGTGTTAATATCCATGTTGTAATGTCGAATGACCACTGGATAAATCACAAGTCTTTTCGTGATAGCAATAGTGCTACAGAACAATCTATGCGGAACACGAAGTTCACTCGCGTCACTTTCATATTGCACTAAGTCCATACACTGGGTTAAGCGGTCGTCCCAAGTGTATCTCACGTGTCTTGCTAGAAAGCAAAGACGTACTGTACCGTCCCGTACCGTCACAGATCGCACTAAGTAAAAGTGATACTCGAGATAGTTGTTTTGGCCGAGCCAAGAAGCAAGTCTGTAAGCAAGTAATCATGTGTCTCTCTCCGAACAGTGCTACTTCCAGCTGGATTAATCCTACCCATAATACAACTCTGCCCAGTCGATATATGAATCGAAGTTGGCATAGCATAATTGCGATAAACATCTGATGTCATAATATGAGTGTTAATAATTCCATAAATATCTACAAATCATTCCTTCTTATGTTTCAATGTAGTTCCATATCGTCTATCCCCTCAGTAATCTCAGTAATGGTTAATAATAGTATGTATCAATGCCATGCTTCTAAGGTAGCCATCTTGTGGACTAACTGTACTCCTCCAAATAATATGTTCTGAGATGCGTTGCAGCGTTGCCTATCCATTTCCCTAACAGAGCGTCAGCTTGCTATTACTCTTGTCTGCAAGTTGGAATCTTGTCATAAAAATACCAAATATGTTTCTTAAACATGTCATTGTTCCATTACTATACAAAATAATGGCACAGTACTATCACGGCAATTGTCTGGTTTAGAAGTAGGAAACCACAGAAAACCAATTCCAAGATGGTTGAGGTGGGAATCGAACCCACCTTTCCTCAGTTTTGCCTCACGAGGCTGAGTGTACCCTGTCCCGGCCCTCAGGTGTTGGTCTACCTTTGCGGTTGCCTCCTGTACAGGCTTGGACACCGTTCGCTTGTACCAATGCCAACAAGACAACACGGCAATCCGCAATTGTTTAACACACACAGTGTAATTATTGTGTGCGCCGTATAATGAGATTTTTAATTGTCACTAATTTGCCAGAGATTAATTAAGTTTAATAAATGCCATGTTGAAAAATATTTCCATAATAAACTGCTAGAAATATTTTGTTTGACCGTCACGTGGCGCAGTGGCTATCATTATTGGCTGTCACCCCAGAGGTCCGGGAATTCCTGGCTTTGCCAAGAAATTTCATTCCGGTCTGAGGACTGGAGCGTGGTACACTCTAAGGACAGTGATTTGTTAATGACCAGAGGGTAATTAAGTAATGATGCGCCAGATCTGTAAGATGGCCGAGGAATTGGTGAGACTACGATAAATTATAATTTAAATGGAAAAGTGAAATATACACATTTATACGTGAAGGGCAATAGTTCATAAGTAAATAAACCATAGTAGTGTGAAATATTTAAGATCGAGTGAGAGCTGAATCCAGCTTCACTAAACAATGATAATAATAATAACGAGAACTCTTGCATAATGATTTGGTTGCGCCCCATGTGTATATACTACCCGCCCGCCTTTAGTGCTATGCGGGATGGACGCGTCACAGTTCTGACAGGGGCTATCGTCTTGTTTATTTGTTTAAAAGCAGTTTATATACAGTACAAATAAATATATTTCCGTTGACTTTTCAAGAAATGCAAGATTTTTACTGTACTATTGAGACGATTTGGAAGATTTCTGTATAAACCACACCTTTCAACTCCTTCTGGTTTAGGAGCTTGAGTTTTGTGAAACATACACCTTAGCGAATTATATAATAAGATAGTTGCTCAGAGAAGATGATGGTGGAATAATCACAGGTAAAATGCTAACATGAATAATCTAGGACTAAATACTACGAGTCTACGACGAGAATACGCGTGAGTATACTAGAAATATGGCCGGCCCCGTGGTGTTATGGTAGCACACCTGCCTCTCACCCGGAGGCCCTGGGTTCGATTCCCGGCTCCGTCAGGGATTTTAGAAACTGACGTGAGGGCTGGAATGGGGTGCGCTCAGCCTCGTGAGGACAATTGAGTAGATGTCTGACAGTGAGGCAGCGCCCCACTTACAAAAAAAAACAAGATTAATTGCCGAGGAGACCCGATGCGCTGACCACGCGTCATCCCAATATTTGCAGGCCAAATGGCTGGGCAGCGGCCGCCTAGGCCCTTTATGGGCTGTAGTGACAGGGGTCATTATACTAGAAATATGGGTAAATAATTTACGACGAAATACTACGAGTCCGCGATGGAACATGCGGGAGTATACTGAACGTGAATATAAAATCTACGACGATATGCAAATGGTTCTTCGAGGAAATAGGAAATAGTGCGCGTTGATTAATAGGTAATAATTCCAAAGGTAATCATGTGTGGTAGGACAATAATAAGGTGAATCTACTTTGATAATTGTTAAAGCGGTAGTCATGCTAAGAAGTTGCAATAGTCACACTAATTAATTATAATGTTTAATTAATATAATGAAAAGTTGGCTCGGGAGGCTGTGCGCCCCTTCACTGTCAAGGTCCGCACAACGGAATCTGCTCACGTACAATGACAGCCCTCGCCAGCTGGACATAAGGCAGGTATTTCAGTGTGCTGAAATAATAATTAGTTGCGTCCTGTATATTTAGAATTAAATGTTACGGGAGGGTATGCTATACTAATACAGTTATTTGCCAAGTCAAGGAGATATTTTAGAAGGGTGCTAGATAACCAAAGACCTGAAAGTCCTGGATTCACAAATAATTATTTTCGATCCTGGAAAATAATTATTGGACTTTTGCTAGTTAATGACGGTTCAAAATTATCTTGAGGAGATTATTTCTCGACAATTGTTGAACAAACCATGCTATGTTCTGATATAATATTATTCTACGAGATAGGCATATCCAGGTAAGGTACGGGTAGTTAATGAGAACCCATAATAATATATTATGACCTAATAGGAGTGTGCTATAGATACAATATTTGTGTAATGCCCATTTATTTCAAAGGTTGGAGGTTCGAAGTGAAGATCACCCACCGTTGTTTAAATGATACTAATGTGATACGATTTATAGATAGGAATATTGTTTGAGAATATTTTTCTGATTTTCACGTCAGATTTTTGCTTATTTTCATTGTTTGTTGGATTTGTCCTTATACAGCTGGTATAAGGATGCTTGTCGTTGTTATAATGATGCCCTATCTTTTAAGGCACTTTTACGTAAGAATAGTCCGAAGAATATCCATGAATTATTTGACATGGCATCGGGTTCTTGGTTCGAGACTCTGTTATGTCGAACCTAAGAACCCAGGCTGAACTTATCATACCGTTAAAATATTGTTGTTATATTTTCGTAATTTGTAAAGGTATTTCAAGAACAAAACTTCCCAAGTAAATGCCTAGATTGAGCATAAATAAGAGATAGAAAAGCTTCCATAACTGATGTACGCAAATGTATCAAGAGTGTGCAGAAAGGATGCATAAATTATATTTTAAATTATGCATGAACAAATGACATAATCTAATGTCATAATGTTACAGATTTGAAGTAAGGATCAACTGATAAAATAAAGATTGTAACAATAAATGATTATGCACAATTAATACATAATTGTATGAATTAAAGATTGTATTAATTATTTCATGGTGGTCATGGATGTTAATGATGTTTGACCTTACCACTCAATGGTATTATAATTTATTGATGGAGGTAATTAATTAATTGATATTAAGATTTGATAATCATTGTGGCATGCTTAAATAAATTAACATTTCATTAATTTTTTAATAATTGTATTTCTTTATAATCCATGATTGAGAAACAGTCGACCAGATTCTCGTGGGCCCACAACTTTTAATTAATTTTAATTAATTATAAATGTATTACATGAATTAATTAACAAGATTAATTACTGGTATATTGGCTTTCACGGCCAATGAATTAAAACTCAGCAATTCTTCTAGGTTTGTGCCGTGTCTTGTGTGGGGTTTCGCCTAGGACACCAAGCTGGCTCATCGGCGGGCTCTTGGTGTCCCTGCCCGGACCCCCACTGGAGTAGCGAACTGCGCGCCACCTCCCTTTATATAAGGTGCAACTGCACCTCTTGACTGCGAGAACTTAAAAGTCCAAGCAGCCACTGGCCGTGAAAGCCAATATACCATCTTTTTGGAAGCCTTCATAGGGAGGTTGAGGCTGCTTGTACTTTAAGTTCTCGCAGTCAAGAGGTGCAGTTGCACCTTATATAAATAGAGGTGGCGCGCAGTTCGCTACTCCAGTGGGGGTCCGGGCGGGGACACCAAGAGCTCGCCGATGAGCCAGCTTGGTGTCCTAGGCGAAACCTCACACAAGACACGGCACAAACCTAGAAGAATTGCTGATTTTTAAGATTAATAACTGTTAATGTATGTCAATTGGACACGATTTAGTCCGTTATTCATATTATTGGATTTTTGGTTGATTTAATGATTTTTGAATGATTTAATGATATTTTCTTGATTTTTTTTCTTTCAAAATTGTGATACCACCTTTTAGTGCGTGTCCGCTGAGAAAATATATTTTCAAATCTGAAATCGTGAAGTTCGTCCAAGCATTTTTAATCAGAAAATTCCAATATGTTATATGAACATTTGCAGCGCTAAATATGGTCTTAGTTCAAGGAATTACAGTACTTAAGGTGTTTTTTTTTTCATTGAACAGGAGAATTATTTTTGCTATACCATACAGTATATGTAAGTGTTTGATCTGTTAGCTATATCAGATGCTACCTGAAGTCACACCCCATAGCTACCCACAGCATTATACCAGGGAATACAGCAGTATATCTCTCCACAACATTGGTAAAATTAGTCCTCTCCCTTCAGCGCCACCATTCGCGACACACGATGGTAATCCGTGGTAAGAACATTATATGACAAACTTGTCATAAGTCCACACCTCCTGGTTACGGTACCTTTCGAAACACAACCGTTTAAGTTCAGATGTTCGCTGCAGTCTACGCATGGGACGGTGGACTCGACGTATGGCAGATGCTAATCGTCGAAAGACGATGGGGTGTTGCTGAGAGTCCATACCTATCTCAGGGTGGTAAGCATATATACCACATGGTTGCATAATACTTGGTACAAAATTCGACCTTACGAACGTATTGATTCCAATATTGAACCATGTTTTTTTTTTTTTTCGTATGGCCTCGGGTGCCCGGTGCAAGCTTTGTAATTTGACACCCAGAGGGTAGCTTGCATGTCGAATTTCGTTGTTCCTTGAATCACTATGAAAGTCAAGGAGGTTAGATAATAGATATCTAAGCTCCTTGAACACTTTAGCGCTTTCTAGTAGAGAAGTGAGGAACTTTGTGTTGACGGAAACTCCCGAGATTAATTTTGCCATTATGAACTCGGCCTACTGAATTCAAATGGGTTCTTTGACATGCCAACATCGTATGACATGCGTATCGTATTTTTGCCGCCTTTCAAAAATCACTTACCACGGCCAGGGGCGAACCTGCAACCATGGTGATATTTCTACACTTTAAATGCCGGCCAATTGCACGAAACGACCATCCGTCCTCCTGCAAACCCACATTGTTATCCCTATCAAACGCTGTCAGGTGCCTTTAAACCTGTCTAACGCGTCCACGAGGCTTTCTGTGTGTCCCTTGACCTATGTTCGCTGTGTTTACAGACAGTCGGACGATCTAGCAACTGCCTGTTAACACTGGTTAAAACAACACTCAAGTTGTCTGGTTATCGTTATCGATATGACAATTCCTTGCATACTGAATCATTTTAATACTCATTGCTAGTAAGCACGCTTGCGTGGAAGCTTTTCTATTTTAAGTCAAATTATTTATTCGGGTTGGGTAGGTTACTTTTCATAGGTAACATCGTTACAGTTATCGTTACAGTTACAATTGTCGAAGTAATGGGTCGTTACTTTTTCGTTACATTTGAATAAAAGCATAGTTGCTTAATAATATTTACCCCACTACATTACTATATAATTTACTTGCTATGAACGGAATAGTGGATTCCAGTAATATGGAAAAACAAATTGAAGGATCATACAACAAAGTTATAACTACAGCGCTACAACATCCTGGCGCTCGTTGTGCTATAGCACATCTCATGCCTTACTAAGTAGTTCCATGAAGAACAAAATAACCTACTTTCATATATCCTACTGGTCTTACTTAGGACACGAGAGATAAAAACGAGATTTAAAAAAATGCACAGCCACCATTTTAACCTTTTGAACTCCATTACCCTTAGCGTATGCTTCCTGCTCCACTCCTAATTAATTTCTGCACTATGAACAGCAATAGGAAGTGAACACTGCAAAACAATCTAACACAAAATATAATTATGTTATACGAAATATAGCCGGCCCCGTGGTGTTGGGATAGCACGCGTGCCTTTCACCCTGAGGCCCACGGGTTCGATTACCGGCTCCGTCAGGGATTTTAGAAACTGATGTGAGGACTGGAACGGGGTGCACTCAGCTTCGTGAGGACAAGTAGCTGTCTGACAGTGAGGCAGCGCCCCGGTCACGAAAACCAAGATGAACGGCCGAGGAGAACCGATGCACTGACCACGCGTCACCCCATTATCTGTGACCAAATGGCTGGGCAGCGGTCGCTTGGTAGGCCTAGGCCCTTCATGCGCTGTAGTGACAGGGGTTATTATTATTATTATTATTATTATTATTATTATTATTATTATTATGTATACGAAATATATTTGAACGTCAATTGTTGGTTGATCATCGTAACTATCACTGTCAACTAACTGTTCTAAAATATCCAGTGCCGTGAGCGAAGATGAAGCAGACGACATGTTAACATTCAATCTATATCATCAGTAAAAAGTGCAATAGCATTCAAGAATAACAAAGGTTAAAAATTCATTACAATTCCCGCAACATGTAGTAAATAGGAAACATTCTGGGGTTTGAAGCCATTTTTCAGTGTTGCCTAAGTAAACAAAATTTGGTGCTTTTCAGTCGGTCAACACGAATGTACCCAAAAAGAGCTGGGTTATGCCATAATCCTGAAATAAATTACATGAGATTAATACATACACTAGGATGACCAGTTTCGATCGTCAAGCGATCATCATCAGATCCATTACACTTAAGCTATAACATCTATGTTTGAGAATACAGGTGAAAAATATTTACAATATGTACAATTATTTAGTTGCAGTATTGGTAATGCAACTGTCGGTGTATGCTAAATGTAGTATATCTAATGTTAGGTGAAATGCTAAAATGGTGATAGAAATCCGGAGTTTGTTTGGGGTGATTATATGGTTGTAAAAAATCAACTATGGTAATATAGTAATAATACAGGCTGATACTTATCCGGTTGTCTTCCTGGCTGGAACTTCGAACAGTTTCGTGTTCAATCTAGCACCAGTTGTGGTCGACTGAACCCGGGTGGTAACTGAACGAAACTGTTTTTTCCTTTCTTCCCCCTTTGTTCCTATGTGCTTTTCTGTGGGCAGTGCAATGTTTATTTGTGTGACGTTGCCAAATCTAGATAAGAATGTATGTTATTGAATACATGAAGGTCTACTACTATTAAAGACCGTGGAACTCTCTTCGCCACGCGTGGACTATAAAGCCATTCGAACTAAGCGCTGCCCGCTCTATTGAAGACGTCCCGGCACCTTTAATACTGCCGCGCCTACCGGCCTAGGTTTATTGCAGAAAAAAGTACATAGTACACCTGATCAAGATAACATTTACCTATTAACCACCGCTATTTCCCCCTTTTTTTGTACCTACTTGGCTGTATCGCTAAGTTGTGTCTTGTTTCCGACAGGGTGTGTTCTTTAGTAGAGTGAAAAGGGGTGAACTCTCCAGTTCCACGGTCTTTAATAGTTGTAGATCTTCCTGTATTCAATAACATACATTCTTATCTAGATTTGGCAACGTCACACAAATAAACATTGCACTGACCCCAGAAAGCACATAGGAACAAAAGGGGGAGAGAGGAAAAACCAGTTTCGCCCAGTTAACATCCGGGTTCAGTCGACCACAACTGGTGCTAGAGTGAACACGAAACTGCTCGAAGTTCCAGCCAGGAAGACAACCGGATAAGTATCAGCCTGTAGTATTACAGTATAACCATAGTTGATTTTTTACAGCCATATAATCACCCCAAACAGACAAACTCCGGATTTCTATCACCATTTTAGCATTTCACCTAACATTAGATATACTACATTTAGAATACACCGACAGTTGCATTACCAATACTGCAACTAAATAATTGTACATATTGTAAATATTTTTCAATTGTATTCTCAAACATAGATGTTATAGCCTAAGTGTAATGGATCTGATGATGGTCGCTTGACGATCGAAACTGGTCATCCTAGTGTATTTATTAATCTCATGTAATTTATTTCAGGATTAGGGCATAACCCAGCTCTTTTTGGGTACATTCGTGTTGACTGACTGAAAAGCACCAACCTTTTGTAAATAGGAAAGGCGTTCTCTCGGAGACCACTAGATGGCTACAATATACTGGAATACAGCATAGAATTCGAACGAGAGCTGTGAGTACAAACTATCGTCATGTCGTGTGGAACTCAACTTCGGAGCGGAAGTTAAATATTTTAATGTCTAACCCCACTCGACATAGGAGTGCAAAAGGTTAAGTTCTCATAAAATTTCATTAAAATAGAAGTAAGTATATTTAGGCTTGTATGACGATATACCGTACTAAGTTTAACAGTGCTCGGATGAAAAGTCGCGGGAAAAAAATCCATTTAAATATTTGAATTTCGTGTCTCCGCCATGTTGGTTTTGTGCTCACCAGGTTACTGAATGATCCATAGGTGAACTTATGTTAATAGCCTCTATCAACATACAATATTTCAGTTTGATTGCTGTAATAGATTCGTAGATATTCATAACCGCCTAATATTTCGGATGGTCGCCATGTTGGATTGTAGTAAGTGAAGGCCATATATTTATGTACTATTAAATGAAGATTATTGTGTAGGTTCATTATTCAAACGTTTACTTCGATCGCACGAATAGGACACACGAAATAAATAGTTAATTTTAAAATATCGCACAGCCGCCATCTTAGGGTTATCAAAACAGTTGAGTTTAATTGGATGTCAGTAGATTAAATTTTATATGAACATTTATCGCACCAAGTTTCACGGCGTTGGAATGATTAAATCGCGAGTAAGTTCCATTTAAATATTTAATCTCACTTGGCCGGCACGTTGGGTTTGTTATTAAAAAATCCATAGGTGAACTTGTGTTAATAGCCTCTATAAACATACAAAATAAATTCGTAGATCTTGAGAGCCGTCTAAATATTTCAGATGGTCGGCATGTTGGATTGTTATATACGGTATATTCTGTTTATTTACAAGATGGTTACACAATTTCAGGAAAGAGTCTTTAGTTCTTGTTATATATGCAACTATGTTAATTGATGTTCTACATAATTCAATCATAGGATTCTATGCAGTATTAATTTTTGGTTTCAGTACACGTATCAAGGTACATTACCTATCTCGCAAATACGTCATTGTCTCGCGCGTGTACTGTACTGCCAGCGAGTGGGCAAGAGAGTGAATAACTTAATTAGTGTTGTACCTAATGATATCTCATTTTTTCAAATAGTTAATTAGATGGAAGCTTTCAAATGTTAAATACCAATTGTGCCATGAAAATGTGACCGGCAGATGCAATAGGCCTATAGTGTATGAGGAGTGATACTGGTCTCGTAGGGGTAACACGCTTGTCTCTTAACTAGGAGGCTCCGGTTTCGATTCCCGACACCTTCAGTGATTTGAGAACTGACATGAAGGCTGGATCTGGGTGCATTAAGCTCGAAAGGATTACTGAGTAGCTGTCGGATCCAAGAAGCAGTAACCCCAGTCAAGAAAGTCAGGATTAATGGCAACGGGGACACGTCTCACTGCGCAATTTTAGTGCCAAGTGAACGAACAACGGTCACTTGGTAGGTCAAGTGAGCTCCAGCGCCATGGGGTTAGTTCTAGACAAGGAGGTAGGAATAACAGATCCCCCTCCACAACCATGTAATCATGTATGGTTAAAGAAGGGCATTTTGGGCCCACGCTGCTACGTTGCTGGGTTGGAAAACAACAATGTGAAAAAGTCAGGTTAAATGCCCTCCCCAAACTATGACAGAATCTCCTGGTAATAGAAATCACCACACCCAGCACAGCTTTTTTTGTTAATAATACTTATCCTCCTCATATCGTCTTCTTTGTTATTGCGTTCCGGCCTTCACGTGCTCACTTCCTGCGGGTTGCATGTTTCATCCTCAACGTTATTGAGGGTAGAAGAAATATAACATATGAACTAAGCAGTGGAGCTGGTCACTAACTCTTGAACATTTAAATCCCCTTATTTCCGTAATTCTTCTGAAATATGAAATGAGTTACTTACTGAAAAAAGAAGTCGTATACCCTTAGTAGATAAAGTGATCTTGAGAGATATTTATTACAGTGTATGCAGTGTATGAGATTTAGTCCTACATACGTCGGGCTGTTATTCTATACACATCAAAAAAGTTTTGCAAATCGAGTGCCGGTGGTACAAAAATCTTCCAGGAGTCCACCATTGTACGAATGGAATGGCCTCCGATGTTGCCGGACATGAACTGTATCGAACATTTCTGGGATATGCTAAATCGTGCTCTTGCTCAGCTCCACGCCCTCCCATAACCCGCCAAGAGATCATGGAGGCCACCGTCGAAGAGTGGGATTGCCTGCCTCAAGAGGACCTGGACAACTTGATCTGTGGTATGTCATGGCAAGTAAAATTCCTGCTGGACGCCCGGGGTGGCAGTGGTCCTTATTGAAACGTCACAAGATAGCAAGATTACAACGCATGTCAGTCCCTGTTTAACAGGCCAAATATCTTCCTGTTTGTAATGTTCTTTTCACACGTGAATTAAGTGTGCAGGATTTGTCAGAATGCCACCCCTTTTGTAAAACTCTCCCACATATGCTCTGCATCATGGCAAAACAAGTGTTATGCAAAACGTTTGTTGATGTGTATATTAAAAGAAAGCTCGCATACCACAGCACTGGAAGGACTAGCTGGCAGTTCGCAGCATAGCTGTGTAGATTACATCTGTGGTGTTATTAAGGGTATGATGGCCGGGCAATTTGAGTCCTGAGCGTTCCTGTTTTACTCAGAAGTATTTTCATGGAGTTTTCTTAGCTGTTAACTTATTTCTTACAGGAATTCACAAATAATAAAAAATAATGGAGACGAATGATGAACAAAATAGGCAGCAAACGAAATATATACCTTGTATTGAACCAGTCACAATATAGCTATTACTAGTGTGACTGGCGTCAGAATGCGAAAAGCGACTGACCTCTCTCACCAGATTGACCTCCTTGATTTCGATGAATCTTGACGTTCCGGAATCGTTTCAGGTTCAGAAGATGACGGAACCTTTAATTCCTGTTCATATTTGACTCAGGCACGAGCCGTTCAAAATGAAGTGTTTGAGTGTTGGCAAGTGATATTTATGTTCTCACCCTTTGTCTAACACAGTTTTCTCAAGCACTGTGATGCGGGAGGAGAGGTGAAGGGAATATCTAGGAAGCCAAGTCACGGAGCTTGGTGCCAAATGTAAATACTTACAATACATATTACCCTTTCATGAATTGATTGCCGGCGGTCGAGATGGGAACTATTCTCTGGTTACTTGTGTCACACGTCACTCTGCTACGTTGACAGGTACAGTTGCGCGAGTAGGATATGACTCAGCTACAGTAGCTGTCCGTGGTGACATGACGCTTATCTGCGCTTCTAAGACAGGTAGCGCACGCAATGCTGCTTGACTTATGTGCAACATGCACTGTGTCATCACTGTGTCCTTCTCCTTACCCCGCGGGGCTCCTGCTACAATAATCAAGCAGCAAGGTTCAGCGGCAATCAAATGTTAAACGGGTAATACTAACGGTACGGCATCGATTCTGACGAAACGAAGAATTCGACAACAGAAGATGAAACCAATGGCAGCAAAAGGAAATAAAACTTCAATTTTCTTCACCCACTACCATGGATGGAAAGGCTTCACGACTGGATGGGTAGCCACACGTTTGGAGATCAAAGAATTGAATACCGGCGCTAACAGTGGCCACCCTGGGCGTGCTATTTCCACGAGGTTTTCCTCGTTCACCCCAGGTAAATGGCGGGATACTCTCCCCAATCTTTGAGCCCCATTATACAGTAGTTTGCACATGCAGTACGCATAACTTACATTTAGCTAATCACCAAAATTTGCACTGAGGTGTCACATTATTTTAACTGAAACCATACACCAGAACAAGACGAAAGAACATTCACCAAACTAGACATCACCAATTTTTGAAAAAACACTGCATGTGCTTAAATGCTGGCACGTGACAGTGTGCTCCCACTCGTCAGTACCTACGAACGATGTGCCGTGCGACTATTTGGCTTGCGAGTACCGCCTGATCTTCTCTTAAGGCTACATGTCCCGATACTATGGTAAGAATATATTTCAACAGATAGCAGCACAAGCGAAGCTGAATTTATTTATTTATTTTTGTATCGAAGGGGAGCTCCGATCTGCGATCTGAAAACTGATATGTACTCTGTCTAGTAGCAGAATTGATATTAATTCATTGCATACTTTTTAATTTCAAAAACAAAAAAGTTGCTGTTTGTTTTTCAAATATCTGAATAAAATTCGAAAGAAAACGGGTAATACGAAAGTTGAGTTTTACTCACTGATTCCAAAGCCGCATCGAAAACCTTAATCGGTTGAATAGAATCGTCGGGATCACTTTGGGAAGTTTGTGAATAAAAGTGTTTCTGTATTTGCAATAAGGTGCTGCAGTAGAACAAGGTCATGGAGAGCGTGTTGGGAGAGGGGAGGTGAGTGGAGCACGAGTGATTTGAGAGAGCGACAACCTTGCCAGACGGTATGGAATTCCCGAACATCTAGTCCAATGTTGCGATTGACTGTGCTGGTTAGTTCTGAATTATTGTCAAGGTCTGGATATTTCTGAGTGATCCTTTGATATTTTACCAGTTCCTAGTTACGACTTCTTGTTTTTAGTTTATCGATCTAATTAAGTACTTTTTGTTTAATTTATTTTACCTGCAACAGTATTATTTTTGTATAATAATGTTATTGGTTTTACGTCCCTTTGAACTACTCAGGCTTTTAGAGGCGCCGGGGCGCCGGAATTTTGCCCCGAAGGGGATCTTTAACGTGGCCAGTAAATCTACTGACACGGCTCCCTCGCATTTGCGCACCCTCAAATGCCAGCTGACTGCGCCAGGATACGAACCTGCAACCTTGGGCCCAGCAAGCGAGAACGTTACCGCTGAGCCACGCAGCCAGCCATTTACCGTATTATTTTTAATGCCCGTTAGGTTTTCTATTTTCGGCACTTCATTTTTTCGACAGTATTTCTGGTAGAATAGATGCATGTACATATAGGTAGGCTACGACTGGTGGAGAGCATTACGGTCATAACGTGGAGTTATTTTTTCGTTTTTGTTGAAAAATGGAGCCGCCACCACCAACACCGATTCAAGGGCGTTCCACTAAATCCCAGGGGATATTGCGACTAAGTACGAAGAAAAGGAAGCCAGGCCCTATATATACTGCTCAAAAAAATTAAAGCACCACTTTTTTCAAAGGCCACCAAATTTGGAAAGTTGACTGCACAAGGTCGAAATCTCAGTATGACGTTTGCCCCGACGCCTACCAAGCACATGCTTCAACACAACTCCCCAACTTGTGTAGTTTCGGGATAGCGCCCCCAAAACCAGCCCATTTTTGAAAACCGTAAATTGAAGTTTGCGAAAAACGCTGTAGGACTTGTCTCAGGTTGCCAAAGCAGTCGAAAATGAATGAGTCTTGCTCTTAAGGTTCCACGAACACGTTGAAATCGTTACATTTGACGTTTGGGCATTTTCAACCCCCTTCATCATCCCCTAAACATGGACTACCATTGGGGGCGTCTGAGAAGGTACCGGATGTGTTTAACCACCTGAAAACCTGCACACCGTCCTCAGTTGCTGATTGCAGTAAGTTCTTAAGGCCTCCGGCAATGTTCACCCCTCCTAACACCCTCAACTGGCAAGGGATCAAACCACCCCGTCTTGATTCACCCCTAAGGAAGGTTTAAATCGAGATTTTTATCAGTGCTGCTAATGGGGGGGGGTCTTCCCCTAACGTTTCAAAAGAGGACCTGCGCCTGTGTCGCCACCCCTTCCCTTGCTACCCCCTTTTGTATGATTTTTCGAATCAGGCCCTTTTTAAGGGCTGAAATTAGGTCTTAATCGCTGAAAGGGCTGTAAAGGTTCTTAGAAGTAGTGGTGACACGAAATCAACCCCTTCCGATGTTTGATTGACATTCCATCCCCCAATGTTGACATTTTTGCACCCTCAACCCTCCCTGTCTGGACGCGTAACGCGTCATGGCAGAGTTTTCAGAGTTGGATCAAAATGAAGCTTATGGCCTGAAATGGAGCCCAAAACAGCAGGTTGGATGGAAATTCATCGGTAGGGTGGGAAACGGGACCAAAAAGTTTTCAAAAAAGTTAACAGCCTCTAGTAAGTACACCAATGCATAGGCAACCCACATCACGTCATTTTTCTCCCATTGCCAAACTTTGTAACCTATTGTCGATCATAGGCAACCCACACGCACGGACGTGATGTGGGTTGCCTATGCATGGGCGTACTTACTGTAGGCTGTACACTTTTTTGAAAAATTTTGGTCCCGTTTCCCAACCTACCGATGAATTTCTATCCAGCCTGCTGTTTTGGGCTCCATTGCAGGCCATAAGCTTCATTTTCATCCAACTCTGAAAACTCTGCCATGACGCATTACGCGTCCAGACATGGAGGGTTGGGGGTGCAAAAATTTCGAATTTGGGGGACGGAATGTCAATCATCGATCAGAAGGGGTTGATTTCGTGTCACCACTACATCTAAGGACCTTTTCAGCCCTTTCAGCGATTAAGACGTCGTTTCAGCCCTTAAAAAGGGCCTGATTCGAAAAATCATACAAACGGGGGTTGCAGGGGAAGGGGTGGTGACAAAGGCACAGTTCTTTTTTTTTGAAACGTTAGGGGAAGACCCCCCCATTAGCAGCACTGATAAACATCTCGATTAAAACCTTCCTTAGGGGTGAATCGAGAAGGGGTGGTTTGGTCCCATGCCAGTTGAGGGTGTTAGGGGGTGTGGACATTGCCGGAGGCCTTAAGAACTTACTGCAATCAGCAACTGAGGACGGTGTACAGGTTTTCAGGTGGTTAAATACACCCGATATCTTCTCAGACGCCCCCAATGGTAGTCCATGTTTAGGGGATGATGAAGGGGGTTGAAAATGCCCAAACGTCAAATGTAACGATTTCAACGTGTATGTGGAACCTTTAAGAGCAAGACTCATTCATTTTCGACTGCTTTGGCAACCTGCGACAAGTCCTGCAGCGTTTTTCGGAAACTTCAATTTGCGGTTTTCGAAAATGGGCTGGTTTTCGGGGTGCTACCCCGAAACTACTCACGTTGGGGAGTTGTGCTGAAGCATATGCTTGGTAGGCGTCAGGACAAACGTCATACTGAGATTTCGAGCTTGTAGGTCAACTTTTCAAAATTTGGTGGCCTTTGAAAAAAGTGGTGCTTTAATTTTTTTGAGCAGTATATATATATATATATATATATATATAAACACCTCTACACACCCGTATTTATTTTATTTTTTCCTAGTTTATATTTGAAATTATATCTTTCTTTACGCTTGCATTAGAAATCTGAAATGCACTGAGCAGTTATGATTTCACTTATATTTTACCTGTACAAGTTGGATGACTAAACATCATCCCGCAATCTGCAGACTACATGACTGAACAGCCCAGCGGTTGCTTGGTATGCCTAGGCACTTCATGGGCTGTCGCGCCACGGGTGTAGTTTGTTTTCTTACTTCTAATACATAAGTGTAGGAGTACAATTCGTCAGTGTCAACCTTTTTTCAGAGAAGCAAGTTCGACTTCAAATGAAAACAATGCGTTGTGGGGAAAGGTAAGAAGTAGTGATTGTGAAAATTGAAAATTGGTTTCCAGAAATACCGGATTGGATTGGAATTCATAAAGACTGCAAACTACTTTTGCACTACCAGCGGGCAAGGTGAAGATAAACAGCTAACTGCAGACCGAACTAATGCTTGTGACAAGGTACGTTCTTCTTGCAGCCACTATTGCAAAAAGTTCCCAACTAGTATCAAACATCACCAGCAATGCTGCCGAAAATTATGTGTCCCTTGTTGCAAAATTCACGGAAGGTAAGAAGATCAATCGAGGGAAACGAAAGCTTAGGGAAGGTGATATACAAAATCTGGAAAAGGAAACAAGGGGCCAAAGGGAAAATGAGAAGTGGCACACAGCCAGAAAGGACAGACTTACGGCATCCAATTTTGGATATGTATGCAAGAGGAAACCTACTTCGAAATGGGCTCCAGTAGCAAACGACATTCTGTACGGCGAATTTCACTCAAAAGCAATGCAGTGTGGCAGTGATAATGAGCGAATTGCAAAACGAAGTCTAGAGGAGAAATCAGGCAGAAAAGTCGAAGAATATGGTATTTTCGTACAGAAAACCTATGGCTTCTGAGGTGCCTCCCCAGATGGATTAATAGGAGACAACGCTATAGTCGAAGTCAAGTGCCCTTGTTCTGCATTTTGTTTGGCAGAAAGTAAGCGCAAAAGAAAGCCTAGAGAATGTCAAGAACAGTGCCATTCCGAAGAGAACAGATTGATAACTCTCAAACACTCGCATGATTTTTATTTCCAGATCCAATGCCAGTTGGAAATAACACAGCGGGAAATATGTTATTTTGTAGTATTGACGCCTAAGAACATTCACATAGAAACAATAAAGAGAGATAAAAGTCCTGGAGACAATGATTATGCAATTGAAATTCTGCTACAAGAAAGTCTTGTTGCCTGAGATCATTGATCCCAGGATGACCAGATCAATGAATATAATAGAACCTGAGGTGTAGTAAAATACTAAGTGTGTGCACATCATGAAACGTTATCTTTGATATGGAAAAAATTGAAGCATTGATTTCATGAACAGGAATTAATTAGGTATAATATTTTTTTTTTGATTTCTAGTACGCAGTAATATTTCTTGCCTGTGCTAACAATAGGCAAATGAGAATATCTTAGGAACTTTAATTCTTATTAATTTTGCTCTTGGTATGCACTTTCATAATTTGTTTATTGTAATAAAATGTCCTACATAAATGAACTTTTATTATTACATTGAAGTAAGTCAAAGTGATTGGCCTCACGGAGTCGATTCAGATCTCATGAGAAAAGAAAAGATTTAGAGTCAATTGAACCAAAGGCCCATAAGAATCACCAAAATGTAAGTATGTATGTCTATGTGCATGCGCATTTGGCCTCTTATAAATCGATTGAATTTTTCACAGTGTGTGGTCTTGTTTGTTATGACTAGAAGACGATACCTCGAGTTGGACGTCCGCATCGGATGGTTTTTTGAATAGATATTCCCAAATAAACCTGAACACGAACACATCTTGTCCATATTTTTTTTCTTTTTCGAAAATATCAAGAACGTGCTAACTACATACCAGTCATATCTTTCTATACAGTATTCAATTATGCATCGAGTGAAACCAGTCGCTGCTCTGTGCGGTAAGTATTATGCCCTACAAAGTATTACTCATGTAGGAACAATATGTCTTGTGTTCGGGAGTTTATCCTCAAATAACTCTAAAACAGCTACCTAAATGGGAATCCAACGCTGTCAGCATCTATCCTGAGTGTGTTTTTACCGTTTTTTCACACTCCCTCCAGGTAGATGCCGAAATAGTACCGTATTGAAGTCTCAGGGCACCTGCCCCATCCCTGACTCTAATACAGTTACACACATAACTTAATCAACTACACGGGACTGATGATAATAATAATGATAATAATGTTATTGGTTCTACGTCCCTTTTAACTACTGCGGCTTTTATAGACGCCGGAGTGCCGGAATTTAGCCTCGAAGGGGATCTTTGATGTGCCAGTAAATCTACTGACACGGCTCCCTCGCATTCACGCACCCTTAAATGCCAACTGGCTGCACCAGGATTCGATCCTGCAACCTTGGGAACAACAAGCGAGAACATTACCGCTGAGCCACGCAGCCAGTCAAAGGGACTGATGACCAAGATGTCCCAAGCCCCTACAATGTATTATTATTTACAAGAACGACAACAACAAGAATGTTTGAGGGAGTAAGAAAGGTACCTGTACAATCACATTGTGTCAACGTTACAGTACATAAGCGTAAAACTACAGTACTACAGCAGGGCCTATAATTATATTGCTCAGATATTGTTCCACGACTAGGCACTTGTACATGTAACTCGCCGAACTATAATATTTATGACAAGAGGAAGACAACTCCTTCATGTCGTCAAATTGTTTCCTTCTCCCTCCGCCCTGTCAGCGTGTTCATCATTTTCCTTGCGCAAGAGATCCTGCAAAGCCGCGCCGCTACCCCTAACACCCCTTTGAAAACAATTCCCAAACTAATGCTGACGATTCCATTCACCCGATTTTAATTCTGAGAAATGCATTGGAATCAGGAAATAAATCTCCGTTTTCGTATTACCGGTTTTTTTTCATATTTTAAGCAGAAACATAAAAACCTGCTAGTAACTTTTTGTTTTTCACGTTTTGGAAAATGCGTCGAATTAATATCAATTCTATTGCACTCTAGTATACATAGTGGTTTTCAAAACGCAAATACGAGCTTCCGTTCAAGAGAAAAATGAAAAAGAAAATTGTCTCACTTTGGTGCTGCTACGTGGTGTCAGAATTACAAACTAAAAAACGGGACATTTAGCCTTAATGCAAGCAGTAAGTGACAAAGAATGGGGGCATCTGTGTCGCCCGTCAACATTTAAAATCTTCATTTTTAACGTATCGAAAAAAATCCTTTCTTCTGCGTCAAAAACTATCCCAGTTTGAACGATGCAGGGCCATATGTTATTCCAGGCAAATTATTTATTCAAACATAGGATAATTACTTCTTGAAATATAAATAATGAACATAGTGATTTCAGCCTGAGCGCGTGCCCCATCAGACCATGCTCATTTCGATCGTGGTCACACAGTCACGCTCATACTGTAGCCTACGTTAGAAATATGGCTCCTAAATACAATACGATGGATTCCATTGATTCGAAATATTTCTTGTTGCTTCATATAGGGGTTTGGAACATAGCCTATTGTTCATCAGTCCCATGTAGTTGGGGTGTGTATGGAATTTCTCAGATAATCTTCCTTATTGTGATGTATGTAGTAGAGTGTGTACTTGTAATTGAGGCATAGCTTGGGAAGGAGTTGGCCGTGGTCTTGACTTAGGAAATATCCACGCATTTTCCTGGAGTAGAAGTGGGAAACCATAGAAAACCACTCTAGGATGGCTGAGATGGGAAACGAACTCACCTTCTCGCAGTGTTGCCATATAAGGCAGAGTGTAACCCACACACCAGACTTTCGCTCCTTTGTGACCAATAATAGTGGCATTTCCTTCCTGAATTAAACATCCCGTTCTTGCTTTTCGTTTACTTGTTAGCCTATTTTCATTTATAAAAAACAGGCTTATGAGATCACATTTTGTCCGTGTGTGTGCATATGTGTGTGCGTATGTGTGTGTGTCCCCACCTGTAATAACATCAAAACGGCTGGAGCGATTTCCATAAAACTCGGTACGGTCATAGTACTATTCTTTCCACCCCGACCGTGCTCTTTAAATTTTATTACATCTCACCAATCCAACATGGCGACTGTGCGAAATATTTCACCGGCATTTTATATCTCCGAAATTATTACAGATATCACCCTGAAATTTTGTACTGTGATAAAGGGCACTACTAGAAGTGTACCGGTACCTATGGGACTGCCAAAAACTTGTCAAGTACAAAACGAATATGGCAGCCAAGCGAAGATGAAGCATTTAAATAAGAGTTTTCTCGCGATTTAACCATCCGAGCGCAGTGACACACGGTACAGCAAATGTTTATACACCTTGTAATGCACTGACATCTAATTTAGTTCAATTTTTTACATAACCTCAAGATGGCGGCTGTGCGAAATTTTAAAATTCAGTTTTTATTTCTTGAGTCCTAGTCATGCAGTCGAAGTCAACGTTTGAATAACGAATCGACGCAATAATCGTCATCTAAAAGTACATAACTCTACGGCCTACATAAAAATCCAACATGGTTACCATCCGAAATAGTTAGACGGTTCTCAATATCTACTAATCTATAGCAGCAATCAAACTGAAATTTTGTATGCTGTTAAAGGCTATGAACATAATTTCACCAATGGGACTTTCAATAACCAGCGGACCCAAATCCAACATGGCGTCGACGCTAAATTTAAATATTCAAATGGACGTTTCTCGCGATTTAACCATCCGAGCGCAGTGAAACTCGGGTACGGTAAATGCTTGTACAAATTTGAATCCACTGACATCTAATTTATTTCAATTGTTTTCATGACCACAGGATGGCAGCTATGCGAAATTTTAAAATTAAGTTTTTATTTCTTGTGTCCTAATCATGCAATTGAAGTTTGAATAATAAACCTACGCAATAATCTTCATCTAATAGTACATACATCTATGGCCAACATATAAAAAATTCCAACATGGCGACCATCCGAAATATTTAGACGGTTATCAACATCTATGAATCTATTACAGCAATCAAACTGAAATTTTGTATGTTGATAGAGACAATTAACATAAGTAGGATATATGAAAATAGGCTAGTTAGTTCTTCACGGAACTACTTGTTAAGAAGTACAGTAGAATAGGTTTTTAGAATAGGTTTTTATGTTTTAAGTGTAGCAAAATTTGACAAATTCCGCAAAGCTTAAAATTAATGCCAAATTGTTAATAGACAATCTGATTGCAACGATAGTGTAAATATTTTACATAATGATACGTGTTTTATCAAATTTTCACCAAGAACTTTACACCTTTAGGCAATATTCGCGCTCCTTAAATATGTTAATTATGCAAATAAAATAAAATCCAGGATGTCAGAGGTAATTTTCACACTCTAGCTCGTTTATTTAATTTTGTTTATTTAGAATATAGGATTCTGGGAAATAATAAGAGAATTATTCCCACTTTTCTGGCGGTAAATAACAAAACAATAAGATATAAGCTGAAAAGTGCTGAAAATATTTGAATTTTCTGTATGGTAGGATTTCTTTCCTTCAAACAGAGCTAGACATTAACACTATCTTCAAATTAACTTTTTTTAAATTATGGACCAAAAATATAAATATACTACAATAAATGAAAAAAAAATGCAACTAGGCCATCTTTAAATACTCGCATATCAGTTAGGTCTTTTAGGTACTACAGAATTCATGAATATGGCTCTTTTGAGTTTGACTCGGAATAGTATTTTTGTATTTAGAAGTGTGGAAAAAATTGGTAAAAACCTAAGAATCCGGTCCCTAATAAACTTATTAACTATGTGGAATGTATTTTGTCCCGATAGTATAAGGTAGTTTCTCTGTTGCTGGAAAGCGAATCTTTATACAAACTCAATTGTCTAGAATAGTAGAAGATATAATAATAATAGGCTAATTATCATATATATCCTTTCAGTAGTATAGATCCCTCCTGCGGCGCTCACAAGCGACCGATCGTGACAAATGAGCATTCAAATGAAAGAGAATAGACATTAACAGTGACGAATTGCACTAATTCCATAAACATCTATAATTTCTTTAATAAATGGCATTTTCTAAAAATGTACGAAGTGTGCGTTTTGCGGATACTGTTGCTGTAGGAAAATACGCTCCATATTTGCTGTCCACTTCACATTTAAGCCGCTGTGACGCCTGTTGCATGTCATTTTCACATTATGAGGTATTTCCTTTATCATTTTGCACGAATTTCAGAAACAGTAAATCAAAGGAATGAGTAGGCTACTCAAAACGTATAATTTCATAAATATCGAATAACTGGTGAGTGTTATGATGATCCAATTTTCAGTGATTGCCTTCTTATGTTAGGGAACGTAGAACTTGGAATTCTAACTGAAATGTAAAGAGTGTTCTACACACATCAAAAAAAGTTTTGCATCACCTCGGTTCCCAGATCTCCGGCATATAGACGTTGACTGTGTATATTGTATCAAAGATACAGTCCCTTTGACTGTTCATAGATGTCACTAAAACTGCTCAAAGATGTAAACAACCATGCATGAGCAGGGCCTATTAGACGGAGGGGGTACGACAGCCGATCAGTTCCAGTCATTCCACCAGGACGAAGGTACGCTGCTCATGTTGTCTGTAGTTCTACCATGCCTAGAAGGTCAATACCGCAGTTCGATCGCGTCCGCATTGTTACTTTGTGTCAAGAAGGGCTCTCAACAAGGGAAGTTTCCAGGCGTCTCAGAGTGAACCAAAGCGATGTTGTTCGGACATGGAGGAGGTACAGAGATACAGGAACTGTCGATGACAGGCCTCGCTCAGGCCGCCCAAGGGCTACTACTGTAGTGGATGACCGCTACTTACGGATTGCCGCTCGGAGGAACCCTGACAGCAATGCCACCATGTTGAATAATGCGTTTCGTTCAGCCACAGGACGTCGTGTTTCAACTCAAACTGTGCGCAATAGGCTGCATGATGCGCAACTTCACTCCCGACGTCCATGGCGAGGTCCAGCTTTGCAACCCCGACACCATGCAGCGCGGTACAGATGGGCCCAACAACATGCTGAATGGACCCCACGGAATTGGCATCACGTTCTCTTTACCGATGAGTGTCGCATATGCCTTCAACCAGACAATCGTCGGAGACGTGTTTGGAGGCACCCTGGTCAGGCTGAACGTCTTAGACACACTGTCCAGCGAGTGCAGCAAGGTGGTGGTTCCCTGATGTTTTGGGGTGGCATTATGTGGGGCCGACGTACGCCACTGGTGGTCATGGAAGGCTCCGAAACGGCTTTACGATACCTGAATGACATCCTCCGACCCATAGTGCAACCATATCGGCAGAATATTGGAGAGGCATTTGTCTTCATGGACGACAATTCTCGACCTCATCGTGCACATCTTGTGAATGCGTTCCTTCAAGATAACGACATCGCTCGACTACAGTGGCCAGCATGTTCGCCAGACATGAACCCTATCGAACATGCCTGGGATATGTTGAAAAGGGCTGTTTATGGACGTCTTGACCCACCAACCACTCTGAGAGATTTACGCCGAATTGTCGTTGAGGAGTGGGACAATTTGGACCAACAGTGTCTTGATGAACTTGTGGATAGTATGCCACGACGAATACAGGCATGCATCAATGCAAGAGGACGTGCTACTGGGTATTAGAGGTAGTGGTGTGTACTGCAATCTGGACCACAAATGCTGAAAGTCTAGCTGTATGATGGTACAACATGCAATGTGTGGGTCTCATGAGCAATAAAACGAGCTGAAATGTTGTTTGTGTTGATCTCTATTCCCTTTGTATTTAAAGGTTCCGGAACTCTTGGAACCGAGGTGATGCAAAACTTTTTTTGATGTGTGTATAACCATTTGGTTGAAATAAAATCATAACTACCTTTCTCCTTATGTCTCTCATTATAAACCTATTAGGGGAAGTGTGGTTTATGAACATGCGAGATTTCTCGCACGGGTTCTCTAGTATTAATCATAATAGTCTAATAATTATGAAAATAATAACATTATAGTCTAATAATAATAACAATAACAATAGTCTAATAGTAAGTTTTTCGCTGTCCTCCTGGAGTGACGATGTGGGTAGGACATATAGCCTTATTCTGAAAGCAGAGAAATACAACCTGATGTTTTTAGGACACGAAATGATTGTTAATGATATGCAAGCCGACCAAAATTTTATTAAATTAGAGAAACGTCTGTACTCGCCTCTCCAACTTCAAGCCGGTTGAAATTTATCAATTTTATATTTGGTCTCAAGCTTCAAGTCTCGGTGGTAATCAACATTGAAGTACAATCAAACACTACTCCCGCAACTTAGATTGGTGCGACGTACGGTGGGGGTAATGTGAGGTTGGTGCCACTGAATCGCTTGATAGCGCTGTGCCTTGCCCACTTTGCCCTAGCTTACAAATCCTGTATCCCAAATATATTTTGATCAACTAATCATAGCGAGGGGATGGAGTTCGCGCATCTTATTTTGGGGTATAGGATCTCTACATTAGCTGAAACAGAAGGCCGGCGTGCGGTGAGGTGAGCGGGAAAATAAGATTGTGTGGTGGGAAGAAAGGAGTGAGTAAATGCATGCGCCGCGCCGTGTTTGGATGTCATTTGACTACCAACGCTGTCGTCCGAATAAAAATAAGAGCTGCATCGCACTGCTCCTACTTGACCTTGAGACGTCATAATGTAGCCTTGTAACAATACAAATCCCGTTAAATTTGTGCCGTTCCGTTCCGTCTGTTTTGTTCCGTTTTTATAAGTGGAACGTTCCGAACTGTAACGTATCAGATATCCCTCTGTTCATTTCGGTACGGGACGATATAACATTCCACACGGCTCCAATCTGCTGTACCGGTACAGGCTCGGCCACCATTCCACTGCTCCAGATACCGGGTATGGTTTCAAACTCCGTTCCGTTCCAGGACGGGTAACGTTACAGCGGTAACGTTACAACTAGGAAATAACCTTGGAGACAACGGAATTTCTCCGTTCCACATTGACAAGAGTTCCGTTCCGTTTTACGTTCTATTCTGGGTCCCTGACAGTACTATCCCAGCATTTTCCTGGAGGGAGTGTGTGGAAAACCACACTCAGAATAGCCGTTGTCAACACTGAGATTCGAATCTCCGGACTTGCTGCACCTCCCAATCACAGTCCTGGTGAGCGATTTAATACGCACGACTACGCCACGGGGGAAAATTATTTGTAAATGGTGATAGACCATCCCCGTACTTGCCAGGATCGCAAGTGGGAAAACTAAGCAGAATCACTTCTAGGATGGTTGAGTTGGAAATCGAACCCAGGGCCTCAATATCAACCCCCAGATCGCAGAAGGTGGCCAGAACAATAGACATGGATAATAGCCGATAGGATAAAGTGATTAGGGCAGTGGTGCAGTTGGAGGGTAGGATTGGCCGGGCTCAACTCATCCCCTCTCTCATCCACGCGCTGCCGGGTGCCATCGATCTGATCCTTGTTGCCATGGCAACACACCGGATGAGCTGCAGCCCACCCACACCTGCTCTATCCAGCGGTCTACACTACTAATATCAGAATGCCCTGGCCATGCCTGTACACAAGTTGCAGTACAGGGAGTCATGAAGGTTGTGACGTTAACATACAGTAGTTAAGCTGAAAGAATATCCAAGCCTCACTCTTAATTGCTACTTAAAATGAAAGCAATCAGCTGGGACGCATTTATAGAAGTGGAAAGGGTGTTTGGCTCCGTATAGCAATATGGTAACTAGGCTGACGAGTGTGCCTACTATAATGTATACAGACCTGATCAGAGGAGGGGCAAGTGGGGCTGTAGCCCCGAGGCCCAGATTTGCTTAAGGGTCCGAGACGGTAAAAGGGCTTAGAGTGGACAACTACTGTATATTTAAATACATGTCTAAACTGTTATGACATTTTCTGATATGTGACTTTTCGATATAAATACAGCCAGTGAATAGTATCCACAACATCACCAAGGGAACATAGAATTAATTTTTGTTTTTCGTTTTTCTTCCGGAGAAATGGAATAGTTGCCAGACTTACCCATTTAATTCATTACGTGCTAAAGTTCAAGAGCTCTTTGTGGAGCGTCAAGTTTCTAATTCAATCTCAGGAAAAAAGGACTATTTACTTGCTACATTTTTTTGAAAGGAGTATAGCTTGAGGTGCCTGACCCCGTTCAGATACAACGAAAATTGAATTTTTAATGCACAGTGAATAAAATCCTGAATTAAAAGAGATAAAAAGGAGAGTATTTAAATAACTAGAACAAAGTCAATTAATATTTAATTCGGCAAACTAAATTCCAAGGAGTTTTTTTGTTTTTGTTTTCTTGATGGGGGGGGGGGGATTTTCATGATTAATATCGTAATTCCAAAATTGTTACAGGTTGAATAAAAATGGAGGGGCCCGCTCTCGACGGCCCTGAATGTATAATCAGTTTTGTGGCATTTTAAGCGAGTTTTTTTTTGGCAATGGCGAAGAGAGCTCTTTGTTACGTCATTGCCGTTTCTGGTTACTTGGCTTTAAATGTAAGCCAGAACAGCCAATGTATTTCTCGTATTATATCTTATATTACGTTGAGACAAAGAGATAATGGACATTTTGCTGTGTTTGGAACAATTAGTGTTTCCGCACTAAGATATAGACAATAATATGAGTAAATGTAGAGCTAAAAGCTGCTCTACAGTTGAAATCACGCACTAGATGGTCTGGCGGTTAATCGCGTGTGTGTCAACTCTCTCAATGATATGACCATGTTTGTTAATTAAGGTCTATAAATAAATAATAAATAAATACATCTATATTGGACTATTGTCTGACTGACTGCGTGGCTCAGCGGTAACGTTCTCGCCTGCTGAGTCCAATATAGTGGAATGGAATCCCGGCGCAGTCACTTGGCATTTTGGAAGCACAAATGCGAAGAAGCCGTGTCAGTAGAATTACTGGCACGTTAAAGATCCCCTTCGGGACAAAATTCCGGCACACGTCATCGGTGGAAAAAGCTGCTACTATCTCTATAAATGAAGTAAGCTTTATGTCTGATCGTTTTGAATTCTTGGCTGAAACTTTGTTTTTATCCCGAATGAGGTGTAAAATAACCAAATATACTCTCAGTTTGTTATGGGTTGGCACTAAAACTACTGAAGTGAATCGCATGGAAATTCGTAATTAAGTGCAGAGCGTTTCTAAAATAAAATTAAAAAAGATACGAGCAGTACAGTAGTCTCATATGATGTGTAACATCTGACATGTTATCCTACTATGAAATAGAGATGAAATATAAGTGAAGTCATCTGACATGTTATACTACTCGTATACTACACAGCTTGGACATTCTTAAAATGTTAATTTACGCTCCGTTTTCATACTGGTATTTTAATAAATGTATAGATTGAATTGGAGATATGCTACTGTCACACTTGTTTCAACAGACATCACATATTATACTGTAAATTAAGAGGAGGAATGAAACCATAGTCTCTAGCCCATCAATATACTACTAGAAATAATGTTCAATACAATCAAATTTCCCAACTCCTGCTTTTTGCAAAATATTATAATAAAAAATTAAATAAATCGCAATTTCATGTAGATTCTGTTAAACTGACGCATAATGTTATGATAAATATCGTTTAAATCGATAATCTGATAGCAAAAATAATTGCAGGGCTGGTGTTCGAACCTGAGATCTCATGAATCGCAGACCGAGGCGCTATCATCGCAGCTATTACAACCTCAGATATTTAGAGTACAAGACGGTTACTTATTTTCACGTACCGCCATGAAAGGCTAGCCCAGTTCCCGTATTAACACACAATGTGGGTTAATATCTGAATAGCCATTGTGCAGAAACATAATACCGGCATTGCCGACTAGTTACAATGCTTCATATTAAAGCATATCATCATTTAAATACTGATACGAAGACTTTGACCATGTGGTTTGTGTTTCAATCAGTTGACACCAGAGTTCGCATAACTTTGCATTGAAAAACACGTTACTCGGGGAGTGGATGCCCATCACTCTTATCCAGAGATTGAAAAACAAACCCTTAATAAATCATAATTGTTTTCAGCAAATATGATATAATGAATATTTTCACACCAAAGAACGACAACTTGAAGATGAGTTATTGTAGGAACAGCTGTAATGGGGCCTCCAAACATTGACGTAAACCGTATGTGATAGTACGTCGTGGTACCAATGTCCACCACCGCGCGCGCTCAATGTTTCCTATTACACTTTACCGCCAATTCCACTTCCGTCCCTTCTTTCAAAACCACTCCCACAAAAATATCCACTCCCGGCACTTAAAGCCATAGGCTGAATAAATAAATCCAGCAACCAAGCGGAAAGATGTAACACATCAAAAACTAGGCTACAAATTATTAACTTAATCTTAGTCCTTAAGAGTGAAAAGGGTTAAAGTGAAACTCTTAGCAGTTTTTTTGCTCTTTTCTTCAAATGATTTGTTCAATTCTGTACCTGTCGAGAACGAGAGCCATTGTAAATTTTATAATAACAAAATTTAGCCATTTTTTTTTTTTGTTGGTTGAACGAACGCTCGTTGAGATACTGCGATAAATTATGCCCAGGGTTGACTGACTCAGCAGGTGTTGATGAAGCGCACCAAGTCACTGTTATCACTCGTCAATCTACACTGCTTTGCGGTAACATTTGTAAACTTTGAAACTTCCTGAAAAAATAAAACGATAAAATTATATATCACTAATTCCTTCAACAATGCTAATTTTCCTACGATCTATATTTACTCCCCAACGTCTGGCAGTTCTGAAACACCGGATTCCATGTGATCTTCGAAGTTAAGCACCATAAGGCGTGGTCCTAACTTGGATGGATGACCAGTTCTGGTGAACTATTTGATGTTCTAATTATTGATGTGTAACATCTTTTCGCTCGGTTGCTGGAGTGATTTTGAAAATTGGGGACGGAAGTGAATCGGGCGGAAGTGGATCGAACGGAAGTGGATCGGACGGAAATGAAGACGCACTGCCAGAAAAATGGGACGGAAGTGAATCGGGCGGAAGTGGATCGAACGGAAGTGGATCGGACGGAAGTGAAGACGCACTGCCAGCTGGATGTCAAATTGAAAATGTGTGTATTGGAAACAAGGCAGTGTGTGCTCTGTAGCGCGAGAATGTTATGGCAATACAGTAGGCAGTGCATTTATCAGGCACTGGTTTGACGAGCACAGTGGCAAATGTTTCACCGACTTTCATTTGTCATTGAGAAGTTTATGAAGCTTCACGTTCAAGGTTGAATATCACATGGGGTAGGACAAAGACGACAAATGACATTTAAGTGAGCAGCATTATTGTCAAGGTGTGGGTGAGTAGTCAAATATTAAATGCATAACAGAATGGTGTTATATGAGTAGAATAATAGCTGTATTTTCATCATTTGTGAGACTAGGTCATTTCATGATTGTAGGAAGCCATGTTTTGATTGTTTACGACGAACTGTATGAGAGCCTTGAGAATAATGAATGTTATAGTTACTGAGGAATGTGCTCACAGTATTTGAGAGTACTGTCGACGTTGTGTGTCACTTTGTTATTATGAATTATTAATGTAAAAGGAAGGAAGGAAGCTTGTAATTTTGCGTGTCCGTTAATCTCACGATCATGATCCACGGTACCTCCCTTTTACGTGGAATGCGAACCACAGGACATGGCATTTCAATTCGAAAATCTCACATGTATTGACCGGGAATCAAACCCGGTCCACCTTGGTGAGAGACTAACAGCTTGACCGCTGCGCCACAAATGTGACAGTAGCATATCTCCAATTCAATCTATACATTCATCATAGTACCAGTATGAAAATGGAGTGTAAATTAACATTTTAAGAATGTCCAAGGTGTGTAGTATACGAGTAGGACAACATGTCAGAAGTTACACATCATATGCGACTACTGTAAGGCTCGTATCTTTTTTATGTTATACGTTTTACGCTCTATTTAACTGCTACGGTTTTTAGAGACACCGGAGACATAATTTTTCCCCGAAAGGGATCTTTAAGGTGTCATTAAATCTACTGACACGGCTTCCTCGCATTTAGGTACTCTCAAGTACCAACTGACTGCGCTGGGATTCGATCCCACAGCCTTGTGTTGCGTCACACAGCCAGCCACGTGCTGTTGGTGGAGCAGAAACCAGAAAGAAACTGGTCCCCCTAGGTCCTAATATTCGAAGGTGCAAACCTTCTCTCTTATATTATTGAGTATATGCGCAATACCATCAGTATGCTACTGAGCAGTGGCGTAACTAGGATTTGCTTCTGGAGGGGGATGAGCGGAGTCAAGTCTGTATTAATTGCGTTTTTTGTTTTGAGTTTTCTTGTTTGTGTTTGTTTTCTGCTTTTGCTTTTGAAGTTTGCTTTCTTCTTTGTGATTTTTTTGTGTTATTTTTCCTTTTGTTTTTTTTTTCTTTGTGTTTTTCGGCTTTTGCTTTTGTTCTTGAATTTTGCTTTTGGGTTTGATTTTGAATTTTGCTTCTTGCTTTGTGTTTTTCTGCTTTTGCTTTTGTTTTTGAATATGGCTTTTAGTTTGTGTTTTTTGTTTTGGTTTTGTGTTTGTTTTCTGATTTTGCTTTTTTCTCTGTGATTTTGGTTTTTGGTTCCGTGTTTGTTTTCAGCTATTCCTTTTTTTGCTTTGTGTTTGCTTTTGTTTTTGAATTTTGCTTTTGTGTTTTAAATTTGCGTTTGGTTTTGTGTTTGTTTTCTGCTTTTGCTTTTGTTCTTTAATTTTGCTTGGTGTTTTTTGCTTTTGGTTTTGGTTTTGAACTTTACTTCTTGCTTTGTGTGTCTCTGCATTTGCTTTTGTTTTTGAATTTCGCTTTTTGCTGTGTGTTTTTTGCTTTTGGTTTTGTGTTTGTTTTCTGCTTTTGCTTTTTTCTTTGTGATTTTGGTTTTTGGTTCTGTGTTTGTTACTGCTTTTTCTTGCTTTGTGTTTTCTGCTTTAGCTTTGGAATTTGAATTTTGCTTTTTGCTTTGTGTTTTTTTTTTTTGCTTTTGGTTTTGTGTTTGTTTTCTGATTTTGCTTTTGTTCTTGAATTTTGCTTTGAGCTGTTTGTTTTTTGGTTTTATGTTTGTTTTTTGCTTTCTGTATTTTCATGTGTGTGTATTTGCTTTTTTTTCTTTGTGCGGGGAGCAAATTAAGACAATAAACGAAAGCAAATCTTGACGTTTTCATGTTATTCTCAAATTATAAACATACATAATCCAATCTTTTGTTACCAATCCAAAACATGTTTTTAAATAAAATTCGCATCAAATTACGTTTTTATAAAATTATTTGCCTTTAGGGGGAATTGATCCCCCTAATCATCCCTGTAGTTACGCCTCCGCTTCTAGGAGACATTTATTGTTATAGCCCAACTTATCTTACGCATTTATTTCAAAATATAGCAAGGAATCCTATGAATATGCATTATTCGTATTATTTCCTCATAATGCATAGGAATTTTGTTTCGTGTTTATCTTGCCTGATTTGTTTACATATTCTCAAACTGCTGTAGCCTCCGTGGCTTAGGCGGCAGCACGCCGGCCTCTCACCGCTGGGTCCGTGGTTCAAATCCCGGTTACTCCATGTGAGATCTGTGCTGGACAAAACGGAGGCAGACAGGTTTTTCTCCGGGTACTCCGGTTTTCCCTGTCAACATTTCATTCCAGCAACACTCTCCACTATCATTTCATTTCATCTGTCATTCATTTAATCATTGCCCCAGAGGAGTGCGTCAGGCCTCGGCAGCCGGCACAGTTCATATCCTCGCCGCTAGATGGGGGCTTCATTCATTCCATTCCTGACCCGGTCGGAGACTGGAAGCAGGCTGTGGATTTTCATTTTCTCAAACTGCTCAAACTGATAGGAATTGGCCCGGCGCTGGGAAAGAGGTTTTTGTTCACAGGTCGGCGTCTTCTTTCTCTGCCTCTGAGATTGGATTGCGGTATTATCTATGCTTATTTATAGATGGAAACTGAGTTAGAATACACATGGGGACCTTAAGAGGTTGGATTGTGTTTTTTTTTTTTTTTAGCGTATGGCTTTTAGTGCCGGGAGTGTCCGAGGACATGTTCGGCTCGCCAGTTTTGTAGCTGCTTCGAGACGGACACCCAATGGGTGAGCTACAAGTACCGTTGGGGAGGAAAGTTGGAAGGGAAGGGCGAGGAGTTGGAAGGTAGCGGCTGTGGCCAATAGTTAGGGACCAACCCCGGCATTTGCCTGGAAGGAAGATGGGAAACCACAGAAGACCATCTTCAAGGTTGCCGGCGAGGGGATTCGAACCTCCTCGCCTCCCGGATGTGAGCGACTGCCATTAGCCATGCCGTAACGACCTCGGCTAACTCACCCGGTTGGATTGTGATACTTGAACTTCTGTGTCTTCGTTTCATGTGTTTCTTTTCTTCTTTGACGATAGTGGTCGGAATGTTCTGCTCAATGAGTAGAGAATTTCACTCCTATACCATCTACCGTGTCGTTTGTCTGTTTATATTCCGTTGTGATCCCCATGTCCAGTTATGGTATTACATTTGTGAGGTAGCTATCAGATTAGCCTGCAGAAGATGAAATTAGATCACTCCGCGAGTTATTGTGCCATGGCAGCCCCGTGGTGTTGGGGTAACGCGGTTGCCTCTCACTAAGAGGCCCTTGATTCGATTCCTAGCTCCGTCAAGGATTTTAGAAACTGACGTGAGGGCTGGAATGTTGTGAGGCTGCGCCCCGGTCACGAAAACCAAGAATAACGCCGAGCGAACCCGACGCGTTGACCACGCGTTATCCCACAATCTGCAGGCCATATGGTCGGGCAGCAGTCGTTTGGTAGGCCCAAGCTGCGGTGCCACGATTAGTGAGTGTAACTACACAGACTGGCTGCGTGGTGCAGCGGTAACATCCTCGCCTTCTGTGCCCAAGGTTGCAGGAATGAATTCTTGTGCAGTCAGTTGGAATTAGAGGGTGCGCTAATGTGAGGGAGCCGTGTCAGTAGATTTACTCACTCCCCCTGGGTGTTATATCTAGTGGGATTTGGATTGGCTACCACGGGACCCCAGCTGAGTCCGACATTGCATCCATGTACTTGAACCGGGCTCCTCACCTTCATCGTTCCTATCGATCCCCCTTGGTCAACTCTTGGTCTCTTCTTTCCCCGACTGTATTAGGATATCCGAGGCCTGGGGAGTCTCACTTTCCTGTCTTATTTGGCCCTTGTATGATCTTTCCTGACCCCTCATTCTCCGCTTGGTCAGACCTCTTCATTTTGTTTACATGGTATCACTTGCCTTCTGCTCAAGGCCCTAAAGGAGGCAGGGTGTGTGTAGCCCAGTTACTAATGGTTAAAGGTGTTAGAAAGTGTTGTTATTTTTTTGAAGATTTGTTGATTTAAAATTCAAAAGGTGGTGTTTTGTGTTTTTATTATTTTTTCGGGGGATGACATGTTAAAATTTGGAAAGCGATAAGGTTTGTACACTAAGTGCATTTAAAATATAAACAATTAATAAAACAAAGTAAAAAACAAAACAGCAGGGTAAAACGTTAATTATGGCTATGGAAGAATGAGACAATACTTATATGGAAGTCACATTTTTATTTTACATTCACCATCTCGAAACACATTTCAGTGAATAACTTTTTCAGTTTTATCCAAATGCTGCGGTGAAATCACTGGAAGTAGATCATGGTTAAAGTCTCAGCATTTGCAGCTGTCAATTTTCGCCTCATATCACTTACTATGAGACTGTATTTCGAAAATGACCTTTCAGAATCCACATTTGAACAAGGATACCACACACACTTTAATGCAGCTGTTGCATAGTCTCGATGAGCAGGCCTTAATCCCATGAGGATCTCTGGAACATTCACATTATCTTCATGACGCAGTTGGTTCTTGATTGCAGTCAGGTAAATGCTGTGAGCTCTAAAAACTGTTGAGACTCCATCTTCGTAAGAAATGGGGCATTCTTCTTAAATTGGAGCAGTTCTGTGGGAGATACGTTCTTAGGTGCATGCCGAGGATCAAACAATGACCCGATGGCTTCTACAGTCTTCCTGGCTGGATCCGTGGTCCTTAAAGTCCTGACTTTCACTAGAGCTGACTGGGCAACACACGTAAGCTTGGACTTAACCTCTATCTGCATCTTTTGAGGAAGCTGTTCCAAGTTCTGGAGGATCGTATGATTGAACATTCCACCATCGCCTAATAGCTTGAGCTTTATCTCAAGGTTATCTAGCTTCCCAGCCAGTAAGTGAATTGTTGGGTACTTAGATCCCTCCAAGAAATTAAGCAAGTCCATAAGAGAGGCACCAACAACAGAAACATACAATGCTTTTAATTGTATAAATTGTATTGTTGAAGTCGATGCTTGTTGGAAAAATTTGACCCCAGAATTTGAATCTTCCAATGTTTTGAAAAATTCTACCAGATCTTCCACATGCGTGGCCATATACATTGCAGCCTTAAACCATGAATTCCATCTTGTACATACAGGCATTGGGAAAGCTAGAATTTCATTCTCTTTTTCTGTGTTTTCATATTTCTCCCTTAGAAATGCAACGTAATTGCTTTTTCTTTTTCGCGTATTTAAAAAGGCATTCTTTGTCTTTACTATAGACATGTTCAATTCGTCCAGCTCGTTTTCAAATACGCAGCCGATAAGATTGACTTTATGAGCCCAGCACTGGACATGACTTAATTCTTCAATCAATCCTTGAAGAGTAGTTACACATTTTGTCATGTAGCGTGCTGAGTCCGTAACTACTGCCACTACACGCTCCCGTTCAATTTCATAGGAATTCAAGGTGTCTAATATCGCATTGGAGCAATTTACGCTATTGGCAGAATCTAGAACAACAGAGGCAGCCAGATGGGTGTTCATTTCAGTTGATGGTACTGATGGACGAAAAAGAATGTTGAAAACACACCTACCATTCTTGTCAGTTGTTTCGTCACATAGCAGAAACACGTCTATGTTTTTTATATCTTCCCTAATTTCTTCCCTCCTTCTTTCGCCAATCATGGGGATGTATTTCTGACGAATCTGATTTGCTGATGGTAAATCTCCACTTCCGCGAACGTACTTATTAAACCAAGTACGGATAGCAGGATTGTCTAGTTTCTCTACTGGTATATTAGCTTTCACAAACGCAGTAGTAGTGTCCAAAATAAACTCTTCTTTCATATCCTTCACACGACTAGCATTTGATAATGTTTCTTTCAAGGTGGCCACTCTAGGAACACTAACTTCAAGACGCGAATTTTCTCGGCGTTTTGAATGCTTCTCCGATTTGCAATGTTTGTCTAATGCATCTTTCCTGCGATAATCTAACCGACAATCACAATATTTGCACATAAGAATGCCACAAGAAATTATAAATCCTTCATTCTTATATTCTTTAAGTCTGTCTGTGGCAGAAACAGCTACCTTCGGCATTTTTAAACTCAACTGAGCGATGCCCAGTAACAAACACTGTTATCACACGGTTGACTGTAGTCACACGCCAGTATAAATTCGTAACCACACGCAAAATTTATTTCTGAATTCGTGTCATAATATTTAAATTACGTCGCGTCTCATCTTCCTGTACTGCTAACTTCGGAACTAATACGACGAACACGTGGTCGCCAACTGATTCACGCAAATAACACACTAGCTTCGATGATAACGCACAATTTGCGCACTTTTTATTAAATTATATAGAATTCTCTACTATAATTTACACTCGCTACCGATGTAACAGGAGGCAAACGTAGTTTACATTATGAACAACTATCACATAACCTTTTGGAGGTAGTCGGCCAAACTATTCACGCCGCGATATAACAGGTTTACCACAGCGCTAAAATCCAACGAGTAACGAGAATATCGACAGTATATCGTAATATGACGTATATCGTAGTATTACCCCTCGCGAAACTATACAATCGATCATTCTCTCGAATTGAACACCAACCAAATTCGATTATCGGCTTGTGGACAAAAATGTTCGGATTGGTGTGGGGAAAAAAATATGAAAATTTGTTTTTATTTCGCAGATTAAGGTATTTGTGGTGTTATTCACAACATTCGCGTTATTTCGCGATTTAATTTCACTCCTGGGCGGCACGAAACATGTAAATACGTGAAAATAAAACATCCTAACCTCTAAATATAACTTTTCGTTTTATCGCGAATTAACAAAAACTAACACCTCTACTAATGGTGCATCCTATATAGTGCTACACCCTCAAGGACTCTCTTCTGAGCTTGGGAGTTGGCGACCCCATGGGATCCCCTCAGCTGGGTCCGGTGTTTCTCCTTTTCGCTCGCCTTTGGGGCGGACTCTCTCGTCTTACCCTTTCCTATCTGTAGAGATTTGAAGCCATTCTTTCGGAGTTGCTTACACAAAATTGTAATTTTGTAGCTTTTCAGTCGGTCAACACGATTATGCTCAATGAATGGGTGGGGTTCAAAATATAAATATAAAAATACACTCCTGGTAAAAATCACATGTATTAGTTAATTATTACAGTCCTATATCGCCCCATTTAATTGTGATAATTAACTCACACATGCATTTTTTTAGGAGTGTATTTTCATATTTATATTTTGTACCACACCCATACATTGGGCATAATCGTGTTGACTGACTGAAGAGCAGAAACGACAACTTTCTTATCTGCCTTTCATGGCTCTACTCCTTTCCAAGTCCCTCAGTCCTCATTCTTCAAGGGTTGAGGGTATTTATCTTCCCTGTCTTTTATTTCCCTTACTTCTCTTTCGTTTTCCATTTCACCTTCTAGTTTGTAAGTTGGCAGTTAGCTTTAGTGTTAAGTTAGTAGTTAGATTTGCTTATAGGTTCATTCTGATGATCACCCAAACCATTAGGGGCCGATACCGCAGATCTTAGGTTCCTTACAACAACAAATGTCATCATCATCATACCGACAGCAGTGGCTACACTGGCTAAAGCGCAGTGTTAGGTTATGGGGCCAAGCTCTCTGCTGACTCGGTAGACGCGTGGGTTCGAGCCCCACCGTCGGCCGTCCTTGAAATGGTTTTCCGTGGTTTCCCCATTTTCAACACCAGGCAAATGCTGGGACGGTACCTTCTGATAGGCCACGGCCGCTTCCTTCCTCAGCCTTGCCCAATTTCATTCATCTTCATCCATTCCATCTCTCATCCCGACGCGCAGGTCGCCCACGGGCGTCGACTAGAAAGACCTGCACTCGGCCTCTCAGGAGGCCACACGACCAAGAAGATTTAAAAAAAATCATCATCATAGGTTTACTAGCACGTTCATGATCCCCATTGGGGCAACATTACAGTATCCCGGTGTCTCTAAAAGCCTCAGTAGTTAAAAGGGACGTAAGACCAATTCTTCTCGTCAGTCAGTGAATTTTGTGTTTTGGGCGACAGTTGACAGAACTCTATTGCTCCCTTCAACATTATTGGCACATAAATAGAGTTTATTAAGCTCACCAGAGCTTATTGCTGGGTTATTGCTCTTGTGTCTTGATTCTCCAACATCAAACGTTCTTACAGCCCTTCACAAAGTCTGTGAGTATCAGCTGAATTAATTACCAGGTGAATCAGTTGCCCCTAATAATATTGTATTATGCAGCCCAACTAGCGCTGTTATCAGGAAGGTCGATATTTCTTTGCTTGTATCCTGTATGGCACAAATGCATTGGAAGCATGTCCTGCAAACGATACTGAACACTATATCTTTCCCTCGATGTGACTGCAGACTAATTAATGCAGTGATCAAAAACTTGGAAGTAAAAGAACAACCATTGAGAGACATTTCAAAAAAAGGCGATTACCGGTAGCTGAATAACTAAAAACAGAGTAAATTAATATTCCAAGGAAGGAAGATTGTTGTTTTACGTGACCATGAATCTTGTGATTGTGAGCCACGGGACCTTCTCTTAACGTGGAATCCGAACTACAGGACATGGCAGTTCACTTCAAAAATCTCACATGCATTGACCAGGAATCTAACCCAGTGCACATTGGTGAGAGGCCAACAGCTTGACCACTGCGCCACCAGTTGGGTAAGCTGAATTCCACGGAGCTTTCTTTAGGGAGGAGGTTAACAACCTTAATACCGTAATTCCAAAATTATGTCACAGGCCGAATAAAATGGGAGGGGCCCTAAAAAAACTTGTCCTAGGGACCGTGATCGCTCCCTACGGCCCTGATTGCCTACAGTGGCGTAACTACGGGGTTGATTATGGGGGATAAATCCCCACCCCGCCGAAGCTAAACATTAAAAATATATGATTCGATTAAATTTCATTTTGAATTAAACAAGTCTACGGGAGATAGCGCGTAGTCCGGGCGGGGACACCAAGAGCCCACTGATGAGCCAGCTTGGTGTCCTAGGCGAAACCCCACAAAAGACACGGCACAAACCTAGAAGAATTGCTTAGTTTTAAGTCTACGGATTGATGACAAACGCCAGGATTATGCACGTTTATACTTACTAATTTGAAACGATTTTTCTTTGTTACAGTAGTGTAAAATTGTAAGTGTTGCCTAAACTGAACACTTGTGATCACATTCGTGATATATCACGCTTTCTTTTACGTTTTCCTATATTCTAAGTGACGGCCCATTTCAACCGTCAAATTTAACTTTCGCTCCCGCAAGACCTCCGATAGATGATAATCGTACTATTATCCACGTATTTATACTTAATCAAATAAAATATGTATTAGCTTTATCATATACACATTTGTAAGACATTACCTTTGTTCTATTCCTGGTGCACGTTCAAACTGACCTTCATCTTGGTTACTGCAGTCTCACTGTGTCATATGAACTACGTCACTGTGGCTTTCTCGAGCGACCAATCGCCTCTCTCCATTCAGGCACATGGTCTACGAGTTCTTGAAACTTCCTTAGCCCTATTTAAGGAGGAGTTTTCTACATACACACATCAAAAAAAGTTTTGCATCACCTCGGTTCCAAGAGTTCCGGAACCGTTAAATACAAAGGGAATAGAGATCAACACAAACAACATTTCAGCTCGTTTTATTGCTCATGAGACCCACACATTGCATGTTGTACCATCATACAGCTAGACTTTCAGCATTTGTGGTCCAGATTGCAGTACACACCACTACCTCTAATACCCAGTAGCACGTCCTCTTGCATTGATGCATGCCTGTATTCGCCGTGGCATACTATCCACAAGTTCATCAAGACACTGTTGGTCCAAATTGTCCCACTCCTCAACGACAATTCGGCGTAAATCTCTCAGAGTGGTTGGTGGGTCAAGACGTCCATAAACAGCCCTTTTCAACATATCCCAGGCATGTTCGATAGGGTTCATGTCTGGCGAACATGCTGGCCACTGTAGTCGAGCGATGTCGTTATCTTGAAGGAACGCATTCACAAGATGTGCACGATGAGGTCGAGAATTGTCGTCCATGAAGACAAATGCCTCTCCAATATTCTGCCGATATGGTTGCACTATGGGTCGGAGGATGTCATTCAGGTATCGTAAAGCCGTTTCGGAGCCTTCCATGACCACCAGTGGCGTACGTCGGCCCCACATAATGCCACCCCAAAACATCAGGGAACCACCACCTTGCTGCACTCGCTGGACAGTGTGTCTAAGACGTTCAGCCTGACCAGGGTGCCTCCAAACACGTCTCCGACGATTGTCTGGTTGAAGGCATATGCGACACTCATCGGTAAAGAGAACGTGATGCCAATTCCGTGGGGTCCATTCAGCATGTTGTTGGGCCCATCTGTACCGCGCTGCATGGTGTCGGGGTTGCAAAGCTGGACCTCGCCATGGACGTCGGGAGTGAAGTTGCGCATCATGCAGCCTATTGCGCACAGTTTGAGTTGAAACACGACGTCCTGTGGCTGAACGAAACGCATTATTCAACATGGTGGCATTGCTGTCAGGGTTCCTCCGAGCGGCAATCCGTAAGTAGCGGTCATCCACTACAGTAGTAGCCCTTGGGCGGCCTGAGCGAGGCCTGTCATCGACAGTTCCTGTATCTCTGTACCTCCTCCATGTCCGAACAACATCGCTTTGGTTCACTCTGAGACGCCTGGAAACTTCCCTTGTTGAGAGCCCTTCTTGACACAAAGTAACAATGCGGACGCGATCGAACTGCGGTATTGACCTTCTAGGCATGGTAGAACTACAGACAACATGAGCAGCGTACCTTCGTCCTGGTGGAATGACTGGAACTGATCGGCTGTCGTACCCCCTCCGTCTAATAGGCCCTGCTCATGCATGGTTGTTTACATCTTTGAGCAGTTTTAGTGACATCTATGAACAGTCAAAGGGACTGTATCTTGGATACAATATACACAGTCAACGTCTAAATGCCGGAGATCTGGGAACCGAGGTGATGCAAAACTTTTTTTGATGTGTGTATAAGCAAGTAACTTTCGTTCACCCGTAGCCACAAGGATTTTTTACACACCATGTTTACAAGATACTTGTACAACGGGGCAAGTTTACGCCCAAATTTTAAAATCTGTATAAATTTCCCAATAAAATTTAGATTATCAGGAATCCCCCCCCCCCCCATTTTTTTTTACTGTTACATGTCCTGTGCTTGAATTGTGAATTGGGATTTCAACGACGAAGGGCCTATGACCTGAACTTCTGCACATAGTCGAATTCTTTAAGTATTTTATGTCCATTTTAAAATAATTTTGACAGTTGTAAAAATATTTTTTTAAAGTTTTATAACAAGATCAACACATAGACTGTCATAGGAGAATCATCAATGTGTTTGACTGAGGAAGGCTCACAGAGCCGAAACATGTATCTAAGAGTGTAAGGACATCGTATAAAATCATTTTGGTATTGTAAAGTGGATATTGGTGTAATATATCATAATCAATACGGTAAAATCTAGAATAATGACAAAAGTCATAGATATTCATAATATATCCACAGCACTACATTTCTCCACTCAATCGTTGCTCTACTCTCTCAACCGCTACAGCACTACATAATGACATCGCCGCTGCACTGCACCGCTGCAGCATGGTCTGAATTCGTCACTCCAACGCATCGCTCAAATGGCAATCCACCTCAATTGTCAGCTGCTATAATCAGTAGCCGCACCTGAGACTATGTTGGTCTAAATTCAACTTTAAAAGTAGCGGCAGTGTTCCTTACTGCTAGCATTCGTTAACTTCTTCTGATTCATCGCCTGGACACTAAAGGTGTCTTTTTCTTCAGTTAAGAAGAAAGAAGAAAGAAGTTTTGAACTTCTCTTGCGTCGAAATCCTGTCATGGACTACAACTTTCAAAGAGGCCACTACCGACAGCAGTGCCTACGCTCGCTAAATCGCAGCGTTAGGTCATGGGTAGACGCGTGGGTTCGAGCCCAATCGTCGGCCGTCCTTGAAATGTTTTTCCGTGGTTTCCCATTTTCAACACCAGGCAAATGCTTGGGACGGTAACTTCTGACAGGCCAGGCTGCTTCTTTCCGCATCCTTCCCCAGTTTCATTCATCTTTATCTATTCCAACTCTCATCCTGACGCGCAGCTCGCCCACGGGCATTGACTTGAAAGACCTGCACTTGGCCTCTCAGGAAGCCACATGACAAAAGAAATGAGCCTATTGCCGCCTCCTGCCAAGGGAACTCTTAATCTTATTGGTATGGCATCATAACAACACTCACTACCTTGGATTTTAATCGCTAAAGTAGCTTGGGATCCAAGAACTTCTCTTCATATTTTACAAAATAAATTTTATAAATTTCAAAAATTAAAAATTGCCTTACATATTCAACTCAAATTTAATATTCCTTCATTTGGTTTAATCTATCATCAATTTCAACCTCCTTATATTCAAAAGCAATTACTTATACTGTTCTCATTTTAATCAGGGCTTCTGTAACTCAATACTTTCATATGTGTTACTTTACAATCGATTATTTCTGTTTAGACGTACTTTAAGTGCTTTTCAATATACAGTATTGTGGTAAATGAAAATCCACAGCCTGCTTCCAGTCTCCGACCGGGTCAGGAATGGAATGAATGAAGCCCCCATCTAGCGGCGAGGATATGAACTGTGCCGGTTGGCGAGGCCTGACGCACTCCTCTGGGGCAATGATTAAATGAATGACAGATGAAATGAAATGATAGTGGAGAGTGTTGCTGGAATGAAATTTTGACAGGGAAAACCGGAGTACCCGGAGAAAAACCTGTCTGCCTCCGTTTTGTCCAGCACAGATCTCACATGGAGTGACCGGGATTTGAACCACGGACCCAGAGGTGAGAGGCCGGCGTGCTGCCGCCTAAGCCATGGAGGCTTCACAGTATTGTGGTATTAATTTCAAATGTGTTTCTTTGATTTCTGATTGTCTAGCAATAAAATAGTAACTCAATTTCTGATTGTCTGGTGATACTCCTTTATGCCCACTTCCCACTTAACGTTCAGTCCAATTGGTCCCTTTCCAATTTTTTATTTCGTCCATGCTTTTGCTTGATGCGATCACCCTTTTGGAAAAGTTTAGGGCAAAACTCTAACCAACTTGCTTCAGCAAAACTGTTCATTTTCGAGCTTTTGCACATTCATAACAAAATGAAACACAATGGCGCAAATATATTTGCTTTCATTGTTTATGTCTCCTTTTGCCCAAGCCCCCCCACAATGTGATTTTGACTCCACTCAGCCTCCTACAGAAGCAAATGCTCGTTACCCCACTGATCGCCCAATATGATATATTGTGTTCATTTCTAGACATTTGTCTACGTTTCATTTGGATAACCCTTATGCTAGTGGAATTTTAGTATGTAATTGAACATCTAAGTGGTTCTAGGCTGTTGCGTGAGCGTAGTGGCTAGCATTCTTGGCTGTCACTGCGTAGGCCCGAGTTCGATATCCGGCTCTGCCAAGAAATTTAATTCTGGTCTAAGGGCTGGAACGGGGTACACTCAGCCTCGTGAGCACAACTCAGCCATCATGGAAGTGGTTTTCCGTGGTTTCCCCACTTCTACTCCAGGCAAATGCCGGGATGGTACCTAACTTACGGCCACGGCCACTTCCTACCCAAACTACAAATACACATACTATTACAGATATCAGAGTGACACAGGTTATCAGACAAATTCTACACACAGCCAAGTACACGGGTCTACATGACCACGATGTCGCAAAAAAATCATCAACAACAACGAAATAGCGTGATGTTCTTATTCGATAGCCAGTTCCCTATCATGCCGCCAGAATCAGATAGGCGCAACGTGAAGATGATGGCACTAGTGCAATCAATGAATTATGCAGACTGAGGGAGACCTTACAAAGTTTGCATAGTTGGAGATGACATACTCTCCAGTTTAGCTGAGAGCCGAGAGGTGTTAGTAGAACCGAAAATTATGCATCATCAATTTATAAGCATTGTTAATGAGAAAAGCAATTTCTCTGCCAACCTGACTGATGACGAAATCACACAAGAATTTTACATTTCAACTTCAAAGAAGTTTGAGCATGTCATTCAAACCTAGGAAAACAAGAAGGCTGCTTGCATCCTCTGCATAAAGAAAGTATTTTTCTGCACACCTACCACATCAACAATATTTATAGCCTTTAGAATCGATTATTGAGGACTACAGATACATCTCTGCTGTAAATGCATTCTTGTCAGGCTGTTTCCCAACAAGCACCTGCACTTATTTATTTTCTAGAAAAATTGCTGAGTCTTAATTCCCTGGCCGTGATAGTCAATATACCATTTTTGGAAGCCTCTATAGGGAGGTGAAAGGCTGCTCTATTTTTAGCGCTCGCAGTAAAGAAGTGCAGGTGCGCTTCATAAGAAGAGAGGTAGCGCGCAGTTCGCTACCCCTGTGGGGGTCTGGGCACGGACACCAAGAGCCCGCTGATGAGCCTATCTTGGTGTTCCTAGGTAAAATCCCGCACAAGACACGGCAAAAACCTAGACAAATTGCTGAGTTTCAAAGGACAGTGTTCAGTAATTCTATTAAAATTGTTTCAGATAGAGGATCTGCCTATACCTCCTAAGAATTCAATGAATACGGCTCAGTGAAATATTAATGAATACTAGGCCACCTTTTTATACTGAGCCAACGAACAAACTCAGAGGGCAAATTCAACAATAATTATCGCCGTTCTTAGCAAACTTTTATCAGAAGATCCAACATAATGGTATAAGCATGTACATGCAGTTCAATGAGCGATTAACTCTTCCTCCTAATGAAGCATTGGCAATGCACTGAGTTATTAACAGGGGAAAATTTGTAATAAGTCTGACGTTGAGGGTTATTGAGCTCATCGACAAAGAGCTTATCTTCGAGTTTGAAGAGTATCGATATCAACTTCCGGGGGAGGCGAGAAATTAACTCTTGAAGGTACAGCAAGAGAATCTGAAGAGCTTCATTTGAAAGCAACGCGCTGGCCATAAATATCAGGAGGGAGATGCGGTTCCTGGGACCGTAACGAGTAACGAATGTGAATTCTAATGACACTTACGACGTTGACCGAGAAGGCAAATACGAAGGCGCATGACAGACATCAACCCGTACTGAATACATAAAATTTTGGTTTTCTGGAAACCAATCACCCGGCTCGGATGATTTTCAGGATAACCTAATGCAGGGCTTAGATCCAAGAGACCGTGACTGAAATAAACTCTTAGAGAAGAGATGGTAGACCGAGACTGCACTAATTTAATTTGGTTTCTCAGTCAATTGTAATCTATTTTCATCTTATGATATCATCTATTCACCGCGCGTGTGTTCGTGTGTGTGTATGCTTCCACCTAATAAATTCTGATTAGCTGGAGTGATTTCAAGAAAGTTTGGTAAAGACATACTACTACCCTGTCCGACCCCGACTTACTCTCCGATTTCAAGAATACTCCCAAATCCAACATAGCAGCCGCACGAAATATTTCACTTATACCCAATATCATCGAAGTTATTGCAGTAATTAACCCGAAATTTTGTTTTTCAGACCCGTGATGAGTAAAAAACCAACATGATGTCCACGCAACGTTCAAATATTTAAATGTGCTTTTCTGGTGACGTAACCATCCGAGCTCAGTGAAACTTGGTACAGTCAATCTTTATTTATAGCTTAATATATTGGCATCTAATGTACTGTATTTCAATTGTTATGAAAAATTCAAATAAAGATACTCTGCATACGACTAACCCCAAAATGAACTCCTATACCTCGTCACAAAAAGATGCGCGATCTACGGGATTGATCGTAATTAACCGATAATAAGTGTTATATATTCTTGTGAATCGTATTGCTAGAAGTGGCGATTGTTGTTTTAAGAGAGAATCATCGAGGTCATAATTTGGAATCGAGATAATGGTCTACAGTATATAGAACTCATCAAAACCCTGAAGTACATTGGCTGTTGTAAGTTACCTAAGTGCACGTGGCCTCTCAGAAAGGGTGTGAAATTCTTAATATTATTCAGTCATCGAAGTATATCTAACATTAAATATTTAACTCATTTGACCATGTACAAGTGATAGTAGGCCTGAACCTGCTCAATTCTTATGCGATTTAAAAAGGAATCGTTCAGTTTCTCTGATTAATTTTAGTGTTATTTAAAGTAAGAAGAAATATATATAAAAGTGGTGAGCATGGAGGAGAACAAAATGTGAAGCAAAAATGAACGAAGGGTATCAGGAAGCTTGTAGTTTAACGTGACCGTTAATCTTGAGATCATGAGCCACGGGACCTCCTTTTTACGTGGAATCCGAACCACAGGTCATGGCATTTCACTTCGAAAATCTCACATGCATTGACCGGGAATCGAACCCGGACCGCCTTGGTGAGAGGCATACAGCTAGACCGCTGAGCCACCACGCCCCCTAACGAAGGGTATCAGCTCTGAAGCAAAACGTGATAACATATTACATTTCATTAGACAATAATGATCGTGTATAGCAAGAACTGGAAGTAGCCGAGTGCATGACTGGAATGGGGAGGTAGAAATCCAGAGATAGGAGGGTTGAATCACGGCATCGACAGTGGCCATCCTAAGAGTGTTCTTTTTCCTCTCCCAGGCAAATGAGATGATATTTTATGAAGTCCAAGAGCACCTACTCCAATCCTTGAATCGAATAAATAAAGGTTCACACCCTCTTAAATTCCTCTCCAGCTTACCTGCATTCTCAGTTTCACTGCCTCTCACACGAACATAGTCTTGGTACACGGTCAAAAAATTATTCACTCATGCTCATACCTATTGTTTTAATCCCTTGGTTGGGGGGTAGTTGGGATAAAACACGGTTGCGTTACTGTGTTAATTTGGAAGACTGTTCCTTGGTGAGGGTAGCTTCCCGTAGCTGGGAGAGCTTACTAGTGTAGTGTGTTGGTGTTTAGTGTCTAATCTCTCGGGGGTGTCCCTGCAAGATGCAAGTATTTGCTAGGGGATGGATCTCTAAATACAGGCTACTATACTGGCCTGCCAGCTGGGCGGAATGAGTAATACAATAGACGTGCTAAGTCAGCGGCTCGACGCTATGCAGTCGAGTCGCGTGCTGTGAGTACAATGTAGTCTGACAAAGCAATTACTGGCTACTACGGTCACGGGCAATTGTGACGAAGGTCAGGTGGGGTATGAGGATATGAAGTGGAGTGTAATTAGTAATGCAAGTGTAGCTTACTGACCATGTATTTATTGGTCAGTAGATGTAGATTGGTATGTCCCTCTTGGGGAAGTTAAACAAGTATAAAGTACAATTTGTGTGTACAAGTTAGGGGTAGGTGTTCACAAGAATTAAAGGAGTCTGAGCACGGCTGAATCTCACCTGATGATAAAACTGGAACAGACGTCGGACAGGGCCGCTGGCGACGCACAGAGTAGAACAGATAATGGCTCCAGTTAGGACTCCATTCTTATACCTTCCGGCGCTGCGTGGTCAGCATTGCGTAAATGTAGCTGCCCCAGATAGTTGTAAGTGTAAATGTTTGTGTATGTTTTGCAAGTAGTTGGCTAACCTCCCCTCCCAGGCTGGGTGGCCGCCGCTTGCTGTGTATAGATAATGTCCTGGTCTTATGGTGTTGCCATTTGGGGTGGTTTTGGTAAAAGATGGTGGGTGGCTCTCAGGGGGTACTGCCCCCCCCCCCCCCCCCCGGGCTGTACACTATACACCGCACTGTACGCTACACTAACTCCTTCGTAGTTTCTACTGCACGACTGTGGAACAACTTGCCGCGCTCTGTCAGAGGAGTAATCCCGTCTAACTTCAGGCAGCAATGCCAGCTGTACATATCACATAAGAAATGAAAGCTGAACTCAACACGTCAAATATTTGAATCCTTATGCTGAGTTATATTCGTGTTTCTAATTTACATTTTATTTATTTTCTGTTTAGATACCTAAATGTTTTATTACATCCTTTTAAATGCGCATTGATAAATCAATATTATAGTAATAACTCAGCCATGATGCTTATCATCATCATCAACACCATCATTAGTTTCTGTTTTATTAGTGTTTGTATTTCCCTATTAATTTCTTACTTTAGCAATAATTAATTATTTAACATAATTTTTCCTACGCCATCCTTACCTGCCATTATATGTATTGTGATTGGATCTGAAATGTATTCCTGTTAGATTTAAGTACCATTGTTAAGTTCTTCTAATATTGTAATAATGTATTAATTGTAAAATCTGGTTAGATGGAAGAGAGGGTCCAACGGCCCTAATCTTGCCAGACAAAATAACGCTATCTATCTATCTGCTACAGTTACGACACAAACACAGGTAACGAGACAAATTCAACTGACAACTAAGTGCACCGAGCTGATGCCCAAGGCATCGTGAGCTGCTAATTGTAATATGAAAAATTTATTTGAAAAATGTGTACTTTAATTTCTCCAAATTTGGCATGTGTTTATATTTAAAATGACTGTCTGACTGATATATTTACAAGGGGAGGTGAGGGGTAGAGACTGGAAGTGCTGTCCGTAGTGTAACACAGATCCCAGCGTGGCCACTGTGATTGAGCCCGATGTGCAATGGACTGAACAAAACCAATGCAGCAGGAGCCAGTCATGTGGCACTCGATGAAAGTCTCCGCTCCACTTCACACGCATCACTGGATCCATCGGCGCCTCTCCGTAATGACCTAATAATAGCAAAACGATGAACGTCCAGGAAAATAGAAATACAGGTAGAAATAATTAGACTGTATTGGTAGGTTGTTTTATATTCCAATTTTAACTTAAATATGAATTATTTCTTCTTGTCATTTAACAATCTGCAGTTGTAATGGACAAAGTCGTTCACACATGGGTTATACCACGAAACCCCACCACAAAATATTCCAATATCATTCATCTACCTCGAACAACGCCTGACCACCAGGTGAACGAAAAATACACACACAAAAAGGAACTCATTTACATTCAAATAAAGAGGGTTGCTCAATTTTGCTCAAACTCTGATGTACTGTACTGAGCTCGACAGGCTCATGTCGGTGATATGTTATTTGCAATATAATCGATACGTGAGCTGAATGCATTATAAGAGCTTTGAGTCAACTCAGAAGCTGCTGTTATGACTTCTATGGTAAATTCTTGACTCAGAAGGACATACCCAACTTATCTCATTGTACGCCACTGTCGTACAAACTTTGGTGAATATTTGGAGACATTTTCTGCAGCGTTGGAATGATGGGTGATAATTTCCTCGCAGATATGCGACAAACCTTAAAACAGTCGCTGCACGACTGCATCAGTACTTCCTTGAACCATGAACTTCGGACGGAAGACGTCATAATCTACAATCTACAAATCGATTATGTCTGCTTGACAAGTAAGAAGCCGTCTTTGCACGTTGTGAACGTGAAGACGCAGTTTTGGTTAAATTGCCTACATTTAGAGTCACAGTGAATGGCCGGTACAATCAGTGGAATCTACGAGTTATAGCTAACCATTTGGATAAGTGAAATTCCTCATTTTAAGTGAGAAGTGTAATTTTTACGAACTGGGAAAACTTTGCCTGACCACGAGGTCAATCGAAAAAGCCACGAGGCGTGGAAAAATTATAATTTGCTTCAAAACGCTGAAGTTTTGCTAGTAATACAGTTATTAACAGTTTTATGGTGACATGTTGGAAATGACTTTCGAAGGATTACCTCAGATCCTTGTTCCAAGTTTATATTCAGTGAGCAAACGCCACATATGCGTTTATTAGAGTCTGTGGCAGACACCCGAGCCATTCTTGTAACAGTCTGCAACGTGTAAATTCAGTGATATTTGAATTGCCAGTAGTAAATGTTGATTCAGTGATAAAACTTCATTAATGATGGAAACCTTCATAAAACACCACCTGGAGGCACATATAACCATTGATAAGGTGTCAAGGATGGAGTAGACCCTAATGTTGAGAGGATCGCTGAGAATCTAATCCCAAGATGAGGAAACGTAAACGGTGGAAATTGGGAAAACCTGGATATGTACGTGGAATATGTTCACAGAACGTCGAACATGTGAGTTTCAACATGACATTCTAACCTATTAAATGCTTTTCTTCAGTTGACTAGGTTAAAACCACGCTCATAACAACCAATTAGGCAGGGCATGTCTAGTCTAAGCTAACCTATATTTTCCTTAGCTTTTATTCGAGCCCTGGTCCGAACCACTGACTTGTGGAATACACTGTGGAGATGGAATGCCACAAACCAATTATGATGTAACTAATGTAGGCAGTGCATCTATACAAACCCCTACACAGAGTAGGATTGGTATTTTTTAGCCCATGATTTCAATACAGTTTTTGTAACACACTATAGGAGTTTACTGATATATTCTTTGGGATGCAGATGCATTCATAATATCTCTCAGTTTATATTTTCTATGCCATATAATTTGTCACATGTAAGTTTGACACTGTCGCTTTATTATGACACTATAATTTTCCTTCACGTAGGCTCAAAAGCCACATAAGATTCCTAAGGCGTTTGGAATAAGTTAGAGGGCTAACTTGCCGCTTTTGAAGCCATGATTGTTCACTTACTCGTCGTATCATTTACACCACCCAATGTGCTAGTGTTGTATAATTATGGTTTATTTTAGTGTCGAGGAGGGCACGTACAGTTTATAATACAATAAGTGTAATTATGGGAGTGTATTAAAGCAGAGAGAACAGTGAGTAGGACACACGAGGTGTGCTCTAGCTGTTTGGGAATTCCAAAGCACTTGGTGTGAAGTGACATATTTTTCCTTTTGTCTTACTTGATTTAACTTCGTATTTTTAGGGAGCGATCGAATAGACTATGCTTACAATGGTACAGCGAATGGACACGTATTTCAAACATTCTTAGAGCCGCAGATAGGACTGTCATAGGAATTGCTCATATTTTTTATGCATTTTCTGTAGCAGCGTAGTGCTTGCTATTGTGTACTTGTGAGTGAGTAACCGGAAGACTCGAGGTCAGACCGGGTGGACCGGGTGCTCAACGAATTTTAAAGCGAGACGACTCTGACTCTAGACCAACGACTGAATATATTCCCAATTATATTCTTGTTATGATGTGAACGTAATTGATATGAATGTAGGCCACAGCTGATCACTGTGATGTTTTCTTTATAGGAATGCCAGGTCATGGCAGGAATGTCGTTGATGTACACGACTCAGTTAATATGTTTTCATGAGATTATAATACAGTAAAGTAAATTTTTCCCTGAACATCGGAGCTGACCAGACCATGTATCAATTCAGTAAACTTGTTATTATTGAGTCTATTGAAAACGTTTTGCTGGGATTGATGAGTTCACCCACATTGTTTTTGTTGTCTGGGGAAGATGAGGCTGATTGCTTTTTGATCACCCTAGCCGAGATTTTTTAGTGAGCCTGAAGGCCACCGCTGTGCTTTTCGCAAACTGTGCTATTGTTCTACCCATGATATGGTAGCTTATTTATGCTGGTATGCCTGCTTTGTATTAAGGCGCGTATTATTAGTCTTCGTCATGTGCCTTAAATGGTCATTAGGAACTAAACCTACACAGTAAGGGAGTAAATTGGAGCTAATCACGTAAACAAGTCATGAAACCTAATTATTCCAAACCGACGATTTCAAATAATATTGTGAACTTATTCTAAATTTGCTAAACAACTTTTCATCTTTGACCGACACTTTGAAGTGATGTTTGATAGTGGAACAGACATTTTAGGACAAGCTTATACTACTTGTGACGACGAAATTCATGAGAGCCACGATTAGTTAGTAACTAGTGGACACCTGACTAAAGCAATATTAGACGCAGTTTTCACTGTGCTTTTGCCATCCTAACCTACACGCACTTAGATGACAATTGTCGCAGTCAGGTAGGGTTATACTTAGGAAATGCATTATTGAATGGTGTTGATTTATTTATCTGTTGTACCCTTGGATGTATTCGAGAGCTGTCATTGTTTTTGTGTTTGTTGCTCGGTTTAGCAATTGGTCGTTATACTAACTTTGTTATGTTCTTTTCTACATATGCTTCTCATCAGTTAGAATTTAGCTAATTAATAATTTTAAAGATAAATGACGCAGGTGGCACCATCGTAGCATTAGTTTATTTCTATTGGTGAATTAAATATAAATAAATCTAGCCTTATGAACAAATTAAATGTTTTGCTTTGCAGTAAATTCAACGCATGTGATTATTCGTATTCTTAATTATTGATTGTATTTGCGCAGGGACTTAATCTTTTCGTGCCACATTCCAAGCTTGTTTGCTGTTTATTTTTTGTAAAGAGGTCTTTCCTGAGGGTCTAATTTAACTTCAGTTTAGGACATGAATATTTACTTTTATTATTTTATGAGATTTGCTGACTAGCCGATTTTCAACCCTCCAAAGTAGGCTAGGGATCTGCAAATTCCTGAATAAATTTCTAATGAGTTTTAAATAAGTCTGGACTTCAAATTGCTAGCTTTAGTTTTTTGAGGGGGTGTTTCCTCGGGCTTGTCTATGACCTACCCCTTATTTACATCCGATACTACCTGAGTATTCGGTCTCATGCCTGAGCTGGTCTGAGGACACATCCAATCCTCTCAGCGTATGTGTCAGGAGGATGGGGGGTGTCTGGAATGTCACTTGTGGTTGGTGGCGTCCCGACGGCCATTTCTGACGGGCACAGTTCATCCAATTCACTGTCAGTCAGTTTCTAAGTTCATTTTCAAAACAAATAATTGGCTTTTCCCTTACAAGAGACAGCTAAACAATTTCACTGCTAGGCTACATACCTAGAGCAAGTGTGGGGTTTCCTTAGCATACACAAGGAGGGTATGTATCATTTCTATCTCTTCTATCACATATTTGCACCTAGTTCATTACTGTATGATTACCAATGTTCTCTTTAATTTTGACTAAACAATGATAAAATAGCCACAATTCCCAGTCCTGGGAAGATAGGCCAACACGATTTGATAGGCCAAGACGATTCCCTGTCTATGTCCTTTACACACCTCAATGCTTTTTTGCCTTATATACACTCTGAAGAATTGTCCTGCAGTACTGATCCGTACACTAGATGTGATTGGAAGAGAGCACAGTACTGTAACTTATGAAGCTATCAGCTGGCTCTTACTAACATGTAATTAGTTTACGTAATAAGAATACCACTCGGGACAGTCTCTTCCTCGGATGTTGAATATGAAAAATGCTGTTTAATTTACAGTCTATATGAATTCCCAACAGATTTAGTAAAGTGCTTTCATTTATCTCCAACTCTTGAACTATGTAAGTAAATATGAATGACTTCTGTTTTCTTGCTATCTACGACCTGCTTATTCATGTCAAAGATTCCTCCAACATTTCTTCGTTTTTATTGTGTCCTCTATTCAATGTCTATCAGCAGGTATAAGAGATATGTCATCGGTATGACCTAGCGACTGACGGGGCCCCGTATATTAATTTTGAGTTCTTTCCGTGAAATCTTAATAATCATGTTTTCTCTTAAAATAAAATAAAATAAAATTTCAAAATTTGGTTACATGAAATTGTATCGAAAGCTAATGAATTTATTGATTTTCCATCAACTAGTCTTGTTGCCACTTCATAATCTCTTTTCCTATTCATTAGTGATTTTTTTATTTATTTATTTTTTACTTTTAACTTCCGTGACTTGCCTACATTTTCCAAGTTGAAAAAGTAATATTTAACCTGCTGTCGTACTTATCCATATGTTAAAAAAAACGAGCCTTACAGTAGTCGCATATGATGTGTAACATCTGACATAGAAGAAACCTCACGTGAAATTGTTGAAACACCGGTATTTTATACTATTATTGGCACAAATATTAATCTATTATAAAAGGGAAGTCGCCTCCGTAGCGTAGCGGTCAGCATGGTTAGCTGCCGCCCCGGAGGTCCTGGGTTCGATTCCCGGCTCTGCCACGAAATTTGAAAAGTGGTACGAGGACTGGAACGGGGTCTACTCAGCCTCGGGTGGCCCAAATGAGTAGAGGGGGTTCGATTCCCCTTCAACCATCCTCGAAGTGGTTTTCCGTGGTTCCCACTTCGTCTTCGGGCAAATGCCGGGATGGTCCCTTCTTCAAGGCCACGGCCGCCTCCTTCCCTCTTCCTTGTCTATCCATCCTAACCATCCCTTACCTTCCCTCATGAGGCCCCTGTTCGCTTTGCAGGTGAGGCCGCCTGGGCGAGGTGCCAATCCCACCTCACCAGTTGTATCCCTTCCGATTCGATGTTCCCAGCTCTAGGACACTGCCCGTAGAGGCGGTAGCGGTGAGTTCCCTCGCTGAGTCCGTGGGTTCCACCAACCTGGAGGGTAAACGACTAAAAAAAAAAAAAGGAGTGTTTTACAGATATTGTAGTTTATAATACGGAACTCATTTTATTAGATGATTTGTAGCTTCCACCAGCACTAGCCTAAATATAGAATAAGATATGGATCAACTAGATTAATAGACGCGACACCGCTTATAACCTTAAATTCCTTATAAACAGGTCCTCTTCTTTCACAGACCAACAAGTAATTTCATATGGATTCTGTTAAAATGAGTGATATTGATATGATAAATATCGTTTAAAATGATAATCTAGTAGCAAAAATATCTACCCCGTCAGGGATTCGAACCCAAGATCTCTAGATTCACAGTCATAAGCACTAACCCCACGGCTATTTCGACTAAAAAAATTGTGCACAAGATGGTGACTTATTTCCACGTTCCAATAATACTGCATTACGGAATTAAGTTTCATTGAAATTTTACTTGTTTCGATAATGTTTTTTTTTTAGTCAATTTACCCTCTAGGTTGGTGGTTCCCACGGACTCAGCGAGGGAACTCACCACTACCGCCTCAATGGGCAGTGTCCTGGAGCTTGGAACATCTGGTCGGGATGGATACAACTGGGGAGGTGTGATCAGCACTTCGCCCAGGCGGCCTTACCTGCAAAGCGAACAGGGGCCTCATGAGGGATGGGAAGGGATGGCAGATTGGGATGGACAGGCTAGGAAGAGGGAAGGAGGCGGCCGTGGCCTGACAGTAGGTACTGCCCCCGGAAATTGAATTATATTGAGACCACGATGGCTGTATTGGAAAATATCAGTAAAGTTAAGGATGTCATAGTTATGACGTGGATATTCATGACGTAGGCACGGATGACGTAGAATTCATGCCAGTAGGCTGATTGAGCTGAGATTCTTGGTGACGTCATGATTTTCTTCGAGAAAGATCCGAGATTTACGACGCAGTCGCAGGAAACAAGGTATTGTGCTAAGGAAGAAGCTACGCTATTGGAGGAGAGACGCGAACCAATGAACGATAGTTTGGAAGGAAGACGGAGATTGCTGAAACTACGATATTCGATTACTTTTGGCATGCAGATTTGTGGAAATCTATTTTCAGTTATGGCATTGATTTGGAATTTTGAAGAAATTAATTTTGAGTTTTTGAATTTTGAAAATCCGTCAAGAATAGCCAAAGTTAAAACTTCCAGCAATGACGCAGCAACAGGCTATGGAAGGGATGGTTACGCCCCTTAAGAAGTTGATAAAAGGTCATGCACAGGAGAGAGGAGCTCTCATACTCATACTCATACTGATACTGATACGCTCAGATCTTATACTTGTGATCGCATATATATTTCTGGTGATATAGAGTTATTTTCAAGTGATTCAGTGAAGTAAGGTGTCTTTAGCGTGAGGTGAAAACCTTGCCGCATCAAACGAACTCGGAGCAGTTCCATTCTACGCTGCTCAAAACTAGGTGAAGTTGAAACGCGCACATTAACGTTTCCACCAGTCAAGATATCCAGCGCTAACTTCAGCCTGTATGATAATTCTATTAGGCAGTATAACATTAAGCTGTATACAAGATTTGAACGATTTCACAGTGATACTTCGAAAGTTATTGGAACTTTTAGGCTGCCAACAAAAGTGATTTTCTCGCCACAGGAGAAACACTTTTATATTCCACATTATTACACTACGGCTGACACGTGGAGTGCAACAGTTTGGTATTACAACGATACATTCGACTATGGAACACTATAATATTGCAGTGCTTTTGATCATTATAACTGCAGTTGAGATGAAAGGCTAAGGCTTTGATGCAATTGGGACATATGTCATTGGAGTAAAGTAACAGCATGGAACTTCGTTAATCGTCTTTCTACAAAAGCGAGCATGTAGTGAACATCCAACTACACTCATGCATCGTTAATCCATCGCTGAATTATACCAGATAACAGTGGAAATATTTTCATACTCCACAACTATGAATATTTCTGCGGAAATAACTACATTAAACTTCATGACGAATTCCTGCAAGAACTTCAGAGAACTTTCAAGAGAGGCCAGGGTTATCCCGGCGCACAATGAAGAATTTTGCCGGAAGGATGTTTCTCGTATCCACGGAGCAGTGCAATTTCGGAGGAGGAAGCAGTTCGATTCTCCGAGGACGCTGATTCCTGTTTCGAGGATGGAGCTCATCTTTAAGTTGGTGAAATGGATCCATCAGCAGTCTTCTTTGGGGAATTTTCCTCTGGAACGTCAATCGGCAGATAAGGTAGTCGTGAACGTTTCTTGTATTATTTGAGTATTGTAGCGATATTTGAGCAAACATTTTTCCCATATTTTCTGTCCTACCTTTTGCCCCATTTTCTTGATTGATATTTTTGTACTCAGTACACTTCGATGATTTATGCCTTTTTCTTCGATTTTTGAGACATTGTTATGTCATTGGCATACTTAAATAATTTTGGATCAGTTGAGACTGATGATTTAGATTCTTTCAGTAATTTGCATATTTTTGTAGTCACGATTTGACTGTAAAGTTAACGATTTGCTATGGCAGATTTAAATTCAGACAGCGTGTCATTTTAGTAAAGTAATTCTATTCAGTTAATTACTTTGACCAATTTTCTGTCATCCTCAAGAAAGAAGAATAATTAAAAGATTTTAGAGCGTTAAAATCTTTTTCGATATCGACGATCTTTGAAATACTAGTCGTCTTATGAACATGATTGCAACATAGACATTTATCATTGCATTATAGACAATTTTATGAAATACGAACGTTAATTACAATTTATTGAATACACTATAGTAATGAATAATGAAGATAGGAGTTTTTCTCAATTCTAGATTGGAACAATAATGTTTGCATTCCACAATCTAATTGTATTCTATTCGACTATTTTGCAGTTTAGTTGAACTTTGTTTGAAGATAGTATTTTTATACTGCGTTACTTTGAAGATGTTAATCTCAATTTTGATAGACCAGGCAGGAGTGTCTAATCGTATTTGCTATTAAATTTATTTGTGATTGGCAAATTTTTACTTCATATCGATTCATGAATGAAACCCACGAAGGTTAAATGATAACAGTCATTATTACAATTGAGGAATATAAGAATTTTTAAAGAGGAACAATGGATGTATAATCGATAGTTCAGTGGACGTGTAAAAGTCGCTGTTGAGTAATGCCCTTGAATAATGAAGGAGGTTCCCACAATAATTAATGAAGTTGATGAATTAATAGTGGAGGTTTTTGTGTGTAGTTTGGAGGATTTTTATGCCATATATATGAAGATATATGATGAATTTTGGGCCAATTGTTGTCCCATTTTTGTGCGTTATGCGCGAAGTAGTTTCCCACTGAATGTTGTTCTTGTTCTTTGAAAGATTATTCATATGAAGATACTGTTAAAATTAACAAGAGTGTTAAATAATTTGAGATAAAGATTTTGAATGGAGGTTACAGTCACAAATATTAATAATTATTATTAAACATTATTAAACCTGAATTTGACAAGTTAAATATAACTAACCTTCATTGGTCGATTATATCAACACGATTTGAGTAATTATCAACCGGATAGACGTGTGGTTCAATGTATTCCTGTATAAATAATATAAACAATTTAATATTGTAAAATAATTTTGTAAATATCTTTGTTAAATAATTTGAAATGATAGTGATTAATAGAAGCGTGTAGTAAATTTTCAATTGTTATAAACAATTTGTTATTGTTATAAATAATTAATGAACTTTTGTTATTAACATTTAGAGTTTTTTTATATACTCTAAACAATGCAAGTTAAGCAAGTGGTTTGAACAAGTAATCATGATTTGGGATTGTTGGAGGAATCCACTGGTGTTTGAATGAAGCATGTAAGACATTTGCGTGATAATATTTCAGTTGAGATGTGAACATTTACGTATTTGAAAGGAGAGAGCCGAGCTCTGAGGTAACACGCTTATGGTAGGGTTGAACGAACGGGTGTCCGCTTTGACGACACAGGTGCCTTGCAGCTGGTCCGGACAACTGTGTTACTGAGACCAAGGGCGTTTCATAATAGCCTTGTGGCTATAAATAAAATATGCAGTATATAAACACGCAAAGCAATTGATATGTGTGTCTCATCCCAAATCCCGTTTCCATTCCCATTGCATTGTTATATTTTCGTTGCTATAAGCTTGAGAAAGCTAAAACATTATATGTAGAGAATACAGGTCCTACAGGAGGACATGGTTATGTGGTCGACGGCTTCTAATTGCCACGTATATTTTGTTGTTTCATTTTTGTTAAATATCATTCTTTATGTGAAATAAATTATTGTGCAGTTTAAAGTTTCTCGTCTTCGTTTTGGTTCATTTTAAATATCATGGTGGAGGTTATTGTGAGGACATACTTTTAAGTGATCCAGTTGACAACCCAGTCCCCGAGATATATTTAAGAGGTAAGTAAAGGTAAGTAATAACCCCCGTATATTTTGGTGTGTTCCACAATAATTTTCTTGTTAACTATTGTGCTCTAATCTCGATAGTATCTGTCAGTGCCATTTTCATTGATGTAGCTATGCCGGCGCGTTTGATTATTGGCAATCCGATTGAGGGGGCGGATATCTGACAGCCTACTATCCGGATATCGGGTACAGTAGGATTGGCAACCCTGAAACGTGGGGCATGTTCTACAAAACTGGATTACCAGGAGGATTGCCGCAATTCGGTGGGGCTCGATTGTCTCGATTGGCAAGTTCGACTGAATAAAATTGGATTACCAAGTTATTGCAGTAGAATTGACACCGCAATTTTTGTGGAGTGTTCGAATAACATTGGATTACCAAGTTATCGATGTCAAAGGGATTGTGAAGACTCAAATAAAGAGGTTGATTTTTTGTTAGATGTCTTAGCCAATTGTAGAATTTGAGAGTGTGATTATATAGGAATAAATGTTGTGTTGTATTAGGAAAATTACACTCAGAAAATATCAGATCTTATACAACTTGAAAGAGGTTAAATAGGCTGGAAACTTAGAAAAATCGCCTATGATCTGGAATCTTATTTTATTTGACCGGCTTATGACATGTATAGTCATATTAAAGATAAAATTAAACTATTTGGATTATAAATGTAAATTATTTGTGTTAGGATATTTAAAAATGAACCAAAGAAACTTGAACATGTGCTTGAGTTTGTTTCAACATAAAATGTCTACGAAGGTTAATTATAAGGTAATTATAAGTTAGATTTAAGACAGAAAATTGCTCAAATTTTATATATGGTGAAGAATGTTGCTCAGATGTTGTTATTTTACTCTGTTTGATGTATGTCCCTAAAGCAGCTTATTATTGAAATAGTATTGAAATGGCAGATGAGAGTTTGAGAATGATGTTAGAGGAGTTGAAAGCTAGCATGAATGAAAGTGCTAGGGAAATGAAAGCTAGCGTGAATGAAAGCATGAGGGAAATGGAAGCTAGGAATACTAGTCGAATGGAGGAGAATGCTAGTAACTTGTCTGCTAATTTGTCCATTAGAATGCAGGAGATGATGAAAGAGAATGTTAGTCATTTGTCTACTAGGATGGATGAAAATTTGAAGGTTATTCAGACCAGTTCTGCAAACCTAGAGGATAATATGTCGCGTTTACAGATTAATACCCAAGGAATAGAGAATGCTGTAACTGACATGCGCACAGACGTGTCCAATGTGCATAAAGATGTGTCTGTTGTTAAAATTGATGTGTCTAAAGTACAAAAAGATCTTACTATGTTGAATCTTGATGTTGCTAATGTCCGGAGTGATATTTCTTGTGCTAGGGCGGAAGTAGTTGTTGTTAAAAATGATGTTGCGACTGTCCAAGACAAGGTTGAGGAAGTCCAAAGAGAAGTCCAAAATGTTAGAACTGATGTGTCCAATGTTCAGGTTGATATTAATAACATTCATTCGGATGTAAATGAGATGCAAAGTGACATAAATAAGATTCAAGTAGAAGTCAACACAGTTTTCGTAGATATTGCTAAAGTCCAAACTGATGTAAATAAAGTCAGGGAAGAAATAGAAAATTCGAAAACACTTTGTACGCGTAATATAAGTGCATTAACGACTAGGCTAGTTGATGAGTCAGTTAGAACGACAGCGTCTTTAGCAGGTTTAAAGTATGATGTAGAGGTCATGAAAACCCAAGTATTAGACCATAATAGATTACTTAAAGAAGATATCGAAGGAGACATAGCAGAAATGTTAACGGCAAATGTAGCAGTATGGAAAGACGAGTGGAATAGGTCAAGTGGGGAACATGTAACCCAAATTCAGGAACGTATTGAAAGAAAACTTGCCAGTACTCAAATAGATATTAACAATGAAGTAGTACAAATTAGGAAAGATTTAAGCGTAAGGATGGATTCGCTATCCGAGAGACAAGTAGAAGATAGAACACAAATAGGTCAGGATGTGCAAGCATTAAAATCTGCGTTAGAGGATCAGATTCATAAAGTTGTCTCTGATGTAAATGAAACGACGAGCAAACTGCAGAATTTGAAGCTAGGAGAAGCTAGTTTGATGGAGACCTACAAAGAAGAGTTAATCAGGAAAGTCTTAACGGAAATCACTGACAAGGATACAGAAGGCTTGGCTTGCGAAACTAATAGGAATTATGCCAGAAGATATAACCTAGATCCAGAAGAAAGAGACGTGACTCCTGAAGAACGTATATCCAGATTCAGGGAGGAAGATGACGAGAGGAATAGGGAACCTGAGTGGAACTATCGAGATAGTGGGAAAAACTACCCGGATTCATATCCGAGGAATGTAACGGTCATCAGGAATTTTGAAGACAAACCGCAAAAATTCAGCAACACTGATAGTTTGACGCCTATAGAATATGTCAGGAACCTCAAAGATTATTTCATCGAAGCTCACATTCCCAGAGAGAGAGAGATGAAGATAGTGGAAAGATTTTTGATTGGAGGACCCCTTGAATGGTTTAGAGCTTTTAGATACACATTCAGTAACTTTGACGAGTTTGCAGAGGCATTAATCAAACGATTTTGGTCCATAGAAGCGCAGAATTCGTTAAGAGCGGAGGTTTATTCAAGAAAATACTCAGGTACTCTTCCAACACGGTACGCTGATTTCTTTACGAGTCAATTGTCCCGCTTGAGATTTTTGCAACCCCCATTATCAACGGAGCAATTAATTGATGCGATTTCTCGTATGCTGCCTGTGGAGGTGAGGAGACTAATCATTTCGTCAAACATCAGGGATTTGACCAGCATGGACGAATTACTGAGGAGGTTAGACTACACAAGCCCAATGCCTAACGTGGTACAGGAAGGTCAAAGGCAGGACTTCAAAGAAATAAATACTGCATACATGGACCAAGTTCAGCAAACTGACAAGCCAGATGAAGAGAAAACTGACAATGTAGGTCCTCACAGGAATAATCAGTTTCGGAATAACAGATCGCAAGGTTACCGTCCGTATCAACAGAGAAGAGGCTGGAACTATAATCGAGGCAATTACAACAATGGAAGAGGCAGATATTACAACAATAATGGTTATAACAGAAATTATAATAGAAATAACCAGAACCAAAATAGAAATCAGGATTCTCAAGGTCAGGTTATGACACCCGATCAGTATCAGGAAAGAGAGAAGGAAAGCCAGCAATACCTGAAGAAGTTACGGGAAAAAGAAGCCGAAAATCAAAAGAAAAGGCAGGATGTTGTGATTGATCCTGGGCCTTCCACGAGCCAGCATAATTTTGAGGTCGGTAACACAAAAAAAACGCCGATTTCTCAACGACAGTGAGAACCTGTAAATACATTGCCACACCACACCTAATTACAATTAATGAGATATATGAAGTTACTGATGAAGATTTACTAGAAGAGGAAAGACCATGTGCATTACCTATCATTTCTGTACTGATAGATGGCCAACAGTATAAAGCCCTGATGGACACTGGTGCGATTATTTCGATCATTTCAGAAGATTGTTATCAAAGTCTGCTAAGAGGAGAGAACATGACAGTTCTACCTGTTTCTACCGTCAAAGTGAGAGGGATTTTCCAAGATAAGGCAGTGAAGTGCAAGATTCAAGTGTTATTGAACTTTGAGATCCATGGAAGGAACTATGAACAGATCTTCATTGTGGTGAGCAAGATCAATTTTGATATGGTGCTTGGAATCGATTTTATATCGAAGGTTGGAGCTATTATTGACATGAAGAACAGAAGTATTAGCTTTAATGATGGGTACATGATCACAGAAGAGATAGAAGAACAGGACGTGAAAAACAGTCTGGAAATAGACCTTAGGGAAGAAATTTTGAATACCATAATTAATGAAGTGGAAAATTTAGCAGAAATACCCAGTAGAAAAACTGAAGGATTTGAAGAAATTCAGGGGGAATTTGATGATCTGATAAAGGAATTCCAAGATATTTTCGATGAAAAGCCTGGATTGATTAAGGATTATAAATACAAGATAAGGCTGACAGATGAAACCCCTTACCAGAAGAGAATATACCCCATTCCTGAGAAATACTATCAAGAAGTACGAGGGTTAATCAGAAAAATGGAGGTAGACGGGATTATTAAAAAACAGGCGTCGTCTTATATAAACCCCATCACAGTAGTAAAGAAAAGTAATGGTCAGATACGTCTTTGTCTCGATGCCAGGACCATTAACTTGAAGATTCTTCCAGAAAATGACCGACCACCCAAGATTAGAGATCTGCTTCGAAAATTCAAAGGGAGAGCATGTTTCAGCGTTCTTGACTTGACGTCTTCATTTTATCAAGTTCAACTAGAAGAAGAGAGTATGCAGTACACTGGATTCCTATTTGACCAGACGTCATGGGTCTTTGTGAGAATGCCTTTTGGAATGGTTAACAGTGGACCAGCACTCATTCGAGCACTTGATAGTAAGCTCACTGATGAAGTAAAGGAGAATGTAATCTGCTACATTGACGATTTAATTGTATCTTCACCCAGCGCCGCAGAACATTTAGTGCACCTGAGAAAGTTGTTCGAGAATTTAAGGGAGGCCAATATCAAAGTCAATTTTGGAAAATGTCAATTCTTGAAGAAGGAGATAAATTACTTGGGGCATACAATTGATAAAGATGGATATCATCCAAACATGCAGAAAGTAGATGCAATCACTAGATTCCCAAAGCCAACTAAGGTGAAACAAGTCAGAGAATTTGTAGGCGCATGCCAATTCATTAGCAGCCACTGTCCGAGATACTCTGAAATTATGGCTCCTCTGTATGATTTACTCAAGAAAAATAATAGATGGAAATGGAGTACAGCAGCAAACTGGAGTACCCAGACTTTGAGAAGGTATTCTATATAGAGTCTGATGCATCAAGAATAGGCATTAGTGCAGTCTTATACCAGAAAGACGAGGCAGGCAACAAGCACTACATTGCGTTCACTAGTCGGAAGTTGAAGAAACACGAGGAAAACTACTTTACGACAGAACTAGAAGCGTTAGCTTTTGTAACAGCTTTGCAAGCTTGGAAAAAAATGTTGCTGGGACATAAGGTTATCATTATTACAGATCACAAAGCACTTCAGTTTATGTTGCAAACTGACATGTCTAGTGATAGATTGACACGTTGGGCTTTGTTCACCCAACAGTTTAATGTCACTATCGTCCACCAGCCTGGGAAAGATAACTTACTGGCTGATGCTTTATCACGTAACCCTATTAAAAATGTGCAGATACACCATGTACAATTGGAGCAAGAAGATCAAGAAACCGTTAGGAGATTAGCCCGAATCGGTGTGTCACAGAAGAGACACGCTCCAATCAGGAAAATGTACAGGTTCCTTAAGGGTTACATGGACAATACTGATGTTGACTATGCAGCTACACAGAGAGAATCACGACACTTTGTCTTGAGTGGAGACATTGTATGCAAGTATGCTGACTCTGCGCATACAAAGCTTCGAATAGTCGTGCCACCTAAACTTGTTGTCAATTTAGTGTGGGTAGCTCATCACGCAACTGGACATGCGGGTTTAGATAAAACTCTTGATACTCTTAAAGAGAGGTTTATTTGGACTAACATGCGTTCCAGCATTGCGAAAGTCATTCGTTCATGTGATATATGTCAAAGAGCAAAGTATGCTTCTGCTTTATTGAAAGGAAAACCTAAGGCTATGATTCCCTCTAAACCGAATGAACTCATGGCGACAGACATATTTGGTCCTTGTCCGAAGGGATATCAGGGTAATCAGTATCTATTGGTTACCGTGGATGTCTTCTCAAAATTTGTAACAATGAGTCCCATGCAAAAAGCTAACACGAGGAACGTTGTTAGCAGACTGGAACATGCTGTATTTCCAAAAGCTGGTAAACCAGAATATTTACTTTCGGATCATGGAGCTCAGTTTACGTCCTTGGAATTTGCTGCAGATATGGAAAGGCTTGGTATTAAGCACATATTTTCAAGCATGCGATATCCGGAATCGAATTCTTCGGAAAGATATATGGCTGAATTTTCGAAATTCTGTCGAATTTTCTGTCCAAATGATCATTCTGGTTGGGTGAGATTTGTACCCCATATTGAGGAATGTCTAAATTCTACAGTGCAGGAGAGCACAGGAGAGGTGCCAATGAGACTTCATCTAGGAAGAAACCCAGAAAGGCCATGGGATAATCTTTTTAACCACGTTCCTAGAGATCCCGACTTAGGAAGGCAGCAGAGAATAGACAGAGCGAAGGAACAACTCCAGAAAGCAGCACAAAAACGACTGAAAAGAGTAGCTGGAAAACGGTTTGGTGCTCCCTTAGAAATTGGAAATCTGGTATTACTACGCAGACCTGTCAAGGCTGATGTAAGTAAGAAGATCTACCCCAAATTTGGATTAGTGTTCATGGGTCCGTTCCGAATTACGAATGCCTATGGAAACAACTGTTATGAACTATACGATGATGAGAATAATGTCGTTTATAGCAAGTTCAATGCTGGGAACTTGAAGAAATATTATCCAAGAGTAAGCCAATAATAATTCAATTTCGTGTTCAAGTGAATTGAGATATTTATAACACAGAGTTTAAAAACAATTTGCAACTGTTTTTAAAACGTGGTGAAGGGAGAATGCCCCCGGAAATTGAATTATATTGAGACCACGATGGCTGTATTGGAAAATATCAGTAAAGTTAAGGATGTCATAGTTATGACGTGGATATTCATGACGTAGGCACGGATGACGTAGAATTCATGCCAGTAGGCTGATTGAGCTGAGATTCTTGGTGACGTCATGATTTTCTTCGAGAAAGATCCGAGATTTACGACGCAGTCGCAGGAAACAAGGTATTGTGCTAAGGAAGAAGCTACGCTATTGGAGGAGAGACGCGAACCAATGAACGATAGTTTGGAAGGAAGACGGAGATTGCTGAAACTACGATATTCGATTACTTTTGGCATGCAGATTTGTGGAAATCTATTTTCAGTTATGGCATTGATTTGGAATTTTGAAGAAATTAATTTTGAGTTTTTGAATTTTGAAAATCCGTCAAGAATAGCCAAAGTTAAAACTTCCAGCAATGACGCAGCAACAGGCTATGGAAGGGATGGTTACGCCCCTTAAGAAGTTGATAAAAGGTCATGCACAGGAGAGAGGAGCTCTCATACTCATACTCATACTGATACTGATACGCTCAGATCTTATACTTGTGATCGCATATATATTTCTGGTGATATAGAGTTATTTTCAAGTGATTCAGTGAAGTAAGGTGTCTTTAGCGTGAGGTGAAAACCTTGCCGCATCAAACGAACTCGGAGCAGTTCCATTCTACGCTGCTCAAAACTAGGTGAAGTTGAAACGCGCACATTAACGTTTCCACCAGTCAAGATACCCAGCGCTAACTTCAGCCTGTATGATGATTCTATTAGGCAGTATAACATTAAGCTGTATACAAGATTTGAACGATTTCACAGTGATACTTCGAAAGTTATTGGAACTTTTAGGCTGCCAACAAAAGTGATTTTCTCGCCACAGGAGAAACACTTTTATATTCCACATTATTACACTACGGCTGACACGTGGAGTGCAACAGTTTGGTATTACAACGATACATTCGACTATGGAACACTATAATATTGCAGTGCTTTTGATCATTATAACTGCAGTTGAGATGAAAGGCTAAGGCTTTGATGCAATTGGGACATATGTCATTGGAGTAAAGTAACAGCATGGAACTTCGTTAATCGTCTTTCTACAAAAGCGAGCATGTAGTGAACATCCAACTACACTCATGCATCGTTAATCCATCGCTGAATTATACCAGATAACAGTGGAAATATTTTCATACTCCACAACTATGAATATTTCTGCGGAAATAACTACATTAAACTTCATGACGAATTCCTGCAAGAACTTCAGAGAACTTTCAAGAGAGGCCAGGGTTATCCCGGCGCACAATGAAGAATTTTGCCGGAAGGATGTTTCTCGTATCCACGGAGCAGTGCAATTTCGGAGGAGGAAGCAGTTCGATTCTCCGAGGACGCTGATTCCTGTTTCGAGGATGGAGCTCATCTTTAAGTTGGTGAAATGGATCCATCAGCAGTCTTCTTTGGGGAATTTTCCTCTGGAACGTCAATCGGCAGATAAGGTAGTCGTGAACGTTTCTTGTATTATTTGAGTATTGTAGCGATATTTGAGCAAACATTTTCCCCATATTTTCTGTCCTACCTTTTGCCCCATTTTCTTGATTGATATTTTTGTACTCAGTACACTTCGATGATTTATGCCTTTTTCTTCGATTTTTGAGACATTGTTATGTCATTGGCATACTTAAATAATTTTGGATCAGTTGAGACTGATGATTTAGATTCTTTCAGTAATTTGCATATTTTTGTAGTCACGATTTGACTGTAAAGTTAACGATTTGCTATGGCAGATTTAAATTCAGACAGCGTGTCATTTTAGTAAAGTAATTCTATTCAGTTAATTACTTTGACCAATTTTCTGTTATCCTCAAGAAAGAAGAATAATTAAAAGATTTTAGAGCGTTAAAATCTTTTTCGATATCGACGATCTTTGAAATACTAGTCGTCTTATGAACATGATTGCAACATAGACATTTATCATTGCATTATAGACAATTTTATGAAATACGAACGTTAATTACAATTTATTGAATACACTATAGTAATGAATAATGAAGATAGGAGTTTTTCTCAATTCTAGATTGGAACAATAATGTTTGCATTCCACAATCTAATTGTATTCTATTCGACTATTTTGCAGTTTAGTTGAACTTTGTTTGAAGATAGTATTTTTATACTGCGTTACTTTGAAGATGTTAATCTCAATTTTGATAGACCAGGCAGGAGTGTCTAATCGTATTTGCTATTAAATTTATTTGTGATTGGCAAATTTTTACTTCATATCGATTCATGAATGAAACCCACGAAGGTTAAATGATAACAGTCATTATTACAATTGAGGAATATAAGAATTTTTAAAGAGGAACAATGGATGTATAATCGATAGTTCAGTGGACGTGTAAAAGTCGCTGTTGAGTAATGCCCTTGAATAATGAAGGAGGTTCCCACAATAATTAATGAAGTTGATGAATTAATAGTGGAGGTTTTTGTGTGTAGTTTGGAGGATTTTTATGCCATATATATGAAGATATATGATGAATTTTGGGCCAATTGTTGTCCCATTTTTGTGCGTTATGCGCGAAGTAGTTTCCCACTGAATGTTGTTCTTGTTCTTTGAAAGATTATTCATATGAAGATACTGTTAAAATTAACAAGAGTGTTAAATAATTTGAGATAAAGATTTTGAATGGAGGTTACAGTCACAAATATTAATAATTATTATTAAACATTATTAAACCTGAATTTGACAAGTTAAATATAACTAACCTTCATTGGTCGATTATATCAACACGATTTGAGTAATTATCAACCGGATAGACGTGTGGTTCAATGTATTCCTGTATAAATAATATAAACAATTTAATATTGTAAAATAATTTTGTAAATATCTTTGTTAAATAATTTGAAATGATAGTGATTAATAGAAGCGTGTAGTAAATTTTCAATTGTTATAAACAATTTGTTATTGTTATAAATAATTAATGAACTTTTGTTATTAACATTTAGAGGTTTTTTATATACTCTAAACAATGCAAGTTAAGCAAGTGGTTTGAACAAGTAATCATGATTTGGGATTGTTGGAGGAATCCACTGGTGTTTGAATGAAGCATGTAAGACATTTGCGTGATAATATTTCAGTTGAGATGTGAACATTTACGTATTTGAAAGGAGAGAGCCGAGCTCTGAGGTAACACGCTTATGGTAGGGTTGAACGAACGGGTGTCCGCTTTGACGACACAGGTGCCTTGCAGCTGGTCCGGACAACTGTGTTACTGAGACCAAGGGCGTTTCATAATAGCCTTGTGGCTATAAATAAAATATGCAGTATATAAACACGCAAAGCAATTGATATGTGTGTCTCATCCCAAATCCCGTTTCCATTCCCATTGCATTGTTATATTTTCGTTGCTATAAGCTTGAGAAAGCTAAAACATTATATGTAGAGAATACAGGTCCTACAGGAGGACATGGTTATGTGGTCGACGGCTTCTAATTGCCACGTATATTTTGTTGTTTCATTTTTGTTAAATATCATTCTTTATGTGAAATAAATTATTGTGCAGTTTAAAGTTTCTCGTCTTCGTTTTGGTTCATTTTAAATATCATGGTGGAGGTTATTGTGAGGACATACTTTTAAGTGATCCAGTTGACAACCCAGTCCCCGAGATATATTTAAGAGGTAAGTAAAGGTAAGTAATAACCCCCGTATATTTTGGTGTGTTCCACAATAATTTTCTTGTTAACTATTGTGCTCTAATCTCGATAGTATCTGTCAGTGCCATTTTCATTGATGTAGCTATGCCGGCGCGTTTGATTATTGGCAATCCGATTGAGGGGGCGGATATCTGACAGCCTACTATCCGGATATCGGGTACAGTACCATCCCGGCATTTGTCCGAAGACGAAGTGGGAAACCACGGAAAACCACTTCGAGGATGGCTGAGGTGGGAATCGAACCCCCTCTACTCATTTGGACCACCCGAGGCTGAGTAGACCCCGTTCCAGTCCTCATACCACTTTGCAAATTTCGTGGCAGAGCCAGGAATCGAACCCAGGACCTCCGGATCGGCAGTTCGATAATGTTCCTGCGTAAAATTGAGTTTAAAATGCCTTATGAATAGGCCCTCTTGTGAGTAAAGAGAATGTGTTCAGTAATAGTTCATGAAGGCTTGCTCAATTCTCGTATAACCACAACGATTATTTTATATTGATGACTGTATTACCGTTATGTGGGTTAATATTTGAATAGCCATTGTGCAGAAACATAATACCGGCAATGCCAACTACTTACAATGTTTGATATTAAGGCATTTTACCATTTAAATACTGATACGAAGACTTCAAACATGTACCATGTCATTTGTTTCAATCACCTGACACCAGGGTTCGCATGAGCGTTTTCCGTTCAGTACGTCATATACATTCCACATGGCCGAGAGTACGTCATGGTATCAATTTCCGACACCGCGCGCTCATTGTTTCTCGTACCACTGCCAGCTGGGTCTTACCACTGCCCGCTGGATCGATCGATCGAGCGGGCAGTGCATACTGCCGTTTTCCACCACTGCCTGCTAGTACACTTCCGTTGGATCGATGGAGCGGGCTGTGCATACTTCCGTTTTCCACCACTGCCAGCTAGTACACTTCCGTTCGATTGATCGAGCGGGCAGTGCATACTTCCGTTCGATCCATCACTGCCAGCTCGATCGTTCCGTTCCACTTCCGTCCCCAATTTTCAAAATCACTCCCACAAAACTTTCCAGCAACCGAGCGGAAAGATGTTACACATCAATAAATAACAGTTAATTATTAATGTTCAAAATTGTGTGCAAGTATTTCGATCTACAACGGCTCAAGGGTAGCCACAGTTTATAAATACAGTATTATTTTAATGTTTGCTCACTTTACCTGTTAAAGGTTTTCCTTGGTGAGATTACAAACGTATTGCTTACTTTTAAATTCAGTCGAATTCGTATTCCAATATTATGAAAGATTCTTCCTTGTATTCATTTTTTTTTTTTTGAACGTCTGGCCTCCGGAGAGGCCAAGTGCAGGTCTTTCTAGTTGACGCCCTTGGGCGACCTGCGCGTCGTAATGAGGATGAAGTGATGATGAAGACGTCACATACACCCAGTCCCCGAGTCACGGGAATTAATCCCAGGAGATTAAAATCCCTGATGGTTGGCCGGGCCACTTCGGGTCAAAGCCTAGCGCTCTAACCATTTAGCCACGGAGCTGTATTCCGGGCCCTTCAGTTTGCTCGGGCTCCCGGTCTGTAGACCCGTTTGCCCCTCCCTCTCATCCGGCCTGGACTTAAGCTGAGCATATCTGGTCTTTGGTTTTCCACTGCCATCATTTAGCTTCTATTGTAAGATATTAATTAATGTTAATTTCAGATTTCAAACAACGTAGTATTTAAGGTTAACAATTAGTATGTCATAAGATAGTCTGTATGCATGCCTACCCCTTATTACTCCCGTTTCCAACGGGGTCCGGGTTGAGATGCGATGAAAGTATATGTGGCGGATGGCTTTTACAGTCGGATGGCCTTCCTGACACCAACCTCATGAGAGGAGATAATGAAGATGAATGAAACTTGGCAAGATATGGAAGGAAGGGGCCGTGGCCTGTCAGAAGGTAACGTCCCAGGATTTGCCTGGACTTGAAAATGGGAATCCACGGAAAACCATTTCAAGGACGGCCGACGGTAGGGCTCGAACCCACTGCGGGTTAGCGAGCGTAGCTACCGCTGTCGGTATGTCATAAGATAGTCTACGGTATGAAAACATATATTAGTAGGAACGCTTTTCAGTCGGTCAACACAAGTGTACCCAATTAGATTGGACGGGGTGCAACAAATAATTTCCTTTATGGTGTATGAAGCCATTTTTGAGTGTTGCCTTAGTAAACAAAACCTTGGTGCTTTTCAGTCGGTCAACACGATTGTACCCAATTGAGATGGGTTATTCCCTAGTGCCTGAAATAAATGCATTCATTAGTAAATCACATGACCGGCCCCGTGGCTTTGAGATAACGCACCTGTCTCGCACCCGGAGGCCCTGGGTTCGATTCCCGGCTCCGTCAGGGATTTTATAAACTGACATGAGGGCAGGAACGGGATGCACTCAGCCTGGTGAAGCAATTGAGTAGTTGTCTAGACAGCGAGGCACGGAGACAAAAATTAACGACCGAGGTGACCCAACGAGCTGACACTGCGTCACCCCATAATCTGCAGGCCAAATGGCTGGGCAGCGGTCGCTTGGTAGCCTAGGCTCTTCATGGGTTGTAGTGCCACGGGGTTTAGTTTGGTTTAACACTTCATTTCTCACATTTACTTGGATGACTAATTTCGTTCGTCAGGAGAACATCATCAAATCTTGTGCACTTAATTTAATATAGGTTCAGTGGATATGTATATAACAATAATGTCATTTGACTGGTTTGATGCAGCTCTCCATGCTTCCCTGATCTGAGCTATTCGTTTCATCTCTTCACAGCTACTACACCCTACATCCAAGACAATATGTATAACATATTGTAACCTTGGTCTACCCCTACAATTCTTATCTTCGACCCTTCCTTCCATAACTAACTTTGCTATTCCTGGGTGTCTTAGTAGGTGTCCTTCCAACATATCTCTTCTCTTCATTAGCAGTCGACAGAAACGTCTCTCCTCTCCCACTCGTCTTAATACCTCTTCATTTGTAACCGTATTTAACCATCTGTTCTTCATCATTCTCCTGTAACACAACATTTAAAACACTTCAATTCTCCTCTTTTTTGCTGCTCCAACAGTTCAAGTTTCACTTCCATAGGGCGCCACGCTCCAGACAAAGGCTTTCAAAAATTACTTACTAATATCTAAATGTATATTCGATGTCAACAAAATCCTTTTCTGTAGAAATGCTTTCCTTGCCTGTTCTAACCTACTTTTTATATCCTCTTTGCTTCGTCCATCACTAGTAATTTTGCCTTCTACGTTACAGAAGTCTCCTACTTCCTTTAGCTTTTCACCTGCCAATTCGACGTCCATAGGAGTTTCTGATTTCTTTCAGCTGCGTTCCAATATTTTTGTTTTACATTTACTTAATTTTCATCGTGAATTCAATCCTCAAGACAGAATTCATACCATAATATACAACAGTGTTTACAATTATTAAGCTACAGAAGTTTTTAATTAAAATTTGTAACGAGTCCAATAATTATTTAACCAATAATTATCTGTATTTCCGTTAGTCCATTACACTTCTGTAGGTGTTGCGTTTTTGTTGTTGTTGTTGTTAGTACTTTTTATGTGTTTGGGTATGAAAACTGTTTTAATTGTTAACTTCTACCGTAAAGAGCTTTTTAAGTGATCGCTTTCTAAACTGTTTTGTTAGTAAACATTAATATTCAAATTTCCTACTTGTGCAATGAGTTTTTGTAATTGGTTAGTTAGGTTTATCTGTTAATACAGATAATATATTGTCAACCAGTGGCGAAGCTGGAGGGGAATTTTTGGGCCTTAGAATACCCATTTTATACTCAGAAAATATGCACATTAAAATTTTCCTATTTTTCATTGGCAGATGCAAATTAAATCTCTAGTTTTCTGTGTTATTCTCTGTAGTCACGGTGGGATTGGCGCCAGCTTCTCGGCGCGGGACTGAGCAGCCAGTGAGTCTCCTTTAAAACAGGCTCTAGTGTCAGTGCGTAGAGAAAGCAATTGCGCATGCGCCAAGTGGAAGGTCGATATCTGAATGCGTCAGCAGAGAGCCTAGGCTCCAAGCAGTGCATTCATGAGGCGGGCGGTAGTTCAGCGCGTGCTTGATCGTTTGGGAGTTTTAAAACATGGATCAGGCACTTGAGTTGAGTGTACTGATGAAAAGGTATCAATACTTCGACAGTGAATAGCTTCAAAATGAACTCGCAAAAGTATATTCTGACCAAACAAAGCACTTGCAAGCAGGTTTGTTACTGAAATATACTTTGAACAACGGCCTAGAAAAAGTATATCAAGAAAAAAATCGCCTTAGAAGACTGATTCTTACCTTTCCTGTTTCTCCTGCTTCAATTGAACGAAGTATGAGTGCATTGAAAAGAGTTAAGACATTTCTAAGGAACTCCATGTCAGATTCTAGACTAAGCAATTTGAGTACTCTGGCTATTGAGAAGAGTTTGGTGAACTATCCTTCCAGGGATAACATCTTCAAAGAGCGCATCATTGATATCTTTGCTGAGTGTAAAACACGACGACTGGAGTTTATCTTTAAAAAAATACGAGCATTACAGTAGTCGCATATGATGTGTAACATCTGACATAGAAGAAACCCCACGTGAAATTGTTGATACACCGATATTTTATACTATTATTGGCACAAATATTAATCTATTGTAAAAGGGAGTGTTTTACAGATATTGTAGATTATAATACGGAACTCATTTTATTAGATGATTTGTAGCTTCCACCAGCACTAGCCTAAATAAAGAATACGATATGGATCAACTAGACTAATAGACGCGACACCGCGCATAACCTTAAATTCCTTATAAACAGGTCCGCTTCATTCACAGACCAACACGTAATTTCATATGGATTCTGTTAAAATGAGTCATATTGATATGATGAATATCGTTTAAAATGATAATCTGGTAGCAAAAATATCTACCCCGTCCGGGATTCGAACCCAAGATCTCAAGATTCACAGTCATAAGCACTAACCCCACGGCTATTTCGACTACGCAAATTGTGTGCACAAGATGGTGAATTTCCACGTTCCAATAATACTGCATTACGGAATTAAGTTTCATTTATATTTTGCTTGTTTCGATAATAATCCTGCGTGAAATTGAGTTTAAAATGCCTTATGAATAGGCCCTCTTGTGAGTAAAGAGAATGTATTCAGTAGTAGTTCATGAAGGCTTGCTCAATTCTCGTATAACCACAACGATTATATTATATTAGTGACTGCATTACCGTTATGTGGGTTAATATTTGAATAGCCATTGTGCAGAAACATAATACCGGCAATGCCGACTACTTACAATGTTTTATATTAAGGCATTTTACCATTTAAATACTGATACGAAGAGTTCGAACATGTACCATGTCATTTGTTTCAATCACTTGACACCAGAGTTCGCATGAGCGTTTTCCGTTCAGTATGTCATATACATTCCACATGGCCGAGATTACGTCATGGTATCAATTTCCGACACCGCGCGCTCATTGTTTCTCGTACCACTGCCAGCTGGGTCTTACCACTAACCGCTGGATCGATCGAGCGGGCTGTGCATACTTCCGTTTTCCACCACTGCCAGCTAGTACACTTCCGTTCGATTGATCGAGCGGGCAGTGCATACTTCCGTTTTCCACCACTGCCAGCTAGTACACTTCCGTTCGATCGATCGAGCGGGCAGTGCATACTTCCGTTTATCCACCACTGCCAGCTCGATCGTTCCGATCCACTTCCGTCCCCAATTTTCAAAATCACTCCCACAAAACTATTCAGCAACCGAGCGGAAAGATGTTACACATCAAAAAAAATGAACTTAAGAATACCCAGTTGCTTGATTGTAGCATCGCCACTGGTGTCAACAGAGATAAAGGCAAGAACAGCTGCAGGCAACAGGTGTTAATACAGCTTTCTTAGCATGCTGCGCTCTTCAAACATCTCAAGGCAGCTGAAGTTGACAGTGTACAAAACGGTTATCAAACCTTTTGTAATGTATGGGTCTGAAACATGGACGATAACACAGCAAGTCAGAAATATCTTGGGTACATTGGAACGCAAAGTGCTGAGGAAGATATATGGGGCAATATGATAAAATGGCAAGTGGAGAATTCGGACAAATGCAGAACTGTGTGGACTCTACAAGAACTCATCAATCACTATGGATATTAAGTAAAGGAGGTTGCCGTGATTGGGACTTGTACAGCGAATGGATTGCCAGAGAGTACCAAAGAAGTTGCTAGGTACTTGGTACAAAACCAGAGGGCAGTCATCAGTGGGACGGCCAGGATTAAGGTGGCAGGATGACGTAGAGGCGGACTTGAGAAGATTAGGAGTGCGGAATTGGAAAGGGCTGGCGAAATCGAGAGTCGGTTGGAGGAGACAGGTAGTCGACAAGGCCCGGGTCCTACATGGGCTTTAGCGCCGGATAAGTAAGTGAGGCTAATCACTTATACAATCAATAAATATGACTGAGTTGGTTTATTCATTTAGGGGTGTTCGCTTTCACGAATAAGTTTATTTTGTAACCTTTGTATTTCCCCATGGGTTTGAAATACTATTAAATTTTTACTGTCCCATTATTTTAATATTTGCTTTCGATGCAGTGAGAGCGTGGTCTCCTCTGTATGTAAATGTTTATTCATTTATCAACTTGTGTTTCGATTGTATTAATGTTACCAAATAACTTATATTTTTTACTCACCATACTTGAAGTATGCTTTAGAGCTCTACTCTACAAATCTTTTACGTATGTACTGAGCCAGCCTGTCCGCTCCCCCCGTGTAGCAGGACAATTCTATACGCTGATTGGCTGTCAGCTTCCCCCAGCTGGTTCTCGTTGGCATCATATTCCTGACATCACGCCAGCTATTTAACTCCTGGTTTCTCTACGATATCAGCTTACTCGCTCAGCTCAGACCCTTGAGCTTACTCTACGATGATCATCAGCTTACTACTGCTCAAACTTGGGCTACTTTTCTGCTCGGCTGCTCTGCAGTTCTACAAGTTCCTACTATGCAGCCATAGCGCTGTACCTGACAGCACTTAAGATGCTCAGCTACAAACTCTACCTGGAGGATCTTCATGCTGTTCTGCGTGGCTTACTCGACTACTTGAGTAGCGTCATTACCAAGAGGCGCTTCTCCCCTGGCGGAATTTTTCCTCTAGGAATTCCGTTGCTCTTCATTTCGCTACCTACAAGGATGAGAATCCTGGATGAAACCGAACCTGGACACTTCACTGATCCATGACTGTAAACTTGGTTCCGTACCCTGAGCGGGCTAACGCATCCATTTCTGGCTGCTTGGAGAGACTGCGTAGCTTTCCTCTTTCAACTGGGAGCTCTTGAGTGTTCAAGGGCGTATCTTTCTTCGCTTGCTGCCAGTACTGTAAGACCGAATCTGGTCTCATTCTAATCAGCGAGAACTTCTTCCCTTAAACAAAGATAAGTTTATATGTACCTGCATTATTTATGGCTGGTTCTTCCAACTGAGCATTAACTCCTCTGAGGAGCATTTTTTAAACGTATTTCTTAGCTTACAAGTGCTATTTATTTTAAGTAAAAATTCAGACTTTCGCGACCGGCGTTGAAACAGAGATTGCTATTTATTTTCCTGGAGAAAATATTACCCATAAGTTTGAAATAGAAATTTATTAGAAGCATCCTTTTTATGAATTATAAATTATATATTTGAAGTTAAAATAAACCTACAAAAGAAAGATTGAATATTGGTCTGTTCCGTATTTCCTGGTTCACAATTCCTCTAATGTGTCCGAAACTCCTAAACTTTTCTAAATCGCTAATGGTAACACACCAACAAGTGGCTTTGCAACATCGTGGTCATGTGTGTGTAGAATTTGTCTGATAACCTGTGTCACTGCGATGTTTGTACCAGTGCGTGCATTTGTGTGGATTTGGGTAGGAAGCGGCCGTGACCTTAAGTTGGGTACCATCCCGATATTTACCTGCATTAGAAGTGGGAAACCACGGAAAATTATAGTACTTCCAGGATGGCTGAGGTAGGAAAAGAACCCACCTCTTCTTAGTTTTGCCTCACGAGGCTGAATGTACTCTGTTCCAGCCTGCACACAAGAATTAAATTCCTTGGCAGACCCAGGAATGGAACCCGGACCTCCGCGGTGACAGACAAAAATGCTAGGTACTACGCAACGAGGCGGAGTAAAATATGACAGTTGATAATGTGGTTGTATAGACTTAGCTGTTCGGGGCAGATAACCTCGTAGTTCCGCCCCTTAAAACAACAATAACTATAATAACTAATAGACTTAGCTGATTCCTGGAAGTCCCTGTATTGACGTCCACTTCACTTTAAGACTTCAGGCCAGAGTCGATACTACAGTTGCGAATCACATTCCAATGACATTGGATTGCATATTGTAAATTTCGATTCCTGCTGCTTTACCGGCTGATAGTTCCGTGACTTTTGAAATGGCCCCCGCACAATTATTTTTATTCAAATTTTAAGTTGACTGATAATCTGACAATTGGTTCGTAGATTACAAAACCTTTTCTCTTCGTAATTTGAAGTGGCAGTAAGCCTATGCTCTAAAACAGTTTCTGTACATTTTCGTCAATCAGACTAATGGACTATACGCTCCTAATATCCTGTCATTACTGGCGGAATCGATAGCATTCATTGCTCCATATCAACGATATAAATGCGACACTTCGCATCTGACACTGCTCTTCTTTGCAACAATTTTCTTATGATTGGCCACGCCTCCCAGCCTATATGGATGTGCCATCCAACACACCAATTTACTCTTGGTTCATTTTCCTGTGCATATGCCTAAAGGAAAATTAACCTTAAATATAGGCTACAGTACTGGAAGACTGCATAACTACACGGAATGCGGCTTCGGTGGCGTAGTCGGTAGCATGCTGAACTGCTATGCTCAAGATCACGGGTTCAAATCCGACTGAAGTCGTCGGATCCGTAAGAGAGTTGAAATCCGTCAGTATACCTTCCTTTGGAGGGGAAGTAAAGCCGGCGGGCCCATGTCATAGATTTATGGCATGTAAAAGAGCCTACCACTAAACTTTCGCAGTGTGTAGCCAAATTTGTAGGTTATTCTCGACGTTCACTGCTAGGTGTCAGTGACAGTGGCATCTGGTAGCCAAAGTTGGAACTACTTGATATCGAACTTTCTGGGAGCCTACGGGCGTTCAATTAATTATGACCATTGGCTTCAATTCATATATAATAACTACACGGAAATATATTTTTCTACAAAATGAATTTCAAGTTCATTTTTAGCCTATTTTCATTTTTGAAAAAAATAGGCTTATGAGATCAGCATTTGTCCGTATGTGTGTGTGCATATGTGTGTGTGTCCCCGTCTAATAAAATCTAAACGGCTAAAGCGATTTCAATGCAACTCCGACCCCAACAGTGCCCTTCACATTGTATTACGTCTCACCAATCCAACATGGCGGCTGTTTAAAATATTTCACCGGCATTCAATATCTCCCAAACTATTCCTGATATCACCCTGACATTTTGTACGGTGATAAAGGGCATTACTATACGTTCACCTATGTGACTTTCAAAAACATGTTGAGTACAAAACGAGCATGGTGGCCAAGCGAATTTGAAACATTTGAATAGAATTTGCTCGCGATTTACCCATCGGAGCGCAGTGAAACATGGTACACCTAATGGTTAAACCAATTGTAATGCACTGACCTTTAATTTCATTCAATTGTTTACACAACCTCAAGATGGCGGCTGTGCGAAATTTTAAAATTAAGTTTTTATTTCTTGTGTCCTAATACCGACAGTGGTGGCTACGCTGGCTAAAGCGCAGCATTAGGTCATGGGGCCAAGCTCTCTGCTGACTCGGTAGACGCGTGGGTTCGAGCCCCACCGTCGGCCGTCCTTGAAATGGTTTTCCATGGTTTCCCATTTTCAACACCAGGCAAATGCTGGGACGGTACCTTCTGACAGGCCACGGCCGCTTCCTTCCACATCCCTGCCCGGTTTAATTCACCATCACTCATTTCATCTCTCTTTAACTCCTCTCATGAGGTTGGCGTCAGGAAGGGCATCCGGCCGTAAAAACCATCGCCACAAAGACTTCCATCGAATCTCATCCCCGACCCCGTTGGAAAACGGGAATAATATGGGGTAGACATACACATTTCTTGTGTCCTAATCATGCGATCGTAGTCAACGTTTGTATATTGAACCTAAACAATAATCGTCATCTAATAGTACATAACTCTATGGCCTACATATATAACAATCCAACACGGCGACCATCCGAAATATTTAGACGGTTCTCATTATCTACTAATCTATCACAGCAATCAAACTGAAATTTTGTATGTTGATAGAGGCAATTAACATAAGTAGAATATATGAAAATAGGCTATTTATTTCTTCACGGAACTACTTGTTCTTTACGGCCCGACACAGAAAAATGAACCCTACGTGAATTGTTCTGTTGGATGGCACACCCTCATATGGCTGGGAGGCGTGACCGATCATAAGGAAAATAATAGAAGAGCATTCTCTGATACGAGGAATTGGATTGGCACCGTCGTCGATATGACTGTTGCATTCATAATGCATGCTACTAACAGACCTTGCCTTAAACTTTATTTTAAAGCAGGAAGAGACACCAAGATAATTAAAGCAGAGCTGCCATTATTGCAAAGGAGACTTCCCATGGAGTAGGGCTCAGCCAACGCTCTACGTTGGGAGTGACGAGTGCGTACAGTAGGAGTTTGTACCTTATATCAGAAATAAGTGCTAAGTATTGTACCCGAATTCCTGTAATTACCAACAATTATCCGAGGATGTAAAGGATCGCCAAGGACGTTGATCCCCAGCTAGATAAACCAACTGTTCCCTGCTGGCCGCCGATCACTGGACTCGTCGTACGTATGTTTACTGGAAGCCGAATGCACTATGTTCTAACTGCAATGGGTTCACATCTAACTTCATAGGGAGAGTGAGATTCTTGGAATCTCGGGGTGTGACGGGTGTGGAAAAAGGATTGAGCACCTATAGAATATCCATAGTACACTCGTTATTCCCACTATGAAATGATAACTTCGTGGATTCTATAAAATGGAACAAGCAAACTGAACAGTGCCTGCTAAGCTCTACTTAGTATAAAACGAAGTCCCCGATTCTTGGATGTCACGGGTAATCTCGAGAACCATTGGATGGATTTTGATATGGGTTTCACCATTCTGTAAAGGATATCTCGAGGAAGGTTTCTAAAGACAATAATTCATTTATGATCAAAGGAAGCCAAGCAGTAACGATTTCAGTGAAAAGGTCGAAAATAAACCTGGCGTCCGTGCGCTATTTAAGCTTGCGCTGGGCAAACCGTTTAAAATATCAATATACATTGAGTGTAAGAACTGTTCAGCATGAAAAGTTCTACAAAGAAGTCAATACATCGCCCACTATAAGTGTTTTTAGATCGGACGGAAGGTGGGATTTGTGTTTCATGCACCTCGCCATTATTAAATTACGTCTGACAATAATTCGTTGCACATGCATCTCCATGATAATATAATTAATAGTCCAGTCAGTGATTTTAACTCATCATGCCGAGACGTACAACGGATATAGGTTATGGACCATTGGCATCGAAAGAAAAGCGCTTATCACGTAATGCATTCATAACTGATCCCGGGCGATGCCGGGGCAAGTTGCTAGTTTATTAATCAAACAAATACACTAGAAATATCGCTCCTGAAGCCTACTCTCAAAATTAAAATGAATAAAACTTAATAATTATAATATTAATAATAATAATAATAAAAATAATCTAGAATAAATAAACAATCTAACCGTGAATTTGGTTTATGACCTAGATCCATACTAGTTAAGGAGTTTTAAATAAATTAAAATTCTCTTCTAACAACTTCCTCCAATCGATAAATTATTCAGCAAATGAACTAACAGCTGACTTGTCTACGCTGTCAATAATAATATTAATCTCACTTTACAAATACTTATTTTAATCTATACATTACTGACTCCTTAATACTATTAATTCTCTTACTAATGGTAACTATCGCTAAACATAATAATATATTTATCACTCTATTTACACATTTTACAATCTCCGAAGTTAAGAAACATTCGTCAATGCGCTTATCAGCCATCATTCCAAATATTATTTACTATTGTAATGATTCTGTCGTCCGTTACAAAGTCCCTCGTCACAATCACGTCATTTTGTTATTATTCCAGTGTTATTATTATTATTATTATTATTACCTTCAAATTTTTTATTTTGCCAATTAATGCATTTCCTGTAATTCATATTTATTATTATTGTTAATCGCATGGGCCACATCATTACATCTCATCCCATGTATTCATCAGGGTGTTATTTTAAGTCTGTTGGTTTGCAATCCTGTATAGTTAGACAAGAATTGTCTCCTAATTCTTATCTTCGTAATACAGTGTACATATTTTGTTATGAACTGAAGTCAGTGGTGCAACAGGAAGATCGAAATCTCATTGTTCTCCACAAGTTATTTTGGTAGCGAAGCTAAGCCATCCGGCTTATGACTCTGTATTTCACGGTAAAACCTACCTTAGAGTACTTGCTCGGAGGATCTTCGTGCTCTGCGCGGCTAAACAAGAGGTTGAATCGGGGACTGTCGCCAAGATTTGGCGGGTTCGCGGTGTTCCGTGAATGTTCGGCCAACCCGAAGTAAGTGACGCTTGCTAGTGATTGGCTGGTTTCTAGGCGCCAAACTAACCCCGCGAAATATCACTGGGGATGCTGGCGGGGATGAACTATATATATTTGATGGGCACTCACGCAAGCATTCAATTCGATTCTATTCTGATTCTATAGTTTCATTCATTGGAATCGAAGTCTGCGTCCTTCCGAGATGTTACTCTTGGTGGTTCTGCTTAACAGTAAGTGTCATTCGTAGACAGTCAATGCATCAGCAGTCATTGACTCTGCAATTAATTCAAGTATGGTCACTAGGTGACATAACTACGAGTACGGCTGATATATGCCGAGTGTTAGTGCCTGCGACCTGTGAAGTGCGAGCCATGAACGATCAGCTGTGATCGACACAACGAGAGTGCCCAGATTGCATAACGGTGAGTTGAGCCAAACATAAACATCGAGGTCATTACGCTCAAGGAATTTGGAAAGGGGAGGTTTTTCCCATAAACGAGAAGATACAGCAAGCAGTTACGAGCAACTATCATCATCATAATTATCAAATTTAACGTCATACTTCGCACAGCTAATTCTCACAGGAGTGTAATTTTATATTTTGTAATGTTTGTATTAGAATCTATAAAGAGGAATGTAAGATAAATATTGCGTAATTAATTTAGATAAGCAGCATCCTGACAAGCGAGATTTCACCTCACCCCTGCAGTGTAAGTCATGTGTTCTACCGCAGTTAAGTCATGCAAATTTAACAGATCATCTCCTATAGATGTCAACTATAGGTGGCGCCCAGCAAGCATTTCAATTATCACCCAACATAGGAATGATATTAAATGTTGTTAATATAGAACTACTAGTAGGGATGTTACACTATTTATCTGCCATAACATAATATCACTCACGTTTACTTCTGGTATACCTCTCTTGTCAAAATCAATTAACTTTGGAACAAGAAACTAAGCTAATTCTAGTTAGAATTATCAAAACCATGTTAAATTATTAATAAAATAATGTTTCAAAGAATATCATTCATCGATCTACTCATGTTAACTATCATGAGGGCATTAAAATAACATTTTACTTCTGATCATCTGTTACTTCCATATATCACCTTGCTACCTTCTCAATCCATTAATAACATCAGCTCACTTTTCACAAGTCTTATTTGACTTCTTAACAAAGCACATATTTCCTCTACGGTATTCAATAATATCCTCGTCGACTCCTAAATGTTTAACATATCCGCGTAAACTTCCATAATTCTTTACATATTTCATCTTACTGTCGCCGTGATCAAGAAGAGATATAGGATCTAACCTTGACATTCCATCACATACTGGTAGACCAAACTAACAATACTCCCTACTTAAATCTTGTGCCTTCAACAATATTATTTAACTTCAATATCAGCTATTTTCAACAGTCGGCTTTACCGTAACAATACCATAATAATTCCGTAACAATGACGTGCTTCATTCCCTCTTTAATGTAACACATGCTCTGACATTAACTAAACAATCGTTGATCTCGAAATTCTGTCTAATAACAGTATGAAAATACATTCTTGTCTCGCCTCTCTGATCTTTCATGAATAGAAGTTACAATTATGTCTTTCTAATTACATCACATAAATTATCATTTGCCCATTGTTATTCTTGTAATAACATCTAGAATTGTCAATATTCTGTATTTTCACCACAACATTCCCTATGAACGAATAATACTTCATCAATGCTCTATAAAATGTTTCTAATTGGCTGTTTGGATCATAGCAAAATCATATTCAAGCCTCAAATGACTTCGCAAATCTTAATATCAACTCTAATAATTCTCTCAAAATAGATCTAAATTCGGAATCGAATAACACTATATTCGAGTAATAAAATATCTAAACTTTGTCTCTAAAATTTCCCAAATACTGAATAAAATATCCAGCTATTTAAATTATAACGCAACGCAAGAAAATCCTAAAATATAACTCGTCGATGAAAATAAAATATCAAATCTAATCTGAAAATCCTAATAAGCTAAATTGAAATGGGAGTCTAAGATAAATAGATCTTTCCTAGAATATGGTCATGGTCAAAGAAATATCCACAAATATCATCAAGCTACTGAAAGAATACAAGTCATTCCTCTAACTTCCTGCCTTGTTGAAAATATGCATTTCCAAACCTGGTGGAATATTGGTCTGCTCGTACTGGCATCGTCTTCCAGAGTTGAGGATCGCCTCGTCCTCGTCTTCCTGGATTTGGTGTCGTGTAGTCGGTTGACCCCTGGGTATCTGGATCTGCATCTCCCCAATATTGGATGGTACTCGTTCAAACCTCGTCTCGCTTCTGTTCTAGATAGAACTGTCGATAACATTCTTCGAACGACTGTTCTGTTGAAGTTCTTGTAGATTGGAACTCGTTATATTAATTTTTGGTATGATGAATAATTGAATTTCCAAGTTGGTGTAGGAAATCAATTAATTTTGGTGTGAGATTCCAATTATGTGGGGCATGGTGTAGTTGAATGGTTCCACATCTTTCTAGGTGACTCTTCCATAACTATGTCTCTCCAGTAATACTCATATTATCGTCGGTTTTGTTTCCCTTGCATGTATTTAGTAACTCATCTCAATCTTCTTCGTAGATTTCACATTTGATATCCCCATTGACTCAATTTTATAATTCGTGGTCGACATTGTGGTAATACTCGTAGATATTGAGTAGTTATTCATGGTATAGTTTTCGATGAATTATCGTAGAAATAGTTTCTGAATAACCCTCGTATAATGATGCTAGTAGTATTCATTGGATTATAATTCTCACGAACTTATATTATAATGTTCAATTCTGAAGAATACTAGTAGTACTGTTCGTTACGTAGATTCATTTCATATAATACTCTTCTAATTCAATAATTTTTTATGAAGTGACTTGTTGAAACATTCTAAGTCCTTAAGTTTTCAATAATACATTCACCGTATATTGTATCAACGATGACCGCCAAAGACCCTGTCCTTGCCGTCTGATATATTAGTCAACTGCCGTGCCTATTCTGGATGGAACTATCCCGTCTATCTCTTTCAAAGTCTTTCGAAATACATCCCCGGGTGTAGCTCTCCGATCTCCCTCCTTCCTGCTATTCTGGCGTCATTTCGTGAATTTCGGTGGTCAGAACTCAAAACGTCCATTCTAATACTTTTCTGGCTAAATCAAGCTTCTTCTTTAAATTTTGGTGAAATAAAACTGTTCCTTTTTAAATCCCATACAATTCAATATCATTATATCGTTTCGAAATAATGTGTAGTAATTACTGTGATCTAATTACTTTTACTAAAATCCAATTATTTGATTGGCTACAGGTAGTCATGTAACCTGGCTCGCACCAATATCGCACACGCACCGAGAAGCGTGTCGCGCGGCGAACATCTTCCTCCCCTCTTCAATTTATTTATGGAGTCGGAACTTCCTTTGACAAGCGTAACTTGTTTATAAACCGATCCATTTTTGGTGCTGGTCAACTCACTGGCGAGATTTGTGTCATTTCCACTGCTAGCTATATTAATACAATGCATTATATCCTTTTGATATTTCGTCTGCCTCTTTCAAATTAGGGGCGTGGTGGCGCAGCGGTCAAGCTGTATGCCTCTCACCAAGGCGGACCGGGTTCGATTCCCGGTCACTGCATGTGAGATTTTCGATGTGAAATGCCATGTCCTGTGGTTCGGATTCCACGTAAAACGGAGGTCCCGTGGCTTATGATCGCGAGATTAACGGTCACGTTAAACTACAAGCTTCCTTCCTTTCTTTCAAATTATATGAGTTTCCTTGTCTGGCAAGAAGCGCGTTGCCTATATGCAGCATAGTTGGTTGCCTAGATTACCCTTTAAATTGAACATATATGAGCACGTAAATGTCTGTTCGACTCCTGCCTTGTGACATGTATATAAGCTCACAAAATACGGGTTCAGTATATAGTACTGTATCACACACTAAGTTACAAAGTTGTTACTCACCTTAGTTTAATGTATCCAAACTTTGACTCCTAATCATACACTAATATTGAGATTGTGTTGATAGTTTTGAACATTAAATTAACACTCTTCCGTAGATTGCTAAAATCCATCTGTGGAGTTGATCCAATCAAAATTCGGGTTTCTTTAACTAATGCTCCTGTCTAATCCGACTATTTTATCACATTGATATGAACACAACTCGTAGAACTTAACAAGATTATATATTTCATAAATAAATAAATAAATAAATAACACATAATAACACATTACCAACTGTAGTCACTGATGGTAGGCTATAGTTTGAATAGTTTAGAACGAAATTCAAGATTGATATGTTGACCTGTTTATGTTTCAATGTGTTTTAAAACGGCACATACAGTGACTGAGTTTCATGATACTTATAGGAAATACTCAAGTAATGTTTAACCACCACTTACACGGCTTTCTCTGGTTGTCAGTCCGCCTTCCTTTATCCAGCCCACATGTTTAGACATACCAGCTGGAAATGATCGTTGTCTCCCCAGGGCAGAACAAACGCTTCATAGATAGTTATAACTACTGGAATCAAGATAATAAATTCACTACCTGCTTCGAATACGTTTCACATGAGCTGAAAACTGTAGATTCACCAAATCTATCAGTTTCGAATGATACAGTCCGGGGCAAGGCTACTGCACAACTCTCGAACACTTGCAGACACTTACTCTTCAGAGATGGTTTACGTCTTAAACTGGGTAAATCATGGAAGTTGAAAAATGAGCTTTGCATGTCTTTGTCTTAGATTTCTGCTTACCTTCCTTTTAACCATGCCCACAGTTATGCTGAAGGCATGCAACATTACGGAAATGTAAAACGTACTTACTAATGTACATTTGAGTCTGTTCTGTTTCTGTAAGCCAATGCAAATACAAAAATCGTCAAAGTGTTTAGTGAATAGTACTTTTTCATTTCACCAGCAGTCGTGTAAAGGATTTTTTTTTAATCATTGTGGTCTCATGTTTCCTCATTTTTAAGAATCTACTGCTATGAGCTGATTTTTGTCTCTTTCGAAGTAAAATGTGCAATCGCTAATGATGGCTGCGTTGGTTTCCTTCCCACAGTTAATATATTCCCAGTTATACATTTAATAACAGCTTGATTGCGCGCCCACTAGCTTGGACTTTCAGCGGTGTTGGGAAATCCACAGTCTGTCTGTCTATCGTTGCTTGTACTACACGCCACTCACTCCTACACACGCGGCCAGCCTAATACGATGAGTTTGTGAGAATGCACACGGTAGTTTGCATTGCAATTGGCTATTCCGTTTAATAGTAGGCCTATATTACAACATTAGTAAGCCGCATAATAAGACTGCATCAATTTCAAATGGCCTGGTTAGAGAACTTATGTTAGAGGAAGGTTTATCATGAAAATCGTATCACCAGAACAGTATCTCAGATACTCATACACGATATTAAATTAGTACCCATTTGCATTTCTAAGGTCATGGAAAGATTTACTGTATATGCAAATAATATGAATAATATGAATAATATGTGTTTAATATGTGTTGGGAAATCCACAGTCTGTCTGTCTATCGTTGCTTGTACTACACGCCACTCACTCCTACACACGCGGCCAGCCTAATACGATGAGTTTGTGAGAATGCACACGGTAGTTTGCATTGCAATTGGCTATTCCGTTTAATAGTAGGCCTATATTACAACATTAGTAAGCCGCATAATAAGACTGCATCAATTTCAAATGGATAATCAAGGCTAAAACTAACCCGACACAAAGGGAGACAAATTGATGTGAGACGTGGTCTGTTGTTTAGCAGAAGTGACTAGCCCGGACTATTTTTTAGTAAATCAGATAGTGTCTAAAGGCTAAAGCCTCGCGCCGTGAGTGAAGGCTGGGATCCCCCGCAAGTAGATAACGATAGAGCCATGGCATATTTAAGACGCAGTGAAACAATTGTGCATTCGCTAGGGACTAGCTTCGGAGGAACAGATGCACGGTGAGAGCGATGCCCGCACTCGGCAGTTCTGGAAAGTTTCACAAAGACAAAGTTAAAGTGATGTATAAGTTGTAAGTGACAATTATGAAGTACTTATCAGTTTTGATCAAGTAAGTGAGAGCGTAGTGCGTACCAGACTGACAGGAAAATAATAATAGAGAAAAATTAAGTGTAGTGAGAGACTTAGGTGGCTGAGATAAATAGTCACATTATTCAGTTGTTAGATTGCGTAAACGCGAGTGATTACTAGTACATGTAATAACGAGCATGTCGTCGCTGAATTTAGCGGTAATGTTCTCACCTGCTGTGCTCAAGATTGCAGGACTGCTGGTGCAGTCTGCTGACATTTGAGGGTGCGCAAATGTGAAAGAGCCGTGTCAGTAGATTTACTTGCACCCTAGAGATCCCCTTTGGGGCAAAATTCCGTCACCCTGGCGTCTCTAAAAGCTTCAGTAGTTAAAATGGACGTAAAACTAATAACATTATTATACTGTATATCGTCGCTGAACTACTGTAGAATGCCGCCTATTTGACAATGATCTTATTTTGCATGATTTTCCTTATGATTGGTCACGCCTCCCAGTCGTATGTGGATGTGCCGTACAACAGAACAATGCATGCTAGGTTAATTTTCCTGTGCTTAGAACCAAAGGAAAATGAACCTTAGATACAGGCCTACTGTACTGTAGGAGTTCATAACCACACGGAAATATACTTTTCAACAGTGCAAAGAATATAAGGCTCTTTTTTCTTTATTCTAAGGATAAAAATCACTAAGTAAGAAGTATAATTAAACCAGTTCTACGTAAGTGTGTAGTGAACTGTGAGCAACGAAAAGTGTACCGTGACATAAAAATCGCACACAATATACTGAGTGCCGAGTACATACCGTATACAGACATTATTCGCGGAGGTCCGCTGGCCTGGTTAGAGAACTTATGTTAGAGGAAGGTTTATCATGAAAATCGTATCACCAGAACAGTATCTCAGATACTCATACACGATATTAAATTAGTACCCATTTGCATTTCTAAGGTCATGGAAAGATTTACTGTATATGCAAATAATATGAATAATATGTGTTTAAAATATAATCAGACGTTAGGTACAGGTTAGACGGAGCTGTGACCATACCGTAAATCAGAGAAAACCAGACGCGCTTTTAAAATGAGAATGTCATACCAGAAAGATGCCGATTAATAAATATTTGTCTTAATTAAAGATCAGTACTTATTTGAAGATGAAATAGGTAGCCTGTTTTGATATAATGTAATGTAATTCAACGTAAATATCGATGATTAAAATAGTGGATTGGAAATTATGATCATCAGGATCATACAGGTAATAAATATCAGAGTTAGGAGCGTATTTGCTGTCTATCCCGAGGTAGAATAAGAGAGAAGCTCATATATGTGCGTTCTACAAGTTATTAATAATTATACGGAGGAACGAACCATATTAGACAATTACGTGTCAAGGTGGCATGTGCTATGCCAAGAGACGAGGGTCATCCTGTTATGTATTGTGCTAACTATTGTAATTTACGTGTATCGCACGGGAGGTGCAATTCCCACTGAATAATCAACGAAAAGGGTGTCACACGGCAAGTGACCCATATTTACGATTATCTATGAATGTACGGAAGCTACGAGAACCTACGATAAATAGCACCTACATTTCCTGTATATACGTAACACAGATTACTGCAAGGTATTGGACAGGGTACATGGTTCAAAACTTGACATTGTATTATGAGACACAGCCAGATTTATAATGTTACAGCCAATATGTGAGCTTACGCAAATTTAAATTGTCAGTTATTACGACTAATGGCTGATGTGAATTTGAGATTCATCTACGAGATAATGATTGCATAATTCATGAGTTGATGTAGTGCTGTATTACAACAATTAAAAGTCAGTAAAAAGTTTATACCATTTTATTTGATGATTGATACGGACATTGGTGTCCAAGTTATATTTTTGATTTTTGAGAATTAGTGTGCCTACCCGTCGTCGACTAATATAGGGATTTTGTACCATTTGTAATATGGAAGCTTAAAGTGCATCTCTTTCCAAGTATGAGAATTCACTTTGATTGAATTCAGACATTTTTGGGGTATGGTGATACTTCCTGTAGTAGGCCATGTATTTGAATGTATTCATAGTGAACTGCCACTGAGGCTAAAGAGCCCCTTTATGTAGCATATACAATGGTCTGGATTGAAGTTATGTAATGAGAAACTAAACCTAGCTTAACAACTAATAAAACAAAATATAAAATATACTTATATACATTTACAAAGGAATAACGTCTTTATTATTTGTTGTGGACAAAATAATAGCAGGTGTGTATTTCTAGAATAATGTTGCTTGGTATATGTGATTGATTTTATGTTATATTGGACTTAATAAATTAATGATTATGTTGCACAGTTGTAAAAGTCACAGTATGTTCCTTCCAGAAGCCTTAGAATGATACCAATACTCACTTAATGACAATTAGAATTAGTGAGCTAACCAAATCCAACTTTATGATGACAACATTTCGAAATGAACAATATGTAATGAAATGTCACTTTTTTCTAATTTTGTATTAGTGTTAATTATTGAATTTCGAGTTTGTTCATAGAGCAATTTTGTGGAATGATATTGAGGTCACTGATATCACTGGTTTACACTACCAGTACAACCTCAAGCACCTGTCATGTTTTATTGATGGCTAAAATAATGTTGATTTTGATGTCCTGTTTGAAGGGATAATTTCCATAGATTGATTGTGTGATTTTTATTTATGTAGCAATGTTATAGAGCAAGTAATCTGATATTGATTCCACCCTCAAGTGTGAGTCATTTATATTTTAGAATATCCAGAGCATTCTCATACCAATTCAAAGTATACAATAATGATCGCTAATAATGAACCATACACGATCCGTATAGATAAAGACTGAGCTACAATGAGTTGTTAAGCCGGATATATTTGTTATTTCAATGTGATCATAGGTGTAATGCGAAAGAGCCGTGTTCATTACACTAAAGTTATCTAACAACGAGAGGCCGCCAAGTGGTTTACTAGAACAGAGTTCAAATTTGGAGAATTTGCTCTTCATAAAAAAATATTTTGCCCCTGTTCGAGTGTTTTTGCCAATGAGCCTTAGTGTATTCAAAATTGAACGTTTAAAATCAATCCTCAAACTTTTGTAGTCCTATTCCCACACGCGTACTCGGCTCGTCTCCGTGGCGTAGTCGCTAGAGTGTTGGCGTTAGAAATGGAAGTTACCGTGATCGAAACATGCCTTGATGTTTTTAAATTATTTTCTTTATCTTTCTTTGACATTTTATATTTTTTATTTTATTTTATGTTTGTGGTACAATATTTAAGTTGGCAGATTACATCAAGTACTTTATTATTTGTTGTTGCTTTTTCTATTTACAATATTAATAAATTAATATTTACGGTATTGTTTACATACAGAAAGTTTAGCTTGATAGTGGAGCAGAGTGGATCATAGAGAAGGGCTCTTGCGTTTCTGCATTAGACTCGGCGTAGTGCGAATGAACGTAGCGTCGCCGGCCACGCTGCATTTAAATTCTAACGAATACAACTTACAACACGTTCAAGCGTTACGGACGAATAATGATTGTACATAGCTCCAAGACCGAAGAGGCCACAGAAAATACATTGTAGAAAACACAAAATACAATAAGGGATGTATCAGTAAAAGAAAAAGAAAGTGCTGACCAAGGTCTGACTCGAATTCGAAACCTTCAATTCCCCACGCCAACGCGCTGGCGGCTACACCACGGAGACAAGCCAGGAACGTGTGCGGAAATAGGACTATATAAGTTTGAGGATTGATCTTAAACGTTTAAATTTGAACACACTAAGGCCCATTGGCAAAAACGCTCGAACAAGGGCAAAATATTTTTTAAGAAGAGCAAACGGTCCAAGCGATTCTAGTAAACCACTTGGCGGCCTCTCCTTGTAAGTTACACATATACATCACTCACCTCTGGCAGCTTTCTTCACTTGATGTCCGGCATACGAGACTTACCTTCTGGGCAGCCTTACCTACATGAGAAGGCAAAGGGTTTATACAGACACAAAAAATACTCTCCCTTATGATTAGTTTTACTTTCTTTATTTCACAAGAAGAAAGGACACAAAGCCTCAATGGGGCAAAGAATATTTTCGATTTGATATTGTCAGAGTTGAATATTTGCCTGAAGAAGAGCTCATACTGAGGTCATGGGTTCGAAGGATGGGGTTGTCCGGAATACCATCTGTCGGTTGGTGGTACCCTGGCAATCTCCTCTGACGGGCACAATACATAAAATATGGCGTTGAAATGTTTGCAGCTGAAAATTTCAAATAAGTCTCGTTGGGAATATTAGAAGGAAAGTTAGTAAATACTCTGCAATATGAGCAACACTGAAACCACTGTGTTACTTCATAGTCCTATATGTTACTTCCAAAAACCGAACTGCATCATGTGTGCGCTTTAGCCAGGTAACAGTTTAGTTGAGATATTCAATATGGATTCAGGATCAAAGTTTATGAAGTAGGTAAATATTGTGGAATACGAACCTTGTGCAATATTCATTTCCCTAGTGAAATTTGCAAGGGTTTTGTGTTTATAAAGATATGTATCACTTGAAACAAAAGCTCAAAAGATCCAAAACAATTAAATTCCGGAATATGAAGTGCGATTTTTCGTAGTAATTACGGTTCAAAGCAGACGGTCTCTTTCCGTGTACCTCAGTGTCACTCGAGTCTCTTCGACAGTACAGTAGCCTTGTCAAGTGCATTACGTCACAATGAGGAGCAGACGTTCGAAGATCCAAATTTTAAATGCTGGCGATGAAACTCATTCTCTGTGTGGTTCTTCCCCCGGACCCACCCTCACACCATACAAATGCGAAGATGCATCTTGCTTCAAGTACCGGAGCACCTACCTTAATCCTAAACCAGACATGGCCATACAGCACGCTGGCTTCAAGCCGGCGTGCTTCTGGCGCGAACGGCCTTGCAGTGATGGTGGGGGAAGACTATATGTCTCTCTCTCTCTCTGTCGCTTTCCCATCGTATTCCCTCCCGTACTGCCTTCGCTGTGTCGAAGGTCAAACGGTCGTCGTGCGGTGTCCCTTATCTTGTAAGCTGTAGTGTCACTTGACATTTGATCGCAGGGATAAGTAACGTTTGACTATGACTAGCGCTGAAAAGAAAAGGAGGAGTGGAAGTGTGACTTCCTTTAGGAAAGAGTGGGAACAATATTGTTTTTCACTGCATTGAAACTAACAAACTCACGGTATCGCGCTCTGATGCCTGATGATAACCTGCGAAACAGCCTCCGGTTGATTGTCTCACAAGCAATCGTACCGAACATAGAGCATATTGTAAATATGAAAACAAATTAAAAACAAGGAAAATCAATATGTGACCAAAATTGCATTGTCTTAAATGAGTCCCATGATACCTTATCAATATTTCTGATTGTTTTAATTCTGACTACCTCGTGGTATAGCGGCTAGCATTCTTGGCTGTTGCCCCCGGAGGTAATAGTTTGAATCCCGGCTCTCCCAAGAAATTTAATTCTGGTCTGAGGGCTGGAACTGGGTACGCTCAGGCTCGTCAGGCAACACTGAGAAGAGGTGGGTTCAATTCCCATCTCAGCCATTTTACTCCAGGCAAATGCCGGGATGGATCCTAAAAAGACACCACGGCCGCCTCCTTCCCAGTCCTCATCTGGATAACAAATACACACATTAATACAGCCACCACAATTATACAGGTTATCAGACAAATTCAATAAACACACCCAAGTACACGGGGATACATGACCACGATGTCGCAAAGTCCCTAAATCAAACAGAAACATCAATCGTTTTATTGCTAGGCACGTAATCTTCAAGTAACGGTACGTGGAGAAACGCGCGTACAAAGTGTAGATGTTCCGGGCAACCAACAAATTGGAAGAACAGTTTGTTTGTTTGTTTACATTACGTCCGTTGCGCCAGCGATCCCAACTTGACTCGGTCAGACGTGCTGGCACTCAGGGCAGGCAGCCCAGCCAAGAGAGGCAGAAACCAGCCTGTCGGCGTGCGGCGCAGTATAGCTGGCACGCCGAGCGTGCAATGACTGGCCGTCCCTGCGCTAGACAATGGATATGTAGACCACGCTACACTGGCGGAAAGAAATATTCCAACACCATGAAATAAGGAATGTACAGCACGGAAATTTTGGCAGTATACTGTCTTTGGCGAGATAACTTATTTAATTGAATAATGGTACAAGACAACAGGTTTATGTCCGCACGAGAAAAGCCATCGCAAATGTGCCATGCAGGCCCATTAATTACCGGTATATTCGCCAGACTGTTGAATGCAGGCATGCATTGTGTCGTACAGGTGCCGGATGTCAGCTTGTGGGATGGAGTTCCATGCCTGTTGCACTTGGTTGGCCATTACAGGGACGGTTAATGCCGGTTGTGAATGACGCTGGAGTTGTCGTCCAATGATGTCCCATACGTGCTCGATTGGGGACAGATCGGGGGATCGAGCAGGCCAAGGCAGCATGTCGACAATCTATAGAGCATGTTTGGTTACAAGAGTGGCAGGGCGCCGTGCGTTATCTTGTTGGGAAACACCCCCGGGAATGCTGTTAATGAATGCAGCATAACAGGTCGAATCACCAGACCGACGTAAACATCTGCAGTTGGGATAACCACGAGAATGTTCCTGCTGTCATAGGAAATTGCTCCCCGGTGTAGGTCCAGTGTGTCGACGCCACAGACAGGTGGAATGCAGGCACTCACTGGCCTCTTTCTAACCAACACACGGTCATCACTCGCTCCAAGGCAGAATCGGCTTTCATCGGCAAACACAATGTACCTCCACTCCATCATCCAATGAGCTTTCGCTTGACTCCACTGAAGTCGCAGACGGTGGTGGTTTGGGGTAAGTGGAATGCACGCCGCAGGGCGTCTGGCTTGGAGATGTCCTTTAAGTAACCGATTTCAAACAGTTCGTTCCGTCACAGTGGTGCCAACTGCCGCTCGAAATGCTGCTGCAGATGCCGTCCGATGCGCCAAAGCCATACGCCGAATACCGAGGTCCTCCCTCTTGATGGTGCCACGTGGACGTCCGGAGCCCGATCTTCTTGTGACCGTACATTCTCGTGACCACTGCTGCCAGTACGCATGCACAGTGGAGACATCCCTTCCAAGTCGTTCTGCAATAGCGCGGAAGTAAAATCCACCTTTACGTAGCCCTATTACACGGCCTCGTTGAAACGCAGTGAGCTGTTGATACTGGCCTCTTCGTCGTTGTAAAGGCATTCTTGACCCACTCACAGCCACACCGTCCATTCTCACAGGTAGTTAACGCTCTCGCACAGTACAGCCCGTATTTAAAGCAAACTCGATGTTCAACATCATGGGGCCACTACTAGCGCCACGCTAATGCGATTTGCGGGAAATTTGAATCAACGTCATCTTTCAGATGTATAAACACGCCTACTAACGTTCGTTAGTCTAGCACAACCCCTTCTTAGTGTTGGGTTATTTTTTCCGTCAGTGTATATTTTAGGTCACTTCGTGTATTTGATCCAGCCGCTTAATTGGCCCTAACCGGATTTGACTACATTAGTGAAGAGTGCGTGGTAGTAACTGTGAGCTTTAAGATTCTACTACAAATGGCGTGATGAGGAAGTTGTTGTTGCTTCAATTTATGGATCTGCTTAAGTTATCTTCCTAATGTACACGTGCTTAGGGTATTTGTCTCAAAACCTGTGTTACTGCAGTGTCTGTAGTAGCGTGTGTAATTATAATTATTAGGGTTTAGCTTAATAGTGAGTCAATGCTGAACAGAAAGTCCCAGTGCACTGTACACATCAAGGGATCCTTCTTTCGAGTACAATCTGGTAGATGTAGGGCAGTGGTTCTTACTCACTCGCTTGCATTTTATACATGACGTTCCTCGTCGTGTTTCTCTGTAAACCTTTCATCAATTTGTTCATCGACTACAAGAAGGCTATCAGTTCCATGAACTCTTCATGGTTTATGCCTGGTACGCTGCACGTGCCAAACATTTTCTAACGGATTAGCTTCACCAGCCCGATTAAGCGGAGAAATTGACCCAATAAGAGAAACAAATTAACATTATGAATATTAATTTGAATCTGCTCTCTCAAGTTTGGCCAAATAAACGTCCAATTTTAGGATTTCACTGTTCATTACTGGACTGTCTACCATGAAGCTTATGGTTCTAATATTATGAGGAGACGTTTGACGTATCACTTCCCTGGAAGTAAGATTGAGGGGTGGTTGATGGTTTCCAGAGGCCATGACTGTTGCTAATAGAGGTGGACTTGGTGCACAACAGACGTTGCCATAGTTCTTCATACATGTGACTTGTGATGAGTAACTTAACTTGGGGAACACCAATCCTTAAGTCGTGCTAGTAGAATAAATGCCAAGACTGAGTTGGCAACACTACACACTGATCAGTTGTGAAATTTCCTCTCTCCAGGAAATCATCAAATATCTTATCTTAATATTAGCGGTGTAATGTTTTCCGCTACCAACCACTGTGCCACGCGCTTGTATAAGGCGTGATCAAAAAGTTTCCGTTTAAGGGCGAAAGCTGGTCTAGTGGCATAACTAGGATTTGCTTCTGGAGGGGGACGAGCGGAGTCAAATCTGAACTAATTAGCTATAAAGAGCGTTTTACTAGGTCTATTCTCTTTATAGGACTTAACTATTTTCTTCATTTTTTATTTTATTTTGTCTTTTCTCTTTTGTTTTAAGTTTAGATTTTCTGTCTGTGTTTGTTGTGTTTCCTGTTTTGATTTTGTGTTTGTTTTTGCTTGTATTTTTTATTTTTGATATTGTTTCTTTGTTTTGTTTTTAATTTTGCCTTTTTGTTTTTGTTTGTGGTTTCGTATTTGTTATTTCCTGCTTTGCCATTTATTTTTATTTTCATTTCTGGTTTGTGTTTTTGTTTTGTTTTTGCTTTTAATTTTAGTTTTGTAGTTAGTATTTGTTTTAGCTTTGTGTTTTTGGTTTCGTGTTTGTTTTTTCTTTCGTTTTTTATTTCTTGTTTTTGCTTTATGCGGAGAGGGGGAGGGGGAGCTTGGGCAAAATGAGACATAATCAATGAAAACAAAACTACACATTTTCCTGTTTGATCTCGATAGCATTTTATAAGATTTATTTGCTTCTATCAACGTGCAAAACTTCCAAAATGAACAGTTTTACTTATGAAAGTACTGTAATCAGTTTAGGTAACACTAAAAGTTTACACGAGTAAAGAGAAATGTTCTAGAATCATTGAGCATAAACGTACATAATCCAGTCGTCACCAATCCAAATATTGGTTGTATTCAAAATAAATATTTAATTGAATTACATATTTTATTACTTGGCTCTGGGGGGGGGGGGGGGGATTGATCCCCCTGATGCCCCCCATAGTTACGCCACTGAGCTGGTGCCACCACTGGGAAATGAAAGCGTTGACGGAGCAGTGGTGTCTTCCGTCGTCCTCTCGTCCCAAGAAATTCAAGAGCCAACCATCCGCTGGAAAGGTGATGCTCACCCTGTTTTTTGATTACTGGTGACCATTACTTGTTGATTTCAAGGAACCTGGTGTCTCCATCACTGGGGAACGGTAATGCGCAACACTGGAGAAATTGTGACGTGCAATTAAGGCAAAACGTCTGGGAACACTGTGACATTGGGTGATGCTGCTTCATGATAACGCACGTCCCCATACCGCAAAGATCGTTACGCAGAAGGTACGCCAACTCAAGTGGCAGACACTAAAGCAGCCGCCCTATAGACTTGGTCTCTCCCCTGGCGATTATCCCGCCTTCAGTCTCTTAAAAATGGCTTTGAAGGGTGGACGATTCCTGTCGGAGGAGGATGTGCAGCAGGCAGTTACGAACTTCTTCACGCAGCAGGTGCGTCGGTGGGATGAGTGCCTCAATGCTCACTGTACGACCGTCAAACGGAAACGTTTTGATCACGACTTATACTTCGCTTAACCATTTCGCTTGAAACATTCACCTTGTTTTGAACTCAGGTAATGGACAACGCTTGGTGCCTAGTTATGGTTCCTCTTACCTGATGATGATGACGTTTGTTCTCCAAAGAAGCTGAAGATTTCTTTCGAGTTGATGGCCATGGGTGCGTCGTGTTGAGGAAGAAAGGATGAAATGAATTAAAGGATGATATTGATGATGATGATATCACAAACGCATATCCTCAAGGAGAATTAGTCTGATAATGTTAAAATCCCATGGCATAGATGGGAATTGAGTACTTGACCATGGAGCCTGCTATACAAGGACTTACCTTTTGCTGCTGCTTGTGGCGTGCAGTCTTCTGTTTGCTGCTAGGCTGGTGTGGTGGTGGGGTGTGGTGTGCGACTTGTGCAGAAGGATGGTGCGCTCCTGGGTGGTGGTGGAGATACGCCGACTCAGCCAGAGTGGGTTGAATGTGCGTCACAAAATGAGCCATGGTGTCATAAGCCAAACTTCAGTTGAGTGGCATGCCAGGTTATCTAGAGCAAGCGGCTGTAAGTGCAAAGCAAGCACTACCTAGGCTCGCCTAAAGCGCATTCCGCTACCTGGAAAGCACACCAGAACATTATCACTAAACCATGCACACTTATCGTCATTTTTAGTTACGTAAATCTGAAACAATATTAAAAAGAGAAGGAATTAGAACGTGGATAGTGTGACATTTATTTGACAAAGGGACTATACGTCAACATATCAAGAACGGACCAGTAGCCTACTGCAGGTACAGGTCATGACAAATGAAAGTGAAACATGAATTTCGGTAGTCGATACACATGAACATAATTTGAAAGTGTGTCACTTCAATTAAAGAGATCCCTCTAAAATCGCTCCAACTGCTCAGAAACAAGAAGAAACATGGCAATTATTACTTCAATAACCTGGCCCGTGGCTAATCGCTAACATGCTAGGCTTTGATCCAAAGGGTCCCGAGTTCAATTCCAGGCTGGGCCTTGGGAATCTCCATCTCCAATAGTTGATTCTACTGGTTTGTGATGTCTTCATCATTCATTTCATCCTAATCACGGCACATAAGTCACCCGATGGATTCAACTCGAGAAAGCTGGGCCAGGCCTCCCCGAAGGTCAGCGTCATTCAATACTCGGTGGTGAACAAGATCAGAAGGAACATCGCTGTCACTGGAATTGAACTATCCTACGTTCTGTCAGTTGAAACTCCCTTAAAGGAAGTTCTTCAATTGACAAAATTCTGGTGGCTGAAGCAATGCTAATGAATTCAATGTACCTTAGGGATAGGTAGCACAATCTGACGTGCAAGCTACACATCGAATTACTGTGTTTCGTTAATTGGAGGTGACTTCAACTAGACACAAAGTGACTATATTGTTTCTGTTATGCAGTTGGAATGAATATTTTCATATTTAATTGCATAACAGGTGTGTGCGTAACATGCTCGGGAAGAAAGGGACATAATAGAATATCAAAAGCATTGTGTATTACCCCCGCCAAGTGCTATAGACTGTCACTGACGGTCGCCATGGACGGTGCTGCTGTTATAACCCAGTCAGATCCCTTAATGCCCGTGTTAAGCACTGGTGAACTTGCAGGTTACAAAGAGGCGTTACTGATACAACCTTCAGTTATCAAATACCTGCACACAGTTACAATATGCAGTCGTAGTTGCATGCAATGTGGCAGACACTTCCCTATTTAAGGTGCCATTCCATAAGATCTAAAGAAGGAAGTTCCATATTTAGAAGACATACTCTAACAGAGGAGGTGTCTAAACTGGCTCATAATGTGAACAGATAACGATGTAATAACAACTGATGATTATGGAGAAGTAACCCGATTAAGTGAGAAATACTGTATATGAAATGGGTCATGTATAAGGACAGATGTTGAGTAGTTCAAAGTAACACAGCGTGCAACAAGGACCTTAAATCATATTTTGAACCTTAACTCTCAAACTATGCAAATTATACTTTCACATATTGAACCAAATCCAGCTCTTCCGGTTGATGCAGCTCCCTTATTAGCCACAAAGGCACTAAACATTTCAACAATGGCTATAATTCCTTAAGGGGTAAACAATAGCATGATACTGGAGAATGGAAAAGCATGTTGGCCCTAAAATGAGGGAGTAGTTATAATATCTAAAAAATAGAAAATCAAACCCATACATCCTGTTCAGTTCAAAGTACAATGCCACTTAGCACATCTATATTTCAAGTTATGTTGATAATAAATTTCCTTTGTGTGCATTTAGAATTTATTGTCGAAAACAATTCACGGGTTTCTAAGAGATCTGTGTTAGCTTAATTTAATTTATGGTGAAAATATTATCACTTTTAATTGCATGTTAATAAAATACGTCTTTATCTTCTATAGTGTTGGCACATAGTCCGTTCGAAATTTGCACGCTACAATTGCCAACGAAGTCAGGGGATGTGCATAATCTAATACCAGAATCTCTCTGTTACCTAGTCAAACCGTAAATTCTGTCCTGTGTCAACTCGCAGCTGAGGGATAAACCGCACGGAGTGTGGATTTCATTATAATGGAAGGAGACATTTATCACTACCTCGCACTCTTGTCTGGCGAATATGCCGTATGGAAGTTGTTTCTCTTCAACTTCGGAGTTCGCATTCTTCCAAACAAGTGAACGCTCATTCACTGCGATTTGATCTTCAACCCTAGCGTTATTGAGAATTAGAAAAATATATCAAGGAGTCCTTCATAGCATTATCGAGGATATGAGAATTGTATTTAGAAGTCATTCATATTCTCTGGGTAATTCAGCCGGTTACACAACTTTCAATTTTTAATCGTTTCATAATTATACAATTTAATGAAATACTAGCTGTCGTACTTGTCATTGACGGGTGGTTAATTGTAAATTTCCTATAGTTGTCATCATCTCCCGCATCTGAGGACCCAAGTGGAGTACAATACCTTGTTGATCACGGTAACCCCTACGCAAGGTATGTATGCATGAACTACTATTCTCAAGCTTTAGGAGGTAATTATGATGGATGCCTACATAAAGATAGGTCTAGTGCTCCTTTTACCCCGTTTTCAGAGATTTTGGGGGTTTTGGAGAATTTAAGTTAATAAAAATTATGTTATATATTTTTCACCCTATGTCTTAGTTACTGTAATTAGACTTACGGCGAGTTAAGCCTACTAGTTGTAGTTAGACACGGTAGTTACAGGGCTATTATGTGTGTGCGCACCAGTAAACATGGCAAGCTAAGCCGGCCGTGACTAGCGCAGATCGCGGCCGTGCGTACTCGGTTCAGCCCGTGGTTTGGCGGGCACATTCACACTTTTACCAAACATGTTCAATAATGTGTACTTACAGTGTTCATAGGCGATGCTGAAAGTGTCCTCCCTCTCTTGTAACACACACCTAACATCTTCTGATAAAAGAAAGTCAGTCAACTCTTTTATTATTTATGTCGAGTCAACTCTTTTATTATTTACGGAGCCTGTTACCTTGAATCGTTTAGCGAGCCTCCTAATTGTACTGGCATTAGGCACAGGTCGTCATGAAAACTTGATTCGAAATTTTTGTCTCGTTTCAGAACAGGACTTTCTGCTTTTCATATACGAATTATGGATATACACACGTTCTCGCAATGTGAACTGGTGTCTAGGCATGACGAACAATCACAGTAATCACAATACTCACTAAATGTGCAACAGTAACGTCTAAGCTTTGCAAATACACACCCATATGAATGACAAAACACGTGTGAACTAACGATATGAGTCAGCGGAGCGGGTTATTGCACCGGCTGAACCAGGTGCTAGTCACAATCGGCTTATCTTGCCATGTTTACTGGCGCGCACACACATAATAACCCCCTAGTTGATTGGTGGAAATACCTTAAAGCAGGCATTCTCAACCTGGTGCTCTTCAAATTAATTTTGATGCTCTCGTCAAACGAACCAAAATGTGCTCGCGTGCACAAGCTCCCTGAGATCCTTCCATCAAATCTAATGTTGTTGCACGAACAGGAATAATAGTGTTTTCATTACAAGTTTTGACAATCAGAAACTTTATCATTATTAGTGAAATAGTATTTTTTTAATTTACAGTAAAGATAATTGAACATCCCCGTTTTAGGAGTAACACGAAAGATGCTGAATTGACTCGACTGTCCTCACGTAAATATATCTTATCTGCATGAGTCATGCAAGCAGTTGCAGCATGTCTGGTGAGCAGCGAATTCCTATCTATGTCAGATTCAGAGAGGGAGAGAGAGACAGGAAAAGGAAAGAGAGGTGCATGCTTGTTCCGTTATTAATATTTTTATTATTATTGTCATTATTATTATTATTATATTCGATTTAATGGTGCTCGGGTACTTGTTATGGAATGAAGGTGGTGATCACAGTCTCATACTGATGAAGAATGCTTCATTAAAGTATTATTTGAAGATAGAAGAGTCGATTCGTTTACAGATGAACGGATTGTTTTAGCAAATTCTAGCATTGAATGTACTGTAATCTTGCAATAGGTTGGTAGATTATTATTATTATTATTATTATTATTATTATTATCATTATAACAATAACTTAATACATAGGATTTGGTTGGATATTGAAGAAAATAAAACGCTTACACCTACATATAGTAGCTAAAATATGCATAGCTATTTGTAGGAAATAGATAGTTATGGTAAATACCTTTAGTATGTGTCAACGATACTGAAAATTAAGTTTAAGATACCTCAACGCCATTCGGTTGTGTTAGTGCAGTGTAGGGGAAGATGTAGTTCATGTGTTGGTAGGCAAATAACATTGGGTTTTATTGTTTGTGCAGTCCAGAGACGCTGGAGGGAAGAATGCTAACGTTTGCTCATTTGGAATTATATTTGCCTGTTAATGCGGACAGTATCATTAGCACATGGTGAGCGGTGTGACCTGCTCCTGCACTTTGAATCAGGTAACCATGAACCTCCAGTCCCCACTCTTACTCGATTGCACGTCTGAATAGAACATACAATCCTAAAAACGTTATTTCCAACAATTTTTCTTCGTAAGGAGATAAAGTCGAAAAACCAAAATTAGTCCCACCCCTAAACACCCATTCACCATTAACTTCAAAATAGATGTCTAGCCTAAATCGGTGCCTTAATGACCTTGGACATATTGGGTGCGTTTTTTTTTTTAAAGCGGAACGCGCAGCGATTCAGCAGTGTCGCGCGCAGCGCGTTCTTTTATTCATGCTGCACTCTCTGCTGCTGGCTGCGATTTACCCCTTCGTGCAGCGTAGTTTTACTTTGCTACTTTGCTTTGCTGCGTTGCTTCGATAATCAAAATGGCTCCAATTGAATACGTTCTTATCCTACAAGATTTTCTGGAATGTGTGATTTTCTTTAAAGTGTTGTTGTACATGTGTGTATGACCGAATATCAAGTTTGATAAAGTAGGATCAAGCCTACGAAGACGTAGTATTGCTTTGAAAGTCGTAATCACACGAGTATTGAATTGATGATTAAATTTATTTGGTTATGTTCTGTGCTATGTAGTCCAACTATGGTGGAAAACCCTTACTATTATACCATACTCCATAAGAAGTCGCAGATTTGTGAATGCATCTTACTTACAGTACGTCGTTACGAAAAAATACTGCATGTTATGTCTTCGGTCTACAAACATTTTCCCCCATTTTTGTTGTTGGTGTACATAGGCCCTACCTCAGCATGGTAACAAATATCTGTACTTGGCCGGGTGGTAACAAATTCTATTATGTTTCTCATGAAAAATAATATGGACACTAGCCTATTTTCTTTCTCTAAGGTGCATTTTAACCAAGTATACAAATAGTTTCATTTGTCTTCCATTCCTCCCACTGTGTGTACTCTATTCATATTCACTCCAATTATACATATTTATTTTGGCCCTGACTGTTATGTGCTGAAGTTCTTGTAATTATGGTATTATGCGATATGAACAAGGATGCCATGACCCACTCAGAATACACTGCCACTAAATTCTGTACTTAACTGTAATAAGAATCATACCAACCTCTTCTCAGTTGTCCTTATGAGGCTCATTGTATGATATTCCAGAGCTGGGAATCAAACAATCTCAATACATACTTCTAGACCACAACAATGGCAAGAAATTTATACAGAAGGGACTCTATCTATGTTGGTGAAAATAATTCCTGGATAAACTCTCGAGTACCATGGTAGCGCTTTTATGTTCCTACAGTTGTAAGGCGTAGGGAAGGGGATTTTGATTTTACTGACTACTTTGTACATTTCATTCATGCGTGGAGTGTAAATGTTAGTGAGAATTCTAAAAACAAAGCATACAGAATTTTTTGTCAGGTCTCAATCAGAGTGTAGGCCTACTGTACTTAGTTTGTGGGACTCAAGCTTCTCAGAGCCGACGCACAACCAATATATTAAATGTCTATAAAATACTCAACTGTGCATGCGCCATGCCAACCCGAGCACTTGGTGCTTGCGCGCCCCGGTGCTTTTCCCTTCCCACCCCTCTTTCTCCACAGTCAGACTTGGATGATGAGCAATGGATCACTGACCTCGCTTTCATGAAATACATCACGGGGTATTTAAATAACTCGTTGCAAAGCAAAAATAAATTAATCAGTACTATGTGTGACCGTATTGAAAGTTTCAAATTGCAGCTAGTGCTTTTTAAAAGTCAGCTTCAAGAAGGAAATTGGGACAATTCTCCCAATTTACAAATAAACAACACGACTCTCGCCTCGCTAAGCGCTGCTACTACAAGTTCCTCTCTTACAGCAGAGCACCGTGCTTTTCCAGTTGCCGGCCAGTGCTCGCTAAGCACCTGAGTTGGCGAGGCCTGGGTTATGGAATACTCAATTGCCCGTGTGTTTTAAGGGGTGGAACTACGAGGTCATCTGCCCCTCTTAACACAGATTAATGAATACAAATTTGGAATTGAATTTAAAATTTAGAGGTGGACACCTAAATTTGAAAAGACCTAAATTTAATAAAACAAAATATTAAATAAAGATAATAATTATAAAAATAAACAAAAATTATGAAAAAACAAAAAATTATCATTCAAAAACGAACAAGTCGTTGAGTCAATATTCACTGGAAAATTTAGATTGCTGGCCCTAACCCACTCTCACTTATAAAGCGGATAACGCGATCAACAGCCACCGCGTCATCGGCTAATATAAGTTTGAGTGTCATCTGCAAACCAAGGTTTCTTCGTAAGTCAGTAAGATCCACACACTCGGTTAAAATGTGGGCCACGATGTAGTTCCCTTGATCGTTCTCAGTTTACTGGGCAGTGGGTCAGCTAGCCACTGACTCTCCCAAAATACCAGAACTTGTAGGCGTAACTGAGAGCGAATATCTCTAGCGGGTACCTCCATTGTTCGAGGTGGTAGTGATCCCACCTCTTTTGCAGCTTGATCCACTAACTCATTTCCCGCAATTCCCATGTGGCTTGGAAGCCACAGAAAGGTGATTCGAGTGTCAGCGTGACACAGCCCGGCTAGTAGGTCGTGGATTCGCTGCACTAGGGGGTGTTGCAGGAATCAAGTAGCAATTGACTGCAACGAACTCAAAGAGTCGGTGCACACGAGAAAGTGGATTCATGCATCCTGTAGTGCAAACTGCAGAGCTTCATAGATGGCAACGAGCTCCGCAGTAAACACACTACAGGCCTCTGGCAAAGAGATCTTGGTATTTGCACCATCAATAACGTAAGCACAACCCACTTTCTCATCCACCTTCGACCGAGTTTTGTCCCTCTGAGCAATGGTAAGTGAAACAGCGGGTGGCTAATTATAGCACTTACTTAGTCATCGGATATACCCACGCAGGCAAGCGCAGGTATAAAGCTTTTTTTTTTTTTTTTTGTGGTAACAATAATTGAGGGTATTTCCATGACTGGCTTCTCTCACTTATCATTCTCGTACAACCCAACCGAAAGCAAATAGGGAAATAACAAGAAACGTGAAAGATGCAGTTCTTAGTAAGAACTAAAAATCCAGTTCAACATTGTATTCTAAAATCTATCCGCAAAATTACTCTAAATATTATCCGCTATCCGCACAGTCGTGCAAACTATATTCGCAAGGCGAACGGTTTTGATATCGTGCCAGGAGATGGCAGTTGGGATTGAACTGCAGATGTCTTCCCGCTCACTGCGCATCGCACATTCCAAAAACATTAAGTTGGCCACTACTTGCTTCACTCACACAGCACATTCCTTTTTCACTGGCTGCGAGTCATCTGCTGTGATAACCATTGGCATGCGGGAAGCCGATATATTTAGGTTTAGAATAAGCGGGCCGCGCATACGTACTGCAAGACCCCCACACACCCCGTCACAGTGTGTTGAACTTCCATCTCCTGGTGCGATGACAATAGTAGAGCAGACGCAAGAAGAGCTTGCCGAAACTCAACGATGAGCAGAGACCAATATCAATTGGTGTATTTCAATGCTCATTGCGGGGCTCCTGTGTGTCCCCCGAATGCTGATTACTGGGCTCACTGCTCACTCCATTCTTCAACAATGCGGCTCGCTCCAAGACACGGTCTACAGCTTTAAACCAAGCGTAGAGTGCAGGAGGCATCACACGTGTGTATTATTACTATTTTATGTATATTACGTAGCTGAAAGTGTGTTTGTTGAATACCTGAAGCCTTGAAATTTGTGTATAATATTCAGTGTACCACAAAGCCACCGTTTCGCTTTAAATTAGGAAGTGCCAAAACTTTACACAGTCGAACTAGTGAAGTTATTTATAATGTGTATAAATTCATGAAAAAGGAAACACATCTCGCTGGGAACTTATACGCAATTCAAAATAAAGTGGCTGAAGCATCAGGTGTGTCGGAAAGGTCGGTGCGGAATATAATACAAGGCGCCAAAAGAATTGAAAGTGGTGAAGTGGATTCATTTTCAACGCCTGGAAAGAGAAGACCAAAATCTGCCAAGAAGTGTAAGTTAGACGATTTTGATAAATGCGTGGTAAGGCATACGATTCATAATTTTCACTATAGCAAAGGTGAGAGGCCAACGCTGGAAAAGATCCGTAGGAAACTGGTTGAGGTTATAAATTTTAAAGGTGGCGTACGAACATTAAGCAAGATAGTTCGAGGCCTAGGCTTCAGATGGAGGAAGACAGAAGACATGCATAGAATACTTATGGAGAAGCCTGACATAACGCATGCAGTACTTACAGAGCATAAGGCGGTACCGACAACAGGGTAGGCCTATTGTTTACACTGATGAGACATATTTGCATAGTTCGCACACTAAGCCAAGTGCTTGGAGTGACGGTTCTCTTCATGGACTGAAGTCGCCTATCTCGAAAGGACAAAGATTAATAGCGGTATATGCCGGTTCTGATGCATGTTTCTTTCCAAATGCTTTGTTGGTTTTCAAAATCCAACAAAAGAACTGGGGACTATCACGATGAGATGAACTATAGAAATAACGAAAAATATCTGACAGAAAAATTAATTCCCAATTTGCCAACAAATTCTGTAGTCGTGATTGACAATGCCTCGTACCATAATGTCCAATGTGAGTGCGTACCCACATCATCTTCCCGAAAAACAGTTATGCAGGATTGGTTGACCGATAAGGGTATTCCATTTTCTACAGAGATGATAAAACCTCAACTGTACGCTTTGATTAAATCCCATAAACCATGTTATGAGACGTATCAAATCGATACACTGCTTGCTACCTATGGACACACGATCTTGCTGCTACCATCGTACCACCCCGACTTGAATCCCATCTAAATGATTTGGGCTCATGTTAAAAATTATGTAGCTGGACAGGTGGTGGTGGGGATGAATGTTTTAAGGAGTGTAACATCGAGGCCCCCTTTCCTGTTGGCGTCGAGTTAGGCTATAGAAGGAAGAATTTCGACTCTTTAAAAAAATTGGGGTTAAGGAGCTGTCTAAATCCAGCCTTGGAGGCTGGATTTAGACAGCTCCTTAACCCGGTCCATGAGGCAATTTTAATTGGCTACATGGATAACTCTTGCCAGGCGCGTCCACGTCGCGGGGGTGGGCAACGGTACTGTAATATACCATGGAACTACAGTACCGGCTAAGTTCTGGTGAGGACCCAGTCCTATGGGGTATAACATAGGCCCCGTGCACAGGGTTACGTGCGAAGACCTCAACGGAATCTGCAGCGGAGAAGATGGACTTCGGAACGGTGGAGATTGCGGAAGAGGCAACCCAGTACTCAGGGAATAGTAAGAGTACAGCATCAATCGGCAGCGTCTGTTTCCCAGGTTAGGGGCGGCTGCAAGGGCGTCTGTTTCCCATGTTAGGGGCGGCCTGTATAATAGCTGGCAGTAGCTTCATAAAATGCCTTTGGGAGTGGCGACCCCATCGTAATAATAGCCTAAAATGGAAATGGCACTTCGAATGAATCGGAAAAGGTTAGGGCGTACCCTGCAGGCGACGCGCAGTTCTTTTGGTACTGGGGGAACTGTGAGAAATGGGCGACCAGTAACCGAAATGAAAGTGGGAATCATGAATGTCATGACCCTGACAGGCAAGGTGGAGGAGGTGGTAGACTTCATGGAGAGGAAGAATGTTGGATTGATGGGGCTGAGTGAAGTGAAATGGAAAGGTAAAGGAAGGAAGAAATTGAGGAAAGGATATACATTATACTGGAGTGATGGCCAAGAGGCCAAAAATGGCGTGGGACTGATAACCTCGAAACAACTGGAGGAGTATGTTGAAGTGGTCGAGTGTGTGAGTGACAGAATAATGAAAATTAGAATGAAGATGAAAAATGACGTGATGGACTACATACAAGTGTATGCACCACAGACTGGAAACAGAGAAGAAGATATTGAAGTATTCCTGGAGGATGTAGAAAGAGTAATTTCAGATGTAGAAGTGGTGATCATGGGAGATATGAATGCACAAGTCGGAAACGAGAGACAAGGAAAGGAAGAAGTCATTGGACCATATGGATATGGGAAAAAGAACCGGGAAGGAGAGGAACTTGTAAACTTTTGTGAAAGGAATGGACTGATAGTGGGTAATTCATGGTTTCGGAAGAAAAACAGCAGGAAAATTACGAGATATGGTTGGGGCGAGAGAAGAACAAAATCAGTAATTGACTACTTTCTGGTGGAAAGGACTAATCGCAGAAAGCTGATAGATGTGACAGCTCTACCAGGAGAAGCATTTGATGGGGACCATAGAGTTGTGGTGGCAAAATTTAGATGGGAAAAATTGGAAAACCTAAAGGAGATCAGAGAAAGTAAAATAAAAGTATGGAAATTGAAAGACAAAACCGTACAGGAAAATTTTCAGGAGAGATTGAAGCAACAAATCCCAGTTACTGAAGTGGAAAACATAGAAGAGGAATGGTCTCACTTTAAAAAGGCATTTGTTGGTGCAGCAGAGAGTGCTTGTGGTAGGACGTCAACAAGAGTGAAAGAGAAGGAGACACCATGGTGGAATGAGGAAGTGAGGAAAGCAGTGAGAGAAAAGAAGTCTGCATGGAAAGAATGGAACCGAGATCAAACAGAAGAAAGCAAAAGGAAGTATCACGACAGCAAACGGAGGTGTAAGAAAGTGGTAGGAGAAGAAAAGAAGAAAAGTTGGGAAGAATTTACACGAAGAATGGAAACAGATGTAAGTGGCAGTAAAAGGATGCTGTATGGGCTTCTAAGAAGTAAGAGGAAAGAAAGAGTTACTACAAAGCTAGTGAAAAAGGAAGATGGAGAGTTGTTAACACACCCGGAAGAGATAAAGGGACGATGGAAGGAGTATTTCGATAAGCTTTTGAATGTGAGCAATGGTACTGGTGAGATGGAAGTGACACAACCTGACGACTCTATAACAGAAGATGATATAACAATGCTGGAGGTGGAATTAGCAGTACAGAAAATGAAGATGGGAAAAGCAACAGGGGTGGATGAAGTCAGTGTAGAAATGATAAAGGCTGCTGGACCTGTTGGTATGCAATGGCTGTATCGACTGCTAAAGTGTGTGTGGAAATGGAAATGTGTACCAGAAGACTGGAAGAAAGGGCTAATAATACCAGTGTTTAAGAAGGGGGACAAGAAGGTGTGTGATAACTATAGAGGGATCACCCTCTTATCACAGATAGTAAAAGTACTGGAAAGGATATTAGAAAGAAGAATGAGAAGAAAGGTGGAAGGAGAGTTGCAAGAGGAACAGTATGGCTTCAGGAGTGGAAGATCCACAGTGGACCCAATCTTTAGCTTGAGGCAGGTGATGGAAAAGAACTGGGAATATGGAGAGGATTTGATCATGACTTTCATAGATCTAGAAAAGGCATATGATAGTGTCCCCAGAGAGAAGGTATGGGAAACCATGGTTAAGAAGAGACTGGGAAGAGAAATGTTGGAAATGGTGCAACCAATGTACAACAACTGTGTTAGCAGGGTACTGACCCCAGTTGGAAAGACAGATTGGTTTACGAACAAGACTGGACTAAGACAGGGGAGTGTGCTGTCACCTCTCTTGTTCATAATGGTGATGGATGAAATAGTAAAGGAAACAAAGGAAGCATATGAACATAAAGAAATGAAGTTACTGTTATTTGCAGATGATATTGTGGTCTGGGGAAGGAACACCGAAGAAGTGCAAAAACAACTAGATGCACTGAACGAAAATATTCAGAAGTATGGCCTGAAAATCAGTATAGAGAAAAGCAAGACCATGGTGATGACAAGAGGGGAAAGACAAGGAAAGGGCACTGTGAAAATTGGAAGTCAGAGTTTGGAAATTGTGGACACGTTCAAATACCTAGGAAGTGAATTGATGCAAACTGGTAGGTTGGACATGGAGATTGGCAGGAGGGTACAGCAGAGCAATGCATTCTATCAAAGTGTAAGAAAACTTGTTTGGGATAAGGAAGTACCAAGGAAAAGCAAGGAGGTAATGTATAAAGTGTATTATGTACCCATATTAACTTATGCAGCTGAGACTTGGACCCTGACAAGCAGGCAAGAGAGTAGAATCCAAGCCAGTGAAATGAAATTCCTAAGAAGTATGATAGGAAAGACAAGGAAAGACAGAGTGAGGAATGAAGATGTTAGGAAGGAAGTTGGGATGGGAAAACTAAATGAGAGAATTGAGAAGAATAAACTAAGGTCGTTTGGACATGTAAAGAGGATGGAGGAAAATAGAATACCAAGACAGATGCTGGAGGCGAAGTGCAAGGGTAAGAGACCAAGAGGAAGACCTAGAACAAGGTGGATGGATTCAGTGAAGAACGGCGTAAGAAAAAGAAATCTGGACTGGGACAAGATCGTGGAAGAAGAATGGTGGAAGGAAAGAGGAAAGTGGAGAAGTGCCATAAATACCCCGACCCGGCAGGAGCTGGATAAGGGGAAATGATGATGATGATGATGAGTAGAGAAAGGCCATGACAGACTCCCTAGGCTTCGAAGGTCTGAAGAAAATGAGAGATGACCAAGGGAGTTGTAGTTATTATTTAAAGGGGTGGAACAATGAGGTCTTCTGCCCCATTGACCCAAGGAGATCGCCAGGAAGATGAAAGAGGAGCCTGGCACAAGTAAGTAGATGTGCCATACTGCATAATTCAGAAGATTTTAGGCATTGGAAAGTCTGCCCCTTCAAGGTTGACATATGTATAAACTAAGGAGGACTACTTCATCGACGACATCAAAATACAGTTTTACCTACCAAACACCAAAGCCTATGAGAATGCACGCCGAACCTTAAATGAGAAACGAAATGCCATTTGGTCCAACTTTTACTCCACAGATGCCATAATGACGGAAGAGTGGAAACAAACTAATTACGAACTACGACACGTAATAACACGTTACGCCACCCATGGATTTCACCATAGATTCTGCAAAACCAAGAATTTGCACCAACCGAATGAAGACTGTATGTGACCTGTGCAACGATCATTGTGAAAGGTACCACACACAAAACTGCAAAATGAGGACAACCTCAATAATAAGACTGGCATTAGCATAATTGATCATATGTTCAAATATGTATTTGCACATTGTGCGCTTTTCTTTTAATAATAATTCAGAAGAGGCTATACACTGCCCCACAAGTGACTATCCTGGGGAAATCATTAGTGACATGCACAGGCTATTGGTGTAGCACATAATATTGCACAATGATAGGCCTACATTTCCATTGGCAGCATCTCAGTTGGTTAGTTAGGAAATATTTATAAGAAGGCAAAAGGAGTCAAGAGCTAGGTCGTCCATTTTGCAATTTTTAAATCCAAGTTACCTTGCCACATAAAAGTTATGCTGATTATTATAGATATGGTAACCTTAAGTTCTGAAATATTTATCTAACGCTACTTCATTCGTAAAACGATCATTTTGAATGCGACTTTAATGGCTAAGCCAAGGGCATTACTTCGTGGAAGGCAACTCGAATGACATGGGCTAGGCCTAACCTAAAAATTACAAGCAAGGTGAAATCCAAGTGTACGGTAATTAACAAAATTGTTTATTGAGCGATATAACTATGCATTCATCATAACTTTGGTCTCCTAGTAGACGCATTATATTCAGTGTACCGCAATGCCACCGTTTCGCTTTAAATTAGGGAGTGCCGAAACTTTACACAGTCGAACTAGGAAAGTTATTTATAATGTGTATAAATTCATGATAATGGAAACACGTCTCGCTGGGAACATATGCGCAATTCAAAGTAAATTATAAATAATTTAATTACATTAAATTTATTTCGAAATAATGACTGAAACACGTTTTAAACGACCGCCAATTCGCGCCATCTTTACCGTTTTTATTTAAAGGTAGTTGTGATGTAGCGATTTACTTCCCCTTGATGCAGCGCTGCAATTTCTCGCTTTAAAAAAAAAACGCGGCCATTTAGATCGGGCCATTTAGGAAGACGGCTGGTGAGGGGAAATGTGCGAGCGAGAAAGCTGAACCGTGGAAGTGAGAACGCTGACTTCCCCTTCTCGCTCGGTGTTGTGGCGACGTACAGTCGACCCGAAATTTTTGTCATAGCGGACGTGTAACTCCGCAGATTTTCAGTTAGTAGAATTCCCTTCCAGCTGTAAATTACAGACATACCCAGCAGAAATGTAATTATTTAGAAGCGTTACAGATGATAGATAGATTAAGGAGTTAGAACATAATTTAACCACTTATTCTAGTAACTGTCAAAATGCCTCCCTTTCCATAAAATCCATAACGTTCGAGATTGCTGCACGAGTCTGACTCTTTAGCACCTTACGATGCAGGTTACTTTTAACGCCTTCCATACTGTCACAGACAGGCCTAACGTGCACCACAAACCACAGTTACACCACGGAAAATTAGAAAGGCAGCGCGCACGTCTACACAGCTGAGTATAAACTTATGCACTGAAGTGTCCTTGCAACACGAGCTCTGGAAGGCGAGACTACGCTGCGCTGGATCGTCGTAAGTGCGCATGCGCGGCCAAACTCCTTCCTAGCTGGTCGGATCTCAACATATCGTAATGAACTTGTATGCAGCCGTTCGCAGGTGATGCACGTTCATTCATACAGACATACAGACAGGGATTGAACCAATGCAGCTCTCTACATTCATTTGGTATGAAACATGCAGAAAACCACAGTTTCTGATTATAGGAATATAACTTATAAGGTTATATTGTGCTATTAGACGCTCACAGAATTCTATACTTAAGACCAATATCTCAGTATGTACCATCTTAAGGCCAAACATTTATTTATTCAGGGTGTTTTACCTAACGATGTTACCTGGAATTGCGTCATTCTGAAAAGTAATATCATGGAGATGTTTCTATAGAAGGGGCCTATAAATTGAAATGTTACACATACTCAAAGAATTTTCGAAACAAAGACGACCAGCTGCATGGCGTAACTTATCGGTAAGTTTCTCGCCCTCAATATCCAAGCGTTATGTTAGTAGATTTATTGGCACGTTAAATATCCTATTCATGCCGAAGTATCGGCTCATTAGCGTCTTCAAAACCGCAGTAGTTTCAATAGACCTTCATCTCATAACATTATTATTATTATTATTATTATTATTATTATTATTATTATTATTATTATTATTATTAATGTTATTATTATTATTATTATTATTATTATTATTATTATTATTATTATTATTATTATTATTAGACCTATTATTATAAATTTTGATTCGTTCTGTCCAACTAAGGAGCGCGTTTGAACTTGTTAGCACTTTCTCTTCTTCCCTCTCGCTGTGTTGCCTTTTACGCTGTTCTGTCCATCCTGTATTTTGTCTGGTGGGCTTCTCAGAAAATTCGTGTTTGTGAATTGAAGTTATGAATTTTGTTCTGCCTTGAATGGTTTCTTCATGACAGCCAATTTCATTTATGTCTTCACTGATTTCTTTGAGCCAGTTGTTTTCATTTTTCATTGATCAGGCTAGGTTGAAAATTTTCTTTGTGAACCTGTTATTATCCATTCTATATAGATGTCCGTAAGACTGTAACCACCGTTTCCTTTTGGTATCTGTGATTGTTTCTGTAACTTGATAAATTTCATGTGACTTCTTTTTCACCTAAAATGTTCCTGAGGATTTTCCTTTCTTGTTTTTCGATCATTTTTATTCGAGATTTGCCACCAATTATAATAGTTTCATACACCCTGTCGGAAACAAGACATAACGTAGCGATACAGCCAAGCTAGATAAAAAAGGAGAAATTAGGGGGTTTTAATAGGTAAATGTTATCTGGATCAGGTGTACGATGTACTTATCTTCTGCAATAAACCAAGGCCCGTATTCGCGGCAGTATTAAAGGTGCCGGGACGTCCTCAAAAGACCGGGCAGCGCTTAGTTTGAATGGCTTATGGTCCACGCGTGGCGGGAAATGATCCAAGGTCTTTAATAGTTGTAGACCTACCTCATTCAATAGCATACATCTATAGTAGTTGTTTTGGCAACACCCCACATAAAACACATCGCACTGACTCCGCACAGCACATATGAACAGGGGGGAGAAAGGGAAAAACCAGTGTCGTTGAGATAACAGCCCATCTCAGTTGACCACACCTGAAGTAACAGTGAACACGAAACTACGCGTAGCTCCAGCAAGAAAGGCAACCAAATAAGTAGTAGCTTGTAATATTACAGTTTAACCATCGTTGATTTTTTACAAGCATATAATCACTCCAAATATACAAACTCCGGATATCTATCACCATTAAGCATTTCACCTAACATCATATATACTGCATTTAGCATACACCGACAGTTGCAGTGCCAATACTGCAACTAAATAATTGTACATATTGTAAATATATTCACCTGTATTTTCAAACATAGATTTTATAGCCTAAGTGTAATGGATCTGATGATGATCGCTTGACGATCGAAACTGGTCATCCTAGTGTGTTTTTTAATCTCATGTTGTTTATTCCAGGATTATGGCATAACCCAGCTCTTTTGGGTACATTCGTGTTGACCGACTGAAAAGCACTAAACTCTTGATATAGAGCTTCTGTTTTAACGACTGTGTTATAATGTCTTAATTTTGCCTTTGTTGATCTACAGTAGTTATTTTATTTTACCTGTTCCAAGTATATTTGTATACGCTTTGTAGTTCTTTCTTTGTTGGCTTGCTGATTTAACCCTGCTGGACAATAATTTGTATTATTATTATTATTATTATTATTATTATTATTATTATTATTATCATTATTGTTTTCAAAAACACTTCATTCAAAATAAAATTCTCTTTTAAAATAGCATCTTCCTTAGTTGAATTAAAAATAAAAACTTGGCGGAAAGATAAGTTTGACAAAATTTGTTTCACTTTCTAACTTCAATCCTTTAGAGATTTTGATAGTTAAAAATGTTGACTATGTGGACATGGTCTATGACGGGTACGGTTACAATGTGGGTACTAGTATGACAAGCACACATTACTGTGCACTGATCAACCCTTGACATACCACAAACTACTCAAACAAGATAAATAGTTTTTAATTCTCAAGGAAAATGAAAATGAAATGGCTGCGTGACACAGCGGTAAATTTCTCCCTTGTTGTTCCCAATGTTGCAGGAATAAATCCTGGCGCAGTCAGTTGGCATTTGAGGGTGTGTATTTACTGGCACTTTGTAGATCCCCTTCGGGGCAAACTTCTGGCACTCCGGCGTCTCTATAAGCCGCAGTAATTAAAAGGGACGTAAAACCAATGACATTAACATTATTAGAGAAAAATAAAGTTCCATTAAAATCGTAACTTTGTGTTGAAACTCAGCTTTTCGAAGGTTAACGAATGTTCATCCATTCAATTTGTGAGCCCTTTTCTTTAAAATATACATGTGAAGTAAGATTTTCCAAATTACGTACCGAATCGAAAATATTTTAGATTGCAACGTTACATGGGAACCTGTTTGTTGGAATAAATGGCTGAACCATGCTGTTCAGGGTGCGTAAGAACTGTCCCTCTCACCTTCGCTGACACTGCAAGTGATACGTGACAATGTTATTGTTGGTTTTTTTTGTCGTGTGGCCTTCTGAGAGGCCGAGTGCAGGTCTTTCTAGTCGACGCCCGTGAGCGACCTGCGCGTCGGGATGAGAGATGGTATGGATGAAGATGAATGAAACTGGGCAAGGATGTGGAAGGAAGCGGCCGTGGCCTGAATGTTATTGTTGAAGCACTAGGAGTGTTGTAGTTTATGAATTACAGAGATCATTTTTGTTAAAAACGTCAATACTCAATGAAAAATATTCAAAGTTCGTAACGATAGCTTACCTGAAATAATAAGCTATTCTGTGTTATTGATCATTAGCCTATTTCATATCATTGTAACAACTGAACGAACTTCACTGTTGGTGGGTCGATTGATATTTGAAACCTTGAGAAACAAGCCGACTCCCACGAGCGTCTGTGGCTCACTAAAGTATACAAGAAGTCAAGTGAGGTCCTACAAGGTTGAGGCTGCAACGTTAGTGCCACAATATCTGCAAACGGTTTGTTTCCGAACAGGCTTCGCATCTTTGAGCTGTTTTAACAAAATACAGTAATATGACATTGCATTGGTTAATTTAGTGTTCAAAGGAATTGAAAGACCTGCTGTGTCACCGACCCCTTATATTTTTAGAAATGGCATATGACCTCTCCAATGCTAAAAAAAATCTACCTGAAATTGTGCATGTTGATTGGAGTTACCGTTTATAGAGGAATCTCGGTCAGATGGTTTTGATCCTTCAAAACCCCAGTCATCAGTTTAATTTTCGTGCCTAAAATAGAAGTTATGTTGCCCTAACAAAATTTAAGGAAAAATCGAGAAAGCATACTGTATAAATTTACCAGGCGAATGTTTCAAGAATAAATTGATAGACTGTATTTCCCCTCTCCCGTGTGCCCCAAAACTAAAATTAACAATTAAGGACATATTTTCCGTGTTAAACTCTCTTAGACCTATAGAACGAGATTTCATAAGTTAATTTGATATTTAATGTAATTAAAGGCCTCCCTGACCCTTCCTCCGACCTTCCCAATATCTTAGGAAATAACATATGGCGTTTTCAGTGCCCAGAATAATAACGTACTAGCCCTAAACTTTTCATGATGATCGGAATAGCTGTTTGGGCGTCAGTCCCGGGCAAACAAATAAACAAAACGAGAGATGATCACGACGTTCACAAAACGATAAAGGTGACATTGAATGCCTTTATTAAACAACAGAATCAATATTCACTACGAATAGCACTGTGCATTAAGAGTACAGTGTGTGAACACAATGAATGGAAGTGGCATACATTAATGAACTAACTTAGAGTAAAGGCTAGGTGTGAATTACTCCTCTAAATTTAATAAGCTAAGGCTTGTGTTGCATTGCCTCCAAAGAAAATGCATTGAATATTGTTGAGATCTATTTGATACTGTGAGTTAGAAATGCACTGGGAGTTGTTGAGCTATCTATGCAGTACTGAGATCTGACCAGTATCACTGATAGTGCGCGTGCTTACCCTCATCAGGCAACATGCAGACTAAAAGCAGTACTTACCATCGTCAGGAAACAATGTATTTGCATGATTTCATTCCTAACCACTCATTTCTACTCTGTTGAAGGACTAGTGATGATGAAGATCTTCCAGGAGTGCCATAGCTAACCACAACTGCCTCGACAAGAAGGTTGTGTCGATTCTTTGAACGGGTTTGGAATAATTTTCATTGGTCATACTGTATATCCGTAGCCCCTATGCAAAGTTTCAGCATTATCTGAAGCCAATAAAATAACACAAGATCTCTACAAATATTTCACTAAAGAGGCTTTGGTTAATTCAGTAAAAGTTCCGTATCACATGGCGCATTAATTCAAGAAACCATGGATTTTCTTCCGCTCAAGGGATCATTCAACAGGAGTTCACTACCTCATAATATTTTCATTCTAGGAACCATGGTGGGATCAAATACAGCTTAAGCTATTATCCCATAATTCTCAAGGAACCGTGGTGGATTCAACTGCAGCTTAAGTTATTATCCCATAACTTTCAAGAAACCATGGTCCGTTCAACTGCAGCATAATCTATTAACCCATAAGTTTTCATTCGAGGAACTGTAGTTTAAGCTCTTATCCCATAACTTTACATTATAGGACCCATCAACTACAGTTTAAGCTCTTATCTCATTACATTCTTATGCAAGGAACCATGGCTAGTTCAGCTACAATTTAACCTCTTATCCCATAACATTCGTTGAATGAATCGTGGCTTGTTAAACTACAGTTTAAGCTCTTATCCCAGAACTTTTCATTGAAGGGGCGATCGTTAGTTCAACTACAGTCCAAGCTTTTATCCCATTACTTTTCATTGAAGGGACCATCGTTAGGTCAACTACAGTCCAAGTACTTATCCCATAACTTTTATTCAAGGAACCATCATTAGTTCAACTACAGTTTAAGCCCTTATCCCATTACTTGCATTCAAGGAACCATCATTAGTTCAACTAGCTCTTATACCAGAACTTTTCATTCAAGGAACCATCATTAGTTCACCTACAAGTTAAGCTCTTATCCCATAACATTTATTCACAGAACCATCATTAGTTCAACTACATTCCAAGCTCTTATCTCATTACGTTTTCCTTCTTTGAACCATTGTGTTAACTTTCGCGCAGGCTCCAAGTAGTTAGCTTTGCTTTATTTTTGAAGTTTAATAATAATGCACTTTAGACCATTGTCTGGTCTGATTTGTGTCCACTACCACTGAGCAAAGTATTGAGTAATTAAAGTTCAATATATTAAATTTGCTTCAATAATAAAAATTAACGTAACTTACTAATCTTTCCTCGTTCCATGTTGTCGCATATGTAGAGAATGTTTTCATATTTACCTAATTTTAAACTCACTGACAATTCTTCTTTAAATATACAGGGTGTTTCAGGAGGAATAGTAAATGTTTTAGGAGGTAGTAGTATAGATGAATTGCAATAAACAATTCCATATAACATGTGCCCCATTTGTATTGCATACCGAGATACAGCTGTTGGTATGTAACCAGGCCAGTTGTCGTTTCGTGTGTAGGCACACCGGTTGCTACGGACACGTTTCGTGGCCACCAAGGTCCCCGGACCTTACCTCTTTGGATGTTTGCCTGTGCGGATGGTTGAAAGGCGAAGTCTACAAGGAAAAAGTTAACACAAGAGCCGAGTTGGTCGTTCGGATTATGCATAGTGCAGCCCTCATCAATGAACGCCAAGACGCCCTCCAAAGACCTACACGGGGTGTTATCAATTGAAGTACAAACTGCATTGAAATTGGTGGTGGAATTTTTGAAAATCAACTTTGAGCGTCCTCATTTGCCTTGGCTTTACATTTATTTGGGTTAAATACTGCCAGCTGTATCTCTGTACGCAATACAAATAGGGCACATGTTATATGGAATTTCTTATTGCAATTGATCTATACTACCACCTCCTAAAAATATTTACTGTTCCTCCTGAAACACCCTGTATATTACTGACCTTACTTAAATATTGTAAAGCTGCTTTAATATGACATGGATTTGAGGCATATCGTTAAGAGTGTTTCAGTTGCTGTATATCAACTTACTACAATCTGTAATATGGCGCAGAAGTCTAGACCTCTTTGATATGTCACAGTCTTGGCTTGGTGGATTGCTTCCACATCATCCCGGCTCCAGAAGTTCTACCGTGACTTGTGGAGCATATGCGTCACTCTTTTCCAAACCACTATACAGGGTGTAACAAAAAAGATACGGCACAAATTGCAGGACACATTCCTCACACGTAGACGAAGAAATTATGTTATATGAACATGGGTCCAGAAACGCTTTGATTTCATGTTACACCTCATTGTCTCCAACTCATTACGCATGGCAATCACACAAGAAAAGAACGTTAGAATCGTGGGGAACATGCACTCTTGGTTACGTCTGGTTACGTTGTCATTATCGTAGGTGAAACTCCAGTGGTTTGTTTTACATGGCCCCGTTGCCATGCGACTTAGCAGATGTGTCTTTAGCTGTGCGACTAAACATGTACTTCATGCACAATGGAGCACCTCCTCATTTTAGTGCTAATGTCCGTCGGCTTCTAAATAACAGATTTGGTGACAAAAGGATAGGTAGAGGTGGACCAATTGCCTGGCCTCTACGCTCTCCGGACCTAAAATCACTGAACTCTATTTGTGAGGGCAATTGAAAGTTCGTGTGTACAAGATGTTCAGAGTCTCCGTGCCCGTATTATGGAAGGCTACAAACCCATACGGAGTACTCCAGGTATACATCAGCGCATCTGAGATTCACTACGACGGTGGGATGATGAATGTATCAATGCGCACGTAGGGCATATTGTACATTTCCTGTGAGAAAGAGTTGCATGAGGTATGCTGGTACGTCCTGTTCTCTTATGTTTCCCATGCGTAATGAGTTGGATACAATGAGGTATAACATGGAAACAAAGCGTTCCCGGACCCATGTTCATATAACATAATTTCTTCGTCTACGTGTGAGGAATGTGTCCTGAAATTTGTGCCGTACCTTTGTGTTACACCCTGTATAAAGGCGTCTTACTTCGCTACCTTCGCCTCTTTCTGCTTCCACCAAACCGACTGTACGTTGCTCCGCCCAGTCAGGGCTTTCAACGTTCAACAAGGACTCTTCTCCACCAGCCATGAGATTGGCAATTCATCGCCTGCAAAGTTTTAATCAGTCTACAAGGCAAAGTTCAAGGTGTTTTTCAATTCCCGCACTTTCAACAGCCAGCCAGAAATGTACATCTACTCCACCAATAAGTTCTGTAACCAACCAATGACATGTTTTAGCCAATCTTGAACATTTCCACAAACTTGTGATGCCATCAGTGAAATAGGACTTAAAATTAAAGCTTTCTTTATCACATACTTTCTTCTGGGCTCTATACATCAGGTCGTACAAACTACAATTATGCCAATCCCACGCCGAATAATTTAAAATCAGTAAATGTTTTCTTACTTGCACATCAGCCTCCCTACGTTATCCAGTTGCATGCAGCTATAAGCTTTATAAGACAACATCACTCTCTATTATCTTCACACTTTTCAGGCATCCGCACCTACAGTCATTTATCTTTTTTTTATTTACTATCTAATTGAGCATTGTACTGTGACTTGTTCCCTGACATACTTACAGTTTTTCCTTTGTCAAATTTCATTGTTTCTTTGCTTACATTACCACCAACCATCGAGCATGGACGTGTCCTTGCTCCGTCTGCCCTATCGTATTGCTTCCAATACAAACACATGGCTAATTCAGCTACAGCTTAAGCTCTTATCCCATAATGCTTCATTAAGGGACCATCGTTAAGTCAAGTACAGTTTAAGCTCATATCCCAAAATTTTATTCAAGCAACCATCGTAAGTTATACACATTTTAGGCTATTATCCCATAACATTTTATTCTAGGAACCATTGTTATTTCAACTAAAGTTTAACCTCTTATCCCATAAATTTTCATTCAAGGACCATCGTTAGATCAACTAGAGTTTAAGCTCTAATGCCATATCTTTTCATTCCTGGAACCATGGTTATTTCAACTACAGTTCGAGCTCTTAACCGATAACTTTTCATTCAAGGTTCATCATTAGGTCAACTAGAGTTTAAGCTCTTATCTCACAACTTTTCATTCTAGGAACCATCGTAAGTTCAACTTCAGCTCAGGCTCTCATCCCAGAATTTTTAATTCAAGGAACCATCGTAGTTCAACTAGAGTGTAAACTCTTATCCCATAACATTACATTCTTGGAGCCACCGTTAGGTCAACTGCAGCTTAAACCCACGCCCCAAATCTTCATTCAAGGAACTATGGTTAGTTCAACAGCACCTTAAGCAACTATCCCATAACTTTTCATTCAAGGATCCATGGTTAGTTCAACTGCAGATTAAACTCACACGCCAAAACTTCATTCAAGGAACTATGGTAGTTCTACTGCAGCTTAAGCTATTATCTCAAAACGTTTCATTCAAGGACAATTGCTAGTTCAACTGCAGCTTAAGCTCTCATCCCATATGTTTCCATTCATGGAACCACAGTTCAAGCTACAATTTAGGCTCCTATTCCATCGTTCTCGCCTCCTGTGCCCGAGGTTGCAAGATCGAATCATGGCGCAGGCAGAGGGCATTTGAGGGTGCACAAATGCGAGGGAGCACAGTTAGTAGATTTACTTGCACGTTAATGGTCCCCATTTGGGGCTATATTCAGGCACCTAGGTTTCTCTAAAAGCCGCTGTAGCCATGTTAGTTCAACTGCAGCTTAAGATTTTATCCCATGACTTTTCATTAAATAAACTATAGTTTGTTTTGCTAGAGTAAAAGCTATTATATGATAACGTTTTATTTGCCCGAAGTATATGATTAAATCTTAGTTATATATTACCCTCCCCCCCCCCCTCCCTTTCTCGCTCAAGAATGCTGTTGACACCGATAAGGATTCGAACCTTGAATCTTTGACTCTGCTGTAGCTCTCCAAGCCTACGTGGTGTGTGACCTAACGCACTCAGCTACAGTGGTAGGTGTGATATGGATCACTGAAATTAAATCATTAAAAAGTGTTTTCTAAATTTGTCAATTTTTGTTTCAGGAAGGTGGGAATATTTCTGATTATCAGTAAGTTGCAAGGCAATATGGTAGCAGATGGAATTGATCAGAATATACCTAGGTAGATGTTAACGTTCTACTTAAACGTGTTTTATGGAGAATCATTACTTTTTAACTACATAAGGGGGCAAATGTTCTTTATCCTCAAGAGGTTGCGTCAAAATAATCACGTGATAGGTCTCACACGGTCATTTTGACAGGTGGGAGTAAAATCTTGTTTTAAAATTAAAGTAAATTACATACCTATGAAGCTCACAATCTATCAACTTATTAGCCCTTGAAATCACATTCGGCCAAGGATATGCGGTCAATAATTTAGCCAGACAGCAGGGGAAGGGGTACAAATAGTTAATTTAGAATAATACATCGAATATAATAATACTAATTGTATAATAGGCATAAGTTGTAAAAGACTACTTGGGAGATACCTTTACATCGTGAAACTATTTTGGTAGAAGAAAAGTACGCGCGCAGCCTAAAAGATCACGACGCGATCCCTCATGGGTTAATGAAGATTATTATGACAAAGGTGAAGAAATCTAAAGAAAAAACCTAACATAGCCCAGTACCGAAACGTATCAATATTCTTGGGCAACTGAATAAAGTGTGCTTTGGATTCTGTTACCGTACGAACTTGCAGTCGGTTTCTGAGCCTGAACCCAACAATGAACTGTAAAGGTACAGCTCATTGTTGGATATTGTTACAGTTTTAGGGGAATTGAATTTTACTTATATTGAGCAGCCCATGTTTTCAAATGTTGACATTGCTCCCGAAATAGTCTTCTTGGCGGCACTTACAAGTTGTTCAATAGGATGCTCGTTTTCGGCTCTTAAAAGGGTGAAGTCACACCTTGCGCTCTCCTTTGTCTGAGAAGAGACTCAACGCTTTGTCTCGTACACCACATGGATGACCGTCCCAACTATGGAGATATGATCAACAAGTTTGCTACCGTCAGAGCCAGGCACAAGCTTCTGGGATTGGTGATTTGTCTCCTTTCTTCATCTATATTTTATAGCTTTCTGGTTGAAATTTGTAGTGTGTCTGGTCACTTTCTAATACCGTACTTCATATTCCTTCTTACTATAGGCATTAAACATACGTTTGGAGAGGGAGCCCATATTGTACACTGTGCATAGGGGCGCAAAATATGTTCAATCCGCTAATATGCCTGGGAAGATTAGATCAAGTGAGAAGTCAACCTGTTATCTCCAGTTCATGAAGATAATATACAGCACCTCCACGTGACTTCACAGTAACTATGGGATAATTACTGGGAAGGCTGTGACGTTATACTTCCGATTCACTTACACACCCATTGCTTACGTTCCAACTTTCGTAAGCAAGTGTCCACAAACTCATAACTCATATCCAACTTTCTTAAGTAATAAGAATGAAGTGACTCTCTGTGAATTGTTTCTATCGAAATTTTGAATGGGTTGACAACGTACACGATGCAAAGACTTTTTGATAACTCTGTTGTTTGGTTTGTTTTGGGTAAACGCTAAAACTGATATCCTGTTGGTTATGGATTTCACCTGACGTTCAGATGATGTCTACACCTGGTCTCATCTCATTCCGTTCCACAAAAGCTCTTTGTTTAGTGCCTATAATACCAACTTTCATCTAGAGGAGATTGTATTTGTTGTTTTATTTAGGGGCTTGGACATCGTGTTCAGCAGCCCCGTGTACTCCGGTCTGTATAGAGTTTGTCTGATGGTCTGGGGCATTTTTGCATCCGTACTACAGTAGTTTAACGTGTGTATTTCAGGCTATAATTGGAGTGTATGCAGCCTTGGCCTTTTAAGTTAGGAACTATTCCATCAATTGCCTGGAGTGGAAGTGAAAACCCACTAAAAACACCTTCTAGGATAGCTGAGGTGGGAATCGAACCCACTTCTTCCCACTTTTCCCTCACAAGGCTGAGTGCATCCCATTGCTATACCCAGACCATAGTTACAACGGGAAGCGATCTCAGATCGCAGGGGGAACAACCTACACAAGGAGGTGGCATCCAGAAGAAGCCAAAAAAGCGTTACACTGCACCGATGTCACGTGCAAATCTATTGTTCTTCTGCATGATCAATGCCCAGCAAAATCACTTCATTGTGTAAACAACATATTCACATACAATTTCCAGTGTTCCTTCTGTGAAGGCACAGGCTTTCCCCTGCATATGGTAGGATGGTGGAATCGCGGAGAGACCACGGAGAATAAACTTACCCCTTGACCTCCTTTTTAAAAGGTGGACCTGAGTTTGAAGAACGTGTAACATATACGGTGGTACAACGCGATATTTTGTTATTGGCCCGTTGAGCAAATACTAGCTCAGTAATAGGTTATTCTACGGCACAGAATGATACACTTGAGTACATCCTGACGTGGGTATTGGCAATATCTAAGTACGTGTCTATAGTGTTCTCGAGAAAATCGTTAAGCGTTTGGTATGTATAGTCCACGGCAAGAAAGCGGTACTTCGGAACAGTGGCGTAAGTAGGGGGATGAGCGGTTGTGTTTGTTGTTTTCCACTTTTTAATGTGTAACATCTTTCCACTCGGTTGCTGGATATGTTTGTGGGAGTGATTTTGAAAAATGGGACGGAAGTGTGTAAGACGCACTGCTAGCTGGGATCCAGCTAGCAGTGGTAAGAGGAAACAATGAGCGCGCGGTGTTGGAGATTGGTACCATGATGCACTGCCGGCCATGTGGAATGTATATCACATATGGATTACTTCAAGGTTTGGAGGCGCCATTAAGAATATTCCTACAGTAAATCATTTTCAAGTTGTCGTTCTTTGGTGTAAACATATTCATTATATCATATTTGCTGAAAACAATTATGATTTATTAAGAGACTCTTTTCCAATCTCTGGATAAAAGTGATGGTTACTCCCCGAGTAACTTTGATCAACACTTTCATACTGAACGGTAAACGCTCATGCGAACCCTTGTGTCAACTTATTGAAACGCAAACCACATGTTCAAAATCTTCATATCAGTATTTAAATGCTTTAATAATGAAACATTGTAACTAGTCGGCAAAGCCGGTATTATGTTTCTGCACAATGGCTATTCAGATATTAACCCACATTGCGGTAATGCAGTGATCAATATAATATATATCGATTTTATACGGGAACTGGGCTAGCCTTTCATAGGAATTCCCTTTACTGTCAAGTAGGCATATTCATAACTGATTTAAAACTCAATTCCACGCAGGAACATTATCGAAAAAAGCAAAATATTAATGGAGCATAAAAAAATACTTCCATATTATTAACTTCACGTGAATATAAGTAACTGTCTTGTGCTCTAAATATCTGTGGTTGAAATGGGTGCGTGGCTAGCCCCTTGATCTGCGAATCAAGAGGTCTCGGGTTCGAACCCCAGTCCCGGCAAATGTTTTTGCTACCAGATTATTGATTTAAACGATATCTATCATAACATTATGCGTCATTTTAACAGAATCTACATGAAATTACGATTTATCTAATTACAATAGTTTGCACCAAGCAGGAGTTGGGAAATTTGATTGTATTGAACATTATGTCTAGTAGTCTCTAGATAGGCTAGAGACTATGGTTTCATTCCACCTCTTAATTTACAATATAATATGTGATGTTTGTTCAAACAAGTGTGACAGTAGCATATCTCCAATTCAATCTATTAACATTTTAAGAATGTCCAAGCTGTGTAGTAGCCTATACGAGTAGGATAACATGTCAGATGACTTCTCAAACATTTCATCTCAATTTCATAGTAGGATAACATGTCAGATGTTACACATCATATGCGACTACGGTAAGGTTCGTATCTTTTTTATTTCCTTTGTATTTTTGGTTTTGTGTTTTTATTTTTGTCATGATTTACAGGGCGCCCGATTATGTTCTCCTCAGTGGGTACGTGCAGCTGCGAGAGGTTGAGTCATAAGTTTAGTTGGCTGCTCTGTGTCCTTGAAAGGGGGACTCCCGCGTGTGGGCTGTCAGTGTGTATTGCGATAAGCGAGCGATCCTGTATGTCTTCAGTGTGTATTGCAGTAAGCGAGCGTTCAGATAGATTATTGGAAGAGTGCAACACTATACAGTCGGTAATGTTTATTACTGAAGAGAGAGGTTTTTTTTGTGGAATACGTTTCCCACGAAGTCAATCGGTTTACAGAAATTGTAAAATTAAGATTTCAGGCGCAGTTTCCTAATTCAAAGTGTCCAAACCGTGATACCGTTTGGGATTTGGTAAGTAAATTTCGTGACTGGCTCAGTTCACGATGTACCGGGAACAGGCAGACCTACGCCTTTAACAGACGAAAAACTTGACGAAATCTCCGATATTATGCTGCGAAGTCCAAGTAAATCAACACGAATATTAGCTCAACAAACAGGAATCTCTAAGTCGACAGCACATAAAGCTGTAAGAGACAAGCTTCAGTTGTTCCCTTATAAAGTTACCGTGGTTCATGAATTAAAACAAACTGATTACGGAAAAAGAGTGATGTACTGTGAATGGTTCCAGCATCTGTTATGAATGGCTGTGGTGAGTACAAAATTTACTGTTTGTTTGCTATGATGCAAGCGGCAGCCGTGCTTCCAACGTAACTGTTGTAGCTAGCTCTCGCAGACGTAAGTAGGCGCTGTGGAGAACATTCCCGGATTCACTGTATAAAACACCAGAAAACCACTTCTAAGACAGCTCCGATGGAAATAGAACCGCTTCTTCTCAGTTATTCCCACGAGTCCATACTAGCCCTCAGATCAAAATTACATCTCTTCTCAGAAGCGGGAATCGAATCGATGGCTAAGCCAACTGGAACATTGGTGAAATGTCGTCAGCTAAGAAACTCCTGACGTGGCAAAACAGCCAGAGCAACCACAGCTTACAGCATAGGCCTAAGTTAAATTTAACAATATAAGTAAGTATGACCAGCCACGGTGGCCGAGCGCGCAAACGCGGCTACTCGACCCTCGCTGGCATCGGAGCCTTGGCCATCCTGAAAGAGTTTTCGTGGTTTCCCCATTTTCACTACCAGGCAAATGCCGGGACGGTTCCTTTCAACAGGTCCACGGCTGACTTCCTTCCCTAATCCCTTCCCTGGCCCTTCCTTAATTAAACCCTAGTTAGTGGTTGCCTGGGCGATCGGCCTGTTACACCATCCACAGTTGTATCTGCTGAAAGAGTGTGTTCAGGTCTCAGACACCGTCCTTGCGACGGTAGAGGAATGATCCCTCACAGAGACCGTGGGCGAGGCCAAGCTGGGAGGATAAGCGATAAGAAGAGTAAGTATGTCGTCTAACAAATCCAGTTACTTGTCAAAATAAGCAACAGTTACAGTTATATCCGAAATATGGGACTATGCTGCAAGTGTTGTGGTCGTATGAAATTGCATTATTTATGAACATTCTCTGTCCCCGAACTTTATTTGTTTGGAATGGGAATTGCAGGATTACTGATCAAGAGTAAATCATAATTAGAAATTTATAATCAGCCTATCCTGTTTCTCTTACGACAGGGCTCGGATTTTTAGGTAAATAAATATTTTTTTTATGTAAATACATATTTTAAGCATTTTTTCTATAAATAACTAAATTCTTGCTTTTCACTTATTAGCACATACAAAGACATAATATTTACAATTTTTAAAATCAGTATGCTAGATCTTTCCGTTTATTGCATTTTTTTTCCTGTGTTACTTCAACGGGGAAGAACCTTTGAGCTATCTAATCTTCATGCAGAGCTTGCCACTGTAATATTCTTAACTTGTCGCCCCGTGCCATTCACTGTGGAAGCCGGGGATTTCCTTCTCCATAGCCATATTGCACCACGTGCTAGACCTCCCCTCCTCCAGCTACCTGGAACCAGTGTCACTCACATGCAGTTCATTTCTGACACCGTGAAGTGTAAGGCAGTTCAAGGATGCCTAAAGTAAAAACAACTACAAGTTATCGTCTGTTGCACAATTTAAAGATAATTTTACTTCTGATGGGGGTGTTCTGTTCGGCCAACCATGTGGGAAAGCAATCAAGGCTGAATGGCGATCGCAAGTTACACAACACCTCAAGGGTAAGAAGCATATTGCCGCAGTTTCGCGCCTTCAGAATAAGTGTTTCGCGATAATCGTCGGTCATTTGTGATGGAGAACCTGAAGATGTATCTCGTTGTGTATTGTAATGCTTCAGCAGTCAGTGAGCCATAGAATAAATTGCATTCGTGAGTACTGCATATTGTTTATATTCACATTAATAAACTAAATTATAATTAAATATTTTTACTTTTTTGTCACATATTTCAGGTATTTTTAATACATAAAAATAAATATTTCCCCGATTTTTATCACCCAAAAATCCGAGCCCTATAAATTACTGTAGCTGTCTACGCCTTGTTTCCGAACAAAAGTGGATGTCGATATGACATCGTTGTCATCAGCGTACTTTGTCCAATAGCCTATGTTTCTGTAGTGTGTGTACTTGCTCGTGGGATTAAGGTGGGAAGGAGGCAGCAGTGGCTTTAAATTAGGTACTATTGGGTCATTTGACTTGGAAGAAATTGCGCAACACCATAAAACTACTTCTGGAATGACTGAGGTGGAAATCGAATCCACATCTCCTGAGTTATCCTCACAAGTCCGTTCCAGTCCTCAGACCAAAATCAAATGTTTTCTCAGAGCTGGGATTTGAACCCAGGGGCCTCAATAAGTACTTCAAGACCACAAAAGGCAGCATCTCGAAGAGAAATAGGCTTAAATTAATCAATGCCTAGGTGCAGTTGCCAGGTGGTTCAATGTCTAAAAACCTTTCCGTTGTGCATTCTGTTCCCAATATCGAATTTTGAAACTGGGAAATAAAACTAGTGCTAACATCTCCGCAGCCTGATCCACTTGTGCAACAGCGTGAGTGAGAGGATACAGCTCCTGGTAATTGTGAGTTCAGATCACTTACTAAAGCTTGGTGAGGGGAAGAAGCCTGGCAAGAGCAGTGGCGAGCGAAAGATTATTTTTAACGTTTATTGATCCATTCAACCGCCCACAGTGCCCAAGAATGCTAACATGCTAGCTCGTGTCTCGCTGGCATCAGGAGAGCGTGGGTTCGAGGTGGGAGGATAACCGATTAAAAATATATATAGATCCATTAATTAGTTAAACAGGGTGGTCAGATACAACATGAACTGGGTAAAAGAGCATGATAAATTTGAAAACAAATAAGATAGTGTCATTTGGTCAACCGCTGAAGTTAGCCAATCAGTTTCGCCAGGGGATAGTCCTCTAGGCCAGGGGTCTCCAAAACTACGGCCCGCGAGCCAATACCGGCCCCCGAGCACCACCAATCCAGCCCGCCATAGTTTATTTTGATTACATTGCAGAATTTACAATCTAAGTAATTCATATAAAATAATAATCAGATATTTGTATTAACTAACAGATTTTGTTAGCGTATGGCTTTTAGTGCCGGGAGTGTCCGAGGACATGTTCGGCTCGCCAGTTTTGTAGCTGCTTCGAGGCGGACACCCAATGGGTGAGCTACACGTACTGTCGCGTGTGGAGTGTTGTCTGGGGAGGAAAGTTTGAATGTAAGGACCAGGAGTCGGAAGGTAGCGGCTGTGGCCTATAGTTGGGGACCAACCCCGGCATTTGCCTCGAATGAAGATGGGAAACCACAGAAGACCATCTTCAAGGTTGCCGGCGGGGGATTCGAACCTCCTCGCCTCCCAGATGTGAGCGACTGCCAGCAGTCATTCCGTAACGACCACGGTTAACTCACCCGGTAACTAACAGTTAAGAAACACAATAACTAACATATGGACTGGAAAATTTTAACGGTAATTATTGACATGAGATTTATCCTAAACACTTACAGTAGGTGACATACATAATGTAGGTGATTCACTAAATGAAATTGAACATTATAATTGTGATTAATGAAATTTCCACTGGTAATTGTAAGCAATTGTGGATCAAGTTGAGTACTGTAGTAGAAATGATCAGGAGTGATTTCAATGCTCATCAGTTAGTTTTGATCTGTAAATACTTTTTTGTATATTTTAATTTGGAGAACTTTTTTTCACACAAATAATTAGTGCAAAAAATAGCGGGGAAAAAGGCCACGACAAAACGGAACGGAGTACACCCGCGTGCCGGCTAGTCCCCAAACGATAACTTACGCGTAATTCATAACTACACTATGTTGGTATGATGAGATAGCTAGGTCTTGGCCCTTGGCGCCTAATCGTCATAACCGATTTCGTTCTAATTTATGATATATACAGGGCTTGGGCAGAAATTAAAGTGACAGACGTGGGAGCTCCAGATGGCCAAGCGTTTAGAAAAAAATGCATTTTTGGCGCAGGTCGGGTGAGGCTTGAGCCATTTATGTTAGAGTAGTTTCCAGGCAGCGGTTGACGCAGAGGAAAGAGTTGTTTTTTTAGTCGATTTTACCCTCCAGGTTGATTTTTCCCACGGACTCAGCGAGGGATCCCACCATTACTGCCTCTACGGGCGGTGTCCTGGAGCTAGGAATATCTGGGCAGGGGGATACAACTGGGGAGGTGAGATCAGCACCTCGCCCAGGCAGCCTCACCTGCAAAGCGAACAGGGGCCTCATGAGGGATGGGAAGGGACGGGAAGATTGGTAGGGATAGGCAAGGAAGGGGGAAGGAGGCGGCCGTGGCCCTACAGTAGGTACCATCCAGGCATTTGCCCGAAGACGAAGTGGGGAACCACGGAAAACCACTTCGAGGATGGCTGAGGTGGGAATCAAACCCCCTCTACTCATTTGGACCACCGGGGGCTGAGTAGACCCCGTTCCAGTCCTCATACCACTTTTCAAATTTCGTGCCAGAGCCGGGAATCGAACCCTGGACCTCCGGGGTGGCAGCTAATCACGCTGAATACTACGAAACGGAGGCGACAGAGGAAGGAGTACAGAACAGTAATCCGAGGGTCGTGGGGTTGAGTCCCAATGCGGAGTTTCTTTTCTTTTTTTAATTTTAATTTGTACGTTTCGCTCAACTCGTGGGGAGTATAATTATACAACGAGATTTTTCAAGATGAAAAAAGATTGCTATCGTGCAGTATTAAAGTGATTCTCCCCTAATGAACTCCACTAGTGCAACACTGCGATGTCTGCGATCAAGTGAATAATTTGATCAAAATGTTTCAAACCTGCTCTTATCTCATCGAGAGAGAAAAAGAAATCACATCTCGAGATGACTGCACTAAAATACATTCCATTGTCATCACCAGCTATCCTTGCCGATATTTGGCGAAATGATGCGTTACGTGTGGTTTTCTGCCAAACTGTGCGATGAGAGAGAACCTTTTGCGAATGTAAACCAAGTTTGTTTGATAGCAACTTTAAAACAGCCATGTAAATGGAACTGCGGCGTTTTTAACGTGTGCAAGATGCTGAAATCATTAATGCTTTGCCTGATTATACAATGAATATCACCCCAAGCACGAGCAAATCATCAAGTGTAATATCATTAATGTATCTAATGTTACATACGACGTTCTCGTGTACGCCTTTATTACAATCCCTTCCTGGAAATGAATTTGCCATCCCAAATTTTCCATTGCCTTTCCGTCTCATGCCTTTTATGCTAGTATCTTTTTTTTTTTTCTTTTGATGTGTAACATCTTTCCGCTTGGTTGCTGGATAGTTTTGTGGGAGTGATTATGAAAATTGGGGACGGAAGTGGATCGGAACGATCGAGCTGGCAGTGGTGGATCGAACGGAAGTATGCACTGCCCGCTCGATCGATCGAACGGAAGTGTACTAGCTGGCAGTGGTGGAAAACGGAAGTATGCACTGCCCGCTCGATCAATCGAACGGAAGTGTACTAGCTGGCAGTGGTGGAAAACGGAAGTATGCACTGCCCGCTCGATCGATCGAACGGAAGTGTGCTAGCTGGCAGTGGTGGATCGAACGGAAGTGTAAGACGCACTGCCAACTCGATTGATCTGTCCAGCTGGCAGTGGTAAGATCCATCTGGCAGTGGTAAGAGAAACAATGAGCGTGCGAGTAGGGGAGCAGTAGGGGTTCTGCCTTCCCCCACCACAACTCCCAATGCGAGCCGATAACTCCCGAACCCGTGGTCGGAGATTCACGAATGAGGTGTCGTTAGACTCGAACTGACGGGGGCTATGCTATGGACCACTCGTTATATTTTTGGGAAAAAAATGAAAATTTTTGATTTTGAAAATAGACGATACTTAAATAACCAAACATGATTGAACGTTGGGCAATAGCTTAAACGAACTATCTTTATGTCCTTTATTTTTTGTAATAAAATCTTTTAATTTTTTACATTTTTTTGAAAAAAGTTTAATTTGGAAATTTTTATATTTTGGAAACTAAAGAGTTTACAAAAAAAAATGTTTGACATAAATGATTGGCCCTGATCCCCTCTACCCGCAAAATAAACTCAAGCCTCTGGGACTAAAACTGGTAGTAGTGTGAATTGGACAGTTCTGCCCCACCCCCTACTTTCATATAAACTTTGGGCGATATCTCACGAACGCGTAGTCGGATTTTAACCAACGAGGTATTGTTGGCGTTGGGATGACGTTCTCTTGGCTAAGCATGAGTGTTGGTATTTATTTTAAAACATTTGAAAATGTTTGTTTTTTGGATTGGCACTATTTTGGAAACGGTGAATTGGGAAAAAGTGTGTTTGACGTTAATGAAAGGTGGGTATGCCCTCTAGGCGGACAGCAAGTTTCAAGGGTGTAGGAGGGAAAAAAATGATAGCGTACTTTCTCGGGAACATTGGTGATCATTGGCGAACGGATGGTCGGATTTTAACAAATGAGGTGTCGTTGGACTCGAGCTGACGTCCTCTTTCCTATAGACCACTCGTTATATAAAAAAATGAAAATTTTTGTTTTTAAAAGTAGGCGATAGTTTGAAAACCAAACATGATAGAATGTTGTGCCATAGTTCAAACCAATGGTCTCTATGACCTTTATTTTTATAATACAACTTTTTATATTTTGAGATTTTTTGAAACCCCTTAAATTTTGAATTTTTACTATTTTGGAAACTAACACGTTGACAAATAAGTTTGTTTGACATAAATGAAAGGTCCCTACCCCCTCTACCACGAAAATAAATGTCAAGTCTCTAAGACAAAAAAAACTAGGCATTTTTATTTTATTTTTAATAAAAGCTTGTTTGTAGACAGAGAGCCGGTAGCGCTTGACGTATGTTACAACGAGGCTATGACTGAGCATGGTGAATACTGGAAATGGCTATTTCGACGGGGGCGATGTATGGCAAAACGAGGGGTTGCTTTTCGATATTTTTTCCTATGACGAATGAATGAAGGCGAATATTTTGAAATGTGACAAGCATGCTAAGATTTTTTACCCCTGAAGGGGATCTTTAACGTTTTAGTTAACAGCGATGAGCGAGATCGCTCTCTGACACAATAGACGGTTGTAGGATATGACCAAGTGATTCTTAGACGTTGGCGATCTCGGTGACCGTGCCCGGAAGAAATGAATTGCTATTTTGGTGGGATGGCGGGGCAGCTTATGACGGTTGGTTTTGTGATATTTCCTATGATAGATAGAGGTGAATATTTGAAATGTGTTAAGTGTGCTAGGAACTTTTTTTACCCCTGAAGGGGATTTTTAACATGCTAGTAAACGGTAATAAGCGAGACTGCTGTCTGGCACAGTAAATGGTTTTAGAATATGGAAACCTATAAAATTTGCTCGACCAAGTCATGTGCATGTATGCACAGAGCCAAAACGGTAAGGTCATTGGCCTGAAATGTTATAAACTAAATATTGAACTGGGTAAAGTCATGTGTTTTAGGATGAAAGTATGTGGTTAACATGATCATGTGTTGAGGATGGCCGCTTGCTAGTAATTATTATTATTACAGTAAAATGTTTAATAATAATAATGAAAATGAAAATCCACAGCCTGCTTCCAGTCTCCGACCGGGTCAGGAAATGGAATGAATGAAGCCCCCATCTAGCGGCGAGGATATGAACTGTGCCGGCTGCCGAGGCCGGACGCACTCCCCTGGGGCAATGATTAAATGAATGACTGATGAAATGAAATGATAGTGGAGAGTGTTGCTGGAATGAAATTTTGACAGGGAAAACCGGAGTACCCGGAGAAAAACCTGTCTGCCTCCGTTTTGTCCAGCACATATCTCACATAGAGTGACCGGGATTTGAACCACGGACCCAGCGGTGAGAGGCCGGCGTGCTGCCGCCTAAGCCACGGAGGCTTAATAATAATAATAATAATAATAATAAGACACACATGTTTTCAATGCTAACACACACTCACACACAGTCCTGCTCACTGCTGATTGAATATTGTACCTAGCCTGAGGACTTGTGAGAGAGATTGCTGATAAGACAAAAAATGTCTACGTCAGCAGGAAGTGTGATATCAGCTTACTTGCCTCGTGGTGGCTAGCAGGTGTGCTGTTTAAGCAGAGACCGCCATTTTGGTTCTGAGACAGTAGGACTACAGATATATAAGAGGCAGCCATTTTGGTTCCTTATTAAAAACATGAAACTAGTATAAGGTACATGAATCTTATTCAGATTGAGGAATGTGAAGAGGTGTCGGAACACGTGTGAAAGAGACAACATTTCAAGGCCAAAACGCTGAGAAAATGCAACTCTCTCTGTTGCTAGGCTAACTGATAACGATTGCATTAGTCATGCTCTTGCCATTTTAGCACACGGACGTATACAGTAGAGTTCTGAACTGAACTTTGGAAGAAAAATCCTTTTTATTTTTTTGGTAAGTACCTATGAATGATTATTTTAATAATGTCATGCTAATGAACCTTAAATTTGTAGTTATTGATTAGGTAATTAGTGATTTTTATTTATTTATTTGTTTGCAGATATCAGAGATACAAGAAACCATTGCGCTTTTGGGCCAACTAGAAGGAAACAGTAACAAGCCACTGCAAGTGAAGGTGAGATTATTATTTTTAAACAAGCTTGTTTCATTTTTTGTTTAATATAATATTATTTTATTTTATGAAATGCATGTATTAACCTGAATTTAGGTATTTATAGCGGTTTATTTTATTTATTTTTAGAAACTTGGAAAGAAAAGCCTTACTACCGTAGCAGTTGCTGATAACCCAAGACGCAGTAGAGTGCAATCATTGTTTCTAGGCAGTGAACTATTGAAAACTCAGCTAAGTCTAACTTAAAAATGTTATGCCGTTTTACCACTAATGAAAAACCGTAGACAAGAAAATCATTACCTGTACATGACTGGTACAATGATTGCTTTCTTGAATAATGGCCATGTATTGACAAACGGTACAATACTATATTAGGTGTTGACTGGGGAAAGTACAGAGCCATTTTGGATTTTCTAAGAACAAAAAAAAAGTTAATTTAATTTATGGGTGGTTCCCTATGGACTCAATAAATATCCACAGGTTTGAACAAGATAATCTGAACAAAATGATATGATATTCATTTTTGTTTATACATTGGTTAAAGGGGGGTGTAAATGACTAAAGCTTTATAAAAAGAAAATAAGTGCCTGGGTTACTGTTAGTGCCAACATACAGTTTATTTTTAATGGTGTTTTGATATATTAAAGTCGATCAACGTTAACGTTTAATTACAAGTATTGATTGATTGATTGAGTGATGGGTTATTTTGTTTGTTTTTAGGTGTGGTCATGCGCCATTAACGTAGTGAACAGACAGTGAACAAGCATGCATTATGCTTTAAAGTACTCTGTGCTCTTTTGCAACGTTAATAACTTACAATTATATTTTTTTTATTATAACACATGGCGTTAGTACCAAATACAACAAGTGAGCAAGTTGGTTTACCACGTGGGTTAAATTTAAAATCAGAACATGATCGTTGGTTAACATTTGAATCCTGGCCTGTAGGCTTTTTGTCGACACATGAACTTGCAAAAGCCGTTTTTTTTTACTTGATCCGAGAAGATGTGGTGCGCTGTGTGTTTTGTCGTATTGAACTTTCACACTGGGAAGAAGGGGATGATCCCTTTAGAGACCATTTGCGTGTTGTCCTTACATGCTTGGAGAACAAGTGGGTAACATACCCGTGTATCCATTTTACCGAACCACAAGACCATTGGCCACTACTTACGTTGCTGAATCACAAATAAATAATAATAATAATGATGTATTACCAGCCAACAACGGTAGTGTCGATATATGTGGTCCATATGCCATAGACAGTGTTGAATTGGCATGTGCTTTTGAAAAATTGGGAGTTTGCAAGACTAAAGCACTAGCACACCCAGAGTACAGCTCTGTTGAAAAACGTTTAGAATCTTATAAAAATGTTTGGCCATAAATATTAAAACACCTTACCAAACAGCTAAGTGAAGCTGGATTTTTTTATACTGGTGAAGGGGATAAAACAATATGTTTTATTGTGGATTTGCTTTAAAGGATTGGCAAATGACTGATGACCCTTTTGTACAACACGCTCGTTGGTTACCTAACTGTAAATACATGGTTTTGCTTAAAGGTCAGGAATTTGTGAACACAATTCGTAAAGAAAACGTGTTTGCAGCACAAGATATAAAAGTGCCTTTAGAGTAAGAACTCGCGGAGCAAATACATGAGACTGAAAAAAAAGACTTGTCTCAGGAACAGATACAAAAGTGTGACCAACAATTATGTACAATTTGTTATCAAGATGAACTAGGTGTTGTATTTTTGCCTTGTGGACACATGATAGCCTGTGTCAAGTGTGCATTAGAACTCAACACTTGTGCTATATGCAGAAAAGCAGTATCTGCTACAGTTAGGGCATTTCTTGCATAAATAGTATAATTTATTAGTAATGCATAGTGCAAAATCCCTAATTGCACAATATTATTAAAGCTGTTAAGAGTGTAATAGAAATGCTTTTCTTTTATTATAGACTACTACAATGAATGTTTTGAATGCTGTGGGACAATCGTGTGGCTTAGAGACAAAGAAGCTCAGCGAATTACCAACGCATATTCCATTCCGCATTATCAAGATTCGGAAATTGAAAACAGCATATGGTGGTCGTGTACTTTGTGTATGTGAAAACTTTGAGACATTTCTGCCTACACGGTTTAATGATATGTCGGAGAGTGTTTTTGATGAAGTCAATAATGCTGTGCAACCTGTACACTTAATTTATGAAGGTTTTAAAAACAATAGGTGCATGGTCCGTTTTAATTAAATGAAAAAAAATGAAATAATAATGGAAAATATAAGTAATGACAATGGACTGAAAGAAAAAATGTGTATAGAATAATAATGTTTTAGTTTTTAGTATTGTCTTAAAAATATTATCATGAAACAAAACAAAATGTCGACAGTCGACCGCAGCGTGAGTTACAGTGAGCACAAAAACTGCGAGTAGCTGTAGTAAGGAAGACAATCAGATAAGTAGTTAGCCTATAATTTTATAGTTTAACCATAGTTGATTTTTACAACCATATAATCTCTCCAAAGTACAAACCCCGGCTAGCTATCACCATTTAGCATTTTACCTAACATCATATATACTGTATTTAGCATACACTGACAGTTGCAGTACCAATTCTGCAACTAAATAATTGTACATATTGTAAATATTTTCACCTGTATTTCAAACATAGATTTTATAGCCTTAGTGTAATGGATCTGATGATGATCGCTTGACGATCGAAACTGGTCATCCTAGTGTTTTATTAATCTCATGTAATTTATTTCAGGATTAGGGCTTAACCCATCTCTTTTGGGTACATTCGTGTTGACCGACTGAATAGCACCAAACTCTTGTATATAAATTTTGTAAATAAATGCAAAATGATGTTACAATGTTGCTTTATTTTATACAGGGTTAGAATATTTAACATTGCAGAGTATACATGATTATGACAATAGGTGCACACTTAATACAACTCTTTCTCTCTTTACAATAGTCTGTTATAGTTTTTAAACACAAGGCTTGTTGTAGATCTTTTTATAGCAATGTCCATTCACTGTTGTTTTCACAAACTGGGGAAGCCGCGATGGTTTTATAGAAATAAAAACCTGATTGTTATTACTATTTAGTCATTTTGATCCTCTTGCAATACTACGGTACCTTTTTGCATATCAAGAGCAGATGACCTTGTTGTTCCACTCCTTAAAACGACAACAACTACAACAACAACAACAACAACACTACCTCTTGCATAGTTTGTGATGGTGATGGCTCTTGCGATGTGGAAGACGGATTAAACATAACTTTTAGAACAGGGGTTAAACGTTGCTCATTAAACAATCCACTATTTTGAGTAGCAATATGGTTTTCTTGATTTTTTGTCGACGGCAACTGTGATTCATGCAGTACACTACACACGATGATTTCATGTGTTGGCCTTTGTGTTAAAGTTTAAACAATGACCTTAGCTATAGGCATACGTTGATTTTTTAAACCAATTTTAGTCCATGATCTAGAGCCTGTTTAAGTGCCATGTAATGAACAACGTGGTATAGGATTTACTGCCAACAGGTGCTTACTGCGTATGACAAGGCTGGCTGTAGACTAGTGGGTTAGACAGCCTTTCTTGCTAAGGGTCTCTTATATACCCTAACCCTGGCTATACATATTAGTTCTGAACATTTATTGGTTTATTGTATATTGAGTTTATATATAGAACTTATACAAGCACGTTATGCACGCGGTCAAACTTCACAAGAGTCACATGCAACACGCAAAGTATGTTTCCGCTACCTAGCGGTAAATATGAGCACTACCTGAACAACTAGCCTACCACCTAGCGGAGGATATGAACACTTACTAGTGATATCCAAAGTGAGCTGAGGTTAGGTTAGGTAAAGTTAGGTTAGCCATGAAAATAAGCTACCAAAAATAATTGGTTTTTACCCTTGAGGTCTTGGGTTCCAACTCGACTATGCCCGGAATTTAATTATCATCTGAGAGTTGAAAAGTTAGGTTCGGTTAGGTGAAGTTAGGTTAGGTTAGGTTAGGTGAAGTTAGGTTAGGTAAAGTTGGGTTCGGTTACGTTAGGTTAGGTGAAGTTAGGTTAGGTTAGGTTAGGTTAGTGAGCTGAGGTTAAGTCTTTAAATATTCCCTCTCTTTCAAATACTTTCCAACACCAAGAAAAAAATCCACTAAATACATTGACAAAAATAACTTGTCAAATAAGCCAATACAAAAGCCAATACATAAGCCAATACAAAAGCCAACACTAAAAGCCAACACAAAAGCCAACACAAAAAGCCAACACATAAGCCAATATATAAGCTTATGGTAGGTCACTCCATCAGCAAAACAGTTGTAACCTTTGTAGTGTGAACATCGTAATGACAGGTCAGTTACTACTATGGAACTTACTACAACCAACAAAGGTAGGCAACGTGCACTCTATCAAGGCTACTCTTATAACTATAATCGTCAGAACGCGAAAGGAATAATATTCTGGCAATGCTCAAAAGAGAGGTCAACAAAATGTCGAGGCAATCTGAAAAGTAAAAATGGAAAGGTTTTAAGTGTGAGTGTTCATCAATGTAGTGCTCCAAACGAACCACGGTTGCTGTTTACAAACAATTATCAAAATACTAAAAAGCAAGTTCAAGAAAACGATATTGCGGCTAAAAATAGTGCAGTGTTTGTTCAAAAGGACTTTTTATGTCCTCAAAAAGTCATGTTAAGACAGTTGTCAACGTCCAAGAAACCTTTAACACTATCAAAATCAACGCAGAATATAAATGACGTGGTATTGCAAGAGGATCAAAAAGGACTATATAGTAATAGTGATAATGGTCATGATGATAATGATGATCATAATGATGATGATGATGATGATGATGATAATGGTAATGCTTTGTTTACACCTGAAAATTCATTTGTCAAATTTGTATACTGGAACAAACCTAGTAAGCTAATTCAACGGCTTCGACACTTGCATGCTTTCCAACAAACTGGGCATACCGGTCACGATTGGGAAATCAAAGAAATTGAACAAGAGCTACGTCCTGCTTAAATTATTGTGTAATGGGTCTGCCAATTTGCGACCACTTTTACCCCCACTCTTGGTTCTTATATTTGCTTATTTGCTTCCACTTTTACCTGAGCTCTTTGGATCCATATTTGCTCTCACATTAAACTATTATTCTTATTACCAAGTTGACTTTACTACAGCTTAGTCTATGCTTGACAGTTGACATGGAAATATCAGTGACTTGGTATGGTAAGCCTTATGCATACTATAAAGGATATTCATATATTGTGAAACGAACCAATAAAAATGGAACTCTTATTTGGCGCTGTTCAAAACAACGTTCCAAGCATTGTCGTCGTGACCTAAAAAGTAAAAATAGTGAGGTTTTAAGTGTCAGTGGTCATCAATGTAGTGTACTGCATGAAACACAGTTGCCGTCGACTAACAATCAAGAAAACCATATTGCTACTCAAAATAGTGGATTGTTTAATGAGCAACGTTTAACCCCTGTTTTAAAGTTATGTTTAATCCGTCTTCCATATCGCAAGAGCCATCAACATCACAAACAATGCAAGAGGTAGTGTTGTTGTTATTGTTGTCGTCGTTTTAAGGAGTGGAACAACTAGGTCATCTGCTCTTGATATGCAAAAAGGTACCGTAGTATTGCAAGAGGATCAAAATGACTAAATAGTAATAACAATAAGGTTTTATGCCTATAAAACCATTGCGGCTTCCACAGTTTTTGAAAACAACAGTGAATGGACATTGCTATAATAAGATCTACAACAAGCCTTGTGTTTAAAAACTATAACAGACTATTGTAAAGAGAGAGAGAGAGTTGTATTAAGTGTGCATCTATTGTCATAATCATGTATACTCTTCAATGTTAAATATTCTAACTTTGTATAAAATAAAACAATATTGTAACATGATTTTGCATTTATTTACAAACTTTATATTCATTTTGTTTTGTTTCATGATAATATTTTTTAAGACAATACTAAAAACTAAAACATTATTATTCTATACACATTTTTTTTCTTTCAGTCCATTGTCATTACTTACATTTTCCATTATTATTTCACATTTGTTGTTTTTTTTTTCATTTAATTAAAACAGACCATGCACCTATTGTTTTTAATACCTTCATAAATTAAGTGTACAGATTGCACAGCATTATTGACTTCATCAAAAACACTCTCCGACATATCATTAAACCGTGTAGGCAGAAATGTCTCAAAGTTTTCACATACACAAAGTACACGATCACCATATGCTGTTTTCAATTTCCGAATCTTGATAATGCGGAATGGAATATGCGTTGGCAATTCGCTGAGCTTCTTTGTCTCTAAGCCACACGATTGTCCCACAGCATTCAAAACAGTCATTGTAGTAGTCTATAAACAAAAGAAAAGCATATCTATTACACTCTAAACAGCTTTAATAATATTGTGCAATTAGGGATTTTGCATTATGCATTGCCAATAAATTATACTATTTATACAAGAATTGCCCTAACTGTATCAGATACTGCTTTTCTGCATATAGCACAAGTGTTGAGTTCTAATACGCACTTGACACAGGCTATCATGTGTCCACAAGGCAAAAATACAACACCTAGTTCATCTTGATAACAAATTTTACATAATTGTTGGTCACACTTTTGTATCTGTTCGTGAGACAAGTCTTTTTTTCAGCCTCATATATTTGCTCCGCGTGTTCTAACTCTAAAAGCACTTTTATGTCTTGAGCTGCAATCACGTTCTCTTTACGAATAGTGTTCACAAATTCCTGACCTTTAAGCAACACCATGTATTTAGAGTTAGGTAACCAACGAGCGTGTTGCACAGAAAGGTCATCAGTCATTTGCCAATCCTTTAAAGCAAATCCACAATAAAAACATATTGTTTTATACCCTTCACCAGTATTTTAAAAAATCCAGCTTCACTTAGCTGTTTGGTAAGGTGTTTTAATATTAATGGCCAAACATTTTTATAAGATTCTAAACGTTTTTCAACAGAGCTATACTCTGGGTGTGCTAGTGCTTTAGTCTTGCAAACTCCCAATTTTTCAAAAGCACATGCCAATTCAACACTGTCTATGGCATATGGACCACATATATCGACACTACCGTTGTTGGCTGGTAATACATCATTATTATTATTATTTATTTGTGATTCAGCAACGTAAGTAGCGGCCAATGGTCTTGTGGATCGGTAAAATGGATACACGGGTATGTTACCCACTTGTTTTCCAAGCATGTAAGGACAACAAGCAAATGGTCTCTAAAAGGACCCTCCCCTTCTTCCCAGTGTGAAAGTTCAATACTACAAAACACACAGCGCACCACATCTTCTCGGTTCAAGTAAAAAAAACGGATTTTGCAAGTTCATGTGTCGACAAATAGCCTACAGGCCAGGATTCAAATGTTAACCAACGATCATGTTCTGATTTTAAATTGAACCCACGTGGTAAACCAACTTGCTCACTTGTTGTATTTGGTACTAACGCCATGTGTTATAATAAAAAAATATAATTGTAAGTTATTAACGTTGCACAAGAGCACAGAGTACTTTAAAGCATAATGTATGCTTGTTCACTGTCTGTTCACTACGTTAATGGCGCATGACCACACCTAAAAACAAACATAATAACCCATCACTCAATCAATCAATCAATACTTGTAATTAAACGTTAACGTTAATCGACTTTAATGTATCAAAACACCATTAAAATAAACTGTATGTTGGCACTAACAGTAACCCATGCACTTATTATTATATTTTTATAAAGCTTTAGTCATTTACATCCCCCTTTAACCAATGTATAAACTAAAATGAATAGCATATCATTTTGTTCAGATTATCTTGTTCAAACCTGTGGATATTTATTGAGTCCATATGGAACCACCCATAAATTAAATTAACTTTTTTTTGTTTTTAGAAAATCCAATATGGCTCTGTACTTTCCCCAGTCAACACCCAATATAGTATTGTACCGTTTGTCAATACATGGCCATTATTCAAGAAAGCAATCATTGTACCAGTCATGTACAGGTAATGATTTTTTTGTCTATGGTTTTTCATTAGTGGTAAAACGGCATAGCATTTTTAAGTAAGACTTAGCTGAGTTTTCAATAGTTCACTGCCTGGAAACAATGATTGCACTCTACTGCGTCTTGGGTTATCAGCAACTGCTACGGTGGTAAGGCTTTTCTTTCCAAGTTTCTAAAAATAAATAAAATAAACCGCTATAAATACCTAAATTCAGGCTAATACATGCATTTCATAAAATAAAATAAAATTATATTAAACAATAAAACGAAACAAGTTTGTTTAAAAATAATAATCTCACCTTCACTTGCAGTGGCTTGTTACTGTTTCCTTCTAGTTGGCCCAAAAGCGCAATGGTTTCTTGTATCTCTGATATCTTCAAACAAATAAATAAATAAAAATCATTAATAACCTAATCAATAACTACAAATTTAAGGTTCATTAGCATGACATTATTAAAATAATCATTCATAGGTACTTACCAAAAAATAAAAAGGATTTTTCTTCCAAAGTTCAGTTCAGAACTCTACTGTATACGTCCGTGTGCTAAAATGGCAAGTGCATGACTAATGCAATCATTATCAGTTAGCCTAGCAACAGAGAGAGTTGCATTTTCTCAGCGTTTTGGCCTTGAAATGTTGTCTCTTTCACACGTGTTCCCAGAACTCTTCACATTCCTCAATCTGAATAAGTTTCGTGTACCTTATACTAGTTTCATGTTTTTAATGAAAATCCACAGCCTGCTTCCAGTCTCCGACCGGGCCAGGAATGGAATGAATGAAGCCCCCATCTACCGGCGAGGATATGAACCGTGCCGGCTGCCGAGGCCTCATGCACTTCTCTGGGGCAATGATTAAATGAATGACAGATGAATGAGATGATAGTGGAGAGTGATGCTGGAATGAAATGTTGACAGGGAAAACCGGATTACCCGGAGAAAAACCTGTCTGCCTCCGTTTTGTCCTGCACAGATCTCACATGGAGTGACCGGGATTTGAACCACGGACGCAGCGGTGAGAGGCCGGCGTGCTGTCGCCTAAGCCACGGAGGCTTCTCATGTTTTAATAAGGAACCAAAATGGCTGCCTCTTATATATAGGTAGTCCTACTGTCTCAGAACCAAAATGGCGGTCTCTGCTTAAACAGCACACCTGCTAGCCACCGCGAGGCAAGTAAGCTGATATCACACTTCCTGCTGACGTAGACATTTTTGTCTTATCAGCAATCTCTCTCACGAGTCCTCTGGCTAGGTACAATATTCAATCACCAGTGAGCAGGACTGTGTGTGTGTGTGTGTGTGTGTGTGTGTGTGTGTGTTAGCACTGAAAACATGTGTGTCTTATTATTTTTATTATTATTAATATTATTATTAAACATTTTACTGTAATAATAATAATTACTAGCAAGCGGCCATCCTCAATACATGATCATGTTAAACACATAATTTCATCCTAAAACACATGACTTTACCCAGTTCAATATTTAGTTTATAACATTTCAGGCCAATGACCTTACCGTTTTGGCTCTTTGCATACATGCACATGACTTGGTCGAGCAAATGTTATAGGTTTCCATATTCTAAAACCATTTACTGTGCCAGACAGCAGTCTCGCTTATTACCGTTTACTAGCATGTTAAAGATCCCCTTCAGGGGTAATAAAAGTTCCTAGCACACTTAACACATTTCAAATATTCACCTCTATCCATCATAGGAAATATCACAAAACCAACCGTCATAAGCTGCCCCGCCATCCCACCAAAATAGCAATTCATTTCTTCCGGGCACGGTCACCGAGATCGCCAACGTCTAAGAATCACTTGGTCATATCCTACAACCGTCTGTTGTGTCAGAGAGCGATCTCGCTCGTCGCTGTTAACTAAAACGTTAAAGATCCCCTTCAGGGGTAAAAAGTCTTAGCATGCTTGTCACATTTCAAAATATTCGCCTTCATTCATTCGTCATAGGAAAAAATATCGAAAAGCAACCCCTCGTTTTGCCATACATCGCCCCCGTCGAAATAGCCATTTCCAGTATTCACCATGCTCAGTCACAGCCTCGTTGTAACATACGTCAAGCGCTACCGGCTCTCTGTCTACAAACTCGCTTTTATTAAAAATAAAATAAAAATGCCTAGTTTTTTTTTTGTCTTAGAGACTTGACATTTATTTTCGTGGTAGAGGGGGTAGGGACCTTTCATTTATGTCAAACAAACTTATTTGTCAACGTGTTAGTTTCCAAAATAGTAAAAATTCAAAATTTAAGGGTTTTCAAAAAATCTCAATATATAAAAAGTTTTATTATAAAAATAAAGGTCATAGAGACCATTGGTTTGAACTATGGCACAACATTCTATCATGTTTGGTTTTCAAACTATCACCTACGTTTCAAAACAAAAATGTTCAATTTGTTTAATAACGAGTGGTCTATAGGAAAGAGGACGTCAGCTCGAGTCCAACGACACCTCGTTTGTCAAAATCTGACCATCCGTTCGTCAATGATCACCAATGTTCGCGAGAAAGTAGGCTATCATTTTTTTCTTCCTACACCCTTGAAACTTGCTGTCCGCCTAGAGGGCGTAACAACCTTTTATTAACGTCAAACACCCCCTTTTTTCCAATTCACCGTTTCCAAAATAGTGCCAATCCAAAAAACAAACATTTTCAAATGTTTAAAAAAAGAATACCAACACACATGCTTAGCCAAGAGAACGTCATCCCAACGCCAACAATACCTCGTTCGTTAAAATCTGACCACGCGTTCGTGAGATATCGTCCAAAGTGTATATGAAAGTAGGGGGTGGGGCAGAACTGTCCAATTCACACTACTACCAGTTTTAGTCCTAGAGGCTTGAAATTTATTTTGCGGGTAGAGGGGATCAGGGCCAATCAATTATGTCAAACAAAATTTTTGTAAACTCTTTAGTTTCCAAAATATAAAAATTTCAAAATTAAGCTTTTTTCAAGAAAATGTAAAAAATTAACACGTTTTATTATAAAAAATAAAGGACATAAAGATAGTTCGTTTAAGCTATTGCCCAACGTTCAATCATGTTTGGTTTTTTAACTATCGTCTATTATCAAAAACAAAAATTTTCAAAACATTTTTCAAAAATATAACGAGTAGTCCATAGCAAAGCCCACGTCAGCTCGAGTCAAACGACACCTCATTCGTGAATCTCCGACCACGGGTTCGGGATTTATCGGCTCGCATTGGGAGTAGTGGTGGGGGGAGGCAGAACCCCTACTGCTCCCCTACTCGTCTGGTGTCAGAAATTGATACCATGACGTACTCTCGGCTATGTGGAATGTATATGACATACTGAACGGTAAACGCTCATGCGAACTTTGGTGTCAAGTGATTGAAACAAATGACATGGTACATGTTCGAAGTTTTCGTATCAGTATTTAAATGGTAAAATTCCTTAACATCAAACATTGTAAGTAGTCGGCATTGCCGGTATTATGTTTCTGCACAATGGCTATTCAAATAGTAACCCACATAACGGTAATGCAGTCATCAATATAATATAATCGTTGTGGTTGTACGAGAATTGAGCAAGCCTTCATGAACTCCTGCTGAAAACATTCTCTTTACTCACAAGAGGGACTATTCATAAGGCATTTTAAACACAATTTCACGCAGGAACATTATCGAAACAAGGAAATTACACTGAAGAAAGTGGAAATTGCAACACCATGAAAGCATTGGTCGTTTGTGCTGATTTTCAAGATATGGAACGATGCCATGTAGGTATGTAAACGATCAAAGTTTCAGACCCATTGGATTGTTGCTACAGGTCTCCCCACGTGATTGGTCGCGGAGGAATCAACTCCACTATACGGACTCTGGTGTAGCGTAGTTGACTTGCAGTCTGTGCAGTGAAGTGTTCCCCGTCAAACATGCTTCGACGACAGAGAAGAGCACGCTTTCAACAACTGTCGCCGTTTGAGAGGGCTCGGATAATTGGGCTGTGTGAGGCTGTATTATCGCTAAGGACTGTCGCTGCACGTGTTGGCCGACAGGCATCTACGGTACAACATGTATGGCAGCAGTGGTCAAATGAAGGTACCCACACTCGTAGACCTAGCACAGGCCCAGCGCGACAGACAACTGTGAGAGAGGATCACCGCATCATTCGGATGGCCCGGATGGAACCCCATGCAACAGCAGCGCAAATTCGAGCAGCTGTGGCACCCCACGTTACACAACAAACCGTTGGTAATCGCCTGCGTGCAGCTGGCTTAAGATCCCGTGTCCCTGCAGAAGGTGTTCCATTGGCCCCACAACAGCGACGTGTAAGGCTGGCCTGGTGTCGAGAACGATCGACGTGGGTCGACGAATGGCATAGGGTTGTCTTTAGTGATGAATCTCGCTTCTGTCTTGCCCGCAGCGATCGCCGGAATCATGTGCGCCGACGTACCGGGGAGAGAGGCCGCCCAGACCTTATTGTCGAGAGGCACACAGGGCCAACGCCAAGCATTATGGTCTGGGGAGCTATTGGCTTTAATGTGAAGTCACAATTGGTGTTTGTTGAGGGCACTATGACTGCTCGACAGTACGTTGATAGGGAACTCAATCCATTGGTTGTCCCTAGGAAGGCAAACATTGCTAATGAGATGTTTCAGCAGGACAATGCCCGGGTTCACACTGCACGCATCTCCAGAGAAGCTCTCCACGACATCACAACCTTAGAATGGCCCGCCTGATCCCCGGACCTCAGTCCTATTGAGCATGTGCGGGACATGATGGGTCGACAACTGGCCAAACGTCCTCAGCCACCCACAACTCTGGAACAACTGACCCGTGCAGTGCAGCAAGCATGGGCCACAATTCCTCAGGAAGCGATCCAGGGCCTTATTGACTCCATGCCTCGTCGAATTCATCAATGTATTGCAGCTCGTGGTGGGCACATACTGTATTGATTGTTGTCCAAACTTGCGGTCAGAGGGATCTGAAAGTGTAATAATCGAATCACAACCGAACACTCGTCCTGCATATTCAATTGCAGCAATGTAGCACCACTCCTTCTGGGTGTTGCAATTTCCATTTTCTTCAGTGTATAAATGAAACTTAATTCCGTAATGCAGTATTATTGGAACGTGGAAATAAGTCACCATCTTGTGCACAATATTTGCGTAGTCGAAATAGCCGTGGGGTTAGTGCCCATAACAGTGAATCTAGAGATTTCGGGTTCGAATCCCGGACGGGGTAGATATTTTTGCTACCAGATTATCATTTTAAACGATATTTATCATATCAATATGACTCATTTTAACAGAATCCATATGAAATTACGTGTTGATCGGTGAATGAAGAGGACCTGTTTATAAGGAATTTAAGGTTATGAGTGGTGTCGCGTCTATTAATCTAGTTGATCCATATCGTATTCTTTATTTAGGCCAGTGCTGGTGGAAGCTACAAATCATTTAATAAAATGAGTTCTGTATTATAAACTACAATATCTGTAAAACACTCCCTTTTATAATAGATGAATATTTGTGCCAATAATAGTATAAAATACCGGTGTATCAACAATTTCACGTGAGGTTTCTTCTATGTCAGATGTTACACATCATATGCGACTACTGTAAGGCTCGCTTTTTTTTTAAATTCTGCCCGAAGGCAGGTCTGTGCCTCCGAAGAGGCTATCCTGAGCCGGATTTTGCGTGCAGTAGGCCGGCCAGGTCCTCTCCGCTCCCCCTTACCCTCTCCCCCTGAACCGGAATTCCATCCAAGATCCGACCACGTCCAATGCTGCTTAACTGCGGAGTTCTCATGGGATCCGGTGTTTCAACATGGCATGCAAGTATCTATATATATAATACGCGAAGGTGTATGTTTGACAAAACTCAGCTCCTAAACCAGAGGGAGTTACGAGGTGTGATTTGTACCTAAATCTTCCAAATCGTCTCAATAGTATATGAAAAATCTTGCATTTCTTTAAAAGTCAACGGAAATGTATTTATTTGTTTATGAAGTGCGTTTAAACAAATAAACAAGATGATAGCCCCTGGCATTGCGTACAGCCCGCATAGCACTAGTGCCAGGCGGGTAGTCTGTACACATGGGGCGCAAACAACCCATTATGTGAGAGATCCCGCACGGGTCCGCTAGTTGATAAATATAATACATTGAGCATCATTTCGGTGTAAGTAAGGTACAAATTTGAAATGAAAAAGCAAAGTTTCCGCATAGGGAATCGACCCCACGACCCTCCGATTAACGTTCTGCAGTCATTCCGCAGCGCCAACCGCTGCCTGGAAACTGCGCTAACATAAATGGCTCATGTCCCGCCCGAACCGCGCCATAAATGCCATTTATTTCTAAACACTTGTTCATCTGGAGCTCTCACTTCTGTCACGTTCATTTCTGGTCAAACCCTGCATATAGCCTATCATACATTTGGACGAAATTGGTGATGACGAGGTGGCGCGGTCCCCTTGTTAGTGGAGGAGCCAGTGTGGCTAAAAGGTTTGGATACCCCTACTCTAGGCTGCCAGGATCGCGCCATAGACACAACGCTACGATGGTATCGGCAGTAACCCACAGTGTTTTAGTTTTGATGCTGATTTCTCGGCAGTGGTAGATACTGGGCGATCGGTCGTTTATGGAAATGTTCCTAAACAGCCATGTGGTGCAATGAACTTGACTCACATTGCAACGCAAGCGTAATCACTAGGGCTTGGATTTTTAGGTAAATAAATGTTTTTTATGTAAATACATATTTTAAGCATTTTTCTATAAATACATAAATTCCAGCTTTTCACTTATTAGCACATAAAAGGACATAATATTTACATTTTTTAATTTATTTTGCTAGATCTTTCAATTTATTGCATTTTGTTTTGTGTTACTTCAACGTGGAAGAACCTGTGTGCTATCTAATTTTCATGCAGAGCGTATGTCAGCTTGCAACTGTGTTATTCTTAACTTGTCGCCCCGTCCCACTCACTGTGGAAGCCTGGGATTTTCTTGTCCATAGCCTTATTGCTAGACCTCCCCCTCCCCAAGCTACCTGGAACCAGTGTCACTCACATGCAGTTCATTTCAGGCACTGTGAAGTGTAAGGCATTTCTGAGATGCCTAAAGTAAAAACAACTACAAGTTATCGTCTGTTGCAGAATTTAGTGATAATTTTACTTCCGATGTGGTGTTCTGTTGTGGGAAATCAAACAAGGCTGAACAGCGATCTCAAGTTACACAACACCTCAAGGGCAAGAAATTGCCGCAGTTTCGAGCCTTCAGAATAAGTATGTCGCGTTGATCGTCGGTCATTTGTGTATTGTAATGCTTCAGCAGTCAGAGAGGAATAGAATACATTGCATTCGTGAGTACTGCATATTGTTTATATTCACATTAATAAACTAAATTATAATAAAATATTTTTACTTTTTTGTCACATATTTCAGGTATTTTCAATACATAAAAAATAAATATTTTCCCGATTTTTAGCACCTAAAAATCCGAGCCCTAGTAATCACTGTCAACTGCTACGGTTTTCACTTGCGCAGAGTAGCGTAGCGTACTTGCTATGGCGCGATCCTGGCAGTCCACAGGTCCATCTCCTGGCGAAAATTGGCGCTCTCAAGTCGGTCTTGAGCCACGTGCAGAGTTAGTAACAACGCCCCGCTAGGTCCATTTGAATCTTCTCGAGATGCGGTCTGATTGGCTAATTTGAGCAGCTCATTAAATTATACAGGCGCAAGATACCGACTTATATTCTCCAAATTGCGGGGACGTGGTGGCGCAGCGGTCAAGCTCTTTGCCTCTCATCAAGGTGGACCGGGTTCGATTCCCGTTCAATGCATGTGAGATTTTCGAAGTGAAATGCCTTGTCCTGTGGTTCGAATTCTACGTAAAAAGGAGGTCCCGTGGCTCATGATCGCGAGATTAATAGTCACTCTAAACTACAAGCTTCGTTTTAACCCCGGTCAATGCATGTGAGATTTTCGAAGTGAAATGCCATGTCCTGTGGTTCGGATTCCACGTAAAAAGGAGGTCCCGTGGCTCATGATCTCGCGATTAACGGTCACGTTAAACTACAAGCTTGCTTTCGTTTTAACCTTCAAATTATTTATCAGTATGGCAATTGTTCGAACGATCATAATACCCGGTTCAAGTTGTTTCTGGCCACCCTGTATGTACAATCCCGGAACTGTATGTAGAATATTATGCGGGCCGAGTAAGCCTAGGTTGTTATATTAACTAACTTTCTATACGGTCTCGCCCCTGTTAATTCTCGCTACTAGGCCTATTCAGTCTAATACCGAAATTTGTACAAGCGACCTCCTTTTTGCGATATATTTTGTTCAAGGCAAATTTCCTTCTATGTTGATCCATTGCCTGAAATAATGAGTCATTATTTACACATTGCAGCATCGATTTCAACAAAAAAAAATAAGTCAGAGGTGGGCATTGAGGATTTAATTCATTCAAAGTTTGATAAAAATTGGATTAACCTAGGTCTACAAAATTAATATGAGGAGACATCTGTATAGGCTATGCTAACCTATACTAGACTAAAATAAGCAGACTTTTGAAGTTACTAACTCCTGAAGATTACTTGTACTACCACGTATCTACCCAAAATATTATCTATCAAATTTACCGTATCGTCCAGTCTCTGATTGGCAATGTTACTTATTTCAAGAGTACTACAAAGATTGTAGTAGAGGTCCTTTCTACCATGTTTCACAGATATCGAATAATTCTTTGTCGAGTAAGAGAAAGTCATATTTCAAGAATCGACATGAATATCATCTACGGTATAATTTAATACATCTATAAGACGTAGATGAACTGTATGTACCAGTAGATAAATATTCGATCCATTGAATATTAAACATAACATAAGAGAATTTCTTTAAAAAATCGCATAGTTGGGTTTCTTAGTAAATTAATTACCTGTACATTTGACACCGATATATTAACCTCTAAATAAGGGTTTACTGTGCTAAGTTTCACTGAGCTCGGATGAATATATCGCCTGTAAAGGCCATTTCAATCATTGAATTCCCCAGGGTCAAGTTGAATTTTTGCTCGTCAAATACAGTATTTACAAATATCCAACTCGTCTTCACCATTTCAAAGTTATCTAGCCAATCACAGTGAATACGTTTCCATTTAATGGACTAAATGGCTTTTAATGCATAATAATATTAATAATAATAATAATAATAATAATAATAATAATAATAATAATCATAATAATAAGAATAAACGGGCCTTGGTGGCCGAGAGCGTGGGTTCGAACCACACCTCGGTTGTCCTCAAATTGGTTTTCCGTGGTTGCCCATTTTCACCCCCAGGCAAATGCCGCGACGTTTCCAATCAACGGGTCCATGGCCGACTTACTTCCCACTCCCTTCCCAGGCCTTTCCTTCATTAGACCCCAGTTAGCGGTCACTTGGGCGATCGCCCTGTCACCATCCCCAATTCTATCTGCTGACGAAGTGTGTTGAATTCCAGGACACTGTCCTTGTGGTGGTAGCGGAATAATCGCTCGCAAAGTTCGTGGGTGAAGCCGAACTTGGAGGATAAGAGATTTAAAAAATTACGAGCCTTACAGTAGTCGCATATGATGTGTAACATCTGACATAGAAGAAACCTCACGTGAAATTGTTGATACACCGGTATTTTATACTATTATTGGCACAAATATTAATCTATTGTAAAAGGGGGTGTTTTACAGATATTGTAGTTTGTAATACGGAACTCATTTTATTAGATGGTTTGTAGCTTCCACCAGCACTAGCCTAAATATAGAATACGATATGGATCAACTAGATTAATAGACGCGACACCACTCATAACCTTAAATTCCTTATAAACAGGTCCTCTTGATTCATAGACCAACACGTAATATCATATGGATTCTGTTAAAATGAGTCATATTGATATGATAAATATCGTTTAAAATGATAATCTGGTAGCAAAAAAAGTACGTCCAGGATTCGAACACGAGATCTCTAGATTCACAGTCGTAAGCACTAACCCCACGGCTATTTCGACTACGCAAATATTGTGCACAAGATGGTGACTTATTTCCACGTTCCAATAATACTGCATTACGGAATTAAGTTTCATTTATATTTTGCGTGTTTCGATAATGTTCCTGCGTAAAATTGGGTTTAAAATGCCTTATGAATAGGCCCTCTTGTGAGTAAAGAGAATGTATTCAGTAATAGTTCATGAAGGCTTGCTCAATTCTCGTATAACCACACCGATTATATTATATTGATGTCTGCATTACCGTTATGTGGGTTAATATTTGAATAGCCATTGTGCAGAAACATAATACCGGCAATGCCGACTACTTACAGTGTTTGATATTAAGGCCTTTTAACGTTTAAATACTGATACGAAGACTTCGAACAAGTACCATGTGCTTTGTTTCAATCACTTAACACCAGAGTTCGCATGAGCGTTTACCGTTCAGCATGTCATATACATTCCACATAGCCGAGAGTACGCCATGGTATCAATTTCCGACACCGCGCGCTCATTGTTTCTCTTACCACTGCCAGCTGGATCTTACCACTGCCAGCTGGACCAATCGATCGAGTTGGCAGTGCGTTCGATCCACCACTGCCAGCTAGCACACTTCCTTTCGAGCACACTTCCGTTAGATCGAACAGAAGTGAGCCAGCTGGTGCCACCTCGATCGTTCCGATCCACTTCCGTCCCATTTTTCTAAATCGCTCCCACAAAAATATCCAGCAACCGAGTGGAAAGATGTTACACATCAAAAATTAAAATAAAATAATAATAATAATAATAATAATAATAATAATAATAGCAATAATAATTATATGGATTGGACTCATTGAGGCGATCTGTATAAAGCGGCCATCTCGCAGAGTAACCCAGAACGCTGCTGGCGATCTGTTTAACGTGGCCTTCTCGGAGAGTAAACCAGAACTCTGCTGGGCGATTTGTTTAACGCGGCCTTCTCGGAGAGTAAACAAGAACGCTGCTGACGATCTGTTTAACGTGGCCTTCTCGGAGAGTAAACCAGAATTCTGCTGGGCGATCTGTTTAACACGGCCTTCCCGTAGAGTAAACCAGAACGCTGCTGACGATCTGTTTAACGTGGCCTTCTCGGAGAGTAAACTAGAATTCTGCTGGGCGATCTGTTTAACGCGGCCTTCTTGCAGAGAAAACCAGAACTCTGCTGGGCGATCTGTTTAACGCGGCCTTCTCGCAGAGTAAACCAGAACTCTGCTGGGCGATCTGTTTAACGCGGCCTTCTTGCAGAGAAAACCAGAACTCTGCTGGGCGATCTGTTTAACGCGGCCTTCTCGCTGAGTAAACCAGAACTCTGCTGGGCGATCTGTTTAACGCGGCCTTCTCGCTGAGTAAACCAGAACTCTGCTGGGCAATCTGTTTAACGCGGCCTTCTCGCAGAGTAAAGCAGAACTCTGCTGGGCGATCTGTTTAACGCGGCCTTCTCGCAGAGTAAACCAGAACTCTGCTGGGCGATCTGTTTAACGCGGCCTTCTCGCAGAGTAAACCAGAACTCTGCTGGGCGATCTGTTTAACGTGGCCTTCTCGCAGAGTAAACCAGAACTCTTCTGGGCGATCTGTTTAACGCGGCCTTCTCGCAGAGTAAACCAGAACTCTGCTGGGCGATCTGTTTAACGCGGCCTTCTCGCTGAGTAAAGCAGAACTCTGCTGGGCGATCTGTTTAACGTGGCCTTCTCGCAGAGTAAACCAGAACTCTGCTGGGCAATCTGTTTAACGTGGCCTTCTCGCTGAGTAAAGCAGAACTCTGCTGGGCGATCTGTTTAACGTGGCCTTCTCGCAGAGTAAACCAGAACTCTGCTGGGCGATCTGTTTAACGTGGCCTTCTCGCTGAGTAAAGCAGAACTCTGCTGGGCGATCTGTTTAACGCAGCCTTCTCGCAGAGTAAACCAGAACTCTGCTGGGCGATCTGTTTAACGTGGCCTTCTCGCGGAGTAAACCATAACTTTGCTGGACGATCTGTTTAACGCGGCCATCTCACAGTGTAAATCAGAACTTTGCTCGGCGATCTGTTTAACGCGGCCATCTCACAGTGTACACCAGAACTCTGCTGGGCAATCTGTTTAACGCGGCCTTCTCGCAGAGTAAACCAGAACTCTGCTGGGCGATCTGTTAAACGCGGCCTTCTCGCTGAGTAAACCAGACCTCTGCTGGGCGATCTGTTTAACGCGGCCTTCTCGCTGAGTAAAGCAGAACTCTGCTGGGCGATCTGTATAGCGCGGCCTTCTCGCTGAGTAAACCAGAACTCTGCTGGGCAATCTGTTTAACGCGGCCTTCTCGCTGAGTAAACCAGACCTCTGCTGGGCGATCTGTTTAACGCGGCCTTCTCGCTGAGTAAAGCAGAACTCTGCTGGGCGATCTGTACAACGCGGCCTTCTCGCTGAGTAAACCAGAACTCTGCTGGGCGATCAGTTTAACGTGGCCTTCTCGCTGAGTAAACCAGACCTCTGCTGGGCGATCTGTTTAACGCGGCCTTCTCGCAGAGTAAACCAGATCTCTGCTGGGCGATCTGTCTAACGCGGCCTTCTCGCAGAGTAAACCAGAACTCTGCTGGGCGATCTGTTTAACGCGGCCTTCTCGCAGAGTAAACCAGAACTCTTCTGGGCGATCTGTTTAACGCGGCCTTCTCGCAGAGTAAACCAGAACTCTGCTGGGCGATCTGTTTAACGCGGCCTTCTCGCTGAGTAAAGCAGAACTCTACTGGGCGATCTGTTTAACGCGGCCTTCTCGCTGAGTAAAGCAGAACTCTGCTGGGTGATCTGTTTAACGCGGCCTTCTCGCTGAGTAAACCAGAACTCTGCTGGGCGATCTGTTTAACGCGGCCTTCTCGCGGAGTAAACCATAACTTTGCTGGACGATCTGTTTAACGCGGCCATCTCACAGTGTAAATCAGAACTTTGCTCGGCGATCTGTTTAACGCGGCCATCTCACAGTGTAAATCAGAACTTTCCTCAGCGATCTGTTTAACGCGGCCATCTCACAGAGCAATCCAGAACGCTGCTGGGCGATCTGTTTAACGTGGCCTTCTCGCAGATTAAACCAGAAGTCTGCTGGGCGATTTGTGGCTGATGTTTAATTAGTTTTATCTAAATGTAAATACATAGGTCTTCCAAGAGCCGATATCGCACGATTCGGGGTGCCGATGATTTATTCCGGTCTTCTAAATCCGAACTAAAAGAGACTGAGTCCTCCTGCACACTACACTACAAGTGAGGATATTAAATGCATTCTCAATACGCTAGATGCTGTATTTACCCAGTGACGGCATTAGTTAGTAACCATGGTAATGCCTGGATCCGCTACGGTGGTGATCGCCGTTTATCGTTGTAAAATCTCTGCATGTAAACAAATGGGGATGGTATCGTTACAGCGATCTGCGATATGATGTCGGCGCTTTGTGCTGGCGATATTCGCTGTATAATCTCTACATGTAAACAATTGGGCCTGGTCTCGTTACAACGATCTGCGATATGATTTCGGTGCTTTGTGCTGGCAATCTTCGCTGTATAATCTCTGCATGTAAACAAACGGGGTTGGACTATTCACAACGATCTGCGATGGCGCCGGGGCTTGGTGCTGGCAATCATTGTCGGTGTTGATTTTATTTCAATTGGGCAGCGATGATTGCTGGCCATTTCATGAAAGAGAAACTAACGATAAGGCAACATTGCAGCAAAACAACTAATATGTTGTAATTGATCGAGGTTTAATAATGAGACTTTAATTGTGTTGCTGAATACACTTCCGTTTATGGCTTGAATACGTAGGCCAAATGTGCTTGAAAATAACAGTGCATTAAAACATCCTTCTGTATGTCTGATTTTATGTTTTTCGTTCCATTCACGTTCATTTTTACTGAGAATCTTCTGCTCTAGACGCAGAAGTATGCAGTAATAAGGACATTTTCTCGTCTAAAGGGTATCCTAATCAACTGGTTGATGTTTACAAGGACAGATCGGTACCATAAAAACGGAGCAGAAAAGTAGAAGCATATTACCTACTCTTTGAAGGATAATCATTGCCATAGTTAGGAGTAGTGCTTTCCTAGAGCACGTCAGGAAACACGGAGGTGAAACATCATCAACAAGTAGTTCCGTGAAGAACTATGTTGCCTATTTTCATATTGAACCCTTATGATATCATCTGATGTAATAATGATCCATATTTTATTTTATTATATTTGAAAGAGGGTGTTCATACACGCAGCAGTGGATTCGTGTTGAGGAAAAATGTTGCAACTATTGGGAGTTGGACGACAAGGCATGTATATTTAAACCAAGCTTTTGAGACAAGGAAAAGTGTGCCATAATTCCGGGAACTGAAGAGGTCAAGGTCCAATATGCGTGGCTTCAGTTAGTAGGCCATGAGACGGTTGATACCGATTTACGCGGGCAAGAGTAGGGGGACCAGGATCTGACAGGAAGAAGATGCTTGTACGTCATAAATTGGGGAGGAGTCTCCAGGTCAAACTCTCCGAGATATATTTGAACCAACAAATGAAGCTAGGCACGCATAAGGCCCGCAAAAAACTGGCGTACCTTTGATTTAGCACAAAATTGAATATTAATAAAACCCATGATCATCTGTGTCTCCGCCGATCAGATTCTTAACCTGCGCAATAAGAGAAGCACAATGAAATTAGTCGCAAGTCCGTAACTTAAAAACTCCGAATTATTTTTTAAAATTGTCCCCACTACTGTCAATTTGCTGTGTTCTCTATAAATGTAGCCAAGCTGGTGGTTGAACTGACTTTATTTCGATGTGTCGTGGGCGACACTTGTGTGGACTTTATTTTGAGGTGTCGTGAGGGACACTTAACTTTATCTCGATGTGTCGTGGGCGACACTTGTGTTGACGAAATATTAACTTCTAAACTCTGACGAGTTCTTCAAGTATTTAAATGTGTATAATTTGCGACTTCATTATGGTCAAGCAGAGGTTTCGAAACCAGATTTTGGATTGTAAAACAAATCCTGGTGCTGACATAAACTCTGACCACAATCTGGTTGTAATGAAATGCAGATTAAAGTTGAAGAAACTGAAGAAAAGTCAAAAGCCAAAAAGGTGGGCAATAGACATACTGAAAGAGAAGGATGTAAACGAAAGATTCAAGAAGAGTATAAAGGAAGGACTAATGAAAAACCCTAAACAAACTTCAATTGCAGACGAATGGGCACTTTTGAGGAATGAAATAACAAAATCCGCAGAAGAAAACATTGGTAGGAAAGAGAGAATAGGTAGAAAACCGTGGATCACTCAGGATATACTCGAATTGATGGATGAAAGGCGGAAGCACAAGAATGTAAGAGATGAAAAGGGGAAAGCAGAATACAGACGTCTGAGAAATGAGGTTTACAAGAAGTGCAAGGAAGCGAAAGAAGAATGGTTGAAAGAGAAATGTGCTGGTATAGAAAATTGTCTGAAATTAGGAAAAGTAGACACAGCTTATCGAAGGATTAAGAATACTTTTGGGGAAAAGAAGACTAAGTGCTGTAATATTAAGGACACAAATGGAAAGCCTCTAACAGATAGGGAAGAAAAGGTTGAGAGATGGAAAGCTTACATAGAGAGTTTGTATAAGGGAAAGGAGATTGAGAATCATGTAATGGAAAGGGAGGAGGAAATTGATGAGGATGCGAAAGGAGATTTAATATTGAGATCAGAATTTGATAGAGCTCTGGAAGACTTAAGCAGGAACAAAGCACCAGGCATAGATGATTTACCGATTGAGTTGCTACGCTGCATAGGAGAGGAAGGTCTGATCAGGTTATTTCACTTGGTGTGTAGGATTTATGAGACAGGTGAGGTACCCCCTGATTTCAAGAAGAATGTAATCATCCCTATACCAAAGAAAGTGGGAGCTGACAGATGTGAAGATTACCGTACAATCAGCTTGATTACTCATGCTTCAAAGATCGATCCTTTCTAGAATAATTTACAAGAGGATTGAGAGCCAGATAGAAACGGAGTTGGGTGAAGACCAGTTTGGTTTCAGGAGAAATGTAGGAACAAGGGAAGCTGTACTAAGTCTTAGGCTGATTTTGGAAGGTAGAATAAGGAAAGATAAGAGAACGTTCATGGCTTTTGTAGACTTAGAAAAGGCTTTTGATAACGTTGATTGGACTAAATTGTTTGACATTTTGAAATCGATTGGAATAAAGTACAGGGATAGGAGGGTGATATACAATCTATACAGAAACCAGACAGCAGTCATTCGAGTTGAAGGACATGAGAGAGAAGCTGGTATTCAGAAAGGTGTAAGGCAAGGCTGCAACTTATCACCCATACTTTTCAATCTTTACATTGAACAAGCAATGAAGGAAATTAGAGAAAAATTTAAAGTGGGAGTGAAGATTCAAGGAGAAATAATTTCAACTCTGAGATTTGCTGATGACATCGTCATCTTGGCCAACAAGCCTGAGGATTTGAATGAGTTTTTGAATGGTATGGATTCCGTCTTACGGAAAGAATTCATGATGAAAATTAATAAATGTAAAACAAAAATACTGGAATGCAGCCGAAATAAATCAGAAACCTCTATGGAGATCAAATTGGCAGGTGAAAAGCTGAAGGAAGTAGGAGATTTCTGTTACTTAGGAAGCAGAATAACCAGTGATGGACGAAGCAAAGAGGATATAAAAAGTAGGTTGGCTCAGGCAAGAAAAGCATTTCTACAAATAAGGAATCTGCTGACATCGAATATAGATTTAGGTATTAGGAAGTCATTTTTGAAAGCCTTTGTCTGGAGCGTGGCGCTCTATGGAAGTGAAACTTGGACTATTGGTGCAGCAGAAAAGAGGAGAATTGAAGCATTTGAAATGTGGTGTTACAGGAGAATGATGAAGATCAGATGGGTAGATAGGGTTACAAACAAAGAGGTATTAAGACGAGTGGGAGAGGAGAGATGTTTCTGGCGACTGCTAATGAAGAGAAGAGATAGGTTGGTAGGACACATACTAAGACACCCAGGAATAGCAAGCTTAGTTATGGAAGGAAGGGTCGAGGACAAGAACTGTAGGGGTAGACCAAGGTTAGAATATGTTAAACAGATTGCCTCGGATGTAGGGTGTGGTAGCTATGTAGAGATGAAACGATTAGCTCAGGACATGGAGGCATGGAGAGCTGCATCAAACCAGTCAAAAGACTGAAGACTCAAACAACAACAATTTGCGTGTGAATGGTAGAAGCTTCAGGCTTACAAATATTTAGGGAAATTTTTTCTTCGAATAAATTGCTCAGGACTTTGAGTGGATATTATCAGCTCATTTAGCAATTTTAGCAGTAATTGTAGTACTGTGAAATAACTGAACATTTCTATCCTAAGAAAACCAAGATGTCTGGAACGAGGCCAACAGTTGGAAGGATGACCATGGACACACCAGCGATTATGTCCAAGTCCGGCTAAATAACTGCTGGGTTATGAGTGGCGACGTGAGCTGAGATGTTTTGGCGGAGGGATAAGTACCACATATTGATTATTCAATTTTAGTCGTAGTTAGATAAGCTGGGGAAATGAAAATAATTTTCTTGTATTTTTTATTGTAGTTTGATTTTTTATTCGGTTACCGACACTCGATTATAATGTCGTGCGTGACTATTTTTTTGTTCTGATATAATTGATTGTAATATAACTTGTAAATGTACAATGCGTGTTCAGTGTATTGTTCATATCGCTTGAGCGGAATTTTATGGTTTGAGCGATAAATGGCGCTTTTATAGAATAAAACTTAACGATAAACTTAGAATTTGGGGGGGGGGGGTAACATTTTTAACCTTGTGTTTGATAAACAGGCGTTTTTATTGTGAATTGCCTAGAGAAATTTTATTTACAGAGAACCATAGTTCTCTTTGTAATCTGTAAAACTAAAGAAGTAATGATTTTATGATCTTTGGGAAAGCAATTTAAGTCTTTCCGTGGAATCCTAAATCTGGACGTATTTCAGGTGGAGAGAGTGAGGTGAAGTCATTACCCAGGTGTGCGTTATTTGGTGATGTGTGATTATGTGTGTCTACATGCGCGGGGAACATCGTGGTAATCAGCCCACGATTCCTGTCTGCAGCATAATATAATTAACGGCAGTATGAACTCCGAGGAGGCTATTGGCTGAGATGTCGTGTCTTATAATTCCTGAGAGAATTATTGGGACAAAATAGGTATTTTATACACACATGTTTTCAGGAAATACAAGGTACTTTGAGCAAGCTCCCGATATTATTATGCGACGCACTGGGTGAATGACATAATGGCTTCATATGTGACGGACAGATTTAAGATAACACTAATTAGGTTGAGGCCGGGTTACCGTGTCCTCTTCTTTTAAAGTGAGATGAGCCTGTATTCTATATCTTGATTTAAAGGGCAGCTCGCCATGCTCAGACCATAATTTTCATGCATTAAGTTGAATTGATATTTATTTGTGTGTTATAATTAAATGCCATTGGGCATAGTGTTGTTCTTGTTTTTTTTAATCCATTTGGATTGTTGTGGTCATTGTAATTATTAAAATGACGTTCGGTCATGTCCTCGTGTATTTTGTTGTAGTCACGTGCGCTTGTGTTGATTTTACCAAGACCCGCTGGGCAATTAGACGTGATTTGGCACGTTGTCAAGATCTCGTGCGGAGATCTATTTGTATGATAAAGGGTAGCGGGTGTCGGATAATTATTAAGTGTCTTGGTGTGTGTTCCCTAAGCTAATCTAATTTACGCAGAATTGCGGATTCGTTGCTTGACGGGAAACCATATGGTAACGAATCTCGTAATCGTACTTATTTCCTTCATATAGTCAAAACATTGTCACGCGTGCACAAGTATAGATTTGAAGTAGACGTAGTGTTTCAAACGTCTTTTATTAATAATCTCTCCTGAGATATTTATTTTAAATGTTAAACTGTGGATATTTGAATGCCACTTGATTGATGCCGACACAACTTAGGATTTGCAGTTGTGATCTATTTAGAAATGTGGGAGTAAATTCGAGATGTTTTTTTGTTGATTGTTATTTGCTTTGGTTATTAAACTTGTTATTTAATACTGGGTTACCTCCTTTTTTTAATTATTGTATTTGCCCTATGTATCCTTGTAATCTTGAGAAGCAAAATGTAACTGCACGGCTATCATGGACCGAAACATTACCCGAAATTGAGTCTCGATACGCTTCTTCTACAAGGGTTCAGTATATCATATTGGTCTTCTCTTTTAAAAATTCTCCCGCCTATGGAAAGGATCACCATGTTGGATTGATCTGTATGCAGGCCATAGAGTTATGCACCATCAGGTGAAGATTATTGCGTAGATTCAATATTCAAACGTTCACTTCGATCGCATGATTAGAACACAAGAAATAGAAACGAGATTTCAACATTTCACACAGCCGCCATCTTGGAATTATGAAAATAATTGAATTTAATTAGATGCCAGTAGATTAAATTGTGTATGAACATATACCGTACCATGTTTTACTGCTCTCGGATGATAAAATCGCGAGTAAAATCCATTTAAATATTTTAAATTCGCTTGGCCACCACGCTCGTATTATGTTCACCAGGTTATCGAACGTCCAATAGGCGAACTTACATTAATAGCCTCTATCAACATACAAAATTTCAGTTTCATTGCTGTAATAGATTCGTAGATACTGGGAACCGTCTAAATATTTCGGATGGTCGCCATGTTGGATAGTTATATATGTAGGCCATAGAGTTGCGTACCATTAGATGAAGATTATTGCGTAAGTTCATTATACAAACTTTCACTTCGCTCGCATGATTAGGACACAAGAAATCATAACTTAATTTTAATATTTCGCACAGCTGCCATCTTGAAGTTATGTAAACAATTGAACAAAATTAGAAGTCAGTGCATTATAATGTGTATAGACATTTCCTGTACCGTGTTTCACTGCGCTCGGATGGTTAAATCGCGAGAAAAGTCTAATTAAATGTCTCAACTTCGCTTGGCCGCCATGTTCGCTTTGTATTTAACAGGTTTTTTCAAGCAGTGCCCTTTATCACCGTACAAAATTTCAAAGTGATATCAGAAATTGTTTCGGAGATATAGAATGCCGGTTAAATACTTCGCACAGCCGTCATGTTATATTGGTTAGATGTAATACAATTTGAAGGGCACGGTCAGGGTTGGACGAAATAGAACTATGATCTTGCCGAGTTTGATTTAAATCGCTCCAGCCGTTTAGATTTTATTAGGGGGACACACACACATACACACACACGAGCAAAAGGTTATGTCATAAGCCGGTTTTTTTTTCAGAAATGAACATAGGCTAAAAAATTAATCAGAGGCTGATTTTAAATGTTTATGAACAAGTATTATCCTAATTATGCTAATTATGCATGGCTTACTCAATTGTTTACATATGTGCATATTATTTTATTAGCCTGTTTTCATTTATGAAAAAATAGGCGTATGAGATCACCTTTGTCCATGTGTGTGTATGGTGATAGAGGGCACTACTGAAAGTTCACCTATATTACTTTCAAAAGCCTGTTAAGTACAAAACGAACATGGCGGCCAATCGAATTTGATACATTTAAATAGTCTTTTGCCACGATTTAACCATACATGGTACTGCAAATGTTTATACACATTGTAATGCACTGACATCTAATTTAGTTCAATTGTTTACATAACCTCAATATGGCGGCTGTGCGAAATTTCAAAATTAAGTTTTTACTTCATGTGTCCTAATCATGCGATCGAAGTCAGCGTTTGAATAATGAACCTGCGCAATAATTGTCATCTAATAATACATAACTCTATGGCCTACATACTGTATATAAAAATTCAACATTGGCGACCATCCGAAATATTTAGACGGTTCTCAATATCTACTAATCTATGACAGCAATCAAACTAACATTTTGTAGGTTAATAAAGGCTATGAGCATAAGTTCACCTATGGGACTTTCAATAACCTGGTGGGCACAAGTCCAACATGGCGGCGACGAGAAATTAACATATTTATATGGACGCTTCTGGCGATTCAACCATCCGAGCGCAGTTAGACTTGGTACGGTAAATGCTCGTACAAATTTTAATCCACTGACATCTAATTTATTTCAATTGTTTTCATTACCTCAATATGGCTGCTGTGTGAAATTTTAAAATCTCGTTTTTATTTCTTGTGTCCTAATCATGCGATTGAAGTTTGGATAAAAATATATGCAATAAACTGCATCTAATAGTACATAACTCTATCGCCTACTTATATAAAATTCCAACATGGCGACCATCCGAAATATTTAGACGGTTCTCAATATTTACGAATATATTTCAGCAATCAAACTGAAATTTTGTATGTTGATAGAGGCAATTAACATAAGTAGGATATATGAAAATAGGCTATTAATTCTTCAAGGAACTACTTGTTTTCTATAGGGTCAGAGTTGAGATGCAATAAATGTTTACGTGGTGGATGGCCTTTACGGTCAGATGCCCTTCTGGATGACAACCTCATGAGGGGAGTTAATGAGAGTTGAATTGGGTGAAGGTGAATGAAACTGGGCAAGGATTCGGAATTAAGCAGCCATGGCGTTTTATACGGTATTATCCCGGCATCTCCTTGGAGTTGAAAATGGGAAACCATGGGAAAACATTTCAAGGACAGCCGAAACTTGGGCTCAAACCCCCTCGTCTACCAAATTCGGAGTTAGTCTGCATCTTACAGCTCATGGCTATCGAGGTCAGTTTTAGCCTAGCCTCGATATGAAAAAGATGTTCTGTCTGTCTGTCTGTATTTCTGTTAGTTTACCCGGGATTGATGCCTAGAGGGAAAAATATTCAGGGAAAAATCATCATACCTTGTGATCATGACTGGCTAGGTTTCATCCCCAAATACATTAGTATGTCGGCGATACGGAGGATTTACACCTCAATGCTTGCCCCCACTTGACATTCCGTTGTCATGGCAACAGAAATTCCAAGTTCAGGTCACAACTTTCTCTATTATTTATTTACTCTTCCATGAAGTCGGGCATCACGGGAAGAATGTTATTGCTCCGGAATGGGACACGAGGTAGTTTCATACAGGCTACTGCTGTCAAAATGTTGAGCCGTTGTAATACATGATAAATCACTAGGGACATGGGATCTTAGGAGAAGAGTGTTTCTTTCACTTTTTACGAGGCAGATAAATAGAAGAGTTAAAAAAATGTCTTATTTATAGTGACCTTTCCAAGGTGGTGAAGTCACATGCCTTGGAGAACAATGCAATTACTGTATATCTTCCAAAGACCTTATAATAATTTTCACGAAATGTTCAGCAGTTCCAGCTTTTAGACCAAGGAGTTCTTCACGTAATATTAAATTTCATGTTATATCAAACATCATCGGAGTCAAGAACTTCAGTAAAGTTGGTGACCAAATCATTACGTAAATACGATAGCTGAATAACATAGACTTCTTACGGGGATCTTCCATCTTGAAAACACTTCTGACTCCTAATACTGACGCTTTCTCGTCTCCATTCAACAGAGCAAAATTCGCATTCCGCCAAAGATTTTTTTTCTCAATTTGCTTCATGACCTTTACTTAGGTTGATATTTGCTTGAACCTGCTATATAAAAAGGCCGATCTGTTGATGTGCGTAGGCACTTGATTAATTAGTTATATAGTCTATTGTTGTTTTAAGGGGTGGAACCGCTAGGTCATCTACACCCAGGCCCTCGATTAAATCAATTTTAATATTTCAATAAATTGCGTATTATCAGATGAATCTAACCAAGGTTATAAGGGGATGATCAACTCAACTAATTGATTAATTGATTGATTACATAGATAGGGCTAAAACGTCCCATTGGATGTAAATCATCCGCTCTCTTACATAAAAATGCAATAATGCTTTAATAATAATAATAATAATAATAATAATAATAATGTTATTGTTTTTTCGTCCCTTTTACTGCGGCTCTTGAAGACACCGGGATGTCAGAATTTTCCCCAAAGGGGATCATTAACGTGCCACTAAATCTACTGACATGGCTCCCACTTATTTGCGCACCCTCGAATTCCAACTGACTGCACCAGGTTTTGATCCTACAACCATGGACACTGCAGGCGTGAGCGTTACCGCTGAGCCACTCAGCTAGTCATATATAAAAACAGCATGGTCAACAGACCTTACATTTAACAAACTATAATCCGCACTAAAACTACACTAAAATTATCTATCTAAATCCGTGATTTACTTGCTACCATCTCGTAATACTCTTTAATTGCCACTTATAGCCCGTCAGTAATGCTCTGGTAAGGTGTCTCTTGAGTTCTGAGCGATGAGAATTCGCGTAGATATACCACTTGTACAAATTATACGGTATATCCATGATGCGGTACAAGTAAATGATTTATTGAATCTGGCCGTACGATGGTGACGTATCTACATCGTGATTTGAGTAAATCTATTACACCAACCATGAACGTTCCCCACACGGGATACACTGCAGTGCTCAAAGAACGTTTTGCATATAGCGATTTAGTGACTTGTTTATTTTACTATGTGTATTTAATCACATTATACACAATATAGGGTGCATACAAAGAAAAACAACACACAATCTGCTCTGCAAAAGGGACAGAAACACACAACGAATAACAAAAGTGATAATGTGGAACTCGCCACACAAACAACGGTATTACCTATTGAGATATTAGGCATAGGCCTAATTGGCATCTCAACAGAGTTCAAAAGTCTCGAAATCCAAAGAAAAATGTGTTGTATCTTTGAAGCACTAAGGATTAGATTGTGGTCAGTTGTTCAATTTACTAGACTTTGGATGCCATCTTTAACATTCCTCAGCACATTAGGGATTTGTACAGTAGGGAAATGAAGATTATCAGCAAACATGTGATATTTGTCATGTTCAAAGATGTTAAATATATCGAAGGTATATACAAGAAACAATAGTGGACCAAAGACTGACCCTTATGGCATGCCAGTCTTTACCAATATCAATCGGAACAACTACCATATTTACTTACGGTTCTTTGATATCTGCTGTCTAAGTAAGAATGAAACCAGTGATTTAAACTGACAAATCACTCATGTCTGAGACGTGGGCTGAATTAAAATGCGTTTTGAAACATTAACGGCAGGGGTGCCATTTAAGGAGGGGGATATTATCCATTGAGGCATATTCTACATGGGCCTTACGTCACTGAAAGTATCACTGCATGAAGCAACTACAACAAATATGCGATTGCATCTTCTCAATAGATTTACTGGGGAGTAAAACGACTTCTTATTAACATAATTCCGACATCTTGACGTAACTGATAACTCTTGAAAGAACACATAATTCATGACTACTGACTGTGATGATTGCTGTTTTCTACTAAGACGCTTATACAAGCAGGAGCACGCTACGAGCACACAATGGACCCAATTGTTGTGGTTGTTGTTTCATTTAGGGGCATGGACATCGTGATCATTTAGCCCCGTGTAGTTGAGTGTGTGTAGAATTTGTCGGATGACCTGTGTTGTTGTTGCTGTCTGTAGTAATGTGTATAATTGTGATTCAGACGAGAAGGAGGCGACCATGGCTGTAAGTTACAAACCATCTTTGTATATGCCTGGAGCAGATGTGGGAAACCCGGTGAGGTGAGAAACGAACCCACTTCTCAGTTTTGACTCATGAGCTGGGTATAATGTCGTTAGATCCCTCACTATCGTATAATGTTCAGTTCCTTCCACGAGCTGCATCTTGAGTGCACCCCGTTCCAGTCCTCAGACCAGATTTAAATTTCTTCGCAGAGCCGGAACCTCAGGGGTGACAGGCAAGAATGTTAGTCACTGTGCCACGAGGCGGACACAATAAACACAATAGAGATCAGCAATTACAGTGATACACTAAAGGTAGTCGCCTCCGTAGCGTAGCGGTCAGCGTGGTTAACTGCTGCCCCGGAGTTCCTGGGTTCGATCCCCGGCTCTGCCACGAAATTTGAAAAGTGGTATGAGGACTGATACGGGGTCTACTCAGCCTTGGGTGGTCCAAGTGAGTAGAGGGGGTTCGATTCCCACCTCAGCCATCCTCGAAGTGGTTTCCCGTGGTTTCCCACTTTGTCTTCGGGCAAATGCCGGGATGATACCTCCTGTAAGGCTACGGCCGCCTCCTTACCTCTTCCTTGCCTATCCATCCTTACCTTCCCCTCCCTTCCCTCATGAGGTCCCTGTTCGCTATGCAGGTGAGGCCGCCTGGGCGAGGTGCTGATCACACTTCACCAGTTGTATACACTCCGACCAGATGTCCCCAGCTCTAGGACACTGCCTGGAATGGCGGTAGGGGTGAGTTCCCTCGCTGAGTCCGTGGGAGACACCACCCTGGAGGATAAATTCGATTTAAACAAAAACTTCTACGCAGTGATCTGTTGCTGCTTGAAGAGGATCGAATAGCTCGACAATGGTGGCGTACTGAATTGTGCAAAAGATGGACCGGATCGTGAGACTGCAGATTCCAGTTCCATTCTAATTGCCTGTGGTTAGGCCGTGCAGCTAACACCGTGAACTCATCATATGCCATTTCAGTAATGATGATGACTGTTGTGGGAGTAGCGAGGTCATCAGGCCTCCATTCTAGTAAACAGTTCAGAGGACTTAACAGGTTGCGTACGATTCCCACTTTATACCTTCGCACTTTCCTCCCACGATTATGTAGTCTGTGTCCATTCACCCAGTTTGCGTAAATATTGAGACATGAAATGTAATCTTTTCATATGCTGTTTTCATATAAATAATCACTGGACACTGTTATAATTTCTGAGTGATCGTTACATGCATACGAGTATGAAGTATGAATTGCTGTTTCTACAAGTAGGCTACTAGAGGCCTGCGTGAGAAATCTCTCGTGTGTTAAACCACCCGCCTGGCTTCACTGTTATGCGGGCTCAAGGCGACACAGCTCTCGCAGGGGCTATCGACTTGTTTATTTGTTTAAACGCACTTTATAAACAAGTAAATATATTTCCGTTGACTTTTCAAGAAATGCAAGACTTTTCCTGTATTATTGAGACGATTTGGAAGATTTTGGTACAAATCGCACCTTCTAGCTCCCTCTGGATTAAGAGCTTGCGTTTTGTGAAACATACACCTTAGCGTTTTATTTATATATTTAAAACACTAATGTGATTTTTGTTACAACGAGATTGAGAAAATGTCTTAACCGATTGACTTCGTAATGCATTCTAACGAGAGCTCTTTGCATGTAGATTTGCAGAGTGGCTTTAAAAGGAAAACATATGTTAGGGTATATTTTTAAATTATTGAAGAAAAATGTAATATTTTTCACTCCCGCGCTTGCGCTCAACGGTTCGTATCCACGAGACAATGGCGGATCATGCCGCGTCTTACTGAGATCTTTGTTTATGAGAATTAAACAGGGGGCAAATATTGTTTATAATGTTTCCAAGATATACATTGAAATAGAATTAAAAATAAGGGAAATATTTAAGAATGTAAACTGGCAGTTGAGTGTGTATGCTGTTTAGGTAGCTTAATAAAGCACTGATGAATGATTATTTGGATGGCCGAGGGTTTGCGTTCCAGTCTGAAAATTTATATTATGAATCGTCAAGAGGGTTCGAATCCCACCTCAGATATTTTTTAAAATTTCCGTCTTCTTCTTTCTTACAATTGGTATTACTTTGTCGATACATATTTTACTTTTATCATTCCCGTAAATTAACGAATACTCCGTGATTTACGTTGCCATATATATATATATTTAAAACAATAAGCTGACTTTTGTTACCGCGGGATTGAGAAAACGCCTTAATTGATTGACTTCGTAATGCATTCTAACGAGAGCTCTTGGCATGTAGATTTTCAGAGTGTCTTTAAAATAAACTAATATGTTACCATATATTTTTGTATTAATAAAGAAAAATGCAAAATTTTTCGTCCTTAGCGCATGAGCAGAATCAGCTTGGTTCATGATAGACATGGTGGATACCTAGCGCGTTTTAATGTGATAGTTATTTATAAGAATTTTAAAGGAGGAGAAGATTCATTAATTATGCACGACGTGCTTGCTTCCATTTCGACAATAGACTATCATTTTCAAACCTTATATTATCTCTCGGGTAGGCCTCCGTGGCTTAGGCGGCAGCACGCTGGCCTGTCACCACTAGGTCCGTGGTTCAAATCCCAGTCACACCATGCGAGATTTATGCCAGCAGTATGTTGCAATGTCGAGAGTGCAATCTTTTGACGCCATTAAAGTTTCAATAGAGCAAAAAAATAATCGTACAAAGAATGTATATGAGGAAATTCTTCAGTAAATATGTTCCCATTGACCGTTATGTTTTGACGGGTTTCAACTAGTATATATGATGATTATACTACACCCTGTGTGCTTTCGTACCACCGAAGAATCACTACATCTCGAATGATAGATTTAATAAATCTAACTCAGCTTTTCTCTCCAAACACAGAAAGATCATCAACTCTCAGTGAGTATTACTGTATATTAATAGGGAGGTGTTGAGAAGTTAAGCCTACATTCCCCATGGTCTTTCAATTGGCAAGTTGTGAATGGTCACTATGGAACACCGAATTGGGTCTGGCATAGCTTACACTGGTATGTATTTCCTGTCTGACCTCCCTTGGTCATAACTTGTACTCAAAAGCTGGATGCTCTATTATTTTTCCAATACTCGCATTACCTTTATATTCTCTCTCCAGGATTAATGACCTACTGTAGTTATTTAGCCGTTTTTCAACCAAAATGTTACTCTGCGTTTTTATCTGACACCTGTATGTATGTATGTCTACCCCTTATTATTCCCGTTTTCCAACGGGGTCGGGGATGAGATGCGATGGAAGTCTTTGTGGCGATGGTTTTTACGGCCGGATGCCCTTCCTGACGCCAACCTCATGAGAGGAGTTAATGAGACATGAAATGAATGATGGTGAATGAAACTGGGCAAGGATGTGGAAGGAAACGGCCGTGGCCTGTCAGAAGGTACCGTCCCAGCATTTGCCTGGTGTTGAAAATGGGGAAACCACGGAAAACCATTTCAAGGACGGCCGACGGTGGGGCTCGAACCCACGCGTCTACCGAGTCAGCAGAGAGCTTGGCCCCATGACCTAATGCTGCGCGTTAGCCAGCGTAGCCACTACTGTCGGTTTTATCTGACACCATGGAAACATATTTATTCGTTTCCTTCCGGTGACACGATGTGATTTCCCTCCAGGTTCAATAATCGATTATCACAATACACACTTAAACTCTAGAATTTTTCAAGAATCATTTATATCAACATTTGTGTTACGTAATTTAAACACGCTCTTCATGGTTGAACAATAACCATTATGTAGCATAGCTTGGGTGTATTCCGTGAAGATAGACCATTATCAGCAGACTAAATCGAATGATAACGTTTATAACTGTTGATCCACGAATGACCACGATTGATCAGCATTCTTGAAATCAAAAGTACTACGCATTTGGACTCTATTCCTGTCTCTGCCATAAGAGTTGAGTTGAAACAGGATGCACTCAGATTCGTAAGCACGGCTGAGAAGTGCATGAAGGTGGGCCCGATTCCCTACCATCCTAAAAAAGTCTTTCTGGGTTCACCATTTCAGTGTCAGATGCTATGGCCGCCTCTGTTCCCATTCTACGCTCAATTTTGTTGCTGTTAATTCATTTTAGGGGCATGTGACATCATAGTCATCAGTCCTATTTACTTGGGTATGTGTTGGATTTGTTTGATGACTATTCCTGTCTCTGCCATAAGAGTTGAGTTCAAACAGGATGCACCCAGATTCGTAAGCACGGCTGAGAAGTGCATTTATATTTGCATTTGTATTTTTGAAATTAATCGCAAACGATTAATCGATTAATCAACTAACCTTGTAACCGACTAATTGTGTAATCAATTAATCGGCTAACCGAAAAAACGGTTAATCGAATAACGGAAGAATTGATTAGTAGACACGAGATGAGAAAATATGTTTTGAGAATGGTTTAAATGAAGTCGCCTCCGTAGCGTAGCGGTCAGCATGGTTAGCTGCAGCCCCGGAGGTCCTGGGTTCGATTCCCGGCTCTGCCACGAAATTTGAAAAGTGGTATGAGGACTGGAACGGGGTCTACTCAGTCTCGGGTGGTCCAAATGGGTCGAGGGGGTTCGATTCCCTCCTCAGCCATCCTCGAAGTGGTTTACTTCCGTGGTTTCCTACTTCGTATTCAGGCAAATGCCGGGATTGTACCTCCTGTAAGGCCACGGCCGCCTCCTTTCCTCTTCCTTGCCTATCCATCCCAATCTTCCCTTCCCATCCCTCATGAGGTGGCCGCCTGGGCGAAGTGGTGATCACACTTTCACAGTTGTATCCAATCCGACCAAGTATTCTCAGCTCTAGGACACTGCCTGGAAAGGCGGTGGTGGTGAGTTCCCTCGCTGAGTCCGTGGGAACCACCAACCTGGAGGTTATCAGACAACTTCTACACACACCCAAGTAAACGGGACTATAAGACCATGATGACGCAAACCCCCTGAAGAATCACCAAAACCAACAAGAACAATAGACGCTACCACGGATCTAGGTCAACGAATATTAATCGCTGTATTCGAGTTTTGAAATATGTGGTGTTATCTATACTATATACTATACTACAATATAATAAAGCTGAAGAGTTTGTGTGTTTGTGTGTTTGTGTTTAAACGCGCTAATCTCTGGAACTACCAGTCCGATTCGCAAAATTCTTCTTTATATGATAGCCAGATTCAAGCGGAATAGTTTAGGCTACGTAGCATTAGGCTACACCTCTCAGGTAACCTTAAAGATTGATTTTTGTGCAGTAAGTCGGTAGAGCAAGCCCCCGAATAGCTCTATCGCATGCGCTGGCGTTATGGTTAGTGATACGTACACCGTTTCACCTATCTGAACCAAAATTTGTATACTTGCCCTTTGAAACCCTGCGAGTAACACTGTCTACATGAAATTTATAACAGGCCAGTCCATTTCCTGCATTTAGGCCCTTTGGCAAAAATATACAACGTTTCACCGATCTGAACCAAATTTTACATACTTACACTTTGGAACCCGACGAGTAACACTGTCTGCTTGAAATTTCGGACAGACCACTCCATTCCCTGCATTTAGGTACTTTGGCACAAAGCTACACCGTTTCTCCTAATTGCACCAAATTTTACATACACTTTGAAACCCTGCTGGTAACACTGTCCACTTGATATTTTAGACAACACTCTCCATTCCCTACATTTAGAATAACAGACAAAATGAACTTGAAAACCACGTATTAAGGCCTTAGAACCATTCCTGTCCGTAGTAGTGTAACTGTAACAGTATTTTAATAAGTCTATTGTTGACGGTCAGTTCGGGCTGCATCACGTCACCCCTACCAGTGTTCTGGTGCAGAATTGCGAAAATAGTTGCATCTTGCGCTGTTTATAAATTGCAGTCAAGGGGAGTAATTGGTGCAAAAAGATTTCTTAGGCCCCTTAAAACAGTTATCATCATGAAAATATTATGCCTCTGTATAAGTGGAATGGTGTTGGTGCAGTACATTGAGGTTACCAGCCGCAATAAGCGTTGGTGTTTTCAAATTTACCTTCATTTATTCCGAACCTTATCGTTAAGCTCTGTGTGGCGATAAATGATATTATTGCTACCTCACTAGCTCGGGACAGCCATCTTTTTCCAAAGTGTTCTGATTATTTTCCTACGGCGCTATGCGACAAAAGACGACACTATTGGTGTCTACATTTCTAACAGCCAATGAGATATAGGCCCTAGGCTGTGTCTTTTATTTCACTTACTCCTCTTTCTAATCATTTTTTTTTAATTTGTTTGTAAATTACATGTGTCAGTGCTGTTTTAGTAAATAGCTGTTTCCCTATTCATAATTATCATTAATATCATTACGTGAAAATGAGCTTATTGTTACGTCCATTATACTGTACTACTTATCACCCCCACTACAACCACCACCACCAACACAAAAAGTTATATTTTTAAAATATTTTTTCTGTAAGTTTAAGTATCATGTGCCAGTTCTGTAGTAGTATTCATTATCATCCATAAAACAAATAAATCCACCGGGGGAAGCCGGGCACTACTGCTAGTAAGTAATATGCATAATATTTTCGAATGCAAATACACACTATATATGCTTAATATTATAACGTGTGAGAACTTATAAATCAATAAATACCAAACAAACGAAGTAAAAAAATGAACCTACAGTGATTTGATCCACAAACCCCCAGACGACGAGCCCAAGTCGCTACCATTACGCCACGGATGCGCTACGTTATTACTTGGTAAACAACTGTTTAGTATAACTCTATCATCTTTTGTGTTGATATCAACGATTTCATTAGCATTTTCTGCCGTTTCTGTAAACCATTTGATACTATATATGTATTATTTTGTTCAGTACATTCCTAAAAGGATATACACTTAGAAAGTTACGGAAATATATGGATTTAAGAGGAAAAATAGCGGACATTTTGACAATGGGACAGCACGGGCCCACAACGATATGGCACGGTAAGCCTGACCTATTAGTCACTTCTACGGTTACATATTCTATTATAATATGACAATATTCTACCGGTAACCTCCTTGAGGAGAGTTTAAACCTCCCTATGTAGGATAAGCTGAATTGTTGAGGCCAGGTCTTGTTGAATCGTAAGTTACTGTTAGGCTGTAATACTTGCATGATTCATACATCCGCCATCTTGAAACGATTCGGCTGATGACCTTGTAGTTTTAGCAAAAGACGCTTCCCACATTAAGGGTTATTGTTGCAAAATTTGGTAGAGATCGGATGATTAGGTCAGTCAAAATTTGATTTAAGCTCACAACATTTGGGTGGGCGCCATTTTTTTTTTTTGTTTGTTATGATGGCGACGATATACAAAATGACACTGAGTTGTCCCTTGCTAGTGCTACTTCTGTACCAATGGTGGTTCGATTTGGGTTTCGTTGTGTTTGAATTGATAGGGGGAAGCGATTTGCACACATACTTGGCCACCATCTGCAAACTATTGGGCTGATGACCTTGTTGTTTAGTTAAAAGGCGCTTCCCATAGAAAGGTATGTTGTTGCAAAATTTGGTATAGATCAGATGATCAGGTTAGTCGTAATTTGATTTAAGCTTTGAACATTTGGATGGCCACCATTACTTTTTCGTCAAGATAGCGGCGTTATAAAACATGACACTGAGGTGCCCTTCGCTAGTGCTACCTCTGTACCAAATTTCGATCAATTCGGTTTCATCGTGTTTGAAATGATAAGGGGGGGGGGCATACATGTAGAGTACACACACATATCACATACATACACACATACACACTCGCAGACACACAGACATACACAGAATTTTGGCCCTGTGTTGATCTCATAAGTCTATTTTCATTTTCTGCAAAAATCGAAAGTATGCTAAAAATTCCCGCCGGGTTAATAGTGAACATAACTAATACATGTACTGTATTTCTTTCAAGGAGTTTATTTACTTATTTCGCATGTATTATATACATCGTACGCCGCCCAGTTATTGGGCAAATTCGTGTTGACCGACTGAATAGTTACAACTGGCAGTTTGTATAGTCAATACTGATTGAATGGCTTCAACAATTCACAATGAAGATACTGCACCCTTGCGGTCTTAAAAATATATGTTACAATATATTTTAATTAATTAAATGTCTGTTTTTTATTTTATTTATTTAGTCGATTTACCCTCTAGGTTGGTTTTTCCCACGGACTCAGTGAAGGAACTCACCACTACCGCCGCTACGGGCTGTGTCCTGGAGCTTGGAACATCTGGTTGTGGTGGATACAACTGGGGAGGTGTGATCAGCACTTCGCCCAGGCGGCCTCACCTGCAAACAGGGGCCTCATGGGGGATGGGAAGGGAGGGGAAGACTGGTATGGAGAAGCAAGGAAGAGGGAAGATGGTGACCGTGGCCTTACAGGAGTTACCATCCCGGCATTTGCCTGAAGATGAAGTGGGAAACCACGGATAACCTCTTCGAGGATGGCTGAGGTGGGAATCGAACCCCCCCTACTCATTTGGGCCACCAGAGGCTGAGTAGACCCCGTTCCAGTCCTCATAGCACTTTTCAAATTTCGTGGCAGAGCCGGGAATCGAACTCAGGACCTCCGGGGCGGCAGCTAACCATGCTGACCACTACGCTACGGAGGCGACTACAATATATATTTTAATTAATTAAATGTCTGTTTTGGTGCAAAATTAATAGCAAGTTAACATTTTCAGGGGTGAGGCAACTCCGCTTTTGCCTAAAAGTTGACTTTAGACATACCTTCGTTCGCAGGATGTTACATTTGCATCCTTAGAGTCAAAATTTAATGTTTTTCAGTCGGTCAACACGACTGTACCCAATTGTGATGGGTGTTTCCCTAATCCTGAAAAAAGTACATGAGATTAATAAATACACTTGGATGACCAGTTTCGATACTCAAATCTATGTCTACAAGTGGGGGTTATGATATTGTTACGGCTGTGAGTTTGTTTCATCGCTCGCCGCTTGAGTCACAACTGCCCCAGGGGCTGGGCTGTGTCATGCCTCCTGTATTGCGTGTGCCTTATGCAACAGGGCTACTAAGACAAAGGGGTAGTCCAGAAGATTCGTGACTGGTCCAGCGACGGAAACCTCGAGAAGCCGTGGACCCTGGATGGATCTAGAACCATTTATTGAGTCACCGGCCTGCTATATAAGAGTGACCCGTGAAGCAGTTGCGGTTGATGTGTTTTACGAGCTAGTGTGAGCGTTTATTCTGAGCGACAGAAGTGTGGTGACTTGCGAAACCCCTAGTGTAGCGGCGAAGTGAGGAACATACAGGGGACTGCCGTGTTCTGAGTAAGTGTGCTTTCACTGAGTGTCAGATATTGTGGTGTCGAAATTAAGTGACATTCTTTCTCCCAGCTGGTGAACAGCGCGCAGCAAGTGCTCGTAAGTACTTTAGTAGGCGCACATTAGAAAGAAGTTGCATGTAGTTCTGTCAAGGCCACTAGGCTCATTAGCGGCAGGATTAACTTCTGTGGTTTGTTGACAAGTGAAAGGGGCAAGAGCTCTCCACAAGCAAGAGACTTTGTAAACTGGAGTAAGGTTCCTAATTGCTTGTATTTGCTGATTAGTGTAATTTTCTGGCCACAATAAAGTTAATTATTTCTTTTAGCAGTAATTGGGTTGTGCTTTGTACCCCCCCCCCCCCCCCCCCCACCGTAATCCAGTTAACAAAAGTGCCACTAGGGGGTGGCACGTAACAACTGGTGTCAGAAGCCGGATTACGAACTCAAGCACAACACCTGACGGTCCTGGTTTCAAAACCCGAGCAGGTCATTTTCTCTAATTTTCCTGTGAGTGCATGCCCTTTACAAGGCAAACAACTAAAATGGAGGCGCAATTGGCAGCATTGCTAGAAAAGTTAAATGGCATAGAAGACGGCCAGAAGAATTTAACCAAGGACCTAACTGCCAAAATGGAAGACGGCCAGAAGAAGATGGAGGATGGCCAGAAGAAGATGGAGGATGGCCAGAAGAAGTTAGCGGAGGACCTGAACAAGATGGAGGACGGCCAGAAGAAGATGGAGGACGGCCAGAAGAAGTTAGCCGAGGACCTAACTGCCAAACTAGAAGACGGCCAGAAGAAGCTAGCGGAGGACCTGAAGAGGATAGAAGACGGCCAGAAGAAGATGGAAGACGGTCAGAATAAGTTGGCACAGGACCTGAAGAAATTAGAACTGGGTCTGCGTGAGGAAGTCACGGCAGTGGAAAAGAAGTTCGACGCCTTACAAGTGGAAGTTGCCGAGCTGCGCCAACGCCCGCTGATGGGGGTGGAGGAGAAATTCAACGCCTTACAAGTGGAAGTTGCCGAGCTGTGCCAACGCCCGCTGATGGGGGTGGAGGAGAAATTCAACGCCTTACAAAAGGAAGTTGCCGAGCTGCGCCAACGCCCGCTGACGGGGGTGAAAGAGGAATTCAACGCTCTACGAGAGGAAGTTGCCGAGCTGCGCCAACGCCCGCCCACCGTTACACCGGGAATATCAGGAACGGGACATAGCAGAGTGACGCCCCCAACCTTCGACGGAAAGGTCCCGTGGAGCACCTACTTACGTCAGTTCGAGGCAGCCTGTTCCATAAATAACTGGAACAACACAGAAAAGGCTACAGCTCTCATTATAGCGCTGAGAGGTGACGCCCTTAACGTCCTTCAGGCCATCCCGACTGGATCCCAGGACTACGCTTCACTGATCGCCCATATGGAGTCCCGATATGGAGATAGCCATCTTCAGCAGGCCTACCAGATGCAGCTCCGGACCCGGGTACAGAAGAACGCGGAAACCCTGCAGGAGTTCGAGATGGACATCGCACGCCTCGTAAGGCTTGCCTACCCAACAGCGCCGGCCGACTTTCTGGAGCAGATAGCGACGCAGACCTTCACCGACGGGCTACGGGACTCGGACACTCAACAGGCGCTGCGTCTCGCGCGCAATAAGACCCTGGCAGATGCGCTGAGCCACGCACTTGAGTTCGAGACGGCAAAGCAGGTATCTAGAATGTGCGCGCGGGTGCGTCAGGTGGACGTTGACGAACCAGCCCAAGCCAACAAGACCAAGCCCCTGGCCGATGAACTGATGGAGGTGCTAGGCCGGTTCTTCAAGAGTCGCAGTACCACCAACAAAAACTTAGCCGAAGGACATCCGGTGAGGCGGCCCGGAAGAGGACTACCAACCTGCTGGACCTGCCGTAAGAGAGGCCACCTGAGCAAGGACTGCGGTGATCGCCGCCGCCAAGAGTTTCCGTCGGGACAGTCAGTCGTAGGGAAACCGCGCGGCCCAGGAAAGCAAGTATCAGCCAGCCATGAGGGGCGAAGGTTGGCTCGTGACAGTCGTCAAGCCCCGGCAGTCCAAGTTCGTGTGACGCAGTTACGGAGGGATAAAAGCAGCCTGATGGTCGACGCAGTCATCAACGGAGTGAGCTGGCCCATGCTAATCGACACGGGAGCATCGAGGACCATCGTCAGCCCCACCGTGATCCCGAAGTGGAGAGTGCAACCCACACAAAGGAACCTCCAGCTAATAACCGCGACCGGAGAGACCGCGCCGGTACATGGCGAAGCATCACTGGAGTTCGTCATTGGTCGACGGGCGATAAAGCATCCAGTGCTTGTGGCTGACGTATCAAATGAAGTGATCATCGGACTGGACTTCCTGGACCAGACGGTGACGGTAAATTAATTACTGAGAAACAGGCCATTGCTAATGAATTAAATGTCTTTTACGGTAGTGTGTTCAATAAATCCAATAGCTGTGTGTTGGACCTTAACGACGAATCACGGGCTCCCCTGTTCCAAATAAACCAGTCAGCAATTGTAAAGCTAATACAAAAACTGCGTTTCAATGTATCAAAGGGTCCTGATAATATTGTTAGTGAAGTACTTAAATTAGGAGGTAGGGCCGTGGCACGATACTTGGAGGTGATATTTAATGTGTCCATAAACAATGCGCAAATCCCAGATGACTGGAAAAGAGCTACGGTAGTCCCAATATTTAAGGGAGGGAGCAGACTTGAATTGGGCAACTACAGGCCGGTTAGCCTTACGTCCATCGTTTGTAAGCAGATGGAGCATCTCATTTGCGACTACTTGAGGGAACAGTGGGAAACATTATCATGGTTTAATGATAGGCAGCATGGATTTCGGAAAGGTTACTCATGCGAGAGTCAGATGCTATCACTTTTTCAAGACATTAGCGAATCGTTAGACCATGGAGTTTCAGTCTACGCCGTGGTGATAGATTTTGCGAAGGCATTTGATGTCGTGCCGCATGACATGCTACTCCATAAATTAGCTTCGACGAAGATTGATAGAAGAGTAATTTTATGGATCCAAGAATTTTTGACGGGTCGTTCCCAGAAAGTGAAAGTTGAAGGCGTATTCTCGGATGAAATTACCGTAACGTCGGGTATCCCTCAGGGCAGCGTAATCGGAACTTTGTTGTTTTTGGCGTTTATAAATGACTTACCAAATGGAATTCGCAGTGACTGTCGATTGTTTGCGGATGATTGTGTAATATATCGAAAGATACACGACTCACAAGACAATGCAGTGCTGCAAGAGGACCTGAACCTGGTCTATAAGTGGGCGATTGTAAATAAAATGAAAATAAACACAAGAAAATTTAGTCTAATAAAAATAGGGAAAGTGCGAAGGCAAGATTTTCAATATGTCATTGGCTCGGAAATGCTTGTAGAAGAAGATTCTTGCAAATATTTGGGCGTTCACGTAAGAAATGATATGAAATGGAGTAGTCATATAGGATGTGTAGTTTCTAAAGCTTACAAATCCCTGCACTTTGTAATGAGGGTATTAAATGGAAGTAGTACCTCTGCTAAAGAATTAGGATATTTGTCGCTTGTAAGACCTATTCTGGAATACGCCTCGGCGGTTAGGGATCCATATCAAGTAGGGCTCATAAATGAGTTGGAAATGGTACAAAGAAAGGCCGCTAGATTTGTGCTCAGTGACTTTAATCCCAGGAGCAGTGTGAGCCGTATGTTAAAGAAACTTGGGTGGGAATCACTTGAGGCTAGGAGGATGAAATCTAGACTCTGCGCTATGTACAACGCGTATACAAATCAACCAGCATGGGGTGAGCTTAGCAAACGTATGGAAAAGCCTACTTACATGGGTAGGAGCGATCACCCTTTCAAAGTTAAGGGCCGACCACAGCGAACAAATTATGGTAAATATTCTTTCGTAAACCGTGCCATTGATAATTGGAACTCTCTACCTGCCGCAGTCTTAGAGCCTTTTCCCAAACATATAGGTGTGTTTAAGAAAAGACTGACTATTTGTGTAAATACTCCAGTTTAATTGGTGTATAATTGTTATTGAATTGTTATGTATAATTATGTATTGTTATGTATAATTATGTATTTGTTATGTATATCCAATTTGCCACCGGGGGACACACCCCCCATTGCAAATAAATGAATGAATGAATGAATGAATGAACATCATCTTGGATCTGAGTACCAACACTCTGCACTTCGGAAGGGAGGAACTTGCTTTGCGACCAGCACACGAGGCCGTCACCGCACGACGAGTAAGGCTGAGAGAGGACGTCATCGTTCCCGCCAGGGCGGAAGTCAGCGCTGCCGTAATTGTCGACGGAACAGCTGAGGGAGTGGCGGCTGTCATCGAACCAAAATATGAGGACATCCAGACAAAAGGATTGCTAGTTGCCAAGACTCTCATCAACACGACGTCTCGGCCGTACGTCCGCCTGTCCAACCTGAACGACTACGACATTACGGTTCACAGGGACACCAACCTAGGAGTCTGCGAGCCCGTTACCTGGATTGCCCTCGTCACAGATACGACAGACGGACACCTGCAGACGGACAACCGAGGAAGACGCACACTGCCAGAAGAACTACAGAAGCTGTACCAAGGATCCCAGGACCATTTAGACGAAGAGCAATCACGCCAACTTCAGGACCTGCTACGCGAATTCCAGGATGTCTTCTCCGTGGGGAGCAAAGACTTCGGCAGGACAAGCTTGGTCCAGCACAGAATCGACGTTGGGGACAGCGCACCGATTAGGGCCCCATTCCGACGTGTCCCGCTCGCCAAGCAAGCCGAAGTCGACCGGATGGTAGAAGAGATGAAGGAGCAAGGGGTGGTCGAGCCATCACATAGTCCTTGGAGTTCTCCGGTCGTGCTTGTGAAGAAGAAGGACGGTTCCACCAGGTTCTGCGTGGACTACAGGCGGGTGAACGACGTCACGAAGAAGGACAGCTACCCTCTACCCCGGATCGACGACAAGCTGGACACCATATCAGGGTCAAGATGGTTCTCCACCATGGATTTGAAGAGTGGCTACTGGCAGGTGGAGGTCCACCCTAAGGACCGCGAGAAAACGGCGTTCTCTGTGGGCAGCGGGCTCTGGCAGTTCACCGTCATGCCATTCGGTCTCTGCAACGCCCCTGCGACCTTCGAAAGGCTAATGGAGTCCATTCTGAGGGGACTACACTGGAAGACCTGCCTGGTATACCTAGACGACGTCATCGTTCTGGGAAGGAGCTTCGAGGAGCACTACAGCAATCTGAAGGAGATCTTGTTGAAGCTACGGGCTGCCCAGCTGAAGTTGAGCCCCAAGAAGTGTCAGCTCTTCCAGAAGCGGGTCCAGTACCTTGGGCATATCGTCTCCGAGGAAGGGGTGCGCACCGACCCAGAGAAGACCGCAGCTGTGAGGGAGTGGCCAGTTCCGAAGGACAAGTCCCAACTACGAAGCTTCCTGGGACTCTGCACTTATTACCGTCGCTTCGTGAGAGGATTCGCCGACATCGCCAAACCTTTACATCGACTGACTGAGAAGGACCAACTCTTCACGTGGACAGCAGAATGCCACAGTGCCTTCGAACAACTCAAGCAGGCTCTGTGCACCGCGCCTATTCTGGCCTACCCCAGACCTGGAACAAGGTTCATCGTCGATACCGATGCCAGCGACTTTGGCATAGGGGGAATCCTGTCGCAGGTAGTGGACGGTGAGGAGAGAGTAGTGGCCTACTTCAGCAAGGCCTTGTCAAAGCCAGAAAGGAACTACTGCGTCACCAGGAAGGAGCTGCTCGCCATCGTGAAGACCATTGAACACTTCCACAAGTACCTGTACGGGCAAGAATTTCTAATCAGGACCGACCATGCATCCCTGCGGTGGCTCCTGAACTTCAAGCAGCCCGAGGGTCAACTCGCGCGGTGGTTAGAGAGGCTTCAACAGTACAACTTTGAGATTCAGCACAGGAAAGGCCAACTGCATTCTAACGCCGACGCCCTGTCACGAAGACCGTGCCCCGAAGACTGCACCTTCTGTGCCCGAAGGGAGGAGAACACCGGGATACTGTGCCGACGGACTACTGTGGAACTTCAAAGGAACTGGAGCCGCGAATCTTTCACGCGGGCACAAGCAGAGGATGATGACCTGGGACTGATAGCCGAATGGAAGAGGGCCTGTGTCCCCAGACCCGGGTGGAACATTGTGAGTGACTGCAGCCCAAAGTTTAAGTCCTACTGGGCACAGTGGGACTCGCTGATTGTAAGGGATGGCCTCATCTGCCGTACCTGGGAGAGCACCGACGGGAAGACACCTCGGGAACAAGTCGTCGTTCCAAAGGCTATGACGGAGGAAGTCCTGAAGGAAGTTCATGGAGGATCATCTGGTGGACACCTAGGGATAAAGAAGACCCTGGAGAAGCTGAGAGAGCGGTTCTACTGGATCGGATGCCGAACAGACGTGGAGAACCACTGCGCGAGGTGCCACGATTGCGCAGCCAGCAAGGGCCCAGGACGAAGACGACGGGGTCCACTGAAGACCTACAACGTGGGCGGCCCCATGGAGAGAGTGGCCATCGATGTTGCTGGGCCATTCCCGTTAAGCGAGGCGGGGAACCGCTACATATTAGTCGTCAGCGACTACTTTACCAAATGGCCGGAGGCGTATGCGCTCCCTAACCAAGAAGCCGCGACGATTGCAGAGACCCTGGTGAAAGAATTCGTCAGCCGGTACGGAGTACCCCTGGAGCTGCACTCCGACCAAGGGAGGAACTTCGAGTCGCAGGTGTTCCAGAACCTATGCCAGCTGCTGGGAATCCGGAAGACAAGGACGACGCCGCTACACCCTCAGTCCGACGGGATGGTAGAGCGATTCAATCGCACCATCGAGAACCATCTCCGAATAGTCGTCAGCGAGCACCAGAGGGATTGGGACAAACATCTTCCACTATTTCTCCTGGCCTACCGCGCCGCCGTGCATGAAGCCACCGGGTGCACACCAGCCCGGGCCATGTTTGGGAGGGAGCTCCGTCTACCTGTCGATCTTGCCTTCGGCCGACCTGGGAATGATCCGATCCCGGTAAGCCAGTATTGTCAAGAACTGGTCGACCAACTGGAGGACGTGCACGCGTTCGCGAGGAGGAAACTGCGGATCGAGACCGACCGAATGAAGACCCGATACGACCAGCAGACGAATGCCGGCGGATTCCACGAGGACGACCTGGTCTGGCTCTTCAACCCATTACGGAAGAAAGGCCTGTCACCCAAACTGCAGAAGTCCTGGGAGGGCCCGTACCGAGTCGTGAAACGGATCAACGATGTCGTCTACAGGATCCAGCGGAACCCGAGGGCGAAGATGAAGATCGTGCATCGAGATCGCCTGGCAGCCTACGGAGGGACACAGACGGACCAATGATTGATCGGGACGATCAGCCTTTTTAGGAAGGGGGTGGTGTTACGGCTGTGAGTTTGTTTCATCGCTCGCCGCTTGAGTCACAACTGCCCCAGGGGCTGGGCTGTGGCATGCCTCCTGTATTGCGTGTGCCTTATGCAACAGGGCTACTAAGACAAAGGGATAGTCCAGAAGATTCGTGACTGGTCCAGCGACGGAAACCTCGAGAAGCCGTGGACCCTGGATGGATCTAGAACCATTTATTGAGTCACCGGCCTGCTATATAAGAGTGACCCGTGAAGCAGTTGCGGTTGATGTGTTTTACGAGCTAGTGTGAGCGTTTATTCTGAGCGACAGAAGTGTGGTGACTTGCGAAACCCCTAGTGTAGCGGCGAAGTGAGGAACATACAGGGGACTGCCGTGTTCTGAGTAAGTGTGCTTTCACTGAGTGTCAGATATTGTGGTGTCGAAATTAAGTGACATTGTTTCTCCCAGCTGGTGAACAGCGTGCAGCAAGTGCTCGTAAGTACTTTAGTAGGCGCACATTAGAAAGAAGTTGCATGTAGTTCTGTCAAGGCCACTAGGCTCATTAGCGGCAGGATTAACTTCTGTGGTTTGTTGACAAGTGAAAGGGGCAAGAGCTCTCCACAAGCAAGAGACTTTGTAAACTGGAGTAAGGTTCCTAATTGCTTGTATTTGCTGATTAGTGTAATTTTCTGGCCACAATAAAGTTAATTATTTCTTTTAGCAGTAATTGGTGTTGTGCTTTGTACCCCCCCCCCCCCCCCCCCCACCGTAATCCAGTTAACAAAAGTGCCACTAGGGGGTGGCACGTAACAATATTTACAGTATATACACTTAGTTGTAGTAGTCAAGATATGTGATATTTTGTTGAGATACTGATAGTGGTGATTGACCTTCAAGTTTGCTATCTTAGTGTAATTATGTGATTCTTGACTGGGTGAGTTACCCGTGGTCGTTACGACGTGGCTGAAGGCAGTCGCTCACATCCGGGAGGAGCGGAAGTTTGAATCTCCCCGCCGGCAACCTTGAAGATGGTGAGTTAGCCGTGGTCGTTACGACGTGGCTGAAGGCAGTCGCTCACATCCGGGAGGCGAGGAAGTTTGAATCTCCCCGCCGGCAACCTTGAAGATGGTGAGTTAGCCGTAGTCGTTACGACGTGGCTGAAGGCAGTCGCTCACATCCGGGAGGCGCGGAAGTTTGAATCCCCCGCCGTCAACCTTGAAGATGGTGAGTTAGCCGTGGTCGTTACAGCGTGGCTGAGGGCAGTCGCTCACATCCGGGAGGCAAGGAAGTTTGAATCCCCCCGCCGGCAACATTGAAGATGGTCTTCTGTGGTTTCCCATCTTCCTTCCAGGCAAATGCCGGGGTTGGTCACTAACTATAGACCACAGCCGCTACCTTCCAATTCCTCGTCCTTACACTCACACTTTCCTCCCCCAGACAACACTCCACACGCGATGTGACTTGTAGTTCACCCAATGGGTGTCCGTAAAGAAGCAGCTACTAACACTGGCGAGCCAAACCTGTCCTCGGACTAAAAGGCCATAAAAGAATAAAAATAAAAATAAATGTTATTGTTATTAAATTGTCAGGTTATTGTGTCAGTGGGAGGCAACTGATGCACGAAAACGGACCACATTTTGCTCAAACAGCTAAGTGCACAATCTACAATAGCCTGACCATTTAATAACAATCACATAAACACACTAAGCGAGGGGGCTACATGACCGCGTTGTCGCAGCCCCTAAACTGAGGAACCAACACTAAGCAAGCAAACTTACAGGGCAATCACCACTTTCAGTATCTGAACAAAAAATCACATATCTTGACAAGTTGTGCTAGTTTAATTATTACTGCAACTAAACAAGTGTATATATTGTAAATATCATAACGCTTACGTGTAGACATAGATTTAATAGCCTAAGAGTAAAGGATCTGATGATGATCACTTGAAGAAACTGGTCATCCAAGTGTATTAATTAAAATCATGTATTTTTTCTGGATTAGGGAACAATCGTGTTGACCGACTGAAAACCATTAAATTTCGATTACTAAGACTAAACTGAAAAAGGGCTTCCAACACGATAATCCTTGGAGTGAAGTTAGATGAAACCTCCAAGCGGGCATTGAGCAGTGGCTAGCATTCTTGGCTGTCACCACAGAGGCCTGGGTTCGATTTCCGGCTCTGCCAAGTAATGAAATTCTGGTCTGAGGGCTGGACGGGGTACACTCAGCCTCGTGAGGCAAAACTGATAAGAGGCGGGTTCGTTTCCGTGGTTTTCCACTTCTACTCCAGGCTAATGCCGTGATGGTACCCAACTTAAGGCCAAGGTCAGTTCCTACCCAAATCCTACCTCAATTGCAAATACACACACTGGTACAGACATCGCAGTGACACATGTCTTAAACACACCCAAGAACACGGGGCTACATGATCACGATGTTGAAAAGCCTCTATAAGAATCAATAATAATATCACCCGTCATTTGACTGCCCAGACTAACCATGTCGAGTGATCGCATTAAGAAACTGCGTTTGTCTTAGCTTTTTTGCTTCTGTGAGAGCGTAGTGAAAAGTGCGAAATACATCGATTAATAGACGAAACAATTAATCGATTATTCATAAAATCGATGAATCGATTATTCGACAAACCAATTAATTTATTAAATTCACAATATATTAATCGTTATTTGTGACAATTAATGTATTTTTCTGTTTCGATTAATCGAATTATCTATATCTGAAATTCTTCGATTAAGGTACCAGCCCTAGCCTGGAGGGAATGTGGAAAGAAAAACGGAGAAAAACTACACTGAGGATGGTCGCTGTCATCTCCGGATTTCCTGCAGCTCTAAGTCGCAATCATTGTGCGTGATTCAACGCGCACTGCTACGCCGCGGGGTACCCAGTTCTGTAAGTATACTATACAAACTAGTAGTGTGTCCACAGTAACAATTTATCTGATTCTTGACATATCAAGAAAGAAGGATTCACGTTGATTAAGTTATTTCGTGGTTTCACATTTTATAATCAGAATCTTATAATCAGGAAATCCGAACCATACTCCCTCTGACAACGAAACACTCACGATAAAAATATACGCCACAAAACACAGATTATCAGACAGATCTCAAAGAAGCAGAAAGGTTGAAACACTGAAGGCCTCGGTGTTTTAAGCCTATGACACCAACACTCACATTATTATTCCGTAAACACGTAATTCGGCCTCCATTGGCATCGCAAGCCTAAATTGTGGCCTGGTGTTCTTACTGCAGCAACATCTTTCACTATAAATTACTGCTAGAATATTCTTACTCACAACACTTAGCGAACATTATGACTAAGTTTAACTATGCAAGAATACCGAATTAATATTTCAGTCTTATCGCAATTCAATAAACTGCAGCAGTGAGCAGCCTCAAAACTACTTCACAATATAATATGATCCCTAACAACGGCCAATCAGAAAGCTGTAATCTTCCCTACGCTAAAACTGAACTATAATTTGCCATCTCACAACTGGATCAGAATTACTGGGCGATGTAAAGTCGTCTTGTAGGTATCTACCGTTTGGATTACCGACAAAGTTATTTCCTTCGACGCATCCTCCTTAAAGTCTCTTATATAATAGTTGATGTCCTTATGATTCCACAGAACAGCATTACACTTACATAATTCAGTCAGTTACAGCCAACAGGGAACTTTCCTCTATCCTGTCCGCCATGATCGGAGGCATTCGGGAGGCTCATGCTCGTCTGTAAGAATCTTCCAATCTGAATTGCATTGTGTATTTTCAATTTCATTTTGTAAGTATTTTGAACCTCAATTGCATTTTGTGCGTATTTTCGATCTCATTTGCATTTTGTAAGTATTTTGAATTTCAATTGCATTTTGTAAGTATTTCGACTCTACATTGCATTTTCTACGTATTTTGAAGCTAAACTACATTTTGTGCGTATTTTTCAATCTATTCCTTTTGTGTATCTTTTCGTTCTAAATTCCCTTTTGTAAGAACATTATGTGAGTTGTTTCAATCTGAGTTCCTTTTTGTAAGTATTTTCCGTCTCACTTAATTTTCGTTCTGGTTTCCATTTCATTGTCATTTTCGCTATCACCCAGATCATTGGGGGGCCGATAACCTAGATGTTAGGCCCCTTAAAACAACAATTATCATCATCATCATCATCATCATCGTCTGTAAGAGCAACGAGCGAGGAATCGCTTTGAGCTCGACTCTGGGCGGATCCAAACGAGCCTCTTACGAGCATGTTCGCTGGGTGTTCGTTGCCCCGTCCCAACTATACGGACACGTTACATTACACCATGTTAAAGAATGCTTTCCAGTCGGTCAACACAAATTGTGCCCAATTACATCAGGTGGAAAACAAGTATTTATACACCCTAACATGAAATAAATATTACACAAGATATTTATCACAAAATAACACGGTTTTATGTACAAAAACATTGCTGATATCACCTTGAAATTTTATACGGTGATAGCCTAGAGGGCACTAGTAGAAGTTCACTTTCGTTGCTTTCAAAACCGAGTTAGGTAAAAATCGATTATGGTGGCCAAGCGAATTAGAAACATTTAAATAGATATTTCTCGCGATTTAACCATTCGATTGCAGTGAAACATGGTTCAGGAAATTCTATACATATTGTAATGCACTGACATCTAATTAAGTTCAATTGTTTACATAACCTCTAGATGGCGGCTGTGCAAAATTTTAAAATTAAGTATTCATTTCTTGTGTCCTAATCATGTGATCGATGTTAACGTTTGAATAATGAAACTACGCAATAATCGTCGTCTAATAGTACATAACTCTTTGGCCTACATACTGTATATAACAATTCACCAAGGCGACCATCCGGAATATTTAGACGGTTCTCAATATCTAGACTACTAATCGATGACAGCAACCAAACTGAAATTTTGTATGTTGATAAAGGCTATGAACATAAGTTCACCTAGGGGACTTTCAATAACCTGGTGAGCACAAATCCAACATGGCGGCGCCGCGAAATTTAAATATTGAAATAGACGATTCTCGCGATTTAACCATCCAAGCGCAGTGAAACTTGGTACAAGAAATTCGTTTACATATTTTAATCCACTGGCATCTAATTTATTTCAGTTGTTTTGATAACCACAATATGGCGGGTGTGCGAAATTTTAAAATCCTTTTTTTGATGTGTTACATCTTTTCACTCAGTTGCTGGATATTTTTGTGGGAGTGATTTTGAAAAATGGGACGGAAGTGTGTAAGACGCACTGCCAGTTGGATTGCATCCCCCCTGGCCAGAAGGAATGTGATTCAGCTGGGAGTGGTACCATGTGGAATGTTTATCACATACGGATTACTTTGTAACAGCAGAGTGGAAATATCAAGTATGCAGTGAAGAAAAAAAAGAGAGTCTTAGAATTGGTATGTATTATGAGAGTGTAAACAACAAAAATAAAAATGTGTGTGTTGATGAATGTCAAGGATAATAAAAACGGTAACAACTTCAAGGTAGGATAACATGTCAGATGTTACACATCATATGCGACTACTGTAAGGTTCGTATCTTTTTTTTTTGTGTCCTAATCATGCAATTAAAGTTGAATAATACACCAACGCAATAATCTTCATATAATAGTACATAACTCTATGGCCTACATATATAAAGATCCAACATGACGACCAACCGATATATTTACACGGTTCTCAATATCTACGAATCTATTACAGCAAGCAAACTGAAAGTTCGTATGTTGATAGAGGCTATTAACATAAGTAGGATATATGAAAAAGAGGCTATTTAGTTCTTCACGGAACTACTTGTTGTATATAAAAGCGTGTTATTTTGTGATAAATATATTATGCAATATTTATTTCATGTTGGGTATATAAATACTTGTTTTCCCGCCCAAAGTAATTCGCTACAATGTGTGTTGACCGACTGGAAAGCATTCTTCAATAGAACTAGGCAACACTGAATAATGGCTTCTATCACGTCCACACAATGTTTCCCCGGTCAGAAAATATAATTTTTAAAGCGCATGGTTTTTCCCTTTCTTATTCTAGATTTTTTTTATTATTATTTTTTTAGTCAATTTTACCCTCCAGGTTGGTGGCTCCCACGGACTCAGGGAGGGAACTCACCTCTACCGCCTTTCCATGCAGTGTCCTAGAGCTGGGAACATCTGGTCGGAGGGGATACAACTGGTGGGGTGTGATCAGCACCTCGCCCAGGCGGCCTCGCCTGCAAAGCAAACAGGGTCCTCATGACGCAAGGGAGGAGGGGAAGATTAGGATGGATAGGCAAGGTAGGGGGAAATAGGTGGCCGTGGCCTTACAGTAGGTACTGCCCCCGTAATTGAATTATATAGAGACCACGGTGGCTATATTGGAAATTATAGCGAAAGTTATGGCTGTCATAGTTATGACGTGGGTAGTCATGACGTAAGCACGGATGACGCAGACGTTATGCCAGCAGGCTACTTGAGCTGAGATTCTCAGTGACGTCAGCATTTATTCGAGAAAGATCCGAGATCTACGACGCAGTCGCAGGAAACGTGGAATTCTGCTGAGGAAGAAATTATGCTATTGGAGGGGAGGCTTGAACCAATGAACGATAGTCTGAAGGAAGACGGAGATTGCTGAATCTATGGTATTTTTATTACTTTTTGGAATGCAGAATTGTGGAAATCCATTTGCAGTAGAGGCATTGTTCTGGAATTTTGGTGAAATTTATTTTCAGTTTTTGAATTTTGAAAATCCGTCATGTATTGACGAAGTTGGAACTTCTAGCGATGACGCAGTAACGCGCAATGGAAGGGATAGATACGCCCCTCATGAAGTTCATAAAAGGCCTTGCGCAGAAGAAAGGAGTCTCATTCCTCATTCTCAGATCATCAATTGTCTGATATTCAATCGTCTGATCTCAAATAGTTATTTCAGTGAAACGTCGAGTGAGATTAGTAGTGAAAGAGTCGTCTTTATAACGCGTGGTAAAGCCACTGCATTAAACGAGAGTCGAACACACAGGCAGTGCAAGTTTACTGTGTGTAAATCTAGGTGAAGTTGAAACGCACATTATAACGCGTCTACGAGATTAGCTGTGAACAGTTAGCGGTCGCCTATAAGCTAATTCTCTGGTGCATCGCTACAGTAAGCAGTGTAGAAAAGTTGAACAATTTCGAGTAATTATTTTGGAAGATATTAGCAGTTTTAGACGACTGACAAAAGTGATTTTCTCGCTACAGGAGAAACACTTTGTATAGCCAGAATCTACGCCACGGCTGACACGGCTAGTGAAATAGGGAGACTTCAGATTGCTCTTGTGACACAACGCTACAGTATTATGGAACAGTTTAATATGGCAGTTTGTTCTTCTAATACTATTACCGAAGAGAAGATGGAAGGCTAAAGGACTTTAATGCAATTGGGACATATTTCAACGGAGTAAGATAGCAACATGGAACTTCGCTAATTGCTATTCCACACAAGCGAACATGCGGTGAATAAACACCTACACCCATGTTTCGTGATTAAAGGCTGAATACTATCAAACAGCAATGGAAATGATTTCATACTTTCTGAATATGAATATTTCTTCGGAAATTTCTACAAAAACTTCATGGCGAATTTTAACTGGAACTTCAGGGATTTTTCAAGAGAGGTCAGGGTTGTCCCGACTCACAAAGAAGATTATTGCCGGAAGGATGTCGTTCGTCTTCACGAAGCAGTGCAATTTCCGGAGAAGGAAGCAGTTCGATTCTCCGAGGGTGCTGTTTCTTGTTTCGAGGATGGAGCTCAGCTTTAACTTGGTGAAATGGATCCATCAACAGTCTTCTTTGGGGAATTTTCCTCTGGAACGTCAATCGGCAGATAAGGTAGTCGTGAACGTTTATTGTATTTGAGTTTCTTTAGCAATATTTGAGCAACCATTTTCCCATATTTTGTCCTCATGTATTTTGCCCAATATTCTTGTTTGAGATTCATATTCTCAGTACACCTTGATGAGTTATGCCTTTTTCGACGTTTTATTAAGACATTGTTATGTCATGGGCATTGTTAAATGATTTTGGATCAGTTGAGACTGATATTTAGATTTTTCAGTAATTTGCTTATTTTTTTTGTAGTCTCGATTCGACTGTAAGTTAATGATTTTTATGGCAGATTTAAATTCAGACAGCGTGTCACTTTATTAAAGTAATTCTACCCCAGTTTAATTACTTTGACCAATTTTCTGTCATCATCAAGAAGGAAGAACATTTAAATGATTTTAGAGCGTTAAAATCCATTACGTTGTCGACGATCTTGGAAATACTAGTCGGTATTTGAATTGATTGCAACACAGACATTTATCGTCAGTTATGAACGATCATTGCATCATAGACAATTTTGTGAAAGATGAACTTTAATTATGAATTAATGAATGCATTAAATTCGTGAACTTTTGTTAGGAATTTTTTCTCAATTAGAGATTTATATAATGATGTTTGCATCCCCAGTCTAATTGGATTCTATTCGACTATTTTACATTCTAGTCGCATTTTTTTTGATGATAGTATTTTTATACTACAATTCTTTGAAGATGTTAATCTTAAATTTTGATAGACCAGACAGGCGTATATAAGCGTATTCTCTATTAAGTTTGTTTGTGATTGGCAAATTTTTACTTCATTTCGGTTCATGAATGAAATCCACGAAGGTTAAATGACAACAGTTTTGAAACAATTAATGATTATAAGAATTTTTAAGTGGAACTATGAATGTATAATCGATAGTGCAGCGGACATGTTGAAAGTCGCTGATGTATAATGCCCTTAAATAAATGAAGGAGATTCCCACAGTAATTAATGATGATAAAGATTGTGTTAGTGGAGGTTTTTGTAAATTCTGTGGAAGATTTTGATACCGTATATTTTAATATATGATGAATTTTGGGCTATTTTAATGCAGTTTTGTGCATTATTTTGTAAGCGAAGTATTTTCCGCTAGAGTGTATTGTCATAGTTCGTTGAAAATTAATCAAGTGAATTTACTGTTATAATTAACAAGAGTTTTGAAAGAATTTGAGATAAGATTTTGAATGAAGATTACCGTCACAAATAATAATAATTATTACAACCTTTATTAAACCAGATTGTGACATTTACATGTATAACTAACCTTCATTGGTCGATTATATGGAAACGATTATGAATTTACCAACCGGATGAACATGTGGTTCAATGTATTTCTTAAATTAATAATTTAAATAATTTAAATGTTGATATTGTAAATAATAAATGTAAATATCTTTGACAATAATGTGGAACGAAAGTAATGTTAAAGGCGTGTTTAAAATTTTTGTAATTATCTTCGACAATATTATAAACAATTTCTAATTGTTATAAATAATTTATGTGATTTTGTTATAAACATTTAAGAGTGTGTTTTATACTCTAAACTATACTGATTAAACATTTGGATGATAACTTAACAAGTTTAGGGATTGTCAGAATAATCCAGTGGTATGTGAGTTAAGCATTTGAAAGATTTGCGTCAATATATATGAGTTGTCTTGTAGACATTTAAAGCTTTGAAAGGAGCTGAATTCTTACGCAGTGTGGCGTGACGAGTGAGCCCCATTTGACAGGCATGCGCCAGGTTGAAGGGTAGACCAGCCGGCCAGACATCTGGTTATCAGCGGGCGAGGTCGATACTCTGGCCTTGCGCCTATTAATACAAGTGTCATGTTTATTAAAAGAAACCAAATGCTCTATATATATGTGTCGTATCCTGACTTCCTTATCCAATCCAAATGTGTATTGAATGTTACGTTATTTTGAGCTCATGGGAGCTAACATATTGTTTGATAACTTTGCAAGTCCTTTAGGAGGACATAGTCAGATTGACATGGGCTACTGATAGCCACATTTATTTTGTTGAGTTGTTAAAATCATACTCTTTATTTGAAATAAAAGCTTTTGTACAGTTCAAAGTTCTTGCCGTCGTTCTGGTTCATTTTTAAATGTCATAGTGAAGGTTATTGTGGGAGCATACTTTAGAGATCCTGTTGTCAACCCAATCCCCGAGATTATTTTTAAGAGGTAAGTAAAAGTAAGTATGAAACCCCGTCTATTTTGGTGTGTTCCACAATAATTTTCTTGGTAACTTCTGTGTTCAAACCTCGGTAGTATCTGTCAGTGCCATTTTCATTGATGTAGCTGAGCCGGTGTGATTGATTGTTGGCAATCCGATTGAGGGGGCGGATATCTGACAGCCTACTATCCGGGTAAACGGGGACAGTACCATCCCGGCATTTGCCCGAAGACGAAGTGGGAAACCACGGAAAACCACTTCGAGGATGGCTGAGGTGCGAATCGAAACCCCTCTACTCATTTGGGCCACCCGAGGCTGAGTAGACCCCGTTGCAGTCCTCATACCACTTTTCAAAATGTCGTGGCAGAGCCGGGAATTGAACCCAGGACCTCCGGGGCGGCAGCTAACCATGCTGACCGCTACGCTACGGAGGCGACTTCTAGATTTTTTGAGAATCATAATGTCCAGATGCTATTGCTATAATTAGGCACATTTTGCAATTTTCACAGAAAAAAATGTGTATATGTGATTTCTTTATTAATTATATAACTTATTGTATGTCTACATGTCTACCCCTTATTGTTCCATGTCAACGAAGTTAGGGATAAGTTGCGATGAATTTCTTTGTGGCAGTTGGTTTTCACAGTCGTATACCCTTCTGCCTCATGAGAAGAATTAGACTACTGAGAGATGTTATTGTGTCGTGTGGCCTCCTGGGAGGCCGAGTGCAAGTATTGCTAGTGAACGCCCATGGGCGACCTGCGCGTCCTAATGAAGATGAAGTGATGATGAAGACGGCACGCACACCCAGTCCCCGGGGCAGGGGAGCCAACTCCAGGAGATGAAATTCCCCGATGGCCCGGCGGGGTATCGAACCCGGAACCCTTTGGGCCAAAGCCTAGCGCCATGGGGCCGGGCTACTGAGAGCTGAAATTAATGAAGGTGAATGAAGGTGCAAGAAGTTAAAAGTAATTGGCCGTAGTCTATTAGGAAGAGTTGTATATGGGAAAATACAGAAGACGTTTCAAAGACGGCCGACAGTGGTTTTCGACCCACTTGCCTATCAAACACACGGTTGGTTAACCTCGTGACCTAGCGCTGAGTGTTAGGGACCATAGCTTTCGCTGTAGGTCTAATTGTTTAGTTAGTTATCAAATACTAACAAGACTAACTAAGACTACGGCTAAGAATAAGAATTGCATGTAGGCTATATCCACCCCTTATTATTCCCGTTATTTTTTCAAAGAGGTCGGGGTTGAGATGTGATGAAAGTCTTTGTGATGGGTGATTTATATGGCCGGATGCCCTTCCTGACGCCAACCCCATGAGAGGAGTTAATGAGAGATGAAATGAATGAAACTGGGCAAGGAGTTGGAAGGAAGCGGCCGTGGTCTATTAGAAGGTACCGTCCCAGCATTTGCCTGGACTTGAAAATGGGGAAAACCACGGAAAACCAATTCTAGGACGGTCAACGGTGGGGCTCGAACCCATGTCTAGTAAGTTCGCAGATAGCTTGGCTCCATGGCCTAGCGCTGCGCGTTAGCGAGCGAGGCTACCGCTGTCGGTGCTAAGAATAACTAGGCTAAACTTAATTTTAGGACGATTTTGAAGAGGAGAGATATTAAGTTAGAAGCAAAGATGGAATATCCGTTGTTCTAAGTTGCAAGCAATTTGTTCGCAACAATTAGTTAGAAATCAAAATCCACCATAGACTTCAAATTAATCACGTGCAAGAAATTAAATCATGGAATTGTTTACAGCATGTGCAATTGTTATGGAATTTTGCGCATAGGAAAGAGGGGGATGGTATGTAAATATTCAGTGGGCAGCTGCTTTGGAAAAATGACAATCCGGGGCCACGTCATCCCTTGCTCAACCGATCGCCCGGATATGAGAATGCTAATTAGTTGTGTTTTACATGAGGCAGAAAGTATGAATATAATGCCTCAGTAGCTCTATTTGAGGGTGTGTCTGTTTTAAATAAAATGAAAGTTTATTCTGGAAAATGACTGTTATGAATCAATATCATATGAACGTGAAACAAATATTTTCAATATTGTCTTCAACTTTCCTTCAATATTTATTTATGTATTTATCGTATGGCTTTTGTGCCGGGAGTGTTCGAGGACAGGTTCGGCTCGCCAGAGGCTGTAGCTGCTTCAAGCGGACACCCCTAGGGTGAGATACAAGTTCCGTTCAATTTCAAATAGTTCCAACTTTCGCTACCAGATATCAATGATACCTATTGGTGAACGTTGGAACTTGGATAGAGCGTTACAACGAAATCTAACCTAGAAATTTAGCTCCACACAAGTTGAGTCTGTGGAAGGATCATTTACATGCCATAAATCTATGACGTGGGATCGCCGGCTTTACTTCCCCTCCAGAGGAAGGCATTCTGAAGGATTTTAACGCACCTAAGAAATCCGATGACTTCGGCCGGGTTTGAACCCGCTATCTTGGGCACAGCAGTTCACCATGCTACCAACTACGCCACCGAAGCCTTCAATAACACGTGTGTGTACGGTGACTTGTGAATTATTCCAATGCTAGTCCTACATGACACTACGAATGACAAAACTGTATTTTTGGAATAATCACCAATAATAATGAACTTTCCTGAATTTAATTGATTTTCTCATTGTTTTAAATATTAATATTGGGCATTGGCTATGAAATATGTAGGCTACCTGTTATTGCGTAGATTAAGATGTTGTAAATGAAATTACCTGTAGTAATAGTTCATCAACTCCCCACTCCCCAACTTTCTGCTTTAGCAAGTAAACTGTGGGATTTACGAACTCTAATTTCGAGCTAAACGTTAGCATCTGGTTAATCCGGATATGACTATGTGCATGTCTACCCGTTACTATACACTTTTCTACGGGATCGAAGATGAGGCGCGACCAATTTTTTTGTGGCGAATGGATTTTTCTACCGGGCATCTATTGTCTGTATGGAGCTAGCAGCAACTGTTGTGCCTGGTTTCTTAGGGATGTAGCGCACTACTTCTACACTGATTTGGCGAGTGTCCTTCCTGTATATTGCCGTGTAGTTCATGTGACCTACCAAGCAAACCAGTCGTGCTTCTGTTCGTTCTTCATGCTAGTTCAGCCTCGTGGGACAAAACTGAGAAGAGGTGGGTTCGATTCTCACCTCAGCCATCATGGAAGTGGTTTTTCGTGGTTTCCCACTTCTCCTCCAGACGAATGCTGGGATGTTTCCTAAATTAAGACCACGGTCGTCTCGTTCCCAATCAACATCTGAATTACAAATATATACCCTAATACAACCATCACAATAACACAGGTCATCAGACAAATTTCCCACACACCCAAGTACACGGGGCTACATGACCACGATATCACAAAGACCCTAAATTAATCAACTGCAACGACAAATCATGTTATATAGCTACTTATGTGTTCATGTTACCTGTCAGTGGCGAGGGCTGCTCTCTGTCAACGTTCATTGTGTCTGCTGCTACTGTATTCTGAGACCGGACACGGGAGTAGGTGTGTGTGTGTGTGTGTGTGTGTGTATACCTCATTTCTTTGTACTCTTGTATCAGCACGACTCATTACTGGCATCAAGTACGTATCAAAACCCTTAACGGTTGGCGACCACGGGACCCCAGCTGAGTCCGGCATTGCTTCCACTTACTTGTGCCGGGCTCCTCTCCGTCTTCTTTCCTGTCGACCTCCCTTGGTCAACTCTTGTTCTTTCCGACCCCAACGGTATTAGGGTATCCGAGGCCTAGGGAGTCTCTTCATTTCCCGCCTTAATTGGCCCTTGTCTCATCTTTTCTGATTCCCTCCTTCTGCGAGGGGCCAGCCGTCTTTTTCTTTTCATGTTATCTCCTGCCTTCTGCTCAAGGCCCTCAAGGAGGCCGGGTGTATGTAGCCCCACCACTTTTGGTGTACCCTAGATAATGCTACACCCTCAGGGGCTCACGGTTGGTGCGTTCGGGAGTTGGCGACCCCGATGGATTACTGAGCTGGGTCCTTTTTCCCTTTTGTCCCTTACCTGTCCGGAGGACCCTCTCCTCTTTCACTTTCCTATCTGCCTTTCATGGCTCTCCTTCCTTCCATGTCCCTCAATCCACATTCTTCGAGGCTTGAGGGCATTGCATTTATTTTCCTCCTGTCCTTTATTTGCCTTATTCTCCTTTATTTTTCCATTTCTCCTTCTAGTATGTAGGTTAGTAGTTAGTTTTAGTTTTAAGTTTGCATTTCATCTTCACGATCACCCAAACCATCAGGGGCCGATAACTTCGATGTTAGGCCCCTTGAAACAACAATTATCATCATCATCATCAAAACCCTTAACAAGATAATTACCATTAAAAAAAAGGATTACTAGCTCAGAACATATTTGGTTCTCTTTCAACCAGATGATTACTACTCAGGGATCTTTGCGTGTCATGTACACTCAAGGCCTGTCAAAATGTTTCCCTTAGGACCTAAAACGCCCAAATGAACCCGTAAAGACCTATTAATTCCTAATGCCACGTTCCACCCGAAACGAATTATTTTCGTAATACTTGCTTATAATGTTCCCACCATTTGCCACAATATACTTTATTCATTTATTCATTTATTCATTCAATAAAATGAGACCTAAGAAAAATAATTTTAATTACTAGTACGTACTTAGAATTCTCAGAAACCATTTCTTCAGTGTTACCTTGTCAGAACATTTTGACATACTGTGGAATCGGTATGTACCTCTCAACTAAGTGGAACTTGTTTGTCACGTCTATTGTCGCTTTGTTGGCATGGTCATTCCTTAAATCCTTATTCTACACTCTATACTATTTTATTGTCCTGCGAGCCACCAATTACCTTTCAACGCGATAGTCTTGTGCTGTGTACATTATCTTACTGAAATTTTCGAAGGTTAAATCGAAGCTTACGCTTTTTACAGACTGGTTTGCTAATGATAAGGCCTCCTCTGTGGTTGAGAAAGTTATTTCTTCTTGCCATGCCAGAAAAAGTAAAAGGCATCACAAAACTGAAAAAACGTGACATCCCACACACAGGGATTGTTGAGAGCTAGGTTACAGTTCCAAGTCTATTGAAGTAACCGTTGGTGATGTTATTGGTTTTACGTCTCTTTTAACTATTGCGGCTTTTAGAGGCACCATGGTGCCGGAATTTTGCCCCGAAGATAATCTTTAACGTGCCAGTAAATCTACTGACACGGCTCCTTCGCATTTGCGCACCCTCAAATGCCAACTAGCAGTGCCAGTTCCTGTAACCTTAGGAACAGCAGGCGAGAATGTTACCGCTGAGCCACGTAGCTAGTCCGTACACTGCAAGGATGCAGGCTGTTTTGGGGGATAAAATCCTAGCTATAAAACCGTTCAATCGTTGGTGATAGTTCGTTGAGGAGAGCTGACCAATGCATTTCCTTAGGAACCAGCGGCATTTACAAGCATGAAGTTTGCTCCAATAGTTATTGATTCGTTTAGGGGCATAAGCATCGTTCTCATTTCAGCCCCATGTACTTGGGGATATTTATAATTTGTCTGGTGACCTGTGTAATTGTGGTGAATGTAGTAGTGCGTGTATTTGTAATTGTGATGAGGTTTGAGAAAGAGACGGCCGTGGACTTCGGTATTTTCCTGGAGTAGAAATGTTAAACCACCGAAAACCACCTCTATAATGGTAGGAAATCAAAACCGGACCTTAAGGGTAAGAGCTAAGAATTCTAGCTACTGCACCACGAGGTGGACCTCTATGTAGTTGTTGTTGGTTTAAGGGGCGGAACAGCGAGGTCATGTTTGCTCCAATAACGAGACTTTCTGTGCACATGTGTATGCTTAGGGACGAACGGAAGAAATTGGAGAAAATTGAGAAACATATGTTGATAGGAGTATATTGCTTCAACAAAAGGTACGTTTGTGTATTTGGATAATTAATTACTTCACTTAATTAACCAGGAAAAAATACACGTAGGCTACATACATTTGATACATACATTTGATATTAAATGATATATTTGTGAAAATTAATATTAGTATAATAGCAAGTTGTGTATTTATTGCAAAAGTCCTAAATATGTGTTTACAAAGTCCTAAATCACTTCCAATTGCTAGTAATTAGATTACATGAATATTATGGTCGTTAAAATAGTATATGGAATTAAATTAGAGGTGGTTGAGTGGTTGAGTGAGTATTTAAGTAATAAGTCTCTCACCGCTATTTATTTTCCTTTGTTTAACAGACTCTTTCTTTTAAGTGAAAGACATAGAGCATATTGACAAAATAGTATTAACAGCACGTTTCAAATTTTGTACCTTTAATAACAACAACAAAAATTAATAATAATAGCAATATTATTAAAAATTGTTGAATTAAGTTCATTGTCATAAAGCCACCATACGCTGAATACCCACAGTTCTATCGAGAGACAAATGACAGTAAAATAAGTCATGGTATACAATCTACCCTATGTATAGCTCATTAGCCTAAATTTTATTAATTCGTTAATTAATTCTTATCCTTCCAACTTAATGGTTTGTACACTCGCCATCACTAGAAATGAGCGTCTTGAAAAAGTCTGAATGTTCAGTGAAGAACATTACGTTGTGGTTCCTAGTTTGATACTCAGGGTCAAAGAAACAACACTCATACATATTACCCACTCCCATCTGACAGCTCAGAGACTCTTTGGAATATAAGTATCGTCATTATATTTCACAAGGAAGCTGTATTACAAAGCGTCATAACCTTCGGCCAGTTTTCCACACAGTCCAGTGACATTGCTACCTTTATAGTATCAAGAAACCCTCCTGGTGATATTCGGTGCCTAGCGACTTCAAGCAGTTCTTCACAGCCAGTTGTTCGCGGGTGAACTAGAATGTGTCCATGTCATTGACGAGGCTTTGGTCTCTGGGGTAAAATGGTGCATCCCTGCCCCATCCACTGTGATGAACCAGTGCCCTCGCACGCGTACCGCCACAAGTGTTCGAGGCTTAGTGCCGTACTTTCAGTCTTGTGATCAGGGGTGAGCTGTCTCGGCACACATCCTGTCGACTTCTTCCGATATCCCAACACTTTGCGAGTTATGCGGTGCACTTGAGATCGTCCGTCACCCGATGTGGATGCGACATTAGACACAGTTAGGCGCCTTTCGCCTAACACACTTCCTGTACTCGGTGAATGTTTGTTGCAGTCGTGAACTTGGAGGGGCGCGCACACTCTGCCTTCCTTCACGTTACCATTCATCATCGGTGCCCAACCATTTGACGGGGATGTCATCTCCATAGACGGTCTTTGCGGCGATGAATATCTGAAACACTCACCCATTCACAGCGCACGACAGCACGCACTTCCATTCGGGATCACGTTTCCAGCACACATCTTTCTGACATACTGGATTGCACTCCAATGAACTCGGGAACGCCTATCTGCTGCTTCTGTCTCTGCATTGACACTCAGCGCATGCGTCAGTAATCCTCTGCTCTCGCGCTTCCCGTCGAGAATTTTGGAAAGCTTGTCCTTTGGCATGGCGATATGTGGTCCGACTTCATAATACACCTTCCCTGTGAAATGAAATGACGAGACATATTCGGACACCCCACGTGGAATACCTACGAGTTTAGGAAGCAGTTGGGCAGCAACGTTTTCCATAAACGGCCCTAAACAAGAGCAAAGTAGTGGACACCAGGCAGATTAGTGACTGTAGTATGACATGACTATTCGTGCATAGCTGTTGTTCAGCTTCGCAGCTCATAGGTAGCTGGTTCAAATTCACTTGAGAGTACGTTTTTAATTGGCTGGAAGTACTAGCGGACATACCAATTACATTGCATGATGTACCACCATGTTGGTTACACACAGTCTGGTAGATAAGTGACCTGGTATACTAAGTAACCCATGGCACATGATGGAGAGGCTAATCATGAGAGGGTTGTTGGACGTTCTGAACCTCAACAGAAGCCGGAAGACGCCCGAAAATACAACGCGATGGTTAAGAAGTAGATGAGCTGTGGCGGTTATAGACCAGGGGCAAGTGAATAGGCAACCCGCAATACGTTTAGTTTAAAATAATTAATATCTCGCGAACCCATGGTCGGATTTTCACATGCGACATGTCAAATTACTCGGACTGACGCCCCCTTTCCTATGGACAACCTGTTTACACCCCAAAATGAAAACTACCCCTACCCGAGAGTGAAATAGTAATTTCTTTAGTAAACGTTGCTCAGCATGTATGACATGAATAAGGCTTGACACTATTTTGAATTAAACGTTGCTCAACACGTATGACAGGCATGAGGCTTGACCCTATTATGAATTAACATTTTTGTTTTTGTTTTGTACGCATGAGCACTTGCGGCTATTGTAAGAGGGCAGGCTTTTCAAATAATTATTTATGGATGAGTAATTTATTTTTAAATTTAACCAAAGGACCCAAAACCAATAGGTCATCGGCTTTTTAATATCTTGCTAACCAATGATCGGAGAGACTTGTGTTAGGTGTCCTAGGACTCAGGATGGTCAACCCTTTTCCATGGCCAATGAATTTTCCCAAATGACCCA